>CM070104.1:10018389-10749937 GCA_036178185.1 Liparis tanakae | reverse complement strand
GCTTTCAGTGGACCAATGGCTGAGCAGTTTTCAGTGGACCAATGGCTGAGTAGCTTTTTTTTTTCTTTTTTTTTGTATTCTATTAGTGTTCAAAATCTCACATACAATTCAATTTTTCAGATTCTTTGTACATAAAGAAGTACAGGCCAAAAAAAGAGAAAAAAACACATATGCAAATAGAGAAACAATACCATGGTAATAAAACTAATAATAATAATAAATAAAGCAGGGAGAAATCATTTTCCATAGAGTAAATAAATACAGTCAGGCCATTTATCTGTGACATAGTTGCACCACTTTTGCCAGTTTAAGAAATGTGTCTGTTCTTTGATTGACATGAGCTGTGATCTGCTCCATTCTGTTGATATCCGTTACGATGTCTCTACAAGATGTAATTTTAGGACACTCTGGTAGTAACCATTTTCTAGTAACAGACTTTTTGCTGGCCACCAGCAATGCATTAATCAAGAGTCTGTCCCCTTTAGGCCAACTATGAGGTAAATTTCCAAGGTACAGAATCTTAAAGTCCAAAGGGATGTCCTCGCGAAAGATGTCCTGTAAAGTATTGTGTACCGCCTTCCAAAAGTGTTTAATGATGGGACAATCCCAGAAGATGTGATAATGGTTTGCGCTTTGGTGTCTACATTTTCTCCAGCATTCAGGAGTGGTATCGCTATAGTGAGATGTCTGAGATGGTGTAATGAAATATGTTATGTAATTTTTCCAGTTAAACTCTCGCCAGCTCATTGAACTGGTACATTTCAATTGGTACCCCCATATTAATGTTCATTCTTCCTCAGAAATATCTATCCCAGATTCCTTTTTCCATTTTGCTTTAATGGGTCGCACATTAGGCAAGCTTCACTCGTTGTAACAGTTCAGCTCCATACTTTCCTTTTTTATTAGTTGTTTTCATCATGTCATTCCAGATCCTGCTTCCCATCTCGTCAGTCCAACTCCCTTCACCTGCCTCTGATCACCTCGTTAGTCCCTCATTACCTTCACCTGGTCCTCACGCCCCTTCTCACCTGCAGCCCATTCCCTCATTAGTCCCTCACTATTTAGCTCCCTCACTTCCACTTGTCCTCTGCCAGATTGTTTTGTGTTCTCCATGACCAAGCGCTCCAGCGTTGTACTTAGTGTTCCTTTGTTCCAGTTTGTTTTGTTTCTACTGTAACTCTCAGTAAAGTAAATTACTTTCCAGTAGTGATGGCGAGATGAAGCCTCATGAGGCTTCGAACCACTTCAGCAAATTGGTTCGAGAAAGGGTTCATTACTCGAAGCTTCATGTGCTCACGACACCCCCCACTGGCCAAGTGTATATTCACAGGCAGCTGTATCTGAACCACATAATGTGATGCATTTAATTGTTTTGTCTGTTATGGCTGTTGAGAATGACTATGAATTACAACAATGTATGACCAAATCATTTCTGTACATAAATTATCACATATGTGCATAATAAAATATGTTTATAATGTATTCTGTAATAATGTTATTATGTCACTTTAGGAAAATGGCATGGGCTTGAGCAGCCAGACGACACTGAATATGCGTGTGGAACTTGGACAGTGATGTACAGGACGGGACATTTTATTTGTTTTTATTCAGAAATAACAGTTTCTCAACAGTAGTGATGGGACGAGCGACACTGGTGCATCAGCACTGTGCCGAGAGCTCAAGAGGGAAACCTCGTATCGGTGCGTGTATTGCTTTAAGAAAGAATCACGTGACCTATACAGGAACTGTGTCGTTTGGATGTGCCGCGCCAAAGTGTGTTTATCAGGAAACAAACTGTATCAACATGTCGTGGGTTTGTCGGATGGAGTTTTGCTTGATCATGGATCGTCCTAGGAAGTTTTCCCCGGTGTGGAATAATTTTGATCTCGTGACGCCAAACAAGGTAAATCTTTTTCTCCTTTATATACTATTTTTTACGGTGGCGCATTGCAATCACTTTATCAGTTTATCAAGTGAATGACCTGTGATTCATATGATAGTCAGTTAAAGAGCCTTACAGTTGCTTTATTCATGTCATCATGTAATTATGAGATCCTGATCTCGTAATCATGAGATAGGGTGTCTATTTTGTTTAACAAGTGAATGCAATGTTCTGGTAAGAGGTTTGAATTGTTTTCAGATAAATTAACTTTTTATGTTATTGTAGGTGAAGTGTCGGCTCTGCTCCACAGAGCTATCTTATATCAATAAGAGCACTTCATCAATGCTGAGGCATTATAGAGCTCGGCATGGCAATGAAGAATTGGCAGATACTCGTGAGAGTACCCCAGGTATGTTAAAATTCTCTCTAAAAATTGTGCTAAAAAAAAACATGCATGCAAAACGACAGGCTCCAGGCCTGGTATCGAACCTCCAACCCTCTTGCTGTGAGGCGACAGTGCTAACCACTACACCACCATGTCGTCTTATGTCTATTTGATATTGTTTGTAAGAATTACAGTCCTTTTATTAAGCTTTTGACAAAATAGTTCCTTTTGGCTTGCAGTTCCTAACAAGCAAGCAGTGGATGAGGCAGTGGTCAATATGATCATCAAAGACTGTCAGCCACTCAGCTTTGTTGAAAATGAGGGATTCAGGGAGCTCCTGAAGCTTATTGTACCCTCGTATGCTCTACCCAGCAGGAAGGTATGTTTAAGAATTTTAATTATATGTTTGTACTAACTATATAACTATATTTTATTGGTGTAACAGTATTTGTATGGTTATTTTCAGACCATCAAGGACTTGGTGAGCCAGAGATATGAGGAGGAGAAGGAGAAAACCAAAAAGGACCTCCAGAGTGTTAACAGCTGATATGTGGACGTCCATGAATATGGAGGCATATCTAGCTGTTACTGGCCACTATGTGGACAAAGAAAGCCATGAACTCCATTCATCAGTCTTGGCAGTGCAGCATTTTCCTCAGAAACACACTGCAGAAAACATTGCCACGGTTAAAAGGAGCCTCATGGAAGGAAAGGTCAGGTGTCTTGTCACTGATGCAGCAGCAAACATGACTGCATGTGCTTGAATGCTGCAAATACGGCATACCATTTGTATAGCCCATTCCCTGAATTTAATTGTGAGAAAATCATGTGATCAAATCCCAACAATAACTGAAATAAACACGACACATTGTGACATACAATACAGCAACAGCTGGGAACACCGGGCCATAAATTAATAAACGAGGTGCCAACACGATGGAACAGTACCTACCAAATGTTTGAAAGAATGACTGAGCAGAAGGAGGCAGTCTGGGTGTCACTGGCCTCATTAAAACCTGGCATCACTCCACTGACTCCAGAAGAATGTCAGATCATTGAAGAGATGCTCTGGGTTCTTGTTCCTTTTGACCAAGCTACAAGAGAACTGTCTGAGGAAAAAAGGGTCTCTGGGTCGAAGGTCATTCCCATGATGAGAATGCTCCACATTGAGCTTCAACGTCAGGCCACAACAGTGACACAAACAGCTGCTCAGCAACTGGCTGAAAACCTGAGGAAGCGGCTAACTGACGCTATTTGCGGCATAGAATCTCTCAGTGTGATGACTCTGGCAACTCTGTTAGATCCCAGATTTAAAAAGAATGGATTTGTTAGTCAGCAAAAGGCAAGTGAAGCGGTGAAGAGACTGCAGTCAGAATGTGCAGAAGAAATGAGGAGCCAAGAGCCTGACCCAAGAGAAGGAGAGCCTAGCTCTTCACATGGGTCAGAACCCAGTTCAGGTATGAAAATACATTTTTGTGGCACTTTGTGATATGATTTATCATGTGATAATGAAGTAATGATTGACTATTTTTTTAGGGCACAATCTCTGGAAGACTTTCGATATGGAGGTTGCAGAGACCCAGAAGCAGCTGACTCCATTATTGAAGTCCAACGCTACCTGGCAGAAACAAACACACCCAGAAACCAAGATCCTTTGCAATATTGGAAATGGAACCAGAACATATACCCACATCTTCATCAACTTGCACTTAAAACTCTCTGCACACCATCATCGTCTGTACCATGCGAAAGAGTATTTTCCAAGGCTGGGGAGCTGGTGTGTAAGAGGAGAAATCGCCTTGGAGCAAAGACACTTTTGTTTCTCAATAAAATTCATGAACTGATCACTTTTTTGTCTTTTATTTCATATGATTTAACAGTTAAGTTGACAAATGTGCACATAAGTTACAAAATTGTAACTCTGAATTTTTACTCTAATTTGCTATATTTTACATACCAACTCAGTTTTAGCATTTACACGAACAAGGACTTTCTTTACCTGCAATGATTTTATAACTACTGCAGGGGTCACTATTGGGTGACCAACACAGTATCAATACAGTGCCGACACAGTTTGTTTAGTGTGTCAATACACTCCTTGAGGTATCATCGTCCCATCACTACTCAACAGTTCCATATTACCACCTATCCTTCTCTCCTCACTCTCCTAACTCTCCAGACTATCTCTCTCTCTAAACTCTCAACCAACAACCCACATGTTGAATGGAGCCTGAGGGGTTTATATTGCTGTCAAACCTCCCGGCAAAATCTGAACCGCTTGCCGAAGCAGTCACGTGGTACAGCCGGGCAGCGAGGCTTCGGACGTCATAATTTTTGGCTCCTCCCCTAAATGAAGCAAGCCTCGATACTCGCTTCGAGGAAACGCCCCCGCCATTACTCGACACACGCTTCGAAGCGTCGGCACATCTCGTAACAACACTACTTTCCAAAAGAAATTAATGTAGGCACTGTGGCTTAGTTAGTAGAGGCGCCTGTTCGAGCCCCGTCAGTGACAATTAAAAAAAAAAAAATCTTTACATTTTTAGCGCCCCCCTCTGAATGGCGCCCTAGGCGGCCGCCTATACCGCCTGTAGGAAAAACTGCCCCTGCGTATTGCCCTCTTACGTCATTTTCAAAATGAGCGATATTGATAGACATCAACAGCCAAGAGCAGTGGTCCTCAAACTAAGGCCCGCGGGCTGGATACGGCCCACCTCCACATTTGGCCCTCTGAACAATACCAGAGAGGCATTATGATTTTTTTCAGTCTGGCCACGCAAATCCAAGACTAGCCCCTGTTAAATAGAACAAAATAAGAATTCATTCTCTCTCTCTCCCTCTCTCTCTCCTCTCCCTCTCCCTCTGCCCCTCTCTCTCTCTCTTTCCCTCTATTCTCTCTCTCCTCTCTTCTCTCCCTCTCTTTCTCTCCATTCTCTAAACATAACTAACATCAGTAAACAGCTGCAAAGCTTTGAAATCACGGATTTCGTGAGTTTTAGTTTGTTTACTTTTTTAGGAAACGTCGGACCAGTTGTGACGTCATGGTTTCAGCAGCGCTGATGTTGTGGTTGATTTATCACAAAACAACGTCAGGGGACAAACACCGTCATGACCTGTGTCTGATGCTGCGGGTCAGAGGAGACGGAGGTGCGCTCGCTTGGTGGCGCGAGGAGCACTGCGCGAGCACGACGTGGAGGAGGAGGAGGGAGGGGCGGGGGGAAGAGAGAGAGAGAGAGAGAGGGGGGGACTCGTGAGCGTCGCGGAGCACGTCGGGGCGAAAGTCTCACAAGAACTCAAATAAAAGCCCCGTTGGATATCAAAACACATTTGGAGGACTTGATGACAGAAAGAGAAACTTTTATTCTTAAACACTGATGAACGAAGAAAAAAAAAAGTGCCTCCTGAGAAATTTTTCTCAGCCAGGGCAAAGGGACTGGTGCTTGTGCACCACTAGGGCTCTATCTGTGCACGTGCCTGAGTACAAATATATCAATATAAATATATATAGTTAGTCACTATTATTCAACGCATTTATCGAGAATATATCGAATTACTATTGAATATTAAAATTCCCCTGATGCATTTCTTGTAGAAGGGCGAGCGTTAGTTACAGGAAGGCCCCACACTTAGCAGCTGTTACACTATCCCCACCTGGTGGCACTTAACCTCCCTCTTGATCTGTCGTACTTGATATAGACCGTACATATCATTTGTTTATGGATAAATAAACAATGAAATGCTGGTGTAATTTCCAAAATCAAACAAATCATCATTAATTAATCAATTTCATAGCTTTGCCTCCACAAAAGGCTATTATACTTGTTATACCGGGCTGAAGCATGATCGAGCGTTCAGCCTTTATAGATATTGCTCAAAACACAATTATATTCTGTAAAGATCATTTTTAATAATTCAATAAATATGAAAGAGATTTGATGATAGGACAGAAATATGCAATCTGTAAACATTTCATATTACATTAAACCACCTCCCAGTACAAAATACTGTTTTTTGAAATGTTAACAGAGGGTTACACAGTTATCTTACTATATCTTTGATGAGGGGAAAAGACAAAACAATATTTCCAATTTGAATAGGGTGAATTTTAGAATAAGATTAGATTTACATTTTGTCGAAAAAGAAAGTATTACAATCTAGCATCTTCCATGTCTTGTCAAATTCAGCATTAAGGAGAACTTCAAATAATTTAATCATGCTCCCATTTAAGTTGAGAAGAAAAAAAAGATTGTTTAAGAACAAATAGTATTTATCAGTTTCTTTAAACACCTTTAGTAACGATGCATTTTGCAAGACAGCGATGTAGCTCAATTGTACAAATAAACCAGTAAGAACAAAAATAACAACCCATGTCTTTGAAAGTAGCGTTCTGCCATGAAAGGCATGACAGGAGAAAATGCTACAACAATATGGTCATACAGCAGAACCAGTTAGTTTCACAAACATGTATGTATCCCAGTTTGAGCGTTAATCTTATAGTAGTACACAGTAAATCTGCTCAAATCAGGAAATTGCATCAAACCAATTGAATCTAGGAGTGTGATATTTTAAGAGATCAAAGTGTATCAAATAAGCTGCACGTACATTCACTGTATCAACGCCTCTAGTAACCACCCAGAATGATTTTTTAAGCAGCAGCAATAAGTTACCTAGGTAAAATGGCAACAAAACAAAAAATATATAATCAGTGAAAGGACACAAAAAATATGAATCAGGCATCATAATACATTTCACCTGGCGAAGAATGGAAGAAGTAAAATGCTAGGTACGGCATAGATAACTCAGTCCGTTGGCAGTCTTATTGAGGGTACTGGTGTATCATCCATAGTATGGGCAACATCTCCTTTTCTATACTGGCATGGCACACAATATTACTGGGTGGAGATGAGCCCAGCTATCATTAACAGATGCAAGCCATGAGAACCCACCTCATCCTAGATTTTTCAGATTCACAAACCAAGATGACTTTCCTGGGTTGCATAACATCCGACCCCACATAAATAAGTTGCGTTGACAGTCTTTGTTCCATTCTTAATTTCAAATTGGGAGTTCTGCAATTTGGAGGTACGGTTTAAAATATTCGATGATGCAAGTCTGATCTCTACAAGTTACAGTTGCTACGCATGTGTAGAGTTACTGCTGAGAATGTGTGGCAGCGGATGCCGGCACATTTCAAGGAAGAACATCGGATCTCACCCACATGTCAAGACCAATAATCACATTTTTCTTCTCCAGTTTCATTCTTTCCTCACGGCATGTTGCCACGGTAAGCACCAGGCATTACAACTTTTTAAAAACTAAAATCCACTTTCAAAATGTGCGTAAGTTATTGCTGTGATGGTACACTTCATTGGGTTAAAATTAGAACAAAGCGGGTTAAAATAAATATAAAAAAGAGAGTGGGCGTTAAAGATGCTACAAAGAGGATGCAGACATTTGATATGCTGCTGACAAAACAAATGTAATAGCAGAAGTGGCTTCTGTCCAAAAAAACAAACTAACGGATGTTTGCATCAGCCTCAACAAGGTACTGGTTAGATTGGTTCTTTTTCAAAAAAGAGAAACCAGAACCAAGAGTTTTACTCCAACATCCTTTTAGTAGCACCTTTAAATATCTGGCAAGAGTCATAAAATAATGAGCAGAGACTTATCTCAATGAAAAGATGTGCCACAATCACAACATAATTCACAGAAAACCAAAAAGTTGTGCAAGCAGCGGCCGGTTGACAAGCATCAGGAACCACCGCTGCATGCACTTGGTGGTCAACGGGTGCTTATTGGGCCAGTGGCCAGAGACACTACCACAAAAACTGTGTCTGAGATAGGAGACACAGCGACTTGAGGGACAGCTTCATGTTCCTGAGCCGAGGGGGAAGGGATGCCGGCATCAGCCAGCAGATGAGGTGCTGAGGTGTTTCATGTTCTACTCTAGTTTCTTCTGCAGCTTTTTCTGGAAACAGACCGGCAAGATGGAGAGCACAGCGAGGACACCAAGCACAGCCAGAGAGTTCCAGGACACGGCCTCGCCAGCCGTAGTCAGTTTGTACAGCGTTGTCCCGGCATTGATGGCCACAAAGGACGGCGGCGCCACTCCTGTGAATCCGCCAGGTTGAGCACAGGTGAGTCGACAAAAACAAAAAAAATACAGAAATAAGGTATTGACAGAGAAGTAGACTTACCAAGAAAGGTACCGATGAAGAAAACCCCCAAAGGCACATTGATGACGGGTGAGGTGATGTTGATGAACCAGTTGGGAAGGAAGGGGGTTATCCTCAGGAAGATGATGTAATTGATTAAATGATCCCGATGTTTCTCAACCTGCCAGAAAAAGAGTCATGAGCAGAATGTTTAGTAACCTGAATTACCAGCAGTTCTCACATGTGGATGTTATAACAATCAGAGTATATTGACAAGTACATTTTTTGTCAGATTTATTTCAGTAACTATTTTATAATACCAGTATTTATTGTTGGTAAATCCAACATCAGCCTCCAGAATTCCCTTAAAGCTAAATTAAGAGCATTCACACAGGGTGAATAAATAGAAAACACAAAATTGCTTATAAATCTACCACCTATTCAAAGTACAATATCAGTTATTAGTCTTGTACCTGCTGGGACCATTTCCGTGCTCTCTCTGAGAGATATTTGTAGATGATGGGTCTGCCCACCAGATATGATAACATATAGCAAAAGGAAGCACCAAGACCAGAGCACTGCCAACAGAAAAAAAGAAAGAAAAAAACATTGGTTATTGCATATGGATAAATGTAGGCTCTCCAAGTACATCAGGATATCTTCTCATGACAATATATTTTTTTTTTAAATCACACATTTTATACCGTCCTTCCTTACTCACCAAGCAGACTAAGAAAAGAGCCAAGGGGAAAGGGTAAAGATACCCAGACAGGATGCTGAGGAAGATGGAGCCAGGGATTGCAAATGTCTGGAGGCTGACCAAAGCGTTAAGGTAAACTACAGTGAACACTCAGGCATAAGAGACGAGCAATAATAAATACATCAAAAGCATATCACTCGTCTTTCTGTGGAATATACCGTCAAAGTTAAATGATAAGGAAATACACAGGATAGAAAACAGTCTTTTCCTGAAATGTTTAACATGTATCCAGCTACTTCTTTTCCATATTGTCTTCCCATCCTCAGTCCAAATGGAAAGGTCAACCAAACTGAAAACTTTTGTTTCAAATGCAATTCAGATTTCGACATTAAGAATGAAAAACTATTTCAATCTGATTCTGAAGAGTGTCATTTTGAGGACACGCTGCTCCATAGATGTTGTAAGCCCAAATATGGTGATACTTTGTAAGGATTGCCTAGTGGAGAACCCAAGAACCCCACATTATTTTGGGCTTGAAAATCTGCTAAACTGTTCTCAAAATATTTTAGTACACGTTTGAACCCAGTTATCAACAAGTTAACTAGATTGTTGTCGTCCCTTTAACGTAAGGTAGTTCTGAAAACACCATCAATAGAAAGCCATGTTCAGATGAGTAGGTTGATAAGATATCCAAGGATACAAAATATATGTCGCAAAGTAGGCCACCAACACTTGGGAGTAGTACGTGTCTTTGTATTTGGACAGCACAGTTCCCAAAGCTTTAGCATCTTCCATGTCTTTAGGAACCTTGATTTTCTCCATTTCATCACTAGAAAAAAGAAGAAAAAAACATCATAAATATTTATCAAACATTACCCGTTTGTTTTCATCAGAATGCAAAACAAAATGTCACCTCTGGAGTCTGAAGTATAGAAATATGAAGAAAATCAGGCCACGCATGCAACATAAGAGAATGTCACCCTCCCACTATCGTTATCTTTAACGGCCGTCTGTTTCCACTAGCTTGAGTCAGAATGCTCCAGACCTAAACATTACGTCGACTCGTCACTGCACCAGTGATCTGATTTTTGTTAGGTGACCTGTTAACTTCAGGATTTACCCAAATCATTTACTTTCTTACTGACATTACATTCATACAACCATAGCCTAAGGTCCTCATAGTGAAGGACATTAGTTATTTCAAAACTAAAATGGGATTAAGCATTTGCAATGGCTTCTCAGAATCTGAAGTGCAGTTCATTTGTATTTCATTTTTTGGAATGTGTCCATATATTTAGCATTCATATTACCTGGAATTTTCTTTTACTGTAATGTCTCTCGGCAAATTATTTTTTGACAAATGTATTGCCCTAATAAACGTACTATATGTAGTACTTAGGGGTGTTAAAATAGCTAAATAGTTTTACAACATCTACATTATTTTTTAATTAAACTATTCATGAAATTCTATTTACTGTAGTACGTCTATCATTGACGCTTAATCAGTTAGTTTAGTTCGAGTCAAAGTAATATATCCCTCACTCGAGAAGCAGCAGCAGAGTGGAATACATTTTGGTAATCATGAATGAAAATAACAAATGTCAGTCTCATTATCACACTTAGAAAGCTAATCAAATGTTTTTCTAATTCGAGATAGTAACTAATAATTATTTGTGAATACAAAACCAGTCTTCACTTCCAGGGATTGCCTTGTGGATTATTATATTTGGTAAATTGTGGGTGGGTGGGAAGACAACTTACTCAGGAAGCTCTGGGAAGTTCCTGTAGACCACGTACATGACTGAGGCAGCGCAGGTGAAGATAGAAACCAGAAGCAGGAGAGACATGCGTGCAGAGCCCCCTTCAGTATGCTGAGCATCTGTTGGGGAAATATAACTTATTTTCCATATCAATCAAGAAGTTACTCTAAATCAGACGGACCAGGCTACGAGGGGGCTTATGTAATTTGCTCGTGAGTTTTGCATCACTGGTTCAAGCCCCGTCAGGGAACTGCACTTCCCCCTTGAGACAGTCCTGCTGTTCCACGCGCTCATTAAAGGCTTTATGGAGAGGGACACCTGTAACGACGGTTAATTTCATGCGTCAGGTTAAGTGCATTCGCTTTAGAATTGTACGTCCCTACAGTTTTTAGAGACTTCAACTTTACTTGAGTATTTCCTATTCATGCCCATAACACTTCTATTTCCAAAGTATTTGACAATAGCAAAGTTATGCATTTTATTCCATTACATTTATTGACAACTATAGTTAAATTATAAAACACACATGACATACAGAAAACGTATGACAGGTACAGTATACAAAATGGTTCATACTACAACAGTAAAATGCTTCTTATCCATTAATGCAGAAGATATCATTATAACAGCAAAACAACAACAAAAAAATGTACATATTAGTACAACAATCAAAAGGGCCTACTTTTCAGCACAGAGTATATTATATATGATTGTTTAGTACATCTGACAAAACGTATCAAGTCAAAGTATTCTTTACAGTGACGTATGGATACCGAGTGACGTAGCGGGGACCTGAATACTTCCCCCACCACGAGCTATTTGTCGTTGTTAATGAATACGTTAGCCTCGCTAATAAAAAAAAGATTTTATTCGGTTGAAAATTCGGGACAAATATATCATATTTATGTCTAAAGCTCGTGAACATGGCGTGGTGTGTAGGTTAGATAACGTAAACTCCAACAGGACAACATCATGTTCATTATGCTAGCCGTCGTCGGCTAGCTTTTAACAACCACTTTACGGCAGACAGCAGATCGTTCAACTCGCCCGACCGTAAAGCAGAAATGACGTTGCAAAGACGGTAAATTGCTCATATGAATCTGCCTAAAGTTCGGGGGGGGGATTTCCTTCCCTCGGCTTTACATTCTTGTTAACAGTTAGCCACCGGAACTAGAACCCACCTTTTAGCGCTTGAGAGTCACTCGTTGCCGCCTTCAGCTCCTCCGGTGCTGAAGGCGGACCGTCGTTCTCTCGTTTCTCCTTCCGCTTTTTGGCCATTTTACGAAGATAGCTTGGAGGTCAGCTCGGGTACCGGTGAGCGCGTGCAACAGCCGGTTGGGTCTTGGGTGGTGTGACACCGGTGAGCTGACAGCCCGCTGACACGTTACAATGACCGCCCTTTAACCTCCGCGTCACAGTGCAGCAGCCGCCGTCCTCCGCCACAGCGCCCCCTGCACAGACGGCGCCTGCACGAGCTCGGAATTTCACGCGAGAACATGTCAGATGACATTTATTGAGATCCATTTGTCCGACAGCTTCAGTTATTTAACATAATTAGTAGTCTAGTAAATTAATTTAGATACAAATACACATATTTAATCCTTAATAAGCAGGAGTCAGGTGTTTTGGACGTGTATAGTGGGACCCAGGGTAAAACTGAGCAGGTCTCTATTAACCAATGATCCAATTCTGTATGCAATGTGTTTTTCTATTCTAAAATATTAGTCTTGCCGAGTGGTAAACTAATCAAAGAAATATTTTAGTAATGCTCCGAATATAAGAACAAAATATATGAGTCTCAAACTACACGACTCAAAACAGGTAGACAAGCTTAGGCAATCCTTTAAGCGGTTATTGTTATAGTGGAGCATAATCACTTTTCTTTTTTCTATTCATGTGTCAGTAAATTGTGGCAACATAGCCAACATACACAATACAGGACCGAGAGCACTTAGTGCAATTCTGCAATTGGTTTACGATATTAATTACACATTTGCCTTTGCTACAGAGACAATGTTAAGTGTCTTCTCGGAAAAAAAAAGTATTTGTGTCCAGTATCTGTTGAACCACTCTTTGGGGCATTTAAACAAATAAATGTAAATGTATTATTACTCTGCAGACACAAAATAAATGTTACAATCAAGTTGTCAAAGTGATTGTATGTGGGCTTCAGAGCTGCTAACAAAACATCTAAAAAGGAGGACAATTCATAAACCTGGATAAGGAAACACTTGAGGTCATGGAATACCTTAGCTTTTTTTCTTTTCTTTTTTTTAATATGTTGTTGAATATATAGATGGTTCATCCATACACCAACCAAAAGCTTGAGACCTTCACGATAAGTCCAATTGTACATGCTTCAATGATGTATTCAATTGTACTTCCAGTGCTCACAAACACGTCCTGTAGCCATACTGAACACCCAGAGCATTCTCCTTTTTTCCTGAAATCAACAGTTTCCGAGTTGCTCACTGATCCACTCTGTAACCAGCTGCTTGACAACCAGCCATTACAGAAGTCGCTTGCAAAGTAACAAAGTTACAGCTGTTTATCATTTTAAATAGTCTTCAATTTAAAAAATTTGCAGTCTGATACAGAAGGCTAGGAGACCTGAACAATATGAAAGTGCTAGTCATTAATTTACAGAGATCAGGCATCACATAGTGCTATGAAGTATCCAATATGCTACATATGAATACAGCTGTTAACACCTTACAAATGCCTCTGGTTGTTTTCAAGGCTACTTGAAAAATCAATAACCTTGGCTTGTATGTACATAAACATGTGTTTGTTTATGCAGAAAATAATGTAGATATCACCACTACCAGAGGTATAATCTTATTTTGGCCATTTGGCCACAGTGATAATGAAATATTTAGTCCCATCATCAATTTCTAACTGTTAATCCCCCAAATTTGTTTAAGTGGGAAACAAAAACAAAAGAGTTGCCGTCGTGGTATCCCCACCACAAAGGGCTCCAGAAGACAACGTTGTTCAGAGCTTCTTCTCTTGCATCGTGCTCAAGTTCTTGGTTTGTTTTCCCCAGCCATTGGTTGCATTTTAGTTGCTTTCCCACATCTTCTGGTGCTATTTCCCATTTGACAGATTGAAGAATGACTGAGAAGAACCAGTTCTGGAACCACTACTTAAGGGAACAACACAAGCTTTTTTTCACTTCACTACAATCAGTCACAGAGTAATAAAAAGTAGAACGGATGACTCAATTCATTCCTGGAGCAGTGCCTCCAAAGTTGAAAGTAGATGGCACCACTGGCGCTGTGAACTTGTACCCGCCGTGTTTCTCGATCATCTTGGATTCTGCAATAAGATAACAAGCAACAGTGCTTAAAAATCACAAACGTGAGGGGGGGAAAAAAAAAAAGCGGTTTCCTGACGGGAAGTCTTGTTTACTGCTCACATACACAGCTGGTGCTAGACCGCCCATATCAGTTGGCCATTGTTAGTCAGACAGTCAAAGACAGAAAACATGTTGTCACACGAATAAAGCTTTTAAGTCTTTCCCCTGCATCCCCGTCCACAGAACACAGGCACAGAATTCGGAGACAAGACTACATGCCACACAATGTGATCCAACGCATTTTCGGGCATTTCATGACTTTATTATTCGTCAACAGACAGATAACAGGAATGAGAGAGAGATTGGAACAACAGACTCAAACACTGGACACTGCGGTTCATTGACAGTCCCTAAACCCTAGGCCACAAGCGTTGACAAAAGCCATGCAGGCAGGACAATCCACAGTGTAATGGCATTTTACAACTGAACTTGGATTTCAACAAACATTTATTTTCTTTTAAGATTCTTTTATGTATCCTCCCAGATTCATATCTCGGTGCCCTTAAAAAGGCACAACGGTGGCCGATTGCAACATGCTAGCCTGTGTAGTTCGATAAAGGCCGTAATTAATAGTTCTTTTACTCCAGGTAAATGTTTAGAGGAAATTGCATTCATAAGAACATTTTGAATGAAAACAAAAAACAAACCAAGAAAAGAAAGCAGGAAATAGCATGTAAAAAATAATTTGCTTTATTGTCAGACTGAAGTGCCGCATTAGAGTTTAATTGGAAATTTGGATTGCAGTCTCAGCAGGCGCTCACCATGTGCTGCCCGTCTCTGGTCTGCAAGTGTGCCAATGTCCTGAAGGTGTTTGCCCTGATCCTCGTCAAGGGACTGTGTTATCGCCTGGTACCATGCTGGGTCGCGGCTCTGGATATCTAAATCACAGCAAAGTGAGATTAGTGATCGATACTTATCTATTGAACCATTTCAATTTCATTTGCAGGAGGTTTCCAACTTACTCTGTAGTATGGCTTTGAAGATCTGATACTCGTCCACTAGGTTGTCTTCGTCATCTACAGCTGTAGTGTAGCCCTCAAGTGCCGTCTCCTCAGCGTCATCCTCCTCCCAGTCTTCGTCATCTCCGTCCTCTCCCGCCTGCTTTGCCAGCATCTCCAAGTATTCCTGGCCTTCCTCATCGATGTCATCCTCGTCACTGCCCAGCTCGGCTACTTTCAAATCAGAATTACAAAGGAACACCTCAATATACTTAACTCGCCTTGCAGAATAATACTGAACTTGACTGATACGACACGGAATACATCAACATCAATGCCTACCGTTGTCATCGTCATCTTCTCCATCTTCATCGTCATCATCCTCGTCATTCTCATGCTCTGCTCGACAGGCATACGCCCTTTTGAGGCCGTTGAACAGAAGGATGGCTGCTGGGAGAAGCTGGATGGCCACCTGGTTGACAGCCTGAGGCCTGTGCTCGAGGTCAATCAGAGCACAGATTCCAAGAATGCACATCTTCCTGTCATGAAGGCTGCAGGGAGCAAGAGGAACAACAACTTAGTCATTTCTGATAACAGTTTCTTACTAGCTGACTGAAAAAGAGCCCCAGAGATTAGCATTTGTCATCATCAAAAGATTAGTGGAAAAAAAAAAAAAAAAAAAAAAAAAAAAACACTAACAGGTCAGCCATAGTTTGAAAAGTATGATAATGAATATGATTAGTGTTTGTAATTATTACCAGAGTCAAGACATTTAGAAACCATTCACGGTTTTAACCGTCAAGACTGGGTGTATTTTAGTACCTAATTGTAGTGTTGAAATACTCTTAAAGCTCTTACCCAAGGAAGCAGTCAACATCTTTGAGCCACTGGGTTATGAAGTGGTTAGTGATCGGCTCAGTGTTGTTTGGAAAGCGAAGGTTCTCCAGAGTGTTGAGGAGAAGAGGGGGGCTGTAGTAAAGTGCGGCAATAGCCACCTGCAGGCACATAGTCCTTAGCTCGCTGGTCTTCACTTCCCTCGTCAAACGCTCCAACGCAGCGGCCACAAACAATGGCACAACCTGCAACAACAGACAGTTTTGCTCTATTGAGGATATAGTTGCTATTAAGAATATTATCATCCCAAATGTTAGCCCCAAAGTATTGCAGAAACTCCTGACATTAAAATACTTAAATCTTTATCGTATCTTTTCAGCTAACTAGTTTGAGGTGTGAATTCGTTAGATCCTGACCTGGTCAATGCCTCGACCTTTGCACTGCAGAATGATCACCTCCAGTAGCTTGGCCGCATGGCACTCTGGGTCCTCGCCAGGATCACCCGTCAGGACCTGAGTCAAGTGACAGACTTCAGTAAACCTCCTCACACAGACCAATCACCTCACACAATGAGCTTGAAAGCAGTCTGTTACATAATGCATTGTCAAATGTATTATTGTACCTTCTTGCACATGCTATAGATGATCTCCAGGTATTTGGTGTCAGATAAGAGTGTATCTGTATCAACTGTGACATAGTTGTGAAGAAGCGGCATCATATCTGAAACAGAAACATTTATTTTTCCATCAGCTGAGTTTACAGCAAATCTATTTTATGGAAAACCGTCTCCTACAGAGTATGGCTCCGGTACTAATGATCCTTTCCATTTCATTATTTCAAATCTGGTTCTTAGCTAAACGCATACCTGTGAAGTAGTCAAAACCATCTTGCTGGAAGACTTCGTACACCAGGGGAAGGAGCTGCCACATCTGTGCCGAAACTTGCTGGCAGGTCAGGCTGTGAGCCAAGGACAAGATCTCCTCGTAGAACTCTAGGGAAAGAAAAAAGGTCAGGACAAGTGAGTCACTGGAGGTAAATAAGTCTATTTATCAATATAGTCAGGTAGACATGGCTTTATTGCAACATGCTGGTGGAATGTGGGAACACAGGAAGGACTTGCTTACCCAGTACATGCTGCTGCAGGACAGTGCCAATCACCTGCAGACAGATGCCCTCCAGCTGCTGGGTGATCTGAAACAGGACAAGTGTGAAATTAGTGAGGATTTGATCAAAATAACTTGGTACAGAAGACACGGCTTCTGTCAGTTTCATCTCAACCGCAAGTTCCTTAGACTACAAATACTCTAACATACAAGAGAACTGGCTTGGTTAATACTGTCCATCAATCTTCACTGCTGTGTTTCGGCATCAGAGTTCAGCGTATGCACACAAAGAGAACCTCTGTCTGAAAATAACTCATAACTAATGTTAATGCGTAATGATGCATACACAGTATGCTACCGACACTTCAAAACTGTTTAAAGCATATTTTAACCGAATGTTTGTAATGCCACTGTATGCAACTGAAAGTTGTATAAGAAAGGGTGGCTTGAAAGGACTATATAAATAAATAAATAAATAACCATCAGCGCGACATTTTGAGTAAAATCTACTAGAAGCAATGACGACAAGCACCTCTTATCCATTAACGTTGTTTTGTGTACCTAGTGAGTCAATAAAGTTATGTCCAATTGACTAGATACATTTCCTGTTATTTGGTCAAATAAAAAACTATTTTAATTATTTTTAGTGTAGTGACATACACTGACCATCTCTGAAACCTTAATTGTTGAATTGTTAAGCAGTGAATTACCCTCAGTGTAAAGTGATTTTTGGTCAAATCCAATGGCTTCGAGCACTAGCACTCGGACGTTTAAGCAGACATGGTGGCACTATTTCTAGCGTCTGCCTCAGCCTCTGAGTCATTTTGCACACAGTGAGAACAGAGCGTGTTCCCAGGAGTTGGTGGGTAGCTGAAGTGTTTTGGCAGGAACACTGCAGCAGACCAGAGCTGCTTCTGCAGAGGAAGTTGCACCGAGATAGGCTTGAAGAGTGTGTGTGCGTGCATGCGTGCGTGTGTGTGTGTCTGCGTGTGTGTGTGGCACGCTTAATGGCTATGCTTCTTACCTCTTTGTGGTCCTCCACCACACTTAGCAATGTGTCAATGGTGTTGAGGATGCCCATGGCCGTCACTGCCTTGTCATCTCCTCCCTCCTCATCAGGGCCCGTCTGAATCACCTGGTTGAACGTCATAGCCTAAAAAAAAAGTAAAAACAGATTATTATGACTGTCTATGGACTTACTGTATACATACATTTTACCAAAAGGTAGGACGACTATTTTAATAACATTTGTTTTGAATAAATAGTTTAAATAATTAAATATGCAACCATAGCCTTCTCTTAAAAGCTATGGAAATGACATCAATGTGTAGCGTCTTCAGTGCTTTGCACTTACCAAGTGCTGCGTCATCTCCACTGCAATTGGAGTAACCTCCTCACTGTATTCACAAATCATCTTCTGTATGACATTGGTGAGATCATCGTTTTCCGTTTCCCTGACAATGTGCAGGAGTGCCTGCATCACTGGCCGGATAAAGGGGGTGATGTATTCTTTGGCTAAAGAATAAAACACACAAGTTAATTCAGACACTCAAAGAGAACTACAAACTAACATTAATAGAGAAAAGTCAGTTAACACCGGCGGCATAACTTCTCACCTTTCTCCTGGTTGCTGATGAGAACCTGCAGGGCAATAGCAGCCTCCACCTTGACTGGCATTTCGTTGTCATTGATTAGACAAAGGCGCGTGAGCTCAAGAGCGGTCTGCAGGTTCTGGTCACTTTTGAACTTCACCTCACAGAAGTAATGCAGCACCCAGCAGGCCTGTGTGAAAACAGAGGTTGAGGAGTTTGTGTTAATTCAAAGTGACTTCATTCAGTAAAGCTAAATCTCAGGTCTGCCTGTTGGGGCATGAACACCTACTCTGGCTCTCATGTAGCCCAGTTCACTGCGGAACAGGGCGAAGACGTGATTCTGCAGCATGAACTCCATCTGGTCCTTATAAATCTTTTTCTGTGCAGAGAAAGAAAAAAAAAAACATCACGTTTCACAAGGCAGTCAAACACACCAAGTATGCTGCATGTTAATCCATTGACTGGTGCCATGGCACAGAGGATACATTAAAAACAGTCAAAACCGCAGTACAGACCAATCTCAGGGAACGCACCCTGTTTTCCCCCCTGATAATGCGACATTAAGAATGACAAATCGGCAGGAGAAGAACTCATATTGGCATCGATAGGCACGGTGCAAAATAAAGTTAAAAGCTAATAGAGGCTGCAAGAGTCAAAATGGGGTCCGTTCAGGCTCTACTCTAACAATTATTATTGAGTAAAGGAAATATCATTAGGGCTGAACTAACCATTATTTTAATAATCGATCAATCTGTAGATTACACATCGACCACGTCTGAATAACTACCGCTTGCAGCGCTACTAGACTAGCAGCAGCCGGCTAGATTCACCAACGCCATGACGTCCGTGATGACGAGCGGAGCATCTCAACATTATGGTCTTTCCTCTACCTCTGCTCTTTTGTTGTTGTTATTGCTCAACTCTGCGCTCAACTGAAGCTTTTTTTTATTATACTCAAACATCACCACGGCTTTTGAGTGGCGTAATAATCGCACGGCACAATAAACCGATAATGAAATTTGCTGTAAACTTTTTAAAATCCATTTGTATCGATACGTTGTTGCAGGCCTACTTATCATGATGTGTTCAACTGTAATTGTGTAATATATTTTTTGAGAGAAACTTTATTCAAGTCGGTTTGTTAGAAAGACATGTTAAAATAGATGAATGGGAGAATTGTAAACCGTTAAAAACTCATCAACTCTAGGTCAATAGTCTGGCTGTCTCTTTCTCTAAATGCACATAGCTAAACTAACTTCTGAACAATTATCCTTTTCCCCACTTAAATAGAGTTAGGCTAATTTCCAACTGAATGCTCATGAAGTCATGGAGAAAAAGAAAGAAAACTGTTACGCTCTGAACGTTACCAAATGATGTATTTAATGTGTGTAGAAAATAATAATAGTTTACAAAGTAGTACCAACAGACTGGGTTGAAAGATATTTTACCTTCAGGAGGATTTCAGCCAAAGAGCCAATCATGTGGAGGGCACCATCCTTTTTCCTGGGGTCAGAGGCGGGATCAGTAAGAATCTGGTAGCAGAAGCCCATCGTCTTTTGCAGCACCTAAACACAGCAAGTACACACCGGATTAGGCTCCAACCAATATGAACTGTAGGGCTGGTTGTTCAAACAGATGACAAATCTAAGCTTTTAAGGAAATTAACAAATGAATTTCAACTGACCTCTTTTCTCTTGTTGCAGGCAGTGAAGAGGAGCGTCTGGGCTGCCGTTGTTGGAGAAATAAAGTCCTCAAATACGTCTATGGAGACAGCAGAGATTGGAAAAATGGTTAATCACTGTGGTGCAGAATGATAATATTTTTGAAAAACATCAGACATCAGCTCTCTCTTCTTACCAAACTTCATGCGGATGTACTCGTATGGATCCTCTTGCCACAGTTCCTCATCACTATCTGTGTAACACATGAGGGGGAAGACCACATCCTGAATGATGCCCTGAAAAACACAAAGAGTCACATTTAGGAATGACGTTGATGTCAGGAGAAGAGTTTCTTTCATCAGTGGACTTAACCGACACATTTTGGCAGCGCTTTAGCTTCTACTGGTGACAACCAGTCCATCAAAATAAATACAACGTTATTACTGCACAGCTACCACCCAAGATGTGTCACAAGGATATTTCGACATGTTTTACTAGTACCTGGATGTGTGGTTTGAGGTTTCGCCACGTCAGAGCATGAGCTATGCCCTGGTTGATGTAGTTGAGTGTCTGTTGGAGAACTCTGGGAGCCACGTATTGCTTTTCTTTGTACTGGTATAAGACTTTCAGCAGCACCTAGTAGACGGATGTACAAAGAAATTCCTTACACAATTGTGAGATGCACTCCGAAAAGACACAGTGCAGTCTGACTGGAGCTACCGTTTACATTTCATCCTCTGAAGTTCTTACCTGTTGAGCAGGAACTGCATATTCCTTGAGGAAAAGTTCAGCAAACTCCGCATACTCTTTTGTTGTGTTGCCTGGACTTCCATACCTGCAAAGATGGTTTCATATAGCAAACGTTAAACATGTTTTTACATTTGACTAAATAATAGAAATAGGTTTGAGAAAGATTATTGGATATTTACCTCTCAAACAGACGAGCCAAGATGTGAAGGGCCCACTTCTTACACTTCCACCACGGCAGCTCAGGTCGCTCGTCTTCATCGATCTGCATCGTCTCCTGCACAGAACAAAACCGTTTATTTTTGGTCCAACTGAACGGTTTACATTTTGGAACACAAATCTTTTGTACAAGCGTCTTTGAGTACTATGAAAAGCGCTATAGAAATGTTATGTTGTATTATTAATTAATTTGGCGTCCTTACCGGAGGCACGTCTCTATCCACGACCGTCTTGAGGATCTCCATCCACTCCGTCAGGTTCTGCCTGTTGATGAGTTCCAGGGGGAGGTTGTACTGTGGAGATGAACAAGAACATCTTCTTTTTTTAGGATAAATCGTTGTGTACCAAATATTTAGATATGTTCACACCAAAAGGGGGGCATCACAGATTTAAGAATAAAATACTTATTGTATTGAAATAAGTCATCCTTTAAAAACAGATTAAGTAATACTGCAGCCTTTGCTTTGTCACACAAAAGCAAACATTGGTGACATAATACCTGCCCAGTGTGATTTTAGATAGCACGCCCGCATGCCAGCAGAAAAATAGGCCCGAGGCTTAACATCACAGCGCCAGAGTCTAGTGCAGTGGTTCTTACTTATTATGTCACGCCCCACTTCGGAGAAAGGAAAAGGCAACGCCCCACCACCAACAAAACTGTACCCAAAAAGGTTGATGCTGAATTTTTATTAAAATAACATTTAGTTATTCAAATAGAAAATTGCAATCACTTTCACATAAACCAGATTGCTCCATCAGACCAAAAATAAAATGTATAATCACTGTTAGAACAATGCAGGTGTGTGAGCCTTCATGTTTTTACCAGTGATGTGGCTGCAATGAGCCGACCTTCCACTACAAATCTTTTTGAAACTGGTTTGCAGGTTTAATACGGCCACTCAATGTTGAGATGTGGTTTTGAAGGATCTAGTATGAGCTGTAACGTACGCAACGTACAGTGGCTGCACCTTTAATTTTACCGTCTTGTTCTTGGCAAGGAAGGACCTCATCTCCCCACATCGTTGTCATTCTGGTTTGCTGTTGCCAACGGTTACTTGCACGTTTAAAAGTTGGGATGCACAAGTAACGTCAAAACTTCACCCCCGTTCTGCCGCTCTGGCGGTCCATTTCCACAAAGACACTGGCTCGTTAACTACCTTTGCTGCCAGATCAGCAACGGAAAAACGTTCCCATCTCGTTCCACTTTATACAGACAAACCAAATAACGGCGTAGCATACCGGCCTTGGACAATGCGTCTGAGATCGGCTACTGGTTGAGCTTAGCGATTGAAAGGCTTTTTAAGACCCATCTTTATTAAGAAAACACAGGTTTTTATTCTTCCTTAACCCCCCTTAAGAGACAATGTCATGAGCTGCAACTTTACCTGGAAGAGGGCATAGAGGATTTTGAAGATCTGTTTTTGTATGAGGACAGAGTCACTGGAGGGGTCAGGGATCAGCTGGATAAAGCGATCCTTCAGCATGGGCATGAAGATGTGCATGGCAGCCACCAGAGGTTGACGCTCTTCTGGTTTCTTGTATCTATTTTACACACAGGTTACATCAGCCACACGACCACAATGTTCACCCCACGTCACGTGTTCCAATACAATATAAAATTAAGATTGAGAACGCTGACTTACTCGTAGTTTTTGACGAGCTGGTAAAGGCAGAGCAAGATGCCCAGCCATCCTGCACTGTTGTCCGACTGCAGGTAGAAGCCAATCTTGTCCACAATGGTCGTCCACTTGCCAGGGTAGTCATGCTTGATCATGTGGTGGATACATGTCGTCAACTGGACTCTGACAAGTTACAACGATATTGTTGGGATTGAGTAAAACCATAATACCATATGCAAAGTAGAAAAGAGTGACCAGTGAGGAACATAGATGGAAAAAACAAATATCCTGAGCGCCTCTCACTCTACTCCACCAGCAGGGTTTGTGTGGTTACCTGATGCGCTCGGGGGAGTGGATAATGGCCTCCACTATGTTGTCTCGAATGAACAGCCTGTCCTCATCGGGGATGTTATTGACGGGAGTCTCTGTGCCTACACCGTCGCCATCACTCCAGTGCTGGGTTATCATGTTCTTAAGGTAAATCACACCTAGGCAGAGAGAACAGCACACGGGTCAGCACTTTAACAGCAAGAAATTATTTATACATACACCAGCTTTTTTTAAGGCTGGAGCTAAACATTTCTCATGTGCAATGTATTGTACACACCAAGTGATTTCTATGAGTGTAGATTTAAGTGGATTTTAAAAACCATACATGGTGTATCGTATTGACTGCATTTACTTCATCATGACGGTACATTCTTTCATCTATATTTTAGTAGTTTTGAATGTGGCACAAGGGTGTGAGCTGGGTTCACATCTACAATGTGGGCCCCGTTGTGAGTTCAGTTGCTTGCAGGAACAAGTGTGTGAGGGAGTGGAAATGTGAGGTCTGGTTGGCGAACGTCAGACTGCTGACACCAATGTCTACACTGCTATCGAGGCTATCATAATCCAGCCTATCAATGCTGACCGAGCACAAACCCTCTGCCCCTTTGCCTATGACCAAACTACACCATCACCCAACACCGCTAACTGAATGAATCTGCTGCAAGCCCAACATGGTTGAAATGTAAATTAAACTTAACATAAAATAGGCAAATAATGACGGTGAAACAGACTTCAGGCATGATAACAGTAATGCTTATCAAATTCAACAAGTCTCTAACAGCTGAATAATTTGAGTTTGTCAACTTTAATAAACTGCAACTCCATTGCAGAAACGTATCACAACAGTAGGGATTGAGGCTGTTAAAAGGACTGTATACAAAAAAAAATATCCCACACTGTACACAAACATTACACCAACAATGAGCTGAAGTTTATTTAAATCCCTACTAAAGCCAATTTTACATGGCATGAGTAAAAAAAAAAAGGCCGAAGTCCTTTCCGCTATGACAAACAATAAAGAGGAATGGAAGAGGAAAAAAAACATTTGGCAGCAAAGATCTCAAAACATGTCCTGTATATGCTACCAATACAGATTAAAAAACAACTCAAACACACATTAAATTGTGCGGTCTGTTACAAAACTACTTTGATGAATGATCATTAATTCACTGATAAAACTGAATATTTACTGATAATGAAATTAAATGATCATTTCAAAGTGACTGTTCTCACACAAAAGAGGACCGTTGTGTATTGATTAAGTCAATGTACGTTTGAACAAAAGCCCTAAAGAGACTTGATTCAAACGTGTTTAAATATCTCGGGATAACGATATAATCAATGTTGTCACAAGTTAACAAAGGGTTGTTTCCTTCTATTAGGAGTACAATGCCAGCATGCATAGATGACGGCAGTCAATCAGTCACTGATATCTCCACGGTCCAATCAACTGGGGCTTGAATTAGAGTGCAACCAAATACAGACCATTAACTGAATTAGTCTGCATATAAAAAGATTGACAAAAAACTATACAGTCCAAGAAGCGGACGACAGACTAGGTGAAGTTTAAAAAGGGATACTTTTATCCGTTTAGTTGTTTTCAAAAGAGTACAAATGAAAGTAAGATTAAATTAAAAATATTTAAAAGCAGTGCAAAACATCTTACCTGTACCTCTTGTAAATTAATAGGAAAAATAGCACGAGGAAAATGTCATTAGATTTTTGGTTGCTGTAAAATAAAAATGTAATGAATTACTTTGGCTATTGATTTGAGTTGAAGAAATCAACACAAGATCAAAAATGTTCATACATTTTAAGATTAAAATGCCAATATTTCTACAATTAATTAGCAACATATTTGTTCAGATTTTAAGTAATTTCATTATGCATCTAGTGTGAAATGTCCTGAAAATACAAAGCAATGTGTTTTTATAGTGTTCAGAAATGTAGCCGTTTCACAGTAGAAAAGGAGTGGCTATTACTATGGAAAATCTCATAATAGATTTAGTGTTTGAATGTAGTCAGAGAGGTCTTCAACTCAAATGTTTCAGTTATTGGGAGGAAGTCTTCATTTTCAAGCAAAACTAAAATCATTAACCTCCCAATTGTTTCTTATGTATGTATTGAGGAATACATGTTAAACTTCATTTGAAATATATATATATATATATATATATATATAAAATCCAGTTAGTATGACTATATTTAAGAAAAACAGACAGACAGTCACAAATAACCCCATCACGGATCCTCTTGCCATTCTCGGCATCTCTCTGCCAACTTCACCCAGCTCCTCCTGTCAGATTGAGTGGAGCCGTTTGAATCAATCTAGCATCCGCCAAATTGATCTAAACATGAATAGTTCTAAAAAAGAAACAACCCTTTGATTTCTCCTTATGGAGATGAAACTTGTTTTTTCAAGAAAACAAAATGAACACTTGATCTTAAGATTTTTAATAGTTTGAATCATGTCTTTATTCGGGTTTCCATACTTTAGTCATAAGCTTTACTTGTGATATTATTCAGAACAGCATCAGTGCAATGCGAGATGCTGTCCCCCCCCCATATTCTGCTTTAAACACCGTTAAGACGTTTTTCCTACAGATGGAAAAGTAATTAATTGCACAGCTCTTTAACAGCTTAATTTGCTGGTAATGTTACAAATACTTGGTGGACACAACAATGCAGATGCCTTCTACTTTCTGCAACAACGTGTCACGATTTTCACTTTGAACACTTATTTTTCCCTCCTATGAAACCTTCCGCACAGAGCAGCATTTGAATGAAGCAAAACAAGCTATATTTAACCAATTCCACGTGTCCACTGCTCTTCAGCGAGGCACTTTAGCCACACAAAACCACAAGTGGGAATCATGTTAAATTATCTCTTTGGATACCAGTATATAAGTGACCTATTTACCTTGGGATCATGCAAAATATCAAGTCCATTGGTCATAATAATAATGCAATAGGACAAAATCTGAGTCAAAAACAGAATGAAGTGGCAAGTCACAGTGATAGGAGTGTTATGTTGCACCTCATTTCTTGCATGCTTTATAGTTTTGAGCATTAACGGCAAGGTGAAGTAGTCACCCTGCTTCACCAATATTTATTTCTATAAATATCTTAAACTCTTTCCCCGTACGGTGTGTTTAACAGGACAAATCTGGCAGCACCGTAACCCTAATTTGTTTGTGTTGAATCTCCATTTCAGCTTTAACTCAAATCAGTTGACTGTAAAGATGTGCTGGCCCTGCTGCTTAAGCTGCCAGCAATAAATCCATATTTTGAGTGATTACTTTAAAAGTGCAAACTTGAAGATTGTTATTTAAATAAATGTCTTTAAAGTCACGGTCTCTTGCTGAAAGAGGCAACTGTGCTGGCACATAGTAGCACAATAATATAAATCAATCAGGACATACGGATAACAATTGTAACTTTTAACATGATTAAGATATGCAGAGGCGATTTTTTTTTATATTCCACATAGTTGTTTATCAGAGAATCTTTCACAGACTGCAGAACTGTTTTTACAAGTTAAAGTCGTGACTCACCTGCTTGCCTGACAGGCAAATCCAACTGATCAGACATGGTGACACGCAGCAATGTGGACACAAAGTTGACCTGGGTGTGACCCTGAAAATCAGAATAGAGAACGGCAGAATGTTAACGGTCATAAAACACTGAAACAACATTAAGAATAGATTTGTTCATCCCATTTAGTATATAGTAGGTTTCATATTATTTTGCATGAACCCTACTTGGTGTTATAAAAACCAGTGGTTTATATTTTGAAATTGATGACTAATATGGTGCGTTGTTGCATTTTACATTATCTTAAAAAAAAAAAAAACATGGGCTCCATCACAAACCACCAGCACACCTCAAATCAGTCAGGTGTCTCAGGTGGCTAATAAAACACTCATGAATCTATTCATGATTAGGTGGTGAACTTAAAATAAGTACAGGCCATACAAGTATGGGTTATTGCCTCCTCAGAGAACTAACACTGCAATTGGTTGTTCCTGAGAAGATGTCAAGGTGATAAACAGGAGATGAGCAACTAATCTCACAAAGCAGCTCAAGTCTATCAACATAGTTTTAAACACAATGAATCTCGACATCTTGTGAAGCCATACATTTTTTTTTTTAAAAATCAGAGTTATGACTAAGCAAAGCACAGTATTTTGAAAATATTCACGCCAACAGATTAACTCCATCCTCCTCTAGAAATTATGACTTTTTGTTCTGTAGACAACTCGTAAAAACTCCAGCCTGCTGTGTAAGAATACTCTGAGAGATGCCAGTCAAGTGAGCCATTACTATCAATGCCGGTGTGGGTGTAAAAAGCAAACCAAGACAATTGCACTGCCAAAAATAAACATGTAGGAAGGGTACACACATATTCAACATAATCATGGTACTGTGATTTAACCGTACAATGTACAGACTCAAACAATAAGGCATCAAAACAATGCAAGGCCTCTGCTCTGTAAGCACTTAGTTTCCATTATTTATACAGGTGATAAAAACTGGGGGGGAATTACTTGAAATCATGACATGAAGGCGTTAAGTTGTTATATTTAAGAATAAGATTTAATGGAAAACTAATCAAACTATAAATTTCTCCTCAACTATAATAACATTATGCGTCACATAAGACTGAGCACCCCATCGCCTCAAGTTACAGCCAAAGTGAGTCTCAATCTCAGCCACTGACCTAGAGGTAATTTAGACAGAGTAACATTGCATAAGTCTGCAGACGAAAACAAATATGATAAACAAACTAAAGTCTAGCGCTTCGTTAAGTACTAAAAACTCAAAGTAAAAAACACAACAGGAGAATCAGCCCAACTTTAAAACAGACCGGCTGTTGCTCGGACGACATAGCTGCTAACTTGGTTAACAGCCGCTCACGTGGAGGTCTGCTCACGTAAAACTACATGTATGTTTTACTATAGCAGCTATGAAAAGGCACCCATTACTAAACAAGTTGGGCTCTGGCAAGCGAAGAGAAAAAGTTGGTTCGCGAATGTGTTATTGCGTTGTTGTATAATGTCATCATCAGTTCGGGGCTTGTCACAGTGACACGTGAGCAGCAGCTATGTAGCGGCTCCACGGCGAGCACGCTAAGCTAGCTCGCTGACATTAGCCGCACAGCTAGGACTAACTATCCGGTGGTTAAATACGATAACTAGCACACACCATGCGCCTCAGGCCGCTTCACTTGCTATTCACCACACCTGCCATACTATTTTCATGTCGTGTCAGCTGCGAAATGAGTCAAAACTAAACTGAAAGGGTGGGTGACGAGCTAATAAGTAGTTATCTCCTCTGAGCTAGCTGGTTAGCATTCGCGATACAGCTGGCTCGAGAATAAGCTAACGTGGGTTACTTGCACCGAGTGTCATGGAAATAAAAACACCATTTAATTTATACAAGTGGCGCGACGCTGCTGATATGAGCGAGGGCACACTTGTAAGTATTGTGGCCTGGTATCTCGCCCATGCTCCGCCTCAGCAGCAGCAGCGGAGCCCCGTCTGGGTGATCGCACCATCTTGATGTTGTGAACGGCCGAGGCCCGATCAAGGACCGCACCACAACCTCCATCACCATTAGCGGCTAATCTCAACATGTACCTCGTTCAGCTGTCTCTCCGCAGCCTCCCGCAGGATGGGGTCCATCGTCCCCCGAAGGGCCTCGACCAAAGACTCAGGATCCATCACGAAAACTCTGTTTGCGGCTCGGATTTGTTATATTTCAGACGTCTTACAGCTCCCAGTCACTGCGCACATGGACGCACAGCTCTCCGGTTACCCGGCGCGAAAGGAAGCAGTGAATAAAGTACCCGGATAGATCAGCGCCAAATTTGTGCAGGACGAACATCCGGCGGCGAATGCATAGCCTTGGGAGTTGTAGTTCCCAGTATAACTTTGAGACAGCTTGCCCAACGTCTTCAAAGAGGGAGGCTGGAGGTTCGTGTACGTTTTGTTCGCTCGTTTGCTTTTTGTTGTTTTATTTTATTTTGACTTCAAAACAAAAGCCAGTGATATTTATTCGTATTTACAGTCTTCTATGATGCAAACACACAACATAAATAAACCTTGATATGTTAGCGACAGTATATTTGTGACTATCGTAAGTTTAATATTCATGTATATATGTACACAGAAATAATCAACGTGTCCCTTAATCGCTGCATTGTTTAATGTTTAATTCCTAATATAGATTAATCAAAATAATGTGTCTGTGTAGAGTTGTTGTTATCATTTTTATATTTACACCTCATTCTGCTGTTTCTTGAGTGAACGCCGCAGAATCAGAGGCAGAGCAAAGGAATCCTTTTCCTACCACTAGATGGTAGTATACCATACCTCATTAACCAGATGAATTGGTTCTATTTACTATTTGCTGTCTCGTGACCCCTCAGAGTGACCTCTGGACTTGGTTGAGAACCAATGCACCATATTACCAGCTCTTTACCATTTTGGACAAACCAGCATGGCACTGTCTCATAAAAATGAAGTTGCCATCCAATTACACTGGTATGAAGAAGCCTGCTTTTGGTATACATTTGATTAATTTATACCTAACATCACAAAAGGTCAAAGGCTACATTTAGCCTGACTATGTTGGCCTTCATAGGGGTTCAAATGATCAGATCCCATCCAGGTAGCATGTGTTTGTGATTCTATACAGGCAGCAGGATACATCTCCTTTGATTAAAGTTAACAAAGTCAAATGGACTCCTGCTGGCGCTTTATGAATCATTATACGCCAAAGATAGGAAAACTACCAAATACTTGGAGAGCACTATTGGAGTCTCCAAACTGTTAATATAATAATATCATTTTCTCTTCTTTAAAAAAAAGCACAGCTAATGTTTGAGCTCTATAATCACACTGCATGAAAAGACAGCAATGATAAACAAGCAGAGCATCAAAACAATCTGAGCAACAACAACAACAACAACTCTGCACACCTTACTTTGATTAATCTATATTATGAACTGTGTTGCATTAAACAATGCAACTATTAAGTGACAAGTTGTTTATTCCTGTGTAAAACAAATAAACAAACAAACAAAACGAACACGGACCGTGTTGGGCCCAATGTTGATCATGGCATGATAACAAACAAATTTAATTGTAAGTCAATGTTTTTTTTTCTTTTTTGAGTTCAAACTGGAAAACCACATGCAAATCAAGATACCAAACGATCATGTTGAAAAGTTGAATCATTGGTTTGTTTGTTGTCTGCTCTCTCACTCTCGCACCAGAGATCACATCACCCCAGTCCTTCAAAACCTCCAATGGCTCCCCATACACCAAATAATCCAGTTAAAGATTCTCCTCATCACCTAGCCCTTTAAAACTTCGCTCCTCCTTACTCCTTAATCCTTACTCCTACTCTGTCCAAGCATCGGACCTGGGGGGACATGGCCTTCTCCATTGCTGCCCCTTCCTTCTGCAACTCTCTCCTCAGCACCTCAGACAGTCTCCATCACTCGCCACTTTCAAAACCCACTTAAAACTAATTTATTTAAATCTGCTTTTAACCTGTAATAGTTCATTATGGTTTCTTTGTATCTTACTGTTATGTAATCTATTGTTTTAGCCCCTGTTTTTTTTACCATGTAAAGTGACAAACACAATGTATTATTATTTTAAGCCTTTGAACAATCATGGATTGTTTGACAATGACAAATGCAAATCTTTAAAAAGTTTGTAAACGGTTGATGAATTACAACTAAACAATTATTTAGAGGTTGTTTACTCATTGTTCAAAAGATAATCACATTCTAAAGATATAATAAACATAATGATAGTAAGATAAATGTTCATATTGACTAAATAAATAATCTTCAAGATAAAATTCGTCAGGCTGTCACATTGGTGTGTAGCCCGTTGTGTCCTGTTAAAACTGGATTACTATACATGTGGCTTTCGTGGGGTAATTATTTCAATATTTAGAGCAACAGGAGCAATTCATACATAATACTCAAGTACAAACGCTGATTTTAAATGTGTACCTTGATACAAAATGAACAAGTATAATCAGGCACGTGCACAGATAGAGCCCTATAGGTGCTCAAGCACCAGCCCCTTTGCCCTGGCTGAGAAAAGTGCCCTTTTTTCAGGAGGCACTTTTTTTCTTTCATCAGTGTTTAAGAATAAAAGTTTCTCTTTCTGTCATCAAGTCCTCCAAATGTGTTTTGATATCCGACGGGGCTTTTATTTAAGTTCTTGTGAGACTTTCGCCCCGACGTGCTCCGCGACGGTCACGAGTCCCCCCCCCCCCATCTCTCTCTCTCTTCCCCCCGCCGCGCCCCTCCCTCCTCCTCCTCCACGTCGTGCTCGCGCAGTGCTCCTCGCGCCACCAAGCGGGCGCACCTCCGTCTCCTCTGACCCGCAGCATCAGACACACAGGTCATGACGGTGTTTGTCCCCTGACGTTGTTTTGTGATAAATCAACCACAACATCAGCGCTGCTGAAACCATGACGTCACAACTGGTCCGACGTTTCCTAAAAAAGTAAACAAACTAAAACTCACGAAATCCGTGATTTCAAAGCTTTGCAGCTGTTTACTGATGTTAGTTATGTTTAGAGAATGGAGAGAGAGAGAGGGAGAGAAGAGAGGAGAGAGAGAATAGAGGGAAAAGAGAGAGAGAGAGAGAGAGAGAGAGGGGCAGAGGGAGAGGGAGAGGAGAGAGAGAGGGAGAGAGAGAATGAATTCTTATTTTGTTCTATTTAACAGGGGCTAGTCTTGGATTTGCGTGGCCAGACTGAAATAAATCATAATGCCTCTCTGGTATTGTTCAGAGGGCCAAATGTGGAGGTGGGCCGTATCCAGCCCGCGGGCCTTAGTTTGAGGACCACTGTTGATGTCTATCAATATCGCTCATTTTGAAAATGACGTAAGAGGGCAATACGCAGGGGCAGTTTTTCCTACAGGCGGTATAGGCGGCCGCCTAGGGCGCCATTCAGAGGGGGGCGCTAAAAATGTAAAGATTTTTTTTTTTAAATTGTCACTAACGGGGTTTGAACCCAGGACCTTGTGTTCACTGAACAGGCACCTCTACCAACTAAGCCACAGTACATTAATTACTTTTTACATTGCATCAATTTTTGTTTTCTACCAAAAGTAAAAAAAGTAAGATCGTTTAAAAAAAAAACACGAGTGTCACGGCTGGAATTAGGGTGGACCCAAATGCACGACTCCGGAGACGGACTGGAAAGTAATTTACTTTACTGAGAGTTACAGTAGAAACAAAACAAACTGGAACAAAGGAACACTAAGTACAACACTGGAGAGCTTGGTCATGGAGAACACAAAACAATCTGGCAGAGGACAAGTGAAAGTGAGGGAGCTAAATAGTGAGGGACTAATGAGGGAATGGGCTGCAGGTGAGAAGGGGCGTGAGGACCAGGTGAAGGTAATGAGGGACTAACGAGGGAGTGATCAGAGACAGGTGAAGGGAGTTGGACTGACGAGATGGGAAGCAGGATCTGGAATGACATGATGAAAACAACTAATAAAAAAGGAAAGTATGGAGCTGAACTGTTACAACGAGTGAAGCTTGCCTAATGTGCGACCCATTAAAGCAAAATGGGAAAAGGAATCTGGGATAGATATTTCTGAGGAAGAATGGACATTAATATGGGGTACCAATGGAAATGTACCAGTTCAATGAGCTGGCGAGAGTTTAACTGGAAAAATTACATTACAAGATATTTCATTACACCATCTCAGACATCTCACTATAGCGATACCACTCCTGAATGCTGGAGAAAATGTGGACACCAAAGCGCAAACCATATCACATCTTCTGGGACTGTCCCATCATTAAACACTTTTGGAAGGCGGTACACAATCCTTTACAGGATCTCTTTCGCGAGGACATCCCTTTGGACTTTAAGATTCTGTACCTTGGAAATTTACCTCAGAGTTGGCCTAAAGGGGACAGACTCTTGATTAATGCATTGCTGGTGGCCAGCAAAAAGTCTGTTACTAGAAAATGGTTACTACCAGAGTGTCCTAAAATTACATCTTGGAGAGACATCGTAACGGATATCTACAGAATGGAGCAGATCACAGCTCATGTCAATCAAAGAACAGAAACATTTCTTAAACACTGGCAAAAGTGGTGCAACTATGTCACAGATAAATGGCCTGACTGTATTTCTTTACTCTATGGAAAATGATTTCTCCCTGCTTTATTTATTATTATTATTAGTTTTATTACCATGGTATTGTTTCTTTATTTGCATATGTTTTTTCTCTTTTTTTGGCCCGTACTTCTCTATGTACAAAGAATCTGAAAAATTGAAATATGTGGATGTGAGATTTTGAACACTAATAGAATACAAAAAAAAAAAAAAAAAAAGCTGCTCAGCCATTGGTCCACTGAAAGCTGCTCAGCCATTGGTCCACTGAAAGCTGCTCAGCCATTGGTTCATTGAAAGCTGCTCAGCCATTGGTCCACTGAAAGCTGCTCAGCCATTGGTTCATTGAAAGCTGCTCAGCCATTGGTCCACTTAAAGCTGCTCAGCCATTGGTCCACTGAAAGCTGCTCAGCCATTGGTCCTCTGAAAGCTGCTCAGCCATTGGTTCATTGAAATCTGCTCAGCCATTGGTCCACTGAAAGCTGCTCAACCATTGGTCCACTGAAAGCTGCTCAGCCATTGGTCCTCTGAAAGCTGTTCAGCCATTGGTTCATTGAAAGCTGCTCAGCCATTGGTCCACTGAAAGCTGCTCAGCCATTGGTCCACTGAAAGCTGCTCAGCCATTGGTTCATTGAAAGCTGCTCAGCCATTGGTCCACTGAAAGCTGCTCAGCCATTGGTTCATTGAAAGCTGCTCAGCCATTGGTCCACTTAAAGCTGCTCAGCCATTGGTCCACTGAAAGCTGCTCAGCCATTGGTCCTCTGAAAGCTGCTCAGCCATTGGTTCATTGAAAGCTGCTCAGCCATTGGTCCACTGAAAGCTGCTCAACCATTGGTCCACTGAAAGCTGCTCAGCCATTGGTCCTCTGAAAGCTGCTCAGCCATTGGTTCATTGAAAGCTGCTCAGCCATTGGTCCACTAAAAGCTGCTCAGCCATTGGTCCACTAAAAGCTGCTCAGCCATTGGTCCACTGAAAGAAAAAAATAGCAATAATAAAATATATATAAAATAAAAAATATATAAAATAATTTGTAAATACAATTAACTTAATTTCAAACAAAGTGCAAACAACATATACTGTATTTCCTCACATTGAACAGCAGGTTTTCTCAAACAATAAAATAACACAATTATGAACAAGGTGTGCAGTTCTACATGGTACATTTTATTTTGTGATCATATTCCTATGTATATTCCTATTCATATATATCAGTAACTGGTGTGGGCTTGCTTTGCTTTACAGATTTTGTCAAAGCGGGGATGCTGGTTGGAGATAGCTACTCTCAGTTCATTTAGACCAGTCACAAATCTGTACATCTTTGTACATACTTCCTTCTCTTATCTTTATCTTTCTCTTTCGCTCCATATCTTTCTCGCTCTGTGTCGCTGTGTGTCTCTCTCTCGTTCGCGTTCCCTCACTCTCTCTCTCCCTCGCGCTCTCTCGCTCGGGCGCGCGCTCGCTCTCTCGCTCGCGCGCGCTCGCTCTCACTGGTTTTGCCACTTCGGTCTGTGACTTGAGGGTCCGTGTACGTTTTGATAGTTTGTTTTTTCGTTTCATTCCAAATACGGAATACGGAAATATCGTGGTTTTTTCGTTTTCCGTTTCAAACCAAAAACGGAAAAACGGAATACCACCTCCGTATTTCGTTTGTGCCGTCTGAAACTAAAAACGACAAAACGGAAGTGCTTAACATGAGAGTCAAAATAAAAGCCAGTGATACATATTCGTATTAACGTTAGAAGAATATTAGTCAATATAAATAATAAAGAATTAAACCGGGATATTTTAACGATGCAAACACATAGCAAGGTGACGTTAGAAGAATATAATTTAGTCAATATAAATTATACATAATTAAACCTGGATATGTTAGCGACAGTGGTGACTACGGGAAGTTTAATATTCATGTACACAGCAATAATCATCTTCTCACTTAACCGTTGCATTGTTTAATGCAACACAGCTCCTAATATAGATTAATCAAAGTAATTTGTCTGTGCAGAGTTGTTGCTGTTATTATATTTATATTTCCACTTCATTCTGCTGTTTCTTGGACGAACACGAACACCGTGTATGAGGACACGCAGAGTAAAGGGTTCACCTTTATACCGCTAGATGGCAGTATACATGTTATTGATACATATGTATTTAATGCCGTTCATTTCCTCTGATATTTAATGTTCATGGTTAATTTCCAGGATAGTTGTATACGTCATGTCTTTACTTGTTTTATTTGGGTCATTTTGGAACTAAACATTCCTACATGGAAGAGTGAGGATATGATGACCACGAGGCAATTCATATTGACAATTGAAAAATATATAGACAGTTGATTTCTTCTTATTAAGCAGCCTTCAGTTAGCACCCAGTCACAACACCACCTGTGCTTCACCTGCAACCTTCATTACTACATCATCATTACATCAACGGTTAATGGGGACACAATTTTTTTAAATGTTTAAATGTATGTGTGTATGTATGTGTGTGTTTATATGTATGTATGTGTATTCATGTATGTGTATATATGTATACACATATATATATATATATATGATTCTTTGAAATAAGTTTTTTCGAGAAATCATAGGTTAGGGCACTTATAAGCTTGTTTGCTTCAGCCTCGACCCTTTCTATCTGCCAAAGTCTTCTTTTGTTGAATTATGATTGTTGTATATTTTGCTGATCGAAATAAACTAAATCATCATCAACATGTAACCTGTTCTGTTGTGACTCTGCTGTCAGTGTCTTCCTCTGACTACATCACATCATCATCAACAAGTAAACTGTTCTGTTGTGACTCTGCTGTCTTAGTCCTCTGACTACATCACATCATCATCATCATGTAGTCCTCTGGTCTCCAGAAGGATGGAGCTCTTTGTTGTGTCTAAACACTGTTATGAGGAATGATTCCATGAGTTATTGTATCAGACTGAAACATGGAGAGCACAGCTAAATGTACATGCAGAGATATAGCCATAGGGCTAAAACAGGCTACAACGCCTAACAATCACTCTACATAAACTATGTGAGACATCTTAGAGATGTAAGAGGAGCTGTGCTCTCCATGTTTCAGTCTGATACAATAACTCATGGAGTCAACTCCTCAACACATGTTCACACAACACAGAGCTCCATCCTTCTGGAGGCCAGAGGACTACATGATGAAGAAGTGATGATGATGATGATGATGATGATGATGATGATGATGATGATGATGATGATGATGTGATGTAGTCAGAGGAAGACACTGACATCAGAGTCACAACAGAACATGTCACATGTTGATGATGATTTAGTTTATTTATATCAGCAAAATATAAAACAATCATAATTCAACAAAAGAAGAAAGTGGCGGACCGAAAGGTCGAGGCTGAAGCGAACCAGCTTATAAGAGCCCTAACCTATGATTTCTCGAAAAAACTTATTTCAAAGAATCATATATATATATACACACACACATACATACAAATACATACACATACATATACATACATATATACATATACACATATACACACACATACATAAATGCACACACATGTATACACACAAACACACACACACACACACACACATATAAACATAAAACAAAAAATCGTGTCCCCATTAACCGTTGATGTAATGATGATGTAGTAATGAAGGTTGCAGGTGAAGCACAGGTGGTGTTGTGACTGGGTGCTAACTGAAGGCTGCTTAATAAGAAAAATCAACTGTCTCTTTATTTTTCAATTGTCAATAAGTATTACCTCGTGGTCATCATATCCTCACTCTTCCATGCATTAATGTTTAGTTCCAAAATGACAGTTAAATTTAAAACAAGTAAAGACATGATGTATACAACTATGCTGGAAATTAATCATGCACATTAAATATCAGAGGAAATAAACGGCATTAAATACATACGTATCAATCTAGTGGTATACATGTGAACCCTTTACTCTGCGGTGTTCGTCCAAGAAACAGCAAAATGAGGTGTAAATATAAATATAATAACAGCAACAACTCTGCACGGACAAATTACTTTGATTAATCTATATTACGAGCTGTGTTGCATTAAACAATGCAACGGTTAAGTGAGAAGGTGATTCTTGCTGTGCACATGAATATTAAACTTCCCGTAGTCACCACTGTCGCTAACATATCCAGGTTTAATTATTTATTGTTTATATTGACTACATTATATTCTTCTAACGTTACCTTGCTATGTGTTTGCATCGTTAAAATATCCCGGTTTAATTATTTATTCTTTATATTGACTAATATTCTTCTAACGTTAATACGAATATGTATCACTGGCTTTTATTTTGACTCTAATTTAAGCACTTCCGTTTTGTCGTTTTGGGTTTCAGACGGCACAAACGAATCGGTTATTTTATATTGTTTTACCGGTGTATGTGTGCGTCTGTGTGTGTGGGTTGGTGATGAAGCCGCGACCCCCCTGTAGTACCACCGCGTCCCCCCCAGGGGTCGCGACCCCCACTTTTGGAACCACTGCATTAGCCAATCAGAATGCTTGTAATGTTGTTGCTATATAATAATTCATCTTTATTCATAAAGGAAATGTAAGCTAGCGGTCTGATGCTGCCCAGAGGAAACGCAGGTCATATTGCTGCCCTTTTTTGGGGTTTGAGCACCTGCCCCCCAAAATGTCTGTGCATGTGCCTGAGTATAATAACATGTTAAGAATATGTTACCAAATGGGAAATCATTCTCAGCAGAAGTCTCTGGCACTGGCAGGGTCATGTTATTAATAACATGCATTATGCATATGTGTTACAGATGCATTAACAAGTAAGAAGCATTGAGAGCGTTAATAGATCGCGGGGAGCACACTTTTAATCTATTAACTTGAGTCTGTGAGTGTGTAATGTGAATACAGCTCAAATATACAAGAGTTTGAATTGTGAACATTATTTGAACTAAACGCCATGTGGCGCCATCATCACGTCACCGCGCCATGTGTTTGTGCGCGAGAGGCAGTGGAAGCGGATTGACGGACAGACAGCTGAGAGACGTTCCCTCTCTGGTGCTGCTGACCAGGGACGAAATGTGGCTTCGAGGCGAGCTTTTGAAATCCATCTGGCACGCGTTCACAGGGCTGGACGTGGATCAACGTGGAAGAGTTTCAAAATCTCAGTTAAAGGTGCGTTTCAGTTCTCAGTTCTTTTTGTTGTTTTTTTGCTTCGAAGTTCTGTGTCGGCACATTTGACCTTATCCGGTGTTGAGTCTTTTTAAGCGGAAATAAGGAATATCATAATACCAGAACTTGTCTTTAAGATCTTTTATTCTCTGCGCAGAGAGAGAGACACCGTTACACACTCACGATGAGTCTGAGGATACACTGGAGAGTGACACTTCACACACGAAAAGGGACATGTGACGTCAGACTGTTGCAAACAAAGATATTGGATTAGTGTGGGAGTCAAAACATCCAAAGGTCTTCTCTTGCCCTTAATTTATGACCTGTCCACAAATTATTGATTATATGACATTTGCTTCATAAACACTCCATCCCTCAGTGCAGGTTCAAATATTTGTAAACAAGTTCACTTAAATATAAATATAAAATACAACTAAGAATTTAAAATTTCCATTAAAGTTCAGAAGCTCCAGAGGAGGAACTGACAATCACATTTATTAATCTCACATTTACTGTGTACTTCAAACTTACTGTGTACTTCATCTAAGACTGAATCAGAACCTTTTATTGCCAAGTGTATTTTCACATGCAAAAAAATGCTCATGTCGGGTGGTGCAACATTGGACAATAACATTAAACTTCATCTCAAACGAACAGTTGTACTTCATCTCAAACTTACTGTGTACTTCATCAAAGTGTGTTTCGGTACTAATAATCTCCATGGTTACAGTGGTTGTAACGGTTGGTGTTTCAACATTTCTGGCAGAATAAACAACGTTAACGCCATCTCCTGAATATCGCTAGTTTTTGTATTTGTGTGTACTTATGATCCAATGATATCATAATACTCATGATACATTTTATTTTAGTCCAAGGAGTGAGATCTCATCTTCAAGAACAGAAGTAACGCTTGACGAGTGATGCTTTTAAAATCAGTGAACGTTTTTTGCATGAGCGGTTGGAGCGTATAATAATTTGAATAACTGTATAATAATGTGTTTTGACTATATATAATGTCCCATCACCTGTATGTCTTATATCTAATTCACATACACATTGTGTTTCTTTAGGTGCTGTCCCACAGCCTGTGCACAGTGATGAATATCCCTCATGACCCTGTGGCCCTTGAAGAGCATTTCAAAGATGACAATAAAGGGCCTGTGTCCAACCAGGGCTACATGCCTTACCTCAACAGGTTTATTCTAGACAAGGTGGGGAACAATATGCTGGAATAGAGCACTGTTGTTTTATTCCAGGCAACATACTATCATTTGTAAAAAAAAATAATAATAGGGGCTGGGTATAATTTTCATACTAGTGAGTATCGGTGCTGATGTCAAAGCTGATAGTTTTAGGGAATATTTTCCTCTGCCCTCACTATTTGTGTGTGGGTGCACAGCTAAGTAGCATCCGAAAACACACTCCCACCAATGGTTTGAAGAATGAAGTTGGCCTTCGATGTCTTCACAACAGTTTTGAGCAAAAGTAATTAGAAAAAAAAGAGGAGATTCTATGAACAAGAGTAAAACCAAAGATATTGTAAATATTGATTGGTACAGTAACTGCATGTCGGAGTAGCTGGAAATTAAGTAATTGTCAGTTACATTGTAATTAAAGTTAAAGTTAAACTTACTTAGATAGGTACACAAACAATGACAATTGAGAATAAAATTGTGTCACACAAACTCTAGTGTGACACAGATTAGGATGACTAATCATGACCGGGTTAGTTCCGCAGGAGAGTATATGTTTACAATCACTTCTCTGTTGTACCCACAGGAACAATGTGCTTTGTCTAATAATATATTCATTTGTCGAATAATGAACATTTAGCTAAAGGGGTCATAAGGGCACTATCCAGTAGCCGTACACACTCTTTGCAAAAAGAGGCATTGTTGTCTCTTATGGAGTTTGTAAGCAAACACTCTGCAGGCAAATCTGTTGACATCTAATGTTAGTTAGAAAACTGCTTGAGTTTCACTCTTTCTACTTAGAAGCTGTTTTCCTGCCTCTTCTTGTAGGCTCTGACTTGAATAAAAATGAGGCATTTAACAACACCAGGTTTGTACCTCACATGCTGCAGACTGGAGGATTTGAAAGGAGACAAACGCCGGCCTCCTGCTCAGCATTTGTAAACACACTGCCCTCACTGGGGCTGCCCAGTTTGACTCTGACTGAATGCTGCGTTTTGTTCCCAGGTACTGGAAGAATTTGATGTGTTGGAGTTCAACAAGATGTGCTGGACACTGTGTTACAAGAAGAATATCTGCGCTCAACATCTCCTCATCTCAGAGGACGATGCTTTCAAAGTCTGGTGCATTTTCAACTTTCTGTCAGAAGAAACGTACCCACTCATCACCGTTACTGAAGAGGTGAGGAAGATCCTGACAGCAGTTTTCTGTGGGGTTGCTTGGTTTTTAAAGATCTGTTCATCTCTTTAGATCGAGTACTTCCTGAGAAAGCTGACGGAGGCGATGGGGAGCGGATGGAGTGAGGAGAAGTTTGCTGATTACAAGCTGCAGCTGAACACAAAGAATAACTGCCTGACCGCCTGGGAGCTCATTGAACTGGTGGGCATAAGCTACTTCAGCAAGGGCATGAACCAGCAGACCCTGTCCATGGGCATCACTGAGGTCTTCCAGGAACTTATTCTGGATGTGCTCAAGCAGGTCAGACATGATATTGATCTTAGTTGTACTCTGTGCACAGGAACCCCAAAACACGTTTAGTATGTCTGTGATTACGGCAGAACGATCAGGCGACTCGTCTTTTGTTTACGTTCCCCGTGTGTATCGAAGGGATACTTGATGAAAAAGGGCCACAAAAGGAAGAACTGGACAGAGCGCTGGTTCGTCCTTCGACCCGACGCTCTGTCGTACTACGCCTGTGAGGACCTTGTGGAGAAGAAAGGGGACATCATTGTGGATCGAACCTGCTGTGTGGAGGTGTGTTGTTAATTATAGTGTATACTTATACATACCAGGTAAGTAATGCTGTTAAGCGGTATTGATTAATCATTTGAAGTGACTTAAAGGATTTGAGGTTGGTCAGAAATAGAATTAGCATTGCCCAAACAGCAGTGAATCTATGTACGATGTGCCATAACATTTCATTTTCTTTCTCTCCCCCAGTCTCTGCCGGATAAAGATGGGAAGAAATGCCTGTTCATTATCAAGTGCACTCATAAAAGCTATGAGATTAGTGCATCAGATAAGAAGAAGAAGCAAGAATGGCTTCAAGGTACTGAGTATAGTTCCTCTTCTCTTTCACTGAATCGTCATCATCCTCTCTTTGTAACACCCTGTTCTGTGTCTCCTCTGTTTCTTCTCTGTCTCCTGTCTCCTTGATTGCTTCATTCCCTGCACCTGCCTTCAGCCACTCTCGTCTAGTTAGTGTCTCATGCCGTACACCTGTTTCCCCCCTGTTTATTGTGCCAGTCTGTTGCTTGTCTCCTTCTGCATTGTTGTCTTTAGTTCTGTCTTCCTTGTGCCCTGTGTATTCCTGACCCTGCCTGCCCTGACTGGCGATTCTCTGCCTGCCCCTTTTTGGACTTTGTTGCTTATAGGATCCTTTTTCCTCAGTAAGGAGCGTTTTTGTTATTCACACTGAGTCCTGTGCAGTTCCTCTGTGAATAAGCTCTTGCCCCTCGCCACCCCGTGACACTCTTTTTAATTTCCTCTCCCTCGCCTCTTTAATTCATAAATGTCGTACTGTCTCCATCTCGCTCTGTGTCGCTGTAGCTATTGAAACATGCATCCAGCTGCTGAGGTTGGGGCTATCATCTCCTCACCGCGAAGCCCGGCTGAGGCGCAGGGAGCTGCGGCAGAAGCAAAAGGCAGAGGAAGACGACCTGGCAGAGAAGATGAAGCAGCTCCAGGTGGCCAATGAGAACAAGCAGAGACAGCTGGAGGGTATGAAGAAGGTACTGCTTCATGCTTCATGCTCAACTCTTGGGTCCAAAAAACAGTTACACAACTCGATTGTTACTCAGTAGTCCTTTTTTTCTCAAATCACGGTGGCTGCCATGAACACCAACTCTTCTCTCTATGAGAGGAAGCTCCTCCCTCATATTACAGGCATGAAAACGGGTCTTGGGTGAAAAAGGTGAGAAGGATAGGTGTGCAAGGGGGGGGGGGCACGAACATCAACGCTGTATGATAATCTATAGGTCCTTTTATTCTGACACTATGTCAAGTCAGTGATCGGGCCCTATAATAATAGCGATAAATATAAATTGTCATTGTATATAATATGGTCATGTTTTCAAGTCTTGTGTGCTCTGCTGAGTCTTGAGTCTGTTCCTTGAGTCTGTTCTGCCTCTACCTGGTTGTCACGATCTTCTATACCAATGGTCACCAACCTTTTTGAGCCCAAGATCCCTGACCTCCGCATTCGTGACAGGTAAGATCTACCTATTGAGGCGTTGAGGGAAAACGACTGTCCAGACTGGACTTACAGCTTGAGGCTTTTTATTTGGCCTAATTCTAATTGAAGGAAGGGTTAGGGTTAGAGTTGTCTGTGATGTCAAATGTGACATAATATGTGTCGTCACGGAGAGCAGAAGCAGAGTATATAAAGAGGTGGCTGGCGGACTCCAAACCAGCGCCGAGGTCTTAAGGGCTCCTCTAGGGGGCCAAAGGGGTTTGAGTCGCCGGGTCCAGACCTCAGCGTTGAGTGGTTCTGCTGGAGTTTTGGTTATCTGGCATTTGTTTGCTGGCTAGATAACACGAGACGGTCCCAGTTCCATTCATGGGCTTTCATGGGACTCGAATATTGTTTTGATTAGAATAGAAAATAGGATAGTAGATTAGAATAGATTAGAATAGAAAATAGGATAGTAGATTAGAATAGAAAATAGAATAATAGAATAGAATAGATTAGATTACTTATACCATAAATCCATCCTATAAATAATACTATAAGTAATACTATAACTAATAAACTAATACTTTAAGTATAACTTTAAGTAATACCATTAGTAATACCATGAGTAATACTGCAAGTAATACTATAAGTAATAATATAAGTAATACCATGAGCAACACTATAAGTAATATTATAAATAATACTAAAAGTAATACTATGAGTAATGTCAATACCATAAGTAATACTATAAGTAATACCTTTAGTAATGCCATGAGTAATACTATAAGTAATACTATACCATACCTGCCATAAATATCATGATACTGATACAATACCATAAAAACAGTATACCATAAAAACGATACTGGTATATTTATCTATAATAGTAATAAATAAAATATCTGTATGGTTCACTTTTTAACAACTTTTTCAACACTTAACAAATGGCAGTAATATTAGTATTAGCCTACAGCAAGATATTAATGAAACTACATGGAGCCATCATAGCATTGATTATACACTGAGGCCGTTAGTCTGTATCTGACCAGAGGATTGAGTTCATCAGGATGAGCAGCTGGAGAGTTGCATCACTTTACAGACTGTCTGCATTGGAGACAAAGTACTTAAACATTTCACTTCTGGCATATTTGTTTAAAGCCGAAGACTCAAAAATTCCGCCACTTTACACCAGTCTCTGGGAGCGCTGCGCAGACAGCTTGACACGGAGCAGCGCGTGCGCTCTGATCGCTCTCTTAATGAAGTATTGACACTAAAAATAACACATTAAACTAAATTGTTGGTTCGAATGTGTAATTATAGGTTAGTCCAGTTAATACATCGTAACATCTTGATTTATGAGTAGACGTTCTAAATCTGAGGTTTTGTTCACTTCCCTTTTTTATTTTCACAATTTTGTGATTTGTTATGTTTAAGTGATCTTAAGATAACCACATATGATGAGGCAGAACCTTCACTGTGAAAAGGGAAGCAAAACCAGCTATGCAAACAAAGTATATACCAGTCGGACATCTGCAGAGGCCCAGGAGTATGAACTCAATTGTTTCAGAGCTGCAGCAGATTGACGGCCTCTCACTTCTCTTTTTACCCTGCCAGATGGCCTTTCTTAAAATATCAAATGCATACAGCCAATTACTGATCATAACGAAAGTCACATTGAATTTGTGGATACATGGATCTTTTAAGTGCAGTCTTGACCTAGAATTGCACACTGAACCTCTTTAACCAACATATACGTTTCTTCATTAAGGGTTTGTTTCCCTTGGAGCCTGGTGCGCCTTCTCCTAAAGTAGCTTAATAACGTCTTTTTTCTCTTTTGTGCTTCGCAGAAAATAGAAGAGGCTTCAGCTAAAGCAAAAATGGATGAGCACAGGAGGAACCAGACTCAGTTAGACCTGCAGGATCGCTACAGACTGGACCTGGAGAGAGAAACACTGGTAATCACAGTGCCTGAGTCTGGCTCCCACTACGCTGCTCCTCGGGCCCAGTCTTGTGGGCTGTCGACACTGCATATGTGCTGACACGTGGTCTTTGAAAAGTTCAGAGAAAACTAATGAAGTCTGGTAGACTGAGACAGTCTTGTCTGTTTTATGATTCATTAATTGTCTGTGGCTCCGATGACGCTGAGTCATCTTTTGTCTGAGTGTCACATGGACTAAACACCATATTAATCATCCCCTTACACCAGTGACTAACAGAAAAATGCCTTTATACGATCATAAAAAAGAAAAAAAGAAGTATATTCTCAGATAAGATTGCATCATTCCAGCAACGCATAAGCGACGGTCGATGAACCCAGAAAACGGCCCATGCCACAATACAGCACCAAATGTGAAGATTTACAGTTGATTTGTAGATTATTGCTCGGTTCAAGAGTCGTGTGTGTGTGTGTGTGTGTGTGTGTGTGTGTGTGTGTGTGTGTGTGTGTGTGTGTGTGTGTGTGTGTGTGTGTGTGTGGTGACTCCATCAGGTGCGTCAGCAGATGGAGGAGCAGATGGCTCAGAAATCCTGTGAGCTGGAGCAGTACCTGCAGTGCGTCCGGGAGCTGGAGGACATGCATAGCCGGCTGGCGGAGGCCTTGGAGGACGAGAGGCAGGCCAAGCAGGACGAGGAGGCAATGCGCAAGCTGCAGGCCAGGTCACACACACACACACACACACACACACACACACACACACATTGGACAGGAAGTAAACCAAAAAATTTAGCACTTCACATTTCATTTTAGCTGACGCTTCTTTTCAAAGCGACTTACATCACACACCGTAGACACGGCGAGCAATTCAGTTTTAAGTGTCTTGCTCAAAGACACATCGACTCGGGGCGAGCAGGGAGGACCTGCTAACTACCGACTAATCAGACTACTGTGTTTGTTCTGCAAATTGTTAACATATATTTTGCATAATATTTTAGTAGTATTGGTTTAGTTTAATCCAATCCTCACAATTTCCTAAAGTACTTTAGATAAAAACGGGGACACCTGAATGATTCAGTACTATGTGTTCAGTAAACATCACAAATACACAACCTTAAGTTGTGTATTTGTTTTTTGGCAATTTTTTTTTGGGGGGCCCGGATATCCATTGTTAAAGACGGTCCATAGATTGGTTCAATCAGAAAGTGATTTTTCTCTGTAGTTTTCCTGCATTCAGTATATAACATAAGAGACATAATTGGAGGGTCATAGTGATATGTTTATACTCATTTGGACACTATCACTGAGATAAAGAATAGAGAGATTTTGTTAGTAATTTCTTGTATTTCGAATTTGCTTATCTAAACTCTCGCTCAATAGAGACTGTTTCTAAGTTTCCCTTCTAAGTTTCAAGTAAACCTAAATATAAGCAGGTAACACCCGTTAACAACTACCTATATATATAGCCACATTCTGCAACTACCTGGACTTATAGGTCACTTTGTGCATCATTTACTTTGAGCTAAACTCCTGGCTGTCTTTGATGAGCGAGAAAGCCAGCACAGCAGCCTCCCCAAGGTCCTAGTGCATGTGGTTTATAGTGTTAGTTAGATGATAGGCTATTGTATTTTTATTTCAAGGGGGATAAAACATTCAAACCAGAATTCAAACACATATGTAAATAATGTGTCCATTTGAGAATTTTTTTTTTAATTTAATGAAATAACAACTACTAATTTTGAAGCCCACCCCTGTCTTGCATGAAATGCTACGCTGTTACCTACGGCTTCATCTCCTCATTTCTCTTTGAGATTTGGGCTAAAGTGGCTAAAGTAGAGCTCAAGTTCATGCAGCGTTGCTGTGTTCCCCATCACAGGCTGCTGGAGGAGGAGGCAGCAAAGAGGGCGCAGCTGGAGCGGATCCACCTGCAGCAGCAGAGGGCGCTGTTTCAGACCGAGGCTGAGAAGCAGGAGCTGGTGGCGCAGCAGCTGGCCAAGGAGAGAGCCCTGCAGGCAGCCATGCTGCAGCTGGAGAGGCTGGAGAGGGAGCGGCACGGAGCACTGGAGCAGCACGAGGTCCGGTCACACATGCGGAGGCTTACACTGACCTGAAAACCCCGGCAGCAAATGTATTTATCTAGGGTGGAAATGGTCCCCATGGTATCAGAAATAGTTTTCTTCCAATTGGCAAGAGGCACTGTAATAAAAGTTGAAAAATATGATCTGATTTTTATCTAATTGTTTTTCCTTGTTTATGTTTGACAGAAGATGTCAAGGAAGCTCGAACGAGCAGCTAATAAGACCAAGATTTGGAAGGAGAAGGTGGCCAAACACGAGGGGCTGGTGCGTCTCATCCAGCCAGGTGGAGAGAGACATTAAAAGTTTCATAAATCAACATTACTCGGATGCATCTGACCGGCATTCATCAACTCGCAATTTGAATGAAGTCCTGATTTACAAGGACATCTTTATAGTGAATGTTGCAGCGAGGGACACTACGTGACCAGATGTCGGTGGACAGCTGTCAACACACTCGCTATGTTCTGGAGCGTTTTTTTTATGGGCTTGGCTGGACGTTCCTGGAATTCTGTAGCAACAGTTCATGAAGGCTCTTTCTTGTCTCAACATGACAATGCTCTCCTGCACAAAGCGAGGTCTATTAGCAAAAGGTTCTTTGCAGTTTGGTGTGACAGAACTTGACTGGCCTGTATACAGAACCTTGACCCCAACTCCATGCAACACTTTTAAGATGAAGTGATCCACTGGGCCTCATAGCCCAGCATTAGTGGTCAATCTCACTCACGCTCTTCTGCAACCATGTCCCTTAATGTTGTTGGAAACCTTTCCAGGAAAGTGGAGGTGTGTTATAACAGCAGATTCATGCCCTTGGTTTGTGTAATAACAATTAATAATAGGGACTTAATGTGCAGGTATTCCTTTGATCATATGGAGTTACAGCCGAAGAGCGAGGACAACTCAAGAGTTTACACAAACAGTCATGCGAAGACAAAGACATAACAATGTTCTGCTTTCTGAACAGTTTATTAGTGCACACATTAAGTATCAGTACAACATGTCAAATGAGTGATTTGTCTCAGCCCATCTAATTAAAATGCCTCCTTTCTTCTCTTGTAACCTTTTAGGTGATAAAGGACCTCAGAGGATCACTAACTGGGGTCCGGCTTCGTTCACCGACGCGGAGCTGGAGCTGAGGAAGAAGTCGTGGCAGGAGAGTAAGAAGCAGGGGGCTCAGGCTCAGTGAACACGTGCACACCGATGAGGAAGACTCGACTGTCACATCTGAGATCTGAAGAGGATCCATAACATGAACTTACCGAGCCATTTGTGTTGGTTTTAAAAGAGCAGTTGGGACTAACTGTTTTTTCTTTAACAAAAATTCACATCCAAGCAAAATAAAGTAGTTTGACAAATGACACAATCTTGAATCACGGCCCACAGATTTAATCTGTATATTCTGGAGATTTTTAAATTTAGATTTTTTTTTAGTAAAAAAACATTCAGTTTTATTTTGAGTTGTTTTTGGGGGGATTTTCTAATTTTAGCACATCTATTTTGACTGCCTGGGTTAATTCCACTACGTTGCAGTATATTGGCAGATTAATTTCCACTCTAGCTTAGTTTATTAGCTCAAGTTGAGTCTGTTAAAGTAATTACGAAGGTGATAAAAAATAAAACACCACCTATTCTTTCTGAAAGTGGATGGCTGTTTTCATTTCAGAGGCCCAGGCCCCTAAATGTGCCAGAATACAGCCGGCGGCCCCCTTCTTTCTTTCTTTTGGATGGTTTATTCAAGACCTTTTTTTCGTCACGTCTTGTCTACAGTTTGACGAAGAGTGTCCACCAGATGTCACCATATAAACAAGAGTCTTAGTAAGTTAAGCCCCAAAACACTGACCTACACAGTTTTTCTTGTTTAATTCCACTACGTGGGCTACATTTTTAAGATGCCTGAGGAGCGAGTGTGTCTCTAGCACTGGGTCATGAAGGTGCCATGTGGAGGAGATGGAAGTCTGGTGTTGATCTGACCTCTAAACACTTACAACCTCCCCACCATGTAAGTGGCACTTAACTCCTACTTGTTCCTACCTGGGACATTTTTGTACATCTTATTAAATAGGTTACAATAATTATGTCACTTTTTCAAAAGGCAAGTGGAATTTTGGTTCGAGTAGATTAGTTGGGGAATATTTTCAGTGAATGATACGTCTATGGCACAGAGGACTTTGTGGACATGGACAACAGTAGAATGATGTCCTTGTCAACTGATCTGCCTCACTACATGGCTAATCCAGAGTGAGTACAGTTTTTTATATGAATATAAAATTCTATATTTCATTTGTATTCATTTATTTGCCAATGACTTCCACACAGGGAGTTATACACATTTTAAACTTGGGGGGGGGGGGGGGGGGGGGGGGGATTGGCGAGTTGTGTCAAGGTATCAGAATCAGCGTGTTGAGAAATCAAGAGGGTAGGATTAGCAGCTGCTTGTTTGTATGACAGGTCTGTACGTTGTCCAGTGTGATCATCTCAAAACAAGTCGAGTCGCACTTGATGCACATGACTTGCAGCAGCGACGGCTCCACTTTGCTGCAGCCGCGTCAAAACAAATCCGCTTGAGCAACAAAGGACCACTGTTCTCACCGGTACACCTCACCGGCTGTGTCTTCTTTTCCATCGTCATGTTTCAGTGAAAAGAGAGACACCGTTACAGGAACCTTGTAACTGGGTCAAACTATCTGCTGTAGGTACTTGTTCGTTTCTGCACAATGAGCGTCTTTACTTTCTGATGTAAAAACTCTCAATCTTACATTTGTTGGAAGGAAAAAGACGGTTCATGTTGAGTTCAGTTGTCAGAGCAAGAAATAAGACACACACCTGCATTCAAACACTGATATAAGAGTCAGCACCCGGCAGATCGCTCTGTACTGAAGGGCCACTGATAAGATCAGAAATAGAGAACAAATGCATGCATCACGAGGCAAATACTGTAAATATGAAGGTTTTTTTTACCTCCATAAAAGATGTAATCCATATTGTTTTTCCTTTTATGGACATCTTTGTTTGCAAGGCTTACAATTTAACATTTAACGCAATAAAAACTGATCTATACTTAACTGATTAAAATAGATTAGGACGAACCATTAATTACTAGCAGTAATTTCATTTAATTGTTCATCTGATGGATGATAAATAGATTTGCTGTTCACATTTCTTGGATTAGAGATATTTATATCCCAGAATCTGAGAAAACCCTTTGACTTTTCTTTGAAGACTATTCTCAGAATGGAGAGTTTCTAAACTTTGTGGCTAATTTTCTCCTCGGCATTCCAAAAATGAGGATGTCTCACCCTTCTTGCCCCATGTGTCCGAAAAGTACCCTAATGTCCATGACCAAGTCATCTAATTTGTGTCCAAAATATCGTCATCGAAATTGATTTGAAACAGGAACATGTTTTTTGGGGGGATCGTGTGCTGCTGGAAGAATGTCTGGCAGATTCCTGTTTCGGGGTTAGATGACGTCCCCCAGTGAACGCCCAGCCCCGAGCATTTGACATGGTTGAATGGACTCTGGGTTTTGCTGCACAGAGAAACTGTGGGTCACATAAACTGGCAAGTGAAAACCATCAGGGAGGGCCTCAGATAAATACCCCGAAGGAAGCAGACATTAACACACTTTAGAAACTCCAGTACTGTCCCCATGAGCTGACAATCAGTGGACAAGAGGACGGCGTCCAGATAAGATCATCTGAAGTTCAGTTGATTCATCCATTTGATCATCTCCCCATTTGACCCCCATGTGCTGCAGGAAGCTGACATCATCCTGATATCGAGGGCGGGACTCGATGATATGTGGCCAGAACATGAGATCAGTGTTTGGAGTTGTTTCGATGAAGTTTGGAGCAGGTGCCTGCTGAGGGGTCCCAGGGCTGTGAGGCAGAGGGGGGCTCTTAGCAACAGTGAATTATGCATCATTGCAGAGGCACCCAGGAAATGGAAACCGCTACATAGTTTGCATTCATTGCAACTCCGGGACTACATGGATAATAGGATTTGGAGGACCAATAAAATAAATCGGTATCATCTGTCATCGTTTTTGGGGACTGTGGAAAGGCAAATCAGCTCATTTTTTAAAGCTGTTTTCTTAGACACGAGGCATTTGCTGCAGCTGTGACTGTGCATGGGGCATACGGGATCCAGACGTCTAGATATGTGCAATCTTTTAGATTTTCCTTTTTCTGTAAGAGTAACTCACAATAAACTCAGAATACATTTAGCCGCACAAAATGACAGAGAATAAATCACTCGTCGAGGCAGCAGCCGAGTTGCCAAGCAGACGTCATGCTTCTGCAAAAGCAGTTAGATAGTTCTTGTGTTCATGAATCTGGTTTGATTCAGTCAGAGGAATGCAGCTATGTGAAATCAATGATTGAGTAGAATGTTTGCAGGCTTTTTCTGGCTTTGGAGGAAATTATTCCTGTCACGCCACAACACGCCATCCTGCTGGATAACTTCCGCTGCCCCTTCTGCTCATGGGCAGAGGTCTTAATCTCCGTGCCCAAAGCACAAGGCTAAACATGGAGAGGTCTGCCAGAGGCACTGCACCTGCTGCATGAGGAAAAACAAGTTTGCCGTAATCAGCAGACAACCCTGGTGTTCATGAGCGTAGCCAGACTCCCTACATGGGCATGGTTAGAGAACTACGTAGAATTAGATCGTGATCCCATCGTTGCTGAAATAGAGGAACCACAACAAACTGCGTGACTGGGTTTTTTCCTGAGTTTGTGTGTTGGGAGACATGCCAGATACCCAAATTAACGTATAGAAGCACTTAAATAAGTGGAATTTTCATAATATGTCCCCTTTAATGTTGAATGGACTTCATATAACGCCTTTCTAGTCTTCAGTCTACTCAAATCAGTGCGCACTACATGTCAGTTACACTTAGTCGGGGCAGTTTGAGGTTCCATATTTTGCCTGGGGACGACCCACTCTAACTCTGTTGAAATCAAGTGAAAAGGAGGGTCATTTTCTCGTAGACTTTTTGCATAACCAAAGAAGTCGCCCCCTGATGGCCTGTAGAGAGAATGCAAGGTTAAGGAGCTCCCATATTGGCTTCCTCTGTTCGGACCCAGAGTTTTCTCCCCGAGTCTGACGTGTCACAATAGTCATTTAATTGCCTGAACAATCAATGATTTGTCTGGTCAATGAAATGTCGCCCTTCCTAGAGACACTAGGTGTCATTATACGCTCTAGTGAACTTCAGAGGGGTCGTTGGTTTAGTTACCATCTGAACAGAGCCTGGCTCGCTCTGGTTTATAGTCATGTACGTCAGCATCGCCGACAGGCCACCGCTGTTGGCTCAAAGCAAACAAATATGTGTTGCAGCGGTGTCCGGTTAACTTTCATCGTGAGAAAACCTTGAATACAGATAAGGCGTTTCAACAAGCCAGGAGAACGTGACAACTACAAATGGTCTAAGTTCTCTTCCTGTATCTTCTGACCCATTGGGATGCTGCAGCTGTGAGGCACAGCGTTGGCTTGTGCTCGGTGTCAGCAGTCCAATATACTCACAACACTATTGCACTATTGAGTTTCACTTATTAGCATGATGACATTGGATGCATGCAATATTGCATATATAATACACAATACCATTTTAGGGATTACCAATTTTAGATTAGAATTAGAATTCACCCTGAAGGAACAGGAATGGCAGGACTACATTTTCTAGAGATCTTTCAGTGTCCAGCAAACATGGCTGTGAGGCCTACTGCCACGTGTTCTTTAACGGTCTCTTCTTCACACGTTGAAGAGGAGCGCTGCATGTAAAACATGTCGGTGTCTGAAGGCTCGACCAGCTCCAGTGGGGAGAACCGGTCAGCCTTCACTAGGATTAACTCACTTAAACAGGAACACAAGCAACGGGTAGTTTCAAGTATGTTTGGTTTATTTCAAAATATTAGTGTTGTCACAAAACATGGTACAAAGATAAAATAACAAAAAAAAGCCTACGACATCTTTGATAGATTCATTTGCATCTTTCTGCTTTGTTTTGTTAAACTATCAGGTGCACAAACAGAAGAGACGAGAGGAGGATCTCTGAAAACCACAATGTCCAATGATATATTGAATTACTTCCTTAAAAGCCCTTAAAAGACACAGAGCCTGCCTGGACGATCTGACGACAGCAATAACAACAAATGAATCGTCTCCATCTACTTTCAGAACAATGATTTATCACAAACGGGAAACAGGCCACTCAAATGTTTTGCACCAGTAACAACACATTAAAAAAGACTAGTTGGTCACATTAGAATTAAGGTTAGAAAAGTATACTTATATTCAGTACATGATAAAATGAAATATCACACATGTATTTACACAAAAACAATAAAGCCACCACACGGTTACACTTTTAATAAAAAATAATAATTTACATTACATGAGACATGTGTTATTCAGAAGTCAATAAAACATTCATCAAAATAGAAAAAAACATCACGTATTTAAATAGAAAAATGTCAGGAAACTCTTTTTGAACTCACAGTGCAAATTCTTTTTATTTAAACTGTCTGGAGGAAATGTATGTACATTGTAAAGTAATGCCTTTAGTCTCGCTGTCTGCATCTGCTAGAAATTTATATTCGATAAGGAGTGCATACTTTAGAGCTAAGTGCAAATACATTGATTTCTAATGTTGTGCATTATAATCTCTGAGTTTTTGGCGGTTCATAGGTTTCTTTAAGCAGCAATAACCTTTTCCTCGTAGTAAAATATCCAATAGAAATGTTTTTATATGCTATTTTCAAAATTTCTTTAAGTCTAAAATTGAACCCACAGTTTGATTGGCCAGTGATATTGCTTTGATCTATTTACAGCTTAAGTAGCATCGCATTTCCTTGGAAGTGCAGTCGCCTCAAACATCAGCTCATCGTCACTGCATCCCCATCGGAGCGGGGGAGAGGGGGAGGAGGGGAGGAGGGGAGGACGGAGACTGGAGACGAACAGCTTCGAGTAACAAGCAGGCACTTTGTTCACCGCGGCCCCAGAATTAAAGACGCCCGACAGCCGAGTCGAGCGTGTGTCGAGTCGCTGCTCTCAGCCTCCTCGAATGTTCACGTCTAGACGGTGTGCAGGAGGGTCACCGTTCAGGCATCCGAGATGCAGTTCTGGATCTTGTCCATCCACAGATGAGCGCTGGGCGCGTCAGAGGCGCAGAAGTTGTAGACTCGCTTGCTGGTCTTCAGCTACAAAAGTATCAGATAACAAGAGTTACATGTGGACCAGGGGGATGGGGCGGACTTACATGTGCAACACAAGAACAAGTTAAACTGCTTTTCTGTCCTCCACATTGATACCAAGGTTCATCTTTGCTCTACTTGTCAGTGTAATAAATGCTAATAGTTCAATATTTAACCATAAAGGTGAACTCAGTAGAGTGCAGCTCTTTGCCAGTGTGGTGTCACGGTCTAGAACTTCATTCAAATGCAAAACAAGCGGCGATGAATGCAGGCAATTGGCTCAAAATCCTCAGATATACATTAATGTGTGAACGTCGGGGTTCCCTCGTACTCACGTCAAAGAAGGCCTTTTCGCTGATGTGTTTGGGAGCTCCGATCGTCGGCGTGGCGATGGTTACCGACTCCACCTCCGCCAGATCGATGTGGCCTCTGCAGTTGGTGTCCTCCCCGGTGTCGTAGTACCTCATCTGTGGAGACGTGAGCGTTAGTCTGCCGCCCGTCACTCGGTCCTCCCAGAAGATGAACATGAACATGAACATGAACATGAACATGAACATGAACATGAACATGAACATGGGCGCGGCTCACCTGGTGTTTGGTTATGTCCAATACGAACCAGCGAGGTTTCCAGCCTTTCAGCAGCGCTCCGCGTTTATACAGGATCCCCTCGTAAGACCTGGAGAACGTCACGCGGTGAGAGACAGGTGTGCATTTCCACGCTGGGTGTCACGTCTCGGTGCTTTCTGCAGTTGATGACTAGGTTTAAATTTGGGATTTGAGTTTGTTGTCGGCTTGGATGTAAACAGCCGATCGCAATGTGGACGAGCGCAGAAGCAAACGTGTATTCAGTTATTTTGTCGAGGGATTGATATGATAGGATAGGATAGGATATGATATATTCCTTTATTCGTCCCACAGAGGGGACATTTCAAAAGTTGGATTGGTTGGATAAGTACTTCATACAACCCCACTTCAAAATATTCAAACTACTCCTGTTGTGCTGTGAGTTTAAATACTATATATATATATACTATAATTCTTTTAGACACATTCTTGCTCATGATCAAAGTGTGATGTGTGACCTGCTCCCAGTATCGGTTGTATAGAAGACAAGAGACCCAATGAACACAGAGCCATGTTTCAAGAACAACTGCAGCACAGTTGTACATTATGTTTAGACAAATGGAACAAATATCAACGTAATCAGTATCACTAAGACAACTGAGGGAGTACACAATGATCACGTATCACACATAACATTTTAAGAATTTAGAGAATCATATGATTTATGGATACTGTGACAGTGGTCCAACGCTTTAAACGATGTATTGACTCGTTAGTATTTCTGATACGATGACTTTCTGTTCGGACTTTTTTCTGAACTGTAAAGAACACCAAGAAATAGCAGATTTGAATAAGAAATTCCAGATATCAGAGCCAACAGACTAATTTTAACGGTGGTAATTACAGCCCCAAGAGTACAGACTATCCTCACACGCACAAGCTTTGACTCATCTTCCAAAAGCTGACCGGCCCCTCGACACCAGTTTTAAGGGAACTAAATGGCGGACTTCTTATTCTGGTTCCAGTACTCAGGAAGTTCCCGACCGACCTGTTCTCCTCGCTCTTGGGGTTGAACTGGTTGTAGAGCGTTGCGGCGCGGCGGTTGATCCCGTTGGCCGCGTTGGTGCTCTGGTCCTCGCCCAGCGCGCTCTCTGGCAGGTGCAGCATGGAGCGCCGCTGGAAAGCCTGCAGGCTGGACGTGGGAATGAGGCCCGAGATGGACACCAGGGACTGTTTACGGAGCTGCGGACGGACACGAGATGAAAAGGGGGAAACAGTTTGACACGAGTGAACAATGGAAATGTGTCGTTTCTGTTTATTATTAGTACGACTTAACGCGCACGTTTCCTTCTTGAGCGAGGTCTTCCTGAATGCTGAGTCGGACTCTCTCCAGAGTGGTCTGCCACTTCTCAGAGGCCTGGTTCAGCTCGCCCTCCAGCTTCCCGATGTCCTGCAGCACCGACGACCGCCGGGAAAGAACACACACGTTCAAATATGACACGAGAACAAATGGGATGAAACTTCGACGTTTGGGAAATGACTCTCACGGTAAGAAGCTTGGTGATGGCGTCCGGCTGGGCCCGGCTCACGCTGTTGTAACACGGCCACACGATTCTCCTCTTACTGTTGGAGAGCGTGTGCACCTCCTCCGAGCTGTCCGACCGCGCGGCCATCATCCCCCAGTCGTAACACGGCCCCGTGGACAGAGTCTCCTCGGTGAAGTAGTTCCATTTGTTCAGGCTGGGGATGCTGATGGAGGGCTTCAGGATGGCCTGCAGAGCACAAAGGTTGGAGTCAGAATCAGATGCAATGTGGATGCGTCCATGATGGAGAATGATTTGATTTGGTTGCCTCTTGGTTGTGAGCTGCACCAAGAGAAATGAAGGTAACAAAACAGTAACTCTGAGGTGCCGTACGCTTTCTTGGAGTGAACGGCAGCGGCATTAGAGGTTCACTCTTTCCGTTCTTGCCTTTCACAATAAAAGCAAGGAACATTTCTCGAAGAGGGATTCAGTATTGAAGTCTGGTTTTGGTATCGTGGCAACACTTGTCGGTGTGGGTCAGCGGTCCGTCTTGGTGGTTCCACCCCGCTCACGGCCCTCGTCTACGTGTCCTTGAGCAAGACACGTAACCCTGAATTGCTCCCCGTAGCATCCTGTTCATGTCCACGGGGTACGATTGTAAGACACTTCGGATAAAAGCGTCAGCTAAATGAAATGTAGCGAGGCCGTCTGCACATAGTCACTCAACACACAGAAACAGGCCTGTCTCATTGAGTTACACATCACTGTGATTAGAGATGAGATATCATCACATTGAGTTACACATCACTGTGATTAGAGATTAGATATCGTGGACATCCAACATCTGCTCATTGTTCAAAGCAAGGCTGCAATCATTAACAGGACACTTGAGTCAGAAAACTGGAAGAACACAGAGGCATTCCTAAATTATCAGAAAGAAAATAACTGCAAATGATAAAGAAACAACTCCAGAGACTAAGCTGGATTGCCAGAGTATTATATATTTCCTAACTCTACTTCATTTATTAGGTCAAAAAGGCTCTTAGGCTTTACTTGATATCAAAACTGAAATAAAAACACATTCATCTTAAAAATGTAAGTTCCTGTCTTAACTCAAACGCTGTAATGCAAAACAACGCAGTTAGCAGCTACGTCAGTAATGTCTGCGTCAGTTGAACTTCAAAGCACATTTTGTATCAATATCTCCAAGTGAATCAGGACTCTGGTTTATTTGATCGGTCTGTGGAGCTCCAGCTGCTTCTGTGTGCAGAGCGGTCAGCTATCGGGAGCCGTAGCTGTCAGATGTGAACCGCCGGCAAATTAGACTCTAATGGAAAAAAGAACATGTATCTTTAACTTAAGTAAAAGTAGTAATAGTGTCGGAGTATATTATCCATAAAGCACCAAAAGCATAACAACGTAACCTAAAAAGTTAATTTAGCGAGTTATTTTCCACCACAGAATTGGAAAAAAAGTGGAGAAAAAACCCACATGTTCACAATCAGTCCGCCTGACCTTTTGGTTCCTCCAGCTCACTGGTTCTTCGTAATAAGAGTTGATTATTAGTTTTTAATATATACAGTATATACGGTGGAACCAGAGCGTTCAACCCCACCGTCGCTCCTCAGAGCTGCATGGATCAGTTACATCACACTTAGCTGACGCTTTTATCCAAAGTGACTTACATTCATACACCGGAGACACAGCTGCAGGGAGCAATTCAGGGTTAAGTGTCTTGCTCAAGGACACATTGACTAGGGCGGGGATTAAAACGCCAACCACCTGATTGAGAGACAGACCTGCTAACCACAGTCGCCCCTCGTCCCCCTAGCTGTAGCGGTCAGCTCTGCTACACGAAAGAAGAGAGGAGGGCAGAAACACTCACGTCGCCCTCGGCGGGGCTGTACAGGTAGTTGAAGAAGACGGGGCTCCTCCTGTGCATCCTGTTCATGCACTCCCAGATACAGATGCCCCTCCGGGCCTGTTTATCACCTTTGTCCTCAAACAACGTGCCTGCGAAACACACAGAGGAGAAGCTGCTGAGCCCACGGACGACTCATCACACGGACCGTTTGGGCTGATGCGACTCAACGGTACGAAAAGATGTCATTTAACAAAAGGGTTTAGGAGTTATAGTGCAAGATATGAGAGGAGGGTTTGTTTGGCTACGTTGATCCATAGAGATTCTACTCTATTCATCTTCAAGCATACACATAAACCACAACATCTAAATCTAGTTAAGGCAATATTTTCTGAGTATTTTTATGCAGGCCTCTGATGTGGTTTCATTCAGCTGTGGGGACTTGTGTGTATATTCATGTAGTGTTTATAGTAAAGTGCTAATTATATGAAAGTATTGTGATGCAGCATTTCCGCGGAAAATAAAAAATGTTAAAGGACACTGACCATGTTCCAAGCGCTCATAGTCGGAGTCCAACAGGAAGTTCTTGAAGCGGTTAGAGATGTGATGATAGGCCAGGAACTTCAGATAATACTGATTGAACTCAAACTCCAGAGGATGTTGCTCCAAAATCTGCAAATATGAAAAGATGGATAATGATTAGATTTAGGAGACGGATAGGGGAAGGTCAGAGTGTGTGTGTGACAGCTGGATCGTGTCTTTGTGGCATCACATCCCTCCAGTGCATAAATGACCGATTAGGAACAGGAAAGAACGTCTCCCGTCCTCGCGGGGGCAAAGGTCTGTGACATCATCATCAACAGACACAATCCAGACTGACCCAGTAGGATTGCAGACCCATTGTTCCCATCCAGTAGAGTGAGGAGAAGAGTGTTGAATATTTGAGGCCACCTGGGTCTATTGGCAAAAACAACAGCTGTTTTGGAGATGAGGGACTTATATTTTTAGCTCCTCTTGTCCGAATCCCCTGTCCCCGGTTTACAGCTCTCCAGGACTCTTGCCAAAATGTCTCAGTGTCCAGGATCACTGCTTCTAAAGACAGATGCAGAAACTATGTGTTGATGTAGGTGTATGGGAGGGGGTCTGTGCAACCCCGGGGGACGGACACACACACACACACACACACACACACACACACACACACACACACACACACACACACACACACACACACACACACACACACACACACACGCACACACACGCACACACGCACACACGCGCACACAAACACGCACACCATTCTCAAGTGAGCATTTCAGAGTGGACACGGGTTTCTGGACCACATCTGTCTCAGCTTCATTCTTAACTCCACTTCCCTCCCCACACCCAAACCTTCTGAGAGACCAGCAATCCCCAGAATGCAATTTCCCACATGCAGCTCTAAACACGCACTGCGCTGTGAAGGGATGCTGACACACGCGAGCGCAGACAGCTTTGCGCCGATCGCGGACCATCTGGGCAGCACACTCTGCGGAGCAACGCGGTGTCGCAATTCCACATCCAGTGTTGGGAATGCAACGTGCAAAACCAAACCAAATGTATGGATGACAACTGCATTTGTTGCCTCCCCCCCTCCTCTGTGGCCTGTATGCTTTGGAGGAATGTGATGATCTCATGCAGGCGGTATGCATCGTGTGGAGTCATGTGGGGGTCAGCCGCACAGCAGGGCTCGGAGCCGGTGGCGGGGCCGGTGAAGCTCACCTGGTGCACGCAGTCCAGGAACTGCAGGAAGATGGGCGTGAAGCCGCCGCCCTGGCTGCTGGGACTCAGGTTGCTCCGCTGGCTGAACTTGTGGCCAAAGGACAGCCACTCTTTCTCCAGCAGCACCTGAAAACCTTCCAGGGTCCGATAGAAAGGGTCGCTCAGCAGCTGCACCAAAGACACCACCTGCAGAGAGGAAGAGGAAACACGAGGAAGAGGAAGGTCAAATACTAAACGGATCTGCAGTGTTATCAATCATCCATGAACAAGAACACTGGAATGTGTGTCTGTGCGTTTCTCCTGGATTGTGGTGTGCTAACCCTAACCCCAAAGCAGTAAAGTTAAACTAATTATATTTGGTTGACATGAACATACGACGCACTGTTCCTACAGGAAAGGAGCTCCGGCTTCATATTTGAGGGGGAATTGATGTTCTAGACAAGTTGACCTACTCTGAGAGTTCAATCTTTGACAGAAACTGAGACATTTGACATTGAGCCTGACTTTGAACTCATCATCTGCTTAAACATGGAATAACTGGAATGTGTGGAATGTGACAACGTTCAGTGTGTAACGTTGTGTTTGTGTACATCTTCTAATAAACAATGTAAGCAAAACATTGTTAATATGAATCTTGGGTATCTAAAAGTTTAAAATATTCAGGTGTTGATATCACGTATAAAACAAAAGGTTCCTAAATAACTGCGACAGAGATGTGAATTGACCAGGAGGTTTTACAGCTGAAAAATGCTCTCTGACACACAAACTATTGGTGAAACCTTTTTTAATTTCCTAAACAATTTGTTCTGCTCTGTTTCTTGTTACTTGCAGTATCTGCTAACATTTATTGCCGATACCAGTATTTCTGTAACAAGCATGTTTTGTCTCAGTGGGAAAGTATTTGAATAACAACCCGCTTCAATCCCACTGAGATCTCTGAATATGATACGATCCATTATGTTAAATATACAGGGCTGAAAATCCCCAAACGAGCGGTTTAAATATCTGACCGCTAAAGGAAAGTGGCAGCCGTCTCTCCACCACAGACTATCATGTGGGATTACCATCCAGCCGACCTTTGGCTTCTTTTAGGGTCCCACTTTGCTTTGCATCCCTTCGAAAGCTGAGCACAACGTCTTCTGACAGCCCAACGTTAAACCGATCATCTGCTATTAATTGCATTTATATAACACCGGCGCAAAGTCTTCAGGCTCCACAAAACACCAGCCGAGGAGCGCTTTGCTCCACATGCCGTGCGCCCGGCCTGCTCCCCTGCACGTGTCTTCCCCGACACGATTAATGAGGCCTGCTGGGGGGAATGAGCGAGGAAATCAGCTAATGGCTTCCCTGTGAGGTTTCACAGAACATCCGGCCCTGGGTGGTAGAGAAACCCCCCCGCAACTGAAATAAACCCCTATTATTATTAATTATTATTATTTATAAGACTACAGCGGAGTGAGGAACGGATTTGAGAAAGATGGCAGAGGACACGAGGTGCAGAGGGCAGTTGTCCTTCCTGTCTGCTGGGTGTCTCTGGGCTGTGGTCAGAGGCAGGAGAGCCGGAGCACATGGAGCCCATCTGGCTGTCCGGGCTGATCAGGACCCGGCGGCCCGTGGAGAGAGATGTTCCGGTCCGTACACGTGTCGGACATTAGGGGTCCACAAACGGTACTTTTACACAGCAGCCCTGGGCTTAGCAAAGCCAGTAAACACATGTTGAAGGACACTCAGTCGCAGCAGCGACATGTGCACTTTAACAGGTCAACGAGGAACAAATGAGCTCAGAAAGAAAACACGCCATGAAGCGGCGACCGCAGCAGGAAATACATTCAATCGATCTGGATCAAAAGACCTCCAGTCACGCGCCTTCAAATCAGAACCGGGAACTTTGGAAATCAGCAAAACTCGGTGAGCCAACGAGTCTTTTATCATCTCTCCGTGTTCCCGGGTCACCGGTGGCAGAGCGGATTAGAGGCTGAGCGTGAAAGGCGGGCGTGCCAGAGGATTTGGTATTCACACATGGTGCAGTGCAATCTGACTTTGTTTGACATAAACACCAAGAAGACCAGTTACTCACAATGTGGACTAGTGTTTTATGGACTGTCAAGAGACCAAGTTCTGCTTTCAGGACAATGACACACAGGCATCTTTATGACATCTGGCCCAATGCAACGTGATGCATTGTGTGTCCTACATCGCTATAGTCATTGAGGATGATGTCATTGTGAACTGAGCGCTAGAGACTTGGATACATCGTGGTGTTTCATTGCTGCGTTCCACTCAGGATGCTATTGTGTGTTTCTTTTGATCCATGTGTTTTTTTTGTGGACCAACTGCTACGCTTATAAAGACGGGAGTGAAATGTAACAAGGACTTGTAGCAGGGGAGTTGTGGTTACACTCATCAACCTCATTTGTTTTTATTTCTTTGTTTATGGGCATTTGATGCAGCGGAGGCATGTGACGATGTGCATCAGGATTTGTGGGGATTGAGGGGAATTTCAAGAAAAATACCCCCTGACCACCCGCGCAGAGGAAGGAAGACCGTTTGGGTAAGTTTGAATTTGTTTCTGTCGAGTTTGAATGAATTGGGTTTTACGACGCTTCACCGCTCCAACACTTCGCCCAACTGATGACACGAGAGCACCGCAAAATCGGAAAAGAGCCGCGCTGAACGTGCAACACATATTTACCGGCGTCAGGGATAGTCGCATACATTATACAATTCATTTGATTAAAGTTAATTACTTCTAAAAATCATGGCGTATCCCTTGTCTCCATCAGCATTCATAGTACCAGATGTGTTTGTGTTTTTATATTCTGATAAGCCAGCTCTCCTTCCAAAACACCTAATGCCATTTATATCATTACTTCTCTGCTTCAATCTAAAGTATTTCCCTTCAGGTTTTTTAATACACAATTAAAGTTTAGTAGAGGAACGGGATCATGGAAACGTACCAAAAAGTCAAACTCTCCACGTTCTTCCTCTGCTCTAAATATTGTCTTATTTGTGTGTTTATTACATTGGGTATTGTGCGTTTCCCTCACCTGTGTGGTGATGTCCCAGCCGTCCTCCAGGCTCAGGAGAACCGATGAGCCGCTGTCCAGCAGCTCCACCAGGATCAGGGCCAGCTGCAGGACCTTGTGAAGCTGTGGGAGATCAACAGATGAGCATTTCAACACAAAGACCCCCTCAACACACACACACACACACACACACACACACACACACACACACACACACTTCATTCTCCCTTTGCATATGATACCATTGGATATCATTAGAAAATGCGAAGTCAGCGTTGTTTGTGTCTTTCTTTACCTGCAGGATCCATTCAGAGTCTCCTAAGGCTTTGTGGAAGGAATCCTCGGAGTCGGCCGAGGTGGCGCTGGGAGCGCAGGCTCTCAGCAGCTTTTTAAAAGAGGCTTTCACTTGCCGGGTGTCGACAAAGTCCACCGGCACCAGTTCACAGTTCAGAGAGGAGTCCACTCTGAGGCCCTGGCAAACACGGAAAGATATCAAACATGTAAGTAGATGTTATCACGGTAAGTGAGTTAGTATTACAACTGCTTTCTAGGGTTTGGGTGGGACACAAAGTCCCCATTCAGACCTGAACCGGGAGCACATGGTAGGTGTTTAACACCGACAGAGCCCGAAAGCTATCTGGGACACTTTGAGGCGCTACTTGGTGGTGTATTATTGGACTGTACTACATGAGAGGCGATGAGTCTTTTGTTGAACTCATTTACACTAAAAGGAAACATCTGTATGCTTATTCACAAAAGTGATGAGAAAATCATCAAAATCATATTTGAAGTGTTTGTTGAAAGTGTTTGAAATATACAAAATACCTCTGTATAACATGTGGTCCAGTACCACACTACCATCAACCACCACCGTAAGGCTGGAGCTACATTTGAATATAACACCGTTTATGAATAAATCATCACATCACCAAAGTAGACTCCCTGAACATCTGGATTGGATCGCATGTGACGGTGCAGGTCTACAGACCTAATAAATTGGACACTGCGGTTCAATTAACGACTAAACGTCCCCCCCGCCACCTCAGAGGAGCTTCCTATTCGTTCTCACCCTGAGATGGGACTTCTCTCCAAAGACGTAGAGGGCGGCTTGCCGTTTCAGGAGCTGCGCCTGCAGACTGCTGCTCCCTGCGGGGGGCGCCAGATCCTTCCCTGCTAGTCTGGCGCCCACGTCGGCCGCCAACGGGTGATGGCCGAGTCGGCTGCTGGAGCGCAGGCTCGCCCACATGCCTGCAGACACACGAATGCAAGCAAAAGTCACACACACATACATACACACGCACACACACACACACACACACACACATACACAGATACACACACACGCAGGAGCCGGTCTGTTGATGTACACATGCTGTCAAACAAACTAAGACTCCACGATGAACAACACATGACATGCGGTGGAGCAGTGCGACAGGGATTATGCCATTCTCTCCGTCCACCAACAAAGCAGTTGCCTCTGCGTTTCTGTGTGTGTTGAGATATTAGAAGCAGAAGTAGTTGGAATTTAAGAAGTCAACAAGTCTAGAAGCACATTTCTCTGAAAACCAGCATGCGATGCCTTCCAAACAGCATGAATCACAATCAGGAGGGAGATGATTCTCCACAGTAATTACTTTCAGGAGTTGCATTTGTACGAAGCATTCGTATTAAAATGCAGACGGATATCATAAGATCCTTGGGGAATGGTTTTAAAATGCTATCGGGAACACCTTTCACGGATATGATCAATAACAAAACTGTTTACAGCTGATTGAAGCTCAACAAGACTGCCGCTACCTGATATGACTCAGAGAAAAACAGGCAATAAAAACACACAATAACAAAGCTTTTATATGATTTTTTAGCTACTACTATTTGCTTTGGGTCAAATTACAGAACGCTGGAGTCTGTCTTCAGAGGACCACAAGCTCAAAGCCTCATGACAACGGCATCCTCTCCCCGCCCGTCGGGCTCGGCGTGTAACTAACCACCAGTTAGTTAACTCTGCCCGGCCAACGCAGTAACCATGAACATGCCCCACTAGAGCAGCCACTTTGGTTTGTGAAACCACAGCTCCCAGAAGAGCCCTCACAGTCAGACGTGATTAGTACTACGTCTCACAGGGTTTGCAGCGCGGTGAAGTGAGCTGGTTAGTGAGCTCTGGTGTTGGTTAGGAAGAGAACAGAGGAAGGAGGCATGGACGATGCGTTAGAAAGATACTGAGCAGGGGAAGGAGACAGTGTGACTCTACCTTGTTGCTGGAGTCTCTCCTTACTGGCAGGTTTTGGGTTTGTATGAGTGAAAAGTTTATCTCTGTACTCAAGCACTGGGCGGTTGATTGTACGGGAGGTAAAGAGAAAAGATGAGGGCAGGGAAAGAGGCATGAAAAAAATAAATCACGTCAACATCATACGGACATCACCAGCGTATCAGAAACATGCAAATGAAGAGTTGAGACTGGGCCACGTTAAGTTATCTCTCAATGATCAAGAGAATGATTGTCATAGCATGCATGAATATGTGTGTCCGTGGTTATGATTGATGGTATGAAAATAAAGACTTTGTTTAGATGTGACACATTGTGTATCTGCAGGGCTGCAGTCAGTTTGTTCTCTCCTCAGCGAGAGAGATGTTACCAGAGGTGGACGAGGACTTGGACTTACTGACATGGATCCAAGTGTCAGTTTTATACGGAAAACTCTTTAAGAACAGGCAAACAAATAGAATCTCTCTCTTTTCATCTCCAATAAACTTTGTCTTATGCCTCCATCAGCATAATTAATAAGATGAATTAGTTTTTGCTAAGATACCCTTTTTTTAATTTTTGAACTGTAGAAACATTTCTCCGATATCCCATATGTTCTGACCTTAATAATCTCAAATGAATCAAATCTGTGGCGCTTTCTTAGGAAATCTGGCAAAAAAAGCACCGTGATAATCCTGCACTTTATATACAGTCATTATTACTGGACAGTTATGCAGTTAATTAATGAAGTCGTCTCCATTTAACAATATCATTTAACCCGCCAGGTTTACAGGAATGCTCTTTTGCCAGAAACACAACAGGGTGATGTGGCAGTGAGTTGCTGTTATACTTTAAAGGATTATCAGAGTTACTAAAGTGCATACTGCAGATACTTTCACTTTTGGCACCAAGGCTCAATTATTTACATTATTTTCAGCATTTATTTAAAGTTTTTGGACTGAAAGTAAAATGACTGTAAATACACTACTTTTACAATCTTTATGTTATAAGATTCCAGTATTTTCACAACTATTCATTCTAATCATGTTTTCTCACATTCAGGCATCATTGGCTTTGTAATATAGCTACAAACATTACAATCAGAGTCTCATTGTGGAGAAAGTACTTTTTTTAGAAATATTGAGCTGAAAGTTTCCATCAACAGTTGTAATGAATTTAAGCATCAAGTAAGTTGGCCTATCTCACCCAGTCTTATAAATGTATTCAACTTTCTAGAATCACAGTAATATCATCTTTTACAAGACGAGTGCTCCTTCACTTCTATCTTTGCTTTAGTTACATACTTTCGTCTTCAGGAGTGTGATTTTAGTGCAACACATTCACTCATTGGGAGAACACGTGTGGACAAAAGTGAACGGGCAGAACATCTGGGATAACCCGGAGCGCTGACACGCAAACCTCATTAAACTATTATGATTATCCAATATGTGAGTGAAATTAATAAGGCCCCGCGACGCTAAAACACATTCATAACTCGGTTGTACAGACGACAACTTCTAGAGTTTCATATTTCATCTGGCATCTGGCGGGAGGAAACAGAGAACAACACTCACCTCCTCTGGTAAAGCTGCTTGAGAATGGGAGCTCTAAATGGACAGGAGCCATCTTTGGTATCCTGGATGTCCTCCTGTCACAGCCTGAGGACAAAACATGTGCACAATACACACAGGACATTACAGCAAGTGTCAGTGTGCAGGAAGGTGTGTTTTCATTCAGTGAGAGCCCCAAATCCAGCGAGCCAAGATGACAGATGTGCACTGCCTTCTACAAGCAAAACAAAAGTCATTGCAATGATACGTTTCGTCTTCGGACTCAGTGTGCACTGCAGAATTGAGCTCAATCCAATTTTCCCATTAAGAACCCTGAACATTAAACACAAGATGCATGCTGGTAAAATGAGTGTGTGTGTGTGTGTGTGGGTGTGTGTGTGTGTGTATCCATGCTTGTGTTTGAGCATCCTGGATACAGCTTCAGTCTAGTCAGAGGAGATGAATGGGCATTGACCCCAGGTTGTCCTTCGATTCTTATATAACCTTTTATTGTACAAATGTCCTTCCAATTGTTGCTGAATGTGTCACACGCACACACACACACACACACACACACACACACACACACACACACACACACACACACACACACACACACACACACACACACACACACACAGACACACACACACACACACACACACACACACACAGATAAGTAGGTGAAAAATAGCTGTGGACCCGCGCAAACACAAAAGGGAAGAGAGTGATTGCCTGATGGCAGAGAAAAAACAGAGACGGAGTGAACAAAAATAAAGAGAGCAACTATGCAGTTTTTCTCTTTATCAGAAGAAATGAACTCGTGGCCTCTCGTCCCTCGCAAACAAACTACTTTTTTCCCACGGTAGAGCAAACGCCACCGCACAGTCAATTGAAGACAGGTAGGGGCAAAAATATCATTGACGGCTGTATTCTATGAAGGTGTTGGAGCATCAGTGACCTGCTACTGCGCAGACTCAATGTCGTGGGAAAGGGAAAGGAGCCTTATTAATGTGTTATTGAACCTGTGCTTTTCCTGTCTCCTGAAGTCAAATTGTCACGCTGACAACGGCATTATCAAAGCTCTAAAGACAAGTCACAACAACACAACACACATGACGCAAATGTGTGTTATTTTTGATATGAAGCGTCTATTATCTAGAAGTATCCAAATAATTCCAGACACAGATCTAAATAGTGAAGTAGCAGAGAGAAATGTGGGATAAAGCATAAATGAATGAAACTCCGACGTGGAGCCAGAGGTCGGTGTACCTGGAGAGAGGCCGACCAGGGAGCGGTTGGAGGCGGTGTTGTTCCCGTTCATTTTGAAGTGAACAGGGATGGAGTTGAGGATGGCTTGCAGATACTTCTCTTGCTCGAGACTGCTGGACGACTCCGAGGAGGAGGCAGGAGCTAAAAGGCAGATGGCAACACTTTGGACTCAGACGGAAAATAACGAGTTCATAAAAATGATCAAATCAGTTGGAATCAGAGTTTCATTGGCTAATCGAAACAAAACATGGCGAGCTATTCAGCTTTAGTTATCCGTTACTCCGGGAGGTCAGCGTTCAGTAACATAATGATAATGATGATGATCATAAACCCGTCATATTCAGTGAATGTATTTTAACTCTAAATCTGTCCTTCTGTACACATGACATCTATTGCATCTGTCCATCCTGGAGAGGGATCCTCCTCTGTTGCTCTTCTGAAGGTTTCTTCCCTTTTTTTCCCCCTGAAGGGTTATTTGGGAGTTTTTCCTGGTCCGATGTGAGGTTTTGGGACAGGGATGCCTATGTGTACAGATTGTAAAGCACTCCGAGACAAATTTGTAATTTGTGAAATTGGGCTATACACATAAACTGAATTGAATTGAATTGAATTGAATGATGGCACTAGATGTGTAAACGCTCACCTGGCGAGGAGGGGTTCTGCGACTTGAACATTCCCACCACACTCTTGCCGTGAAAGCCTCCCGAGCGGAGCAGCACGGCTTTAGTGCGAGGATGCTTCCAACACACAGCGGGCAGACGGTTGTGTCTGTAGCAGCGGGCGACTTTGTGTAAGCTGCTGTCCTGGACGGCCTGAGGAACCACCAACAGGCCCGGGTAACTGGCGGAGAGAGGCAGAATGGACATTTTAAAACCAAATACACGTTTTTAGAAAAAAGGAAAAAAAGGATCGTCTAGCACCAATAAACCCCTGTCAACGCCATTTGTAAATAAAAGATATATTACCGAATATACAGCCAAGGTCTGAAGTGGGATTATGGCTGTATTAGTCACAACATGTGTTTGAATTTGAATCTGTCTCAATTGATATGTCAAACATCTCTCAGATAAAGGAGGACTCCCCACTGGCCGTTTGGGATATCAAGGCTTATAAAGCTCCTGCAAGGGCTATAAATCCTGGAAACGAATGTGCTCATCACCACTGAGTGCCATCTGTGGACCAGCAGAGATCAGCAGGTTTCTCAACTCCTCTTTGATGCGTGTCCAGCCGCACTGCAGAAACAATATCGGGCTTTATCAGGGTTTCGGGCCTGCGAGTCGATACCTGCGGCAGACGGAGTAGAGTCTGTTCACGGCTGTGATCCTGAACTGCTCGCCCGACTTGGAGCGAGATGAGCTGGCAGGGATGGTGCCCAGGCCGAGTCGCTGGTAGTCACGGAAACAGGACTGCTCCACCAGCTGCTCCATGGTGGACTTCTCTGATGCTCGCAGAGTGCTGCTGGGCAGCGGCTCGCCGTCGTCCGATACTGAAACACACGCAACACGTCCAGGAGAATTGAGTTCTGTTTTCCACTTCCCTCAAACAGCTTTCACATGCCAATGTGCCCTCCCTCTCACTTGAAACATCATCATCTTCGTTCCAGATCATCCTGCTGCCTCTGTCGCTCTTCTTCAGCGTGGTCTGGTTGCCGCGGCCCATGGTGATCTTTCCGGCCCTCTTTGCCCCGTTGACAATAGTTTTGGACAGCGTTCTGTGAGGAGTGCAGGGCAGACAGCGATATGTCAAACAAACTGCGGAGGCATGTCTTTATTCTGCACGTTCATATCTCAGATGTCCCTTGAAATAGGCGATGTCGTCAAATAACGAGCGACAAACCTGAAGCCAGTGTTCCTCTCTTTTTGTTTGGGGAGAATCTGCTGCGGTGCCGTTTGTCCTGCAGCGAACGCATAGCAGCTGAAGATGGACTGCGGGTAGCGAAGCCTCTGCAGGTGCTTTCTGAAAATCTCCACCATCTCTGAGCTCACCTCCTCATCAAAAGCCACCTTTAGCAGCTGCAAGAGATTTAGAGTGAAACTGATTATCTACCAGCACATTGAAGATTTCCTATTCATATTGGATTTGACCTCCGTTCAACCCAAGAACAACTTGGTGAGGCCATCTTCAAGTGGAGGGAGATGGTCAAACAGCCAACGTATATTTCCATCCCACATACCAAGAGCATGGGCACTTTCATCATCCATGTTAGTAAAAAGATAGGAATGAACCATAAAAACTTTTACAGCAGTACATCTAAAGACTAACAACACATGCTTGGCTGAAAGAGGCTTTTCTCTTTGGTTCTAAGAATCAAGCTTGTGTTATAAAACACAAGACAGTGGGGTCTCAAGATGTGACGCACAGATTGTTAATAATTATTTCAAGTGTGACGACAATTATATCTGTGAATCCTCTGTGAACCCAGTGAATTGTTTGTGATGTTTTTAGTTTTCTTTCTTTAAATCTAAAATCTATAACAAAGTGACATGAACTAAAACACACTGCATTGTGCCCACTCATCCATAGAAGACCTTTGGTAACATGTTTTCATACTAGACTAACAAAAGAGTCTAGTGATTTTTCACGTTTACCTGAAAGGAAGCGGAGCGGAGCTGCAGGCCTTCCTGCATGTTCGGCTGCAGCTGGTTCTGGATGCTGATCTTCTTGTCTTTGGTCAGAGTGGACACTGGGAACGCTCTGATCACCGCCTGCTCACCCACTGGATGCATATAGAAACAAACGGTCAATGGTAAATGTACTCCGATCACTCAAAGTGTTACATGTCCCTCACACCCATTCATACACTGATGGCCAGAGCAACCATCCAAGGAGCCGGCTGCTATCTAAGCATCCACACACACCGATGGCACAGCTTTCCGTAGCAATTTGTGTGTGCAAGTGTCACATGGGCAAAGACTCGAGGAGCCACGGTTCAATCATCTTCATGAAGCACGACCAGCATTAACTTCTGAGCCGCAGTCGCCCAAAAAAGATCAGCATCACATAAGAGCTCATTGATGCGTCCTCTTACGGACACAACACACAGCATCACCTGCTAATAACTTAGTTAGTATTTAAAAATAAATATTGGCTAGTTGACAAAAGCGAGGCAACAGTAGTGATGGAAGAGAGATAGGGAATGACTTGGAACAAAAGTCATATGGCCGGACATGAAAAGTAACGGTTGGTTTAGAAGGAACATTCAGTGATGAAGAGTATGTCTACCAGGGTATGGTATGCTGGCACTTGAGAAGAACAAGTTGACTATAACATAAAATGGGACCTCGCTTTTAATACAGATTTACAAATATATGTATTATATAAACATCAACAAATTATCTAAGAAATTAAAGAGTAATATTTCCTATAAGCGCGATCTAAAAGCGTGTGTTGCCGTGGTTCAGTATTTACCCAGTGGGTCATGGGGGGTGCCTTTGAAAATGATGCGGTATGTGGTGAGAAAGAGGGCTCCCTCTGCTGGCAGGATGTGGGGGCCCCCCTGGAGACCCCCGGTGGCCCCCTCCCTGCCGGGAGGGTCCAGAAGCACCCGCAACCCCTCTGACACCAACTCCTCTCCAGGAAGCAGCGCGGGACGCAGAATCTTAGGCTGAAGGGATCAAAACAAAAACCCATTAAATATGAGGAGAGACCAATACCCGCAATTTATACCTATGAAGTACGTCAGAGATTATATTTTGACACCGATTGTAAAGGGCTCTAGACTAGGATTACTCAGACTATTCAGTAAAGAAATGTGTCAGAAAATCCCCACAAAAATAGAAAATCCAGACATCATTATAATAATATAATAAGTCACAGCAGCACATTCAATACAGTTTCTTTTGTACAGCCTAAATAACAAATAACAAATTAGCCTCAGAGGGCTTTGAAGTCTGTACACGTACGTCATCCTGTCCCAGGACCTCACACATGACTGTGTTGGATGTATCCAAGCATCACATGCTCTTCATCTTCAAAAGCGCACACCCACACACTGACCATTAGATTGCAATCTAAAAGAACTAAACCAATTTGTGCTCTCTGTACGGACCAATTTACCATTTCAACCGTCTGAAAATCCTCATGATCTGTTAACTAAATAAAAACAAACAAGTGGACACAGACAGACACAAGGTGGTTCTACTTTTAGAATAAGGCTTATTAAGATTAACAGTTACTCAATTCACATCAGGGTTATTCCTCCCCCAGTGGGGCAGAGGATACAGCACCACTCTGTGCCTCAAAGGTCACCTCGCACAATGCCAGACACAACAACCAACTGGCAGACAGATATAATGCACTAAAGGTTTACATCAAAATTGTATTTAATGTTAGGCTTTGCTTTACATTATTGTCAGCGATTACGTAGAGATGCTGAGTTCCAAACAGTAAATATCTTGCATATTACTATTACTTTTCATACTCTTTATGGGTTTGGAATTGATTTTTAGTTTTCAAAGAAGTTAACGATGAAAGAAACATCAAAAGGCACAGCTGTATCGACTGTATGACCTGTAGACAACAACAGTCAAGTCTGCACCTTGTGTCGCTTCTGGCCTCATACTTCCTCCGTCACAAATACGAATAAAGGACATTAGATCATTCACAGCCTTTCCCATTAGGGCCCCAGCCAACCTGGGGGGGGGGGGGGGGGGGGAGGTCTGGCCAGGAGTTTCTTAAATGAGTCTTTGAATGGCCGGCCGCACCAAGAGAAGTCCCTGTGCACCTTTGTGTTGAACCTACCACGACTAACACTATTCAGTCTTGTCATGAATCCAGACTCAGAGGTGTTTATACCCTTTTTAGTATTTTCTGGCATGCTGCTTGCAGCTAGCAGCCCAACACATAAACATGTGAGAGATTAGCTGCACAAAGTACCACAGGCAATCTGCCCAGACTGCTCACCATGGCCTCCAGGTCGCTCCCGAAGCAGTACTGGCATTGCGTAGATACTTGTAAATACTTGTATGTACCCTGAAGTGGTTCTGAAGCAGAAACCAGTACCGTCAATGCCTCTGATGCCGCCTAAACTGCTGCATCAGGTTTCAGGTATTCTTTTCACAGCAATGTAAAATAGATATAAGAAAGGAAATTATGACCCGTTTTTTGACGCACTGGTATTAGATCAGTACTAATCAGCCGATACGCAGGTTCAGGTATTGTGATCAGTATGGAGAAGGAACAAAATGATATGGAATGATCTCCAATCTGAACTGCACATACAACTGAAGTCCCAGCAGCCGAGAATAGAGCAGCGCTCACCTTTTGAATGGGCGGTAACCTCCTGCTCTCTCTGTGAACCGCCTCCAGAGCCTCCATCTGCATGGCAACGATGCCTGCGGGTCACACGTCGGGGTCAGCCACCATATGTGCGCACATAAGTGCCCACACAGGGTTGGTACGGGGAAACACATGCATGTCCACATGTTCTTACAAACCAGAGGGTGTAGGTACAGATTTTAAGGCCAAAAGTCAGGAGTTAATCAGCTCAGAAGCCTCTGTTGCTGCTGACCTGAGCTGAGAATACGCACGTCGGCGTAAAGCTGACGGGATTAGCGTGGGCGCTGTACCTGGGATCATGCTGTGCAGGCTCTTGATGTGTTCCTGGGTTACTCCGCTCTCTGTGCACACCTTGTCGATGAAGCGGGCTACGAAGCGGACCACGGAGTTGACCACGTCGCTGTTCTCAGAGTCCTCAAACCCGCTTTCTGTGTCAAAGCTTTCTGCAACGCTTCCGGCGATGCTGTAAAACACGCAGGATGACGCAACGACAATGAGCCGAGAAGAATGTTTCGCATGAGAAGCCGATGGAACCTTCTAGTTAGTGATGAGAAACAAATGTCTTGGGGACAATATGAGACAATTTCCTCACAAACAATCATTGGCTGCAGCGTTTCTGTTTTCTTATTAGAAATAAAAACAAAACACTGATGAAATAGAAACATTGTGTTCAAACAAATTGTTTTTTAAAGCTCAAATACCGTACATAACAACAAATTAATAACAAAGTGTAACATTTTGAACAACAATGTTTTTTGGGTTGATTGTCATCCAATTCTAAGAAAAGACACTCAGGGGGCTCTTCATCAGCTATAAATCACTTCCCGGTTCGGGGGAGAACAGTGTGGCCCCATTGAAGACTGCCCCAGGGTTTTAAACTTCCTAATAGAAGTAAATGAGCCTTGCTCTGTTTTGCAGTAGCGATGTAAAACCCACGGGATGGATGTGGGCCGGAAACAGGAGAGGTACTGCGCTCCATTGGCTGAATAGGAAGGTATCATGTAGACTGTGGCTGAGCCACATCTGCCCACATACCCATCATCACTTTATTAGAAGAGGAACACATACTCCCCAATCACGAAACCGTACCTCGGAGTTTCCTCCAGATACGCCTGATCGTTCTACCGGGCGAATACTGAAAAAGCCAAACATATGTTCTCGTCCACTCTGTTCGACTTCGGTGTGCGGTAAAGACACGTGGAAGATAATCAGTCGATTGCGGTCTTTCTCCACCGGACACGTATGGACAGAGCCTTCTTCACAGTCCCCCCTCCCCCCCCTCTGGAACTCTCTCTCCCCAAACTGTCCCCAGACCACACTGACCTTTCTTTATTCAAATCCCAAATCAAAACCCACCTCTTCAGAACTGCTTTTATAATGTGCGGTTGTGTAATCTGTTTTAATTGTGTAGCTCTTATATGATGACTCTAATGTTTATAATTTGACTGAGTGTTTTAGAAAAGCGCTATATACACTACCGTTGAAAAGTTTGGGGTCAGCGAGAAAATGTTGTGTTTTCCATGAAAACTCACACTTTTATTTATTAAATGAATACAAGATTAATACAAAATATAGTCAAGATATTGACAAGGTTAGAAATAATGATTTTCATTTGAAATATTAATGTTGTTCTTCAAACTTGTGTCTCAAAGGAAGGCCAGTTTTAGAGCTTCTCTCACCAGCATAACTGTTTTCAGCTGCGCTCACATAAAAAGGGTTTCAATGTCAAGGAATAATCCGTTTGTGGAAAATGCAAAATAAAAAGTTATTTAAAAAAGGGTGGATGTGGGGGTTCTAACCCTCTGCTCGTCTTTTAAGGCAATGACAAAATGTACCACTAGAACACTGGAGATGGGCCTCTATACACCTATGTAGAGATTTCATTAAAAAACAGAGAATAGTCATTTACCACATTAACTATGTAGAGAGTGTATTTCTGATTAATTTAATGTCCTTTTCATTGGAAAAAACTGTGCTTTTTAAAAAAAATTCTAAGTGACCCCAAACTTTTGAACGGTAGTGTAAATCAAATGTATTATTATTATCACTCGGACCGTGAGGCTTCATGCCGACCTGTTTGTGACGATGCTGTTGCTGCCGCTCTCCCAGTCGGCGACGGGGGCGTTGCGGAGCAGCTTGATCTTGCTGGTGTCCAAAGGAACGAGCAGGTACACCATGAGGCTGGCGTAGTGGATGGCCTGGCTGAACACGGTGCTCTCCTCGTTCGTCACCAACTCGTGCTGCTTCTCCTTGCTCAGGCCGGGCCATAAACGCAGCTGTACTGCTGCCAAGGCCATCGCCGTGTGCTCCTCCTCGCTGCCCGCTGCAGGCTCGGGGCTGCTCGCATCCTGGAGGAGATGCCAGCGCAAACGGTTTGAGTTTCACACATTTATTTAAGGTCCGACACCCCATAATGCAGTAGTGGCTGACGAGTGTGGCAAACAGTTCAACCAGAGGAGGATTTTCCCCGTAAATGTTATTTTACTTGTATACTTTGGAAAATGATTTCTGATTTACACACACAATAAATATCCATCCGTCCATTTAGGACCAGGTTTATCTCTTTCAATGTCACGTCCAAAGCAGTCCAGAACCCAAAGAGATTCAGTTTATTATAACAATAAAAACAGCAGCTATTAAAAAGCAGGAAATAAGACATTTTTTCTGAGGTTCAATCTTTCCATCTCTAATTAGAGTTCAATACCGTGGGTTAAAACATACTTCATATGATCTTCCACTGTCTTACCTTCAGCCTGGCAGTGATGCAGTCTTTCCCCTCTGGGGTGTTTAGATAAAGAGCTCGGATCTGACTCTGGACCTCGCTGTAGAAAGTGGCCTCCCAGAACTGCTGGTTGGCCCAGATGGGATGGTCCTGAATGCAGGTGTAGGCAAACTGGTTCACCCCGGCTGCCAATTTCTGCAAGACAAGAAATATTCCACAGTTCACTGCCTTTGTGTTGCGGGACATCAAACCTCTGCATGCTCATTAAAATGTGCCAACCTGAATTAAAATCCAACATGCGTAACCTCGTCAACAACCCCAGTCAAAGGAAACACATACAACACGGCCAAACTACAGAAACACATTTTGGGGAAATGTGAACAACATATAATTTCCATTTGACAAAACTGTAGAGCCAAAAATAACTTGTGAGGATAATATGTCACTCAGTGTTCACATCTTTATCTTTGTTGGAGAGTGGATTGTGAGCTACTAAATATATTTTTAACAGTATGTTCCGGGGTTTTACATCCTATCATGATAGTCTCTTATATTAAATGTATTTCTCCTAACAGCTGCTCCTGTCAAACATCAACAAATCCTCTGCCTGCGATATGCATGTTCGGTCCTGGGTTGCCAACTGCGTCGTAATCGCTCTGGTTGTGGGCAGTCAGACACGTTTATTTGTCATTGGGTATTTGCATCAAGAAGGAATTTGGCCTGCAGCGAGTGCCTCTCGAAAAAAAAAAAAACACACACAAAAAAACACAAAATAGTCACCCGTGGGCTTCAGTGTGAAATCAATCATTCCTCGGTAGTTGTAACATTTTAATAGATAACAACCCCAACGGAGCGCCTCTATTTCCTTCCGTTTTGGATGTATCTGGAAGCGGTGCTGTTGTTGTTGCATGAGTGCACGCTGAAGAGTAAAGCACCTGCTGCTGGCAGCTACGAGAGAGAACACGCCATACAGCGCCCAGCTGAAGGCAGTGATGCTGACCCATTCTGTCAACTACAGGTGTGAAGAAAGAACAACTTTCCCCACCTGGCCATCTGCCAGAACAGTCCCACGGCCAGGAGTAAGCTCCAGACGGTTATTTAATTGCAACAGACAGAACGAAAACAGCTCTATTCCCAGTGTGATGGGCCAGAGGCCAAGAGAGAGGAGAGCTGGGAGGACACAGAGCAGATAAGACTCAGTAGTTCTTCACTGTGATCCAGACATCTTTAGCTTTTTACATTTTCACAAGAATTGATCATAAACATGGAAATAATTTAGGAAAAAATAGGGAAATTAAATATCTAATTATACAAATTCTAAAGCAGGCAGATTACAAAAATGAGAAATGTTACACTGGTGTAAAGAAATACACGAGTATATCCAGAGGACTAGTGACAGAGGACAAGAAGAAGAAAAAAAGGAATGTGAGACAATACATCTGAAGGATTTAAAGATATAAAAATAGAACACACAAAAATGTCCCCCCAGAATATAGATTAAAAAAAAAAAAAACGACATTCAGTCTGATTCATCAGGTTAAAAACCGACACCGATCACATGTTGACACCCTACACATGGTCATTACTTTATTTTGAGGCCGACACCATTATTCGGAGAATTCTGACAAGACGACGGCGCTTTCAAATCAGTAGTGCAGTTCAGAGACACTCGTATCAGAGCGCAGCTACGCTAAATCATGTGGCAACATATGGATGGGAGCTTTTTTAGATAAACTGTTCTCTCCCAGAAATAGAGATGATTACACTTTGCTATCATCAGAGGAACCAAGCATACCAACATAAATTGAGGAATTGGGAATCAGGCCAGAAAAACACTGGATGACAAATATGCTGTAGCTCCAATGTGACCGACTCCGGGCCGGACCGGGGAACACATGGTCTACTGACGGACTGACGGACTGACGGAATGTAGGAATGGACATGCTCACATGCTCACATGCATGAAACAAGGCTGTAAATGAATGGTGACAAATACAGTAATAATACGTTGTTGATGTCCTTTGGGCTAGTTATGGTAATACCTATCTGTCCCGGGAGTGTGTTACATGTCTTGCAGCAGATGTTGTGTGTGTGCGTGTGTTTGTGTAGGGGGGGGGGTGTTGTGTGTGATTTGTCTATGCTGTCTATACTCAGCCTGTCTGTTCTTTTTGACTTGTCAGATACGTGCAGGTCATTTTGACCGAGGTCATCTCTACCCAATATGATAATACGCAGAGCTTAAAGAGACATCCACAAGACAGTTGCACAAGGAGTAGGACGGAGAAGGAGGGGAGCAGAGCACAGGAAAGGGAGGAGTAAAGGAAGGTGAGAAGTGAAGATGAAGGGGAAGGAGGGAGTGCAGCGCGTTGGAGGGAGAATGGGTTAAAAACAACCCGGAAACCACCGGGGGGAGACGGAAAGGAGAACATGCTGTGTGCTTGTCAAATAAATGAAGGTATCAGGATTTGGGATCTTGTTTTGAACTCTGGGACATGATCCCAAGTTTCACACTGTGGTTGACTGCTGCCTCCAAACATCTGCTGGACAGCCACCCAGCATCACGCGCTGACTGTCCCTCAGAGACGGGGCAGGTCACGCTGGTACATGTCACTGAAGGGAGTGCACACTTGTGTTTTGACACAAAGTGTCGACTGCTGTGTCAGATATGTCACCAGACTTGGGGCCTTATTTACAATGCACTAGGAAAATGCATAGCATTCCTGAATCTCACATCCAAAACGGTCATTATTTGTGAACTGAAGGGCGACTATGGGTCAGTGGGTAGCAGGTCCGTCTTTCAATCACGGGGTTGGAGGTTCAATCCCCGCCCTAGTCGATGTGTCCTTGAGCAAGACACTTAACCCTGAATTGCTCCCTGTAACTGCGTCTACGGTGTACGAATGTAACAGGATTGTAAGTCGCTTTGGATAAAAGCGTCAGCTAAATGACATGTAATGTAATGTGAACTCTTTCTCTGTGGTTACGCATGCCTAACCTCCACACAATCCATCTCCTCATTGTTGCAATTCTATACTATTTGAGTCTGTGTTGTGAGGAAAACTCCTCGCATCCCAAAACTATGTATTCCCAGTCTTCCATCATGTAAAACAAACAGGGAAAAACATGTTGACACGTAGAAAGTCAGACTAACAAACAGATCCGCCATGGCATCCATAGGCCACGACTGTGTAGAAACCCAAATGTACGAGTCACCGAAATGTTCCAAAACAAAGTAAACATAGATACGGGAACTCGAGAGCTGGACATTTCTGAGATATAAAAGCAAGTACGTCATTTTCCTCACGAGGACATGGAGTTAAGCAGTTTGAGTGAGCAAGACGCGAAACCCCCCATGAATAAACTATGGCTGGAAGAACGCCAACAGTCAAGTGTTCTCCACCTGGACGTTATCCAGAATGGAGTTTGGGTTTTTCTCTTGCTGCTGTATCCAATCTGTGTCGGAGGCATTCACCCCAGTGACACATAAGAATGGAACAAGACATGTGGGACCCCACAGGGCAGAATAACAACACAACGAGACGTCAGTGACACCAGTTCATCTCCTGATAACCCCACCCCTCGCTGGATAAGGACTGCCAAAGGAACTGGCCACGCAGATTACAACAACATGTAAAACCTGCACTCCAACAAAGGGCCACTGTGCAAAGGTTGTGGGCATTTAGATAAACTTTACCTACCCAGACTGAATGACACCAACCGTGCACAAAAGATATTTTGCATATCAGTTCCCCCCTTTCTTCTATCTGAAATATTAACACACATCCATCAAATACTGTCCCAGGACTGTTTCAGTTTGGGCACAACATCCAAGAAGGGTCAAGCAGAGGGGGAAGTAAAACACATAAATATCAAATGTGGGTCAATGTTATAAACTGTTTTGTGTCAACACGGGGGCCACAAATAAAACCAAACAATGTCCGTCTCCATTCAACAGATTGTGGGAGCAGATGGTTGCGGTCCGAGGGGAGCTTCCCACGTTCCCTGACTGTGGGGCCAGACTTTAGGGCCATGGGGACCGTGCCACTGGAAGTAGGACCAGAGTGTGAGCTCGCCAAAGTCTGGCCAAGAATACCAAACGGGGACTTGACCAATGCCTGCCTCTTGAACTTGAACCAGCAGTCTTTCATATGTGGTGCCTGGGTGTTTGGCACGCAATAGCATAACAGTGAACTAGAATTACCTCCGACAACCAGTGATTGTAATTCAAGTGGTCTGAGAGAACACTAGACTTCTCTACCCTCTCGACTGTTTTTAGGCTTTATAAATCGAATGACGGCTGTCGTTGTTCCGATGCAGTTGTGCATGCATGGCTCTTTGGCCAAAGCCTGATTCAACAGCACAATATCGTGCAGGAAAAGCTGCTATTCCAACCTTAAAAAAATGGAGAGAAAATGTTGCTAATAATCTCTCTGAATCATCTCTGACACACTGACAATATCCTAGCTCACTAGGGGGCCTCGAGTCCCAGGACATCTCAGAGGGCTTTATCGGCTTACAGGCTTTGCAGCGAAAACAGGACGGTAGTTCACATAGAATTGGAGCTATATAGCGGCATCAGGATCAGGATCACAGTCGGGATGATATTTTAAATAAATGACTAGTTCTCAAACAGGAAACACGGGTATGTGTGGGTCAATGATTTGATTCACAGCACACAGGGCATCTACAAGAAGCAAAACAATGGAACAATGGCACTGCAGGACAACCAGACCACCTCTAGACCCGTAGAGATGTTTAACTGTAGATGTACCTATAAGTCCAACAAAGTGTATAACAATGAGAGAGAAAACAGCGTTTCCTGGTCAAAGTTACAATGCCGTGTTCAATTAGTCTCTCATTCTTTTCAATGACTTCCGCGGTGTGGTAAGATTTGAGGACAGGTTAATAAGTTGCTGTGTAATGTATTCCCCACCGTTAGTAGAGCACATAGCTACTGTAATGTATGCAGTGGTTCAGAGGTCGTTCTATAAGTTCCATGTCTGCATAGAGCCGGATGTCGAGGGAGCGGCCTCTGGAAGATGAGATGGTTATTGGTGCTGAAGTGTCAGATGTTTTTTTTGCAAAAATCAAGGCCTCCCATTTATTTGACCAAACTTGTAAGGCTGCATGTTGTAATACTCATGATGACAGCTGCTGGGACGCTCCGATACTGAGCTTTGTCTTCCTACATTCTCCCTGTGTGATCTTTGTGCGACTAAAATAGAGATGACAGGACGTTTGTGCCAGATTCCCTTCCGACGTCACTTTGCTTGTCACCCTCTGGGCGAGGCAGAGCTCGAGCTTGCCACGAGTTAAATCATCTGTAAATAACGAGGGAAAATTCTAAAAATAATCTTTCCTCTTATTAGCCGCCAATGTCAGAGAAAGAAAATCATTTATAATCAAGAAAATGCTGTGCAGTGGTAAATTCCTCATAAAACGGACATAAATGATGGATCTGAAATCCTGAAGGCCCGAAAAGAGAAACAAAAATAACAACATAAGTCTTATCTAGAATTGCATTAGCCTGTGGCATGTGAGCTGGATGAGTCATGTGGTGGGAGAGAGCGGGTCAGGTCCCAGTGCAGAACTCTCGGGGTATGGCACTGGTACCCACCACAAAGCCGATGCGGCCGGTTGTGTCGGTCCCCATAGCAACAAGCAAGCTGTGGGGACATGGCCGTGGTGAACAATGCAGCTACCCCGTGTTGATGATGTGGTTTGGAAACCAAAAGCCGAGGACCGCCCTCTACACTCAGCTCTGAGGTTGTCAAGGCGACCCTTTCTCTCTCTCACCCTGCCTCCCACCCCCTCTGGTCATTACAGCCTTGTCCGGACTGTTTTGGGGGTGACAGAGATATTGATTTTTGAGAGTTGCAAAAATCAATATATGATTATCACAGGGTTCTTACACATGTTGACCAATGGATTTCCATGACTTTTCCATGACTTTTCCAAGACTTTAAACCAAAGTTCCATGACCAAATTGAAATCTTGGTAAATACACAAACAATTTAGAAGATTTTGCGTATTGAGAGCGTACACCGGCTTATATTTTGAGCATTTTTCTTCAACATTTTTTTGAATTATTTCAAACTCGGCGTAAATGAACATGTGATCATAACAACATTTCCATGACTTTTCCAAAACTTTTATGATTTAAGTTTTTTCCATGACTTTTCCAGGCCTGGGAATGACCATTTTAAAATTCCATGACTTTTCAAGGTTTTCCATGACCGTATGTTATCATCAGATCATTTTTTATTTACACAAACACAATTAAAGAAATGGGAAACCGATAACCGTGTTGTTGTGGATGTTGTGCGTTTACAAATCGCAACAATGAATTATATTAAATCTGGCTTTAAAGCTTTATGTTACATTTTTTTAATGTTATTTGGTCAAAAACGGAGTGATGAGACTCATTTCAGCAGCTCAGTGTGCATGTGTGTGAATGAACAACATATTTATAGGGTGTGTACACAGCCACCCGACCGGGCGCTGGTGTGTATGCATAATGATGACAATATGACAAACGGTAGCATTGAATCAAACTTGCATATGTGCTCTAGTTTTTTATTGTTGTTTTACTCACCCTGTAAAAAGCTGTTGACAGGGGCAGCAGTGCGGCAGCCACGGTGTACTCCTCGGAGCTGGAGCAGTCCTGTGGGTCAGACAACGGGGGAGACATTAGAGCAGAGCAGCGCACAGCGGGAGACATGTTACACAGCACTAACAACACATTTTTTCCACTGGAGCCCCAAAACCAGAAGCACACGTTTTCAGAGAGGTCAGGCACTCCGAGGACTAAAGAAACAATTTTGATAACCTAAAAGATCACTGGGGGCCAAACACGCCATCTTCAACGAAGGTAACTTCCTGTTTCATAGAGACACTCCGGCCCTGTTGAATATCAGGTCAACGCTACAAAAATAAAATAAAAAGTCTGCCTCAAACTCTGCTCCAATATTAGGACATATGCTTTCAATAGCTTTTTATTATCTCTGCCATGACACAACTGTCAGAGCCTTCCAGCGTCCAATTTATTAGTAATTTTATGCGTTTCATTCTTGAACTGGATTGCTTTACAAGCCTCATTGAGGACAATTGGCAATGCATGCAAAAATTGCGTTTTTGCCATAGCATGCTGTGTCCATTTATCAAGAAGGCATGACTAGCCGGAAAGCAAATGTATTCCCTTTTCTATTTATATCAGGGAATAGTATAAATATTCCCTCCTCGACATTTTACATATCATGCTGAAGTGTCTAAGTATTATGGATTCTTTCAGGTCAAAGAGGCGACGCTTCGTGGTGCTTTCATGAGAATGGTATTAAGATAAATAGTAAATAAAGAGGCTTAGAGTGGGGGACTTAGGGGCCCAAACTAAACCTCTCGAAGAGATCGCAAAGAACGTTGACAACAGGAAAATAAGAGAAAAGGACGCGAGTTGGATTTAAAAGTATTCACAGGAAATTGGTACTTATCTCTGGAAATTAGAATAGCCAGAGGAAACTTGATTTGACCCTCAGTGGGACCGCACATCTCCAGAAAATGTTTAACAAACACACGTTTCTCTCTTTTTATGCCTTCAGTTTCATTCGAAACCGTCTAAAACTATGCAACATACTATAAGCGTCTTATCCGAGTCGTACTTTTGGCAGCAGAGATAGAGAGAAGAATGCTGCGCTTTCTGATAGCGGTCTTTGATGGGGGCCTCTGTTACCACCAGTCCTCCCTCCCACAAAAACACACGCAAGAATGTAAAGAGGGGAGAAAATGCAAAACACAAGTTCCACGGCGACACATGAAAGCCCGGGCCCCCCGTCGACTGAGCAACATAGTTTCTGTTTTATTATTCTTGTCGCTGGTGTTTCTCTTTGCAGTTATTTGGGCTGCGGTGAAATGTTCCAGCCTGGAGCGGCACCAAAGCATTGTTTACCGGCAACCCTAACAATGCTGCAGGTCACACCAGTTCATGGACCCCGGTCAAAATAGAACAACAAGTGGAAAAGCGCAGTCAGAAAAGCGTGAATAATTAACAAACCAGTATTATTTTAAAAAAGAAAAAGGGAAAAAGAGTGAAGTTCAGCGATGCATGTCCACGGTTCTATGCAACAGAAACTTGGTGAAAATGCCAAAGTCGTGCTTCAGATGAAGAAAAGCTTCGTCCAGAGGCTGTACCAACATTGTGTATCTAATATAAACTATTTACTATCGGGTGTACTTAAGCTACACTTATTATCAGCTACATACCTCCACCTTAATCTCTCGTTCGCAGACAGAGAGGCAAAGTGAAAGCACAAAATAATTGCAGGTCAACTATTGTAACTAAGCAAACAGATAAGCAGTGAAACCTGCAGCAGGTCTGAGATAAGCCTGAATGAAAAGTGAAACCTGAGCGGAGCAGTTTCTATTCGATTGGCATTACATATAAAACTTGATTATAGGTATTGTATTTATACTTTTTCTGACTCAATCATTGGCTAAATAGAGCCACATTGGTGGGAACATTTTAGAAAGGCCTTTTGGGGATTTCAATCATGGAGGGAGAGGAGGGCATCGTGTGTCCCCACATTTGTGTTGGCGAGGAAACCCTGCCGACTTCCTTTCCCCCTTCTATTATTTACTGTAAGTCTCGCCATAGTCTTCCTCATTCTTGGAGCTGAGCCATGATGGCAATGATGACTAACATAGCTATTCAGTCTCATGACACGTATACAGCCAAAAAAAACAAGAAGCACGCGCACGTGACAAAACACTGGAGGATGTGAGCAAAAAGCAGCTTCCTGTGTCCCAAACAAGTCAGAACTTACCAGGAAAGCACACAAATGAACCGGCACTTACGCCATTCCTTTAATCAGATGTGTGTGGAAGTGGACACAAAATGTCTCAGCTGAGAGACTATCCATGTTAGAAGCCCTCGGGGAGGAACCGAGAGTACAGACGAGGTCGGTCGCGCTCCGGTTCATTAGCTCGCAGTTCTGCAATTCAGACACGTCTGTCAGATAAAGAGCCTCGTATCCTCCAGCCACATCTGTGAGTAAAGCACGCTCTTGCACATAAGACGGTCAAGCTCATGCCGAAATCGTGGGCTCCGTGCCGCTGTGGACCTCCCGCCCTCATGTCTCTCATAGTTAACTGCCAGTCCGAGTGTGTTTTTGAGCATCATGAGGCCCTCGGCCACGAGACAGCAGAGCGCAGAGGGCTCATAATCCTATCTGACAGGAAATGGTTGGGATGCCAGGATACATCCACAGCAGGACTCATTCCCCCACATGGTTTGCGCAACGTTCACTTCTAGAAGCTGCAGCACTGACCAGTGCTCACTCACACACTCACACTGTGTGTGTGTGTCCAATTAACTCAAATACCATAATGAGGGTAAGGATAAGGTGTTTAACTGCTTCTCTTTAAACTGTTTCTAAACATATCACCTCATTCCAGAGAAGGTCGAACACATTTTTTCCATCCACTACAAAAACACATGAAGAATAAACATGTACTAACAAGGTAGCAGCACCTCATTCTAAAGTCCTCACCTTTGACCTAGAGGACATCTTTCTGATACGTTTCACTTCCTGTTGCCGTGTCTCGCTGAGGACACTGATTGCAACCAGACGACAGAACCGCCACTGGGCCTGAAGTTAACAGTTGACCACTAAATGTTGCGATTAGCCTCATATCGATGAGTTCATTCAAACTCAATGTATCACATCAACATGAACGCCCACGATCCTAATGAGGCATCATGCTGTTATTTCACAAAGAGCAAGCAACATTTTTTACCGAGTATGTCACTGTGGCTTTTGTTAAAGGACCGAAGGACACAGACATGCACTTCACCTCAAAGCTCAACTCTATGTGTCTATTATGATATCTGTTAGCCATGTTTAGATGACTACTCACTTTTCAGGATCATTTATATATAATAAGTGAGGTAGGACAAACTTTTTTTATTATTGAAATGTTTGTGTCAAAAAAAATTGCCCACTTTGGAACAATTCCTAAAACAATATATAAAATCACTCCGTTCCAACATAAGCCAACACATCAAGATATCATCTTTACACACACTGGTTGCTTGGCAATCAGCAATGTTCACAAGAGTGTGACAATCACATTACAGTGTGCAGCTTTGCATGAATTTAAACCAGAATACAAGTCTTGACAACGACTACAAACTACTGCAAGAGCAGCGCAGAGCTCATCTGTGCTTCTGGAAATGAAGCAAACCGACATCATGGGGCAGAAAAGGGAATGACGCAACACGCTTTTCTTTCCATGTCTTCCTGCATGCGTGGAAAGACATAAATAATTAAATTCAGTCAGTAGCCTTGCCAGGTCGACGTTATAGTAGTGAAGCAAATGACACGTCAAATGACTTTGAATGTCCTTGGCTGAGGCAGATGCGGGGATTAATTGGATTTCTAGCATTGTTTGAGGGAGGGGGGGGGGGATGAATGGAATATAAAGTAACTCAATAAAAGTTGCACTCTTTGAGGACTGCTTAACAAGATAGAAATCTTTGGCAAGGGCTGATTCAAAGCAGTAAAACATGAGGAACTACCAATAAAGACCCGGCTGCTCTAGCCGAGTGAAGCCTCACTGACTCTTTATGAGCGGCACAAAAACACATTACTTACACACTTTGACAAGTAGCCGAGGCATGAGGGCACCAGAAACAAACCAACATGAGGGCCGATAAACAGCAAGCAAGTCAAAATGTGAAAATAAAAGAAGAAAAAAGAAGCAGAAGAGGACGGCCATGCCTGTCCTCTACATGTACGACTGTCCCGCTCACACATTGCTCATGTGAAACTAGGAACAATGACAACTCATTAAATATGGCATCTGCCATCTTTCAACAATATTCATGGTACGTCCCTTTCAAAAATATATTATGTTATTAAGAATAACACAATAAGTATATTGGACAAAATCTGTTCAGGTCAAACAGAATTGAAATTCTTTTTGGAAAACTATTTTTCTTTAGCTTACAGTACATACAATCTTAAAGCCATCAGTGGATCCAAATAATTCACATTATTAAACAGTAAAAATGTATATAATTTGGTTGACCACCTATCGTGCACCATTGTAACTAATGTATGGTGCAATGTTACTGAATGTTGCATCATTGGTGGGGTTTGTTTCTTCATTGATCAATAGATGTTCAGACTACCAGATCAATGAACATCAGAACTTTCTAGAGCCCAAAAGCAACGATATGAACATTGAAAAACGTCTCGTAATGTGTTGATTGATAAGTTTGACTAACACAGATATTGTCAATTAATTTCCGATGGAGTATTGAACATGCTTCAGGAAGTAGAAAGAGTCTATGGCTTGTGTTGGCATGGCTTACCTGGAGGGCACAGTTCATCATACGGATGATGTAATCAAACTGTTGGTGGTCCAGTATGGCGCGGTTCTGCTGAACATGAAGACTCAGTTCCTCAGTCAGACACTGGCGAGCTGTCTTCCCTTTCAGTGCGCGGAGTGCAGCGGGCAGCGCCTGTTGAGAAGAAGGTGGACAAAGTGGCTTTAAATAAAGAACAAATACCTCAAAGAAAGTGGCTGATCTGATAAGAGAAGTTGATTAGAGATAATTGGCAATTCATGATGGGTAAAACAATTGCACTAAAAATTAAGAAAGCAGGCCCTTGTTTTATTATATATATTATTTTATGTATCTATTCCCACTTTGTACCGACACAGTACTCTGAGCTACGATGGCCTGCCGTACGATTAATGACCATTTGGCAGCAAAAGGATTTACAGGCTCATGGGGGGTTCACAGAATACATGCTATGCATTCTTACAATTGCACAGAAATGCAGGCCTAGATTATATTACTCCTTTATGAAGCCAAAGGGATCCATAAAGTAACTGGCCAAAATCCCATTTTAAACACATTGGATGCACATTGGGTAGAATCACAAACAGCGGCCGCGATGAAGGACATCTTTGTGTCAGATAGATGCTTTTAAAAAGGACAGGAACTGATTAAGCTCTGCGTTAAAACAATAACTACTGCATCATGGATGGAGTGATCGATTACAGGCCCTATCGATTTCTGTGTGGCAGCTGGAAGATATGAGAATGATGACGGTGAGGAGAGATCTACAGCTCAGCTTAACGGTCTGCTGATTCAGTGTCTTCAGTTGATGAGCTTGTTAAAAGGTTGAGGAGCCTGAGGAAGGACATTGTGCATCACCTTTTCAGTCTCCAGAGTCTTGTTGTCAAAGATGAAGGAAATGCAGCTTCGCACCACCTCCAGCCTGCGAGCGCTGTTAAACACGGGGCCACTCTTACCCATAATGGACACTAGGATACAGAAGAGGAGAGGAGTCACAGCAGTTCAGACTACAGCTGCTAAGCATCAGAGCTTTTTCACAAGTCAAATATAGATTTTGCAAACACCTGTTATGTTAAAGCTATGCCTGTGAAAGAGATTTAACACAAAGATTGCAGGTATGTAAAGCCTCATCACAACAGTATGCGGGTACAAGACGGCAGTTGAAAGGTGACCATACCGACGGGTGGTCCAGCAGGTACAACACACTTTTTCTCAGATCGAGTAGAAGGAGGAGCGCTGCTGTGCTTAGCCACACCCTCCTGCATCATTCTCTCCACCTGTTGGTCATCCAGCAGGGGGAAGGGTACCTGGTGCACCCGCAGGTGGGATCCCTCCGAAGGCCGGGGCACTTTCTGGAATGCCATGTGGGGGTTTGGGTTCTCCTATAGTACATGTGAAGAGGATACACAGCTGTATGTACCGTGGATATACAGCAACACATGTGCAGAGCATGCTAAAATGAAGAAATATGCACTAAACAGTAGAACACAAATACAACAATGGAAATACAGCTAGAGAAATTCGCACGACGTCTTACATTTCTGTAGAGCTGCTCAGAGAATGACCTGATATGCTTCTGCAGATTGGCAGGGCTGACCTCTTCTTCCCTAAAGCTGTCAGTGTCCAAGGCCACCAGCTACAAAACACACAACAAAACAATAATATTTACTATTAGAGGGGCTGGATCATCTAGAAAGCACATAAACCAATATAGCTAGGTCACCATCATAGCTGATAGTTTGTCCATATGTCACCAGTCCATATTAAAAACTCTTTCATCATTGATTTAGTGTACAAATGTTGTGTATGAAGTACGACTTAGAGCTTAAAAGTGACGGGCAAGGTTCAGCTTTAAGTGGAGCATCATGGTACAGTACCTCATCAAAGAGATCGCAGGCTCGGTATGGCGGACCTCTCTCTGAGACGAAGCCAGCGAAGGCCATGCCATCCAAAACCTTGGTCAGAAAATCATTCTCAATGAGGCCTCGCTGGCCCAGGAAGGCAGTCTGGAAAATGTCAGAAGTAGATCAGTTACAATTCCATACAGATGGGAACAATCTATTATTGTTCATATGGATTTACTGCAGACTGAAGACAGTAAAAAGATTCAGAGACAAAATATCTCAGCAAGGGGTCCTGAGCATCTTGGATAAGATATTTATTCAGCATGAACAAAAATGGAAATAAATGTAGTTATAAATGACTGCATGCAAATAAATGTAATTTACTCTCTGCATAATTATTTGTGTTTGTGGGATGAAGAGATAAAACACAGTTCACTCAATCCCTCCCCCTCTCAGCAGTTCCAGGCGAATGAGTGGAGCATTTGTTTATAATGTGATCCATGTGGGGTACTTTCAGGATGATGTTCTGATGGGTTACCACGGAGACATCACAGACACGAACAAACAAAAACCCCGGCACAAAACAAAAATGTAAACCTAATACGTTTCATACGGTCATTGCCGGGCTTTGCCCAAGGTTACGGGACCGTGTCCGAGAAGCTCGCATAAACAACAGGATAACATCATAGGGGAGTCACGAACACACACACACACACACACACACACACACACACACACACACACACACACACACACACACACACACACACACACACACACACACACACACACACACACACACACACACACACACACACACACACACACACACACACACACACACACACACACACACACACACACACACACACACACACACACACACACACACACACACACACACACACACACACACCTCACTGATCGACCCAGACTAAAACATCCTTGGCAGCTCAAAAAGGAAACATGCCAGTCTTTGCTAAATAAGTTTATTCTTTGTTCACATATTGGACAATATAAGTGCATTAATTCCATGATGACGATGTTACCTTGTGAAAGTGAATGACGGGTTCAGAATGGATGCGGATGAGCTGCAGGCAGGACCTGTAGCCCTGGAAGAGTTGTGCAAACAACCTGAGGAAGACGGCCCTCACCTCCTTATCCTGGAACACACACACAACCTCATCAAAAAACTATGCCACAAATGCTCGTCTGATAAGTTAATTACGCAACAGACATGACATTTATTGTGAGAGTAATGGGAGACCGTCAGTTATTGCTCCCACTCGAATGCTAACCTTTTTGCCGATAAGAGACTTTTTTTTCTTTTCTGGAGGATCGTAAATAAAAGAAGAACATTTGATGGTGATGCTGACTTACCAACAACTTGAGGTTTGAGGGAGCAGTGCGAGGCGGAGGGAATGCATTGTCTGCTATCTCCAGATCAGGGTGCAAAACCTACACAGAATACATGTTTCTCCACATTATTTATTTAGAAGTGAACAATGAGGAACCAGATACAACAGGATCACTTTGATTTGTATACTTGGTGTTGCCAGTTGAATGCTTTCACAAATTAATTACTTTTTTCTTGCTTAAATAGATCATCAAATGTGGAATATTTAAATAGCAGGGCTGCACCTGTATGTGTTGGTTTGTGCTTACCAGGGAGAGGGCCGTCTGTGTTTGGTGTAGCAGAGGTTCAGGGAGCTGGGACAATTGGATGCACTCAGGAATCTTTATTGTGCCCCCATCCAGGTCAGCAATGATGACATCCAACTGGTGATACACACACCATCACAGACACGTCAGGTGGTTAGATTGCAGCAGAAGGGAGCGCTGTGAGCAACAACACGTATGCCCGACAAACATCAGCCGAAACCAGTTAAATAAACATCTTGCTGAAGTGCAGATCACTTCATCTTCTTGTGTACAAATAAACAGGTTATTCACAGCATTGAACAATTTAGAGATCTTCGAGTTCGGTGAATAAGAACCAGAGATTACTGGATGCCTGTGACAAATCTTCACTCACCAGATCCTGGATTTCAGTCTGAAACATGGAGTGAACTCCAATGATGAAGGGAGTGGGCGAGCTCAACACCTCCAGCAGCCGTGAAGGCAGAATGGGGATGTATGGGTAACTGAACACGGGAAAGGACACAACAGTAAATACACAATCCGTCCAATGAGAGGAGCAAGACTGAGAAATAAATGTGCAAGTAAGAGTTTAACATGTCTTCCTGTGTTTGAGTATACATTAATCTGAAAGTGAAATGCAAGTGGATACACTCACATTACCTGATCTGGGTCTACGGGAACCGGTCCCTTTAGGGGTTTTAAAAATAGATTGAAAGAGTTGGAGGTAGGTTCATCTGGATGTAAATGTTTTCTTGGACTGAGGTATGTGCAGCTGTGTGAATTGGGTTATGACGACTTGAGTCTAAGTTTTGGTTTTATTCATGCTGTGATCTAAAATATTATCTTTCTTTTTTTATATTGTCTCCCACTGTTTTATGTTGTATTGTCTGAAACTTTATCTAATTTGCTATTGCTGCTGTCTTGGCCAGGACACTCTTGTAAAGGAGATTTTGAATCTCCATAAGGCATTTCCTCATACATTTAAAATAAAAATAAAATAAAAAGATAAGACAGCAGTAAAGCCAACACCTGCCCGTGGCATACACGTGACATTTATACATTTTTCAATGACATCATTAACAAGATGGATGTTTTACATCATCTTAATGCTACTCTCGAGCTGTGGGCCATCAAATGAAATGTCATTGTATAACACCTTATTGTCTGAATGCATGTATGATACGTTTGTCTGCCACTATTTATTCACCTGCTTTCTTGCGTTTGTTATGTTTCACTTTAAAAAAATATTTTTTTCATATATCTTTATTTAAAAGGGGCCATGTACAGTTAAAATATGTCAACATTTGATGCACTTTTGAAGCCACAGATTGAAGCCACAGCTAAATTGCATCTGTAGTCCATCGATGAAACAATGGACACGGAAGCAGCAATGTCGTGGTTTCAATTTGTAAAAATGTAGGGAAGAAACTTTACTGTTGCTAAACTTCCCTCTGACTTTAAATAATGCGTTTCACAAGATAAATATAGTATTGCGTGTATTTTTCTCTCAAGAATAAAGGAAGTTAATCACGCCACTTCCAGTAGAAGTGAACTCTGAAAAGTGAGTGGAATACAAATTCTTGGAAATTTAATAGATAAAAGGTCAAATGTTGTGCTTTAAAGCACCACTATGTAACTTTTTCACCTTAAAATAACAGCTTGAAAAAAAATGGTGCCGCTACAATGACTTTTAATATGTTGATTTGCGCCTCCGCCACTGCCATCGGGGGTCTGTGGCCAGAAAACTGCTGAATGTAAGATGGTTGGTAACGACCCGGTACTTCCGGTTGAGGAACAGGAAGTACTTAAACTAGCTGTCTGGCAGTGATTACCAACATCATATAGTGCCAGTACACGCTCGCAGGTGACTTTTTATTTGCTCCGCTACGAGACGAGTACAAACAGAATGACATGCTGCGGCTGAACGGCTCGCTGCAGCTGCCGAGACGCTCTGGGTAGCTCGCATTGATCAGCTGTTCGATCAGCTGTGAGGGCACAGCCTGAAGAGCCATATATGGCTCGAGAGCCAGACGTTAAATACCTGAAGGGGGCGCTACAGGGGAAAAGTTACATAGTGTCGCTTTAAGTGATCTTATCCAAATATGCTTGTGTCTAGCAGTCCACACAATAACGAACACAGTTAATCATCTGTTGAATCACAAGCCGTGCAAGTCATGACACCGGCCGAGGTATTAGTGGAAAGTCACATGGTCTGTGGTACCTGTACTTAAGGGGAAACATGAGGGCTTCCAGGGCGCGACATGCCTCTTCCAGCCTCTGGTAACTGGTGGAGTGAAACAAAACCTTGTGTTCCGTCAGAACCGCATAACACAGGCTTAGAACATTTTGGATCCCTGGAACAAAAAAGAGAACCAAATTTATGAGATATTTGTTAGTGTGCGACTGCCACATTGTTGCTAATCATTCATCAAGCATTCGTGGCTATTTATGGAGGATTTACAGCTTCAAACGCAGATTACATCACACAATGTTCTGTTTGTATCCATAACATCTTCAAGACTGATTACTCAAATAATATTCTGTGAAATATTTTTGTCCTTTTGAGACCAAACAAATCATTCCTAATACTGCATAGAAGGTTGTAGTGCTAATAAATTGTTTGGTATTGTTTGAGTACCAATCTCATTCAGAAATTAGGTCTGCCAGTTCTGGAGAAAGTGTTGCACGACTCCAAATCCAGACGAGTTAATTGGATTCAGATTTTATTTCTCAAATTCAAATGCAATGTTCGAGAATGCGATCAATGTAGCAACAAAAAGATCTGAGCCGGGAAAAAGCCCGACACTCTCGTGGCGACCCTCACTTTATTTTTTTAATAGAGCTTTCTCTTCCCTGTGCATAGGCTACTGCAGCCTGGTTGATTTACTGAATAAACTTTCCACTCTATGAACATGATATATATCTGTAGTGTGTTGTGTCTTCTCTTTGGTAGGTGAGCAGTGCAGCTACTTTGTGTTTACCAAGCCTCAACGCAACGGTTTAAGTATTTAACTAAATTCCTACTAGATTACAATGGAGCATTGTCCAGATTTTTTTATTTGCATTAAACCATTGTCGTGTATTTCTTCATCAACAAGTGCAATAACACTGCTCTTCAGAATCTCCATAGTCTGCTCTGTGACCACTGCTTTATTATCGAAAGCTGCTCGGTCATGACGATGAAAACAATACATGTTCAAGGCCAAATGGGTCAGTTGATACGAAACAATGAATATAAACCTAAAGGAAAACTCATCTCTGAAAACAAAAGGAAATTACACACTCTCATACAGTATAAATAATATTCCAAATACCGACATGACAATCAGGAAGAATTCTAAGTTTACAGTTCCTGTTATTGTTTCCTATCAAGCAACACACCGATGCATCACACATTGGAGCGATAAAGGGAGAGGAACACCGGCAGACATACCAGTGCCACTTGTGGTGCTGGATCTGGATGTCTGCCTGTCTGAGTGGAGCGCGTCAGGGATAAACAGGAAATGGAACAACAGCCAAAATATGAGATTTTAAGGGGAACAGACTTTTCAAACCAAATAAGTCCTTTCATCTTTTACAGACACGGTGAGTCGATGCACAGCGCTCTGTGTGCTCTGCCTCGCTCGCTCCACAATTGAGGCTCATGTTGCATAGTCACACCTCAGCTTCAGGTGTTTACTTATCTTATGGAAACAGCAACGCACTTCCGAGCCCTAAATAAAAAGTGACAGCAACATCCCCGGACAACAGGAGACACAAAGGCAACAAACAACAAACAACAGGGCTGTTGATGGCCGGTTTTATCTGGCCCCCGGGGGACGGCGCTTCCTGTGCAGTGTGACATGTCTAACACACATTCCTCTCTGGTGACTCGGGCGCTGCGTGCACACAGAACGATGTGCTGAACTGACGACCTGCGCGGCGACTCGCCGATCTTCAAATGAACACAAGGATGACCCGATGAGTGCAAATGATACACTCGCTGTAGCGTAGCTGATATTTAACTGCCAACGTCTGGCGGCTCGACTCTCAAATTGTATACGGGACATAAATGTGTCCTGCGACGAAGTCCAAAACAAATATTGTATATTATATGACTAGTTAATCAAAGTGGGGTTGAGGACAAAGCCAACAACACATTCCAACAATTTTCTATTTTTCCAACCCTTTCTTCCTCGCATGATCCAAGGAGTAGAGTGAGTAATGTGGTGTCTATGGTCCTACACTCTGCAGTATGCATGTGTAAATAAGAGTTAGATGAAAGGAATGATACCCCCGTCATGTTTGTTGACACTGTCAGCCAGGAGACGGTTAGCATAGCTCAACATACAAACGGGGGAAACGGCTATCCTGGCTTTGTCTAAAGGGGGGAATAAAAAAACGGTCTACTCTCTATTAAAAGGTCATATCTTGTTTGTTTGATCTGTAAACGGGTGTAAAAAGAATAAACTGTTTTTTAAGTTATCTCATTTCCACTGCAGTATTTAAACACTAATGTTGCATATTAAGCAATGAACACCTTTACAGCACATATTAGTTGTGGCACTTCGAGGACTAACGTTGCTGCATAATGTTCTGAACTGATTCATAGAAACAGGCTTATGAGGCCAGGATTTGAGTCAAGATTGCTGTTTTTTCTATCCAGATTGGCTACAAATGCATGACTTCCACCTAACCCTGATCACATGACGTGTATCGTGCAAGTACCCCCCATGTGCATGTTGTCCAAACAAACAGAGGATGGTGTTAATACACTCAGGAAATAAAAGCCACTCTGTTTTGAATCACATTCTTCTAATCAAATGAGGGCCAACTTTCCATTACAAATCAAATTTCAGGTGAATCATATTAAATGTCACTATCAGCTCTAACAGATGTAGGACTAGAGTTGCAGAAAGCAAACTATTTCTTCTCAAATAATCTGAAAATCGAATGTACAATAAGTTCAGGATTTATGCCAAACCATAATTTTCAATGGCTGAAAAAAGTGATGGATACACTCTTCAAACACCATGAGTCATGGTTATATCTTTGAGAAAGCACATATTGATTGTGCAAATCATTTACAGTCTTACAATATTGAGCAATCGTGGCAGTGCAAAACCAGCAAAGTGAATCCAATCTACCTCATGTGCTCGTTCCAGCCCAGAAAAACTTACTGAAACGTGGCTGGGACAAAGCGAAAACCACATAAGCTTGCTTCAGACACATTCGGTGTAGAATTAATCCAAGTTCTTAAAAGCTCGTTGCTAAATACTCCCTATTGTAAAAGTCCTGCAGTTAACCACCATGAGATTAGCAAAGTAGAAGGAAGCCTCTAAAACCCAGAATGGATGTAAGACATGTCCCAAACACACACTCAGACAATGACACTAATATGATTAAGACACATTTTCTTTGAGTGTCATAATTGTCTGATTATAACAACTAACAAAAGAAAATGTCTGAACACATAAATGAGATATTACGCAGACGTGACGACTGCAGAAAGAAATGATTGTTCATTCATTAAATTCTCCCCGGCTGGGTTTCTGGTTAAACCAAATACGTGACGGGGCAGAGAAACAGTTTCAGTCATTCACAAGTCACATCTTCCCGTCTCATGATTACTAGTTAGCGGTTCATCAAAGCGCCGGGACCCACCCAGCTGCTGGAAGAGCAGAGCAACACTTTTGTTGGTGACGGGCAACGTGTCGTTCAAAGGCGTCTGGATGAGCTGACGGTCTCCCGCTCCGAGGCTAAAGAGCTTCTGTATTGGGAAAGCAAAGGCGGCACATGTCATAAAAACAGTCATGGAAATGTTAACGGCCATCAGGTCGACAGTCATCCTGTAAGATGAACAGCCGATGGCACTGTGGGGTGAATCCGATAAAGCAGACACAGACGCTGCAGCTGCAGGACTGAATTAAGCATTTGAATGAGTTTGTTTGTTATTGAGCAAAGAAAACATCCATTACACGTTTTCCAAAATATAACTGATGCAGAAACGTGCTCTGAATTTAAAAAGGCCTTTCAAATGGTTTATCGTTCACATGATATTCACTGAATTAATAGCCTCATCTTCTGACACTTGGCCACCCAATGGCAGTAAACTAAATGTGTTTTTTTAAACCCAAGTAATGTATTTAAAATAAATATTTCTCTCAACCATTAACTTAACTTAATTTAAGAGCTCTGCTGTCCTACTCTAGACTGAGGTATCTTTCTCTTCGTACCATGATGGGAAAATGACAAATATGAAGAAAAAGGAGAAAAAAAAGAAATACTGCCTGTGGCTGGACAACAAACTCAGGCACCATCTCAACATGACACTCTTGATTGATTGCACAGCGGAAAATAAATAAATCATACATTTAACAATCACTGCCTCAAAATCAAACGGGACAGACATTACATAGACCGGTCTGGACTGGCCCCCTGTGAGGAACAGGCCAGCAGCAGGCAGGGCCTTACAGGCTGGGGACGCTTTAGCCTTACCTGGGATCCACCAGCAACAGGAACCTGGAATGTAAAGAGGTTGGACACCAGACCCTCCAGAGGGAAACTCAGGCTATCGATGTGCACTGTGTAGATCAGACCCAAGCACCCCTGGAAGGACAACATGTGAAATACAACGATGTCACATCACACATGGACACATACAGAGGAGAACTACTCTAGATGGTCATCAGTATTACAGGTCATGATTAAACGCCATCCGTGCCATGAGGATAATGTCTGATAGTTGATTCTTACAGCATCCAACAAGGTGTGATCAACTCAGTCTGAGATGAAAAGATCAGCGGTGCTTAGAGCTCATGTTCTTCACTGAATTGCATGCTTATGCCGAAGCACACTAAGGCCTATTTTGCAGACAGTACAAAGCAGATAAGCGTCATCGCAGAGCTGAAAGATGAAAGCCTTGAAATTGAAAAAAACTGAACTAGACAGAAAAACATTTTTGAACCAAGATTTAATCATATGGCTTATTACCCGGAATATTTCGGGATAATCCAGCCTGGACACGAGAATGAGACTTTTTGGTGCAAACACTTGAGCTGGCTGGATCAGGCCATCGTCCTCTGCCTCCTCATCTTCATCAGCTTCAATACTCTTTGATCCCTGAAAACATTCAAAAAGAAGCTGTTCCAGTTGAAGAGTTCAACACAGTGCCATGAGATGTACTGTAGAGCATGCCAGCACCGCTGAGCTCCTGCTTGAGCTTGTGAATACATCATGTGCCTCAAACGCGTTACATTGTCCAGCACTCGTCTGGCATGTACTAAACATGGCTTGTGTTAATTGCTAAATTTTCTCTCCAGGAAAAAACAAACAGCTGTACCCCAACAGAAAAACACAAAACACAACACAAAAATAGCCAAGTTATAACTCTTGCATCAGACGAAGCCACAGCATCAACTCCAAAACATCTTTAAAATACGACTTTGTCCCCAGAGATGAAACACACATTCGAGAATGTTGAGACTATTAATTGACATTTCCCAATCCGTACTCATTCAGCACAGCTGCTAACACAGCTGGAGCTATCCATGAACACGACAGATTTTCTATCCCCATGAGGATAATAGTAAAAGGTCTCGCCTACGAAGAGACAAAATCATCGATATTTAACAAACTATATCATTGACATTGAGCAATATTCTTTATTGTTGATTATTAAGTGAATTATTCAACCAAGTTGGTCGAATTTTGCACACATATTCTATGTGCAATTTCTGTGGTGTGTTATTACTCAAACGGTTGGAATTTCAGGTAATAACATAAATTTGAAATAAACGTTGACAGCAGGAAAGGAAAGCAGAACCTTCCCGTTAAAGAGAACCACATTCAGATATGCAACAACAAGTGAGATTATGTTGACATTTTACAGAAAGTCAAAGGAACATTATAAAGTACTTTTTCTCTGATCAAACACGGGCGTCTAACTCGCCTCAAAATCCCGACAAATTTATCCTCAAGGCATCAACCTCAGTCTGGTTTTAATCGTCCCCATCGTGGTTCCATGAGCCCTATCAGAGCACTAATACTCTAAATTCTCCGTGCTCATTCCTCACTAAAGCCCTTATCACAATCTTTCGGTATATTTCTCCAGGCAGTGAAAACATGCAATAAGTGCTCCAGTATCTGTGGACCAAGGAGTACGGGATTAAACTATCCCATTCAGATGGGGGGGGGGTCACATTTCACCATTATTCTTAGGATTTGGTTCAATTATTAGACAAAATACATTCCTCTGCCGCCTGTCTGGACTCTGCCTGGAATCCAACACGGTAAATAAAGATGAGAGGAAGGATTATTAAAACACCCTCACATTTCAAGAGGATCCTCAGTGCCAGACAATGAATCCAGCAAGGTGTGTTTATTTTATAGAAACACAATGTTGGATGAGGCCAAATATATCCTAATAAAACAATTAACACAAGACTGACAAAAAAAGGTGGGCTATAAAATTAAAAAGTCTTCATAATATTGAATTCATACAAAAAGTATACATAAGACTTGGTCAAGTCTATTTTTGACACAGACATACGTCTCAATTACTGGAAGCTGTAAATTGTAAAATAAGTAAAAAGAGTGTGTATTTTCAAAACAGAATTAATATTTTCCAGATGTATACGTGTTCACCCTGCCGACAGCTTCAGTATTGAGGAGTGTAGAATTCTGCAGCCACTTCTCACATTAAATGTTTACGTTATTTAGGACAGTATAGTCATAAACAACTAAAAATGCTTCACTAACATACATTAAATGAGCAGAAATGACAAAATAAACAAATATTTTTTGCTTCCGGTCTGGTGTGGATGCTGACAGTAAAGTTTACGGCCCTCTTCTTTTAACCCGTGCAACTTTTACAACCAGTCCGGTAATCCTGAGAACTTCCTTTAAAAATAAAAGGTAGTAAGGCTGAGGAATTAAGACTGTGAGAGACGGAGAAAAACAGTTTACACTAATACAATTAGTGAGATGAAATACCACAAATGTACATGAATCAGAGTACCTTTATTTCATAATCCCAATAACAATTTGTAAATAAACTTGTACATGTTTTTCTCTACTGCATAGATGGACATATAGTAACTGTGACATCATTGGTTTGTGGCTAACGCTTTGAAACCTTGACAGGAGAGGGCGGAGCTAAGGACAACTGAACACTTAACATTGGTTGGTACCAAAACGTTTTAAATTGAACTGAAAACACTGTAAAAAGGTAAAAGTGCTGAGACAAAAACTGGACGACGCCATGGTAGCGACCTGCCCATCACAAGGGAGCCATGCGCTGATGCAGACACTGATTCATCTTCTCACTACTCTAAATGGTCACAATTATTTTATATGAACATCAGGTTGTATTGAGGAAGCCTTGAGACTACTGATAGAGCTCATAGGCTCATGTTTACAATGTTTACTGAGGTAATAAATCAAGGGAGAAGTAGGGACATTTCCCCATAGACTGCAATACAATCAGAATTATTTGTGCAACCAGATGAGTCACCCCACACACCCGATGACCAGCGGAAAGAAAGAGGCTTATGGCCACCTAATCTACAGGTTATTTTGTATGAAAAATAACTCACAACTAGCCTGGTTGGTCCTCAGAAAACAGTTAACAAAGACGCAATTACAAAAACATGAGCACGTCTAAATGTGTTGTTACTGACTGTCTCCTCCGCTCAGCCCTTGTGAGAGAACCCAAAACAGAGGTTTGAGCATTGAGGTCTCAATACAGCAGAGCGACCAACCAGCATTGGGCAATGAAACGTCTGTTTGGAGGCTCTTAAAGAAACCCCCATAACAGTTTACAACTGGGCTATTTTTGGTTATTTTCTCTTTGAAGTGACCATTTGCACTAACTCCTTCCTCATCTCGTGCTTTTTGGGGAAATGTGTCCAGTTGCGCAAACATAGGAATGTTTGTAATTATGGTCCAATTCACGTAACAGGGTGATGAGGAAAGCCTGAACTATTACGCTATTGTTTCTCCAAAGTTACTCCCTCATGATTTAAAAGCTGACTCATCTTTCTCGTACACAGCCACATTAAAATAAAAATGATAATGATAATAAAATGATCAACTAGACATGCAAAAGGACGTGAGGTCACAGCGGGCAGAGCGCCAGGAGTCATTTAAGGCCTCTAAGAAAAAAAAACAGTGAAATAATTTGCCTGGTATTCTGAGGGGTTTTGGCAGGTTGAGACTTTAATGAGATCATTTATAAGTATAAAAATGACCCCATCATAACAAATCTGTTGTAATCAGTACTTTTATCAACTTTTTTCCACAGTTGTGCCACTAATATGCAATCAAAAACAATCTTGTATACAAGAGTACGCAAATCAAATAAAAGGCACTGAAGTGGAGCACAGACACTTCCTCTCTTTTCTATCAGCTTCCCTGCTCACAATTTATGAGCAGCCTTTGTTTTCTAATGCACACAACAACAAATCCTAAAGTAAAAATAGTGCAAACATAAAAAAAAAGAAGAAAATACGGAAAACAGAACACAAGAACCATGACAACCCAACCTAGATCTCTCGGTTGATTGTAAGAATCACGAGAGACGCACAAACATGAACTTCAAGCCCATCACGAGTCTGCAAAACTCAGGGTTATCATTGGGATGATGTTATAAGGAGATGTTATAAGGAGCCTCGTAAAGAGGATGAGAAGCCAGCTGTTCCTAGAGATGTGTTGCACAGCTGTTTAATGGAGTGGCAAAGCGAAATATTTGTGCTTACAGATTTCACTACATTCTTAAAGATCCGAGTGTGCAGGCTCAGTGGTTACCACTGTTCCCTCACAGTAAGACATCATTAGTATGTTTTGTGGGTTTTCACATGTTTACTCCCAACAGTCCTTAAACAGCTGTGCGAGGGGAGCTGAAGACAGACTGTGATTGGCGGTTGGCCCCATATGGACCGTATGGACTTAAAACATACGCTTCATTCTGGGAGAAGCTACGGCTTCCTGTGACCCTGAACACATCTGACTGCTAGGGAGAATAAACACATGAACCATGAATTCAGAAAGATGTTAAAAAACAGTCTAATCCTCAAAAGTAATCAACCTCAAGTTTGTTTGTGTGTGTGTGTGTGTGTGTGTGTGTGTGTGTGTGTGTGTGTGTGTGTGTGTGTGTGTGTGTGTGTGTGTGTGTGTGTGTGTTACCTGGAGATTGACCTCAGCCTCGTAGAAAGTGAGGCAGGAGCAGTAATGCCGGTCTGACTCGATGTCCGTCAGCACAACGGTGAAGAAGGTCGGGGCTTTCCTATTCCTGGACAGTCTCCAACCTCCAGGCTGGCAAAACTGAAAGGATATATAACAAAATGCTATTAAATAAAAATATCATAAAGGGCAATTCACAAAACCTTCGTCAGATATACAGTACAGAGTACACTGTTACTTAGGCTCTCATCATCTCTGAGACATTTTCATTGGGATTGACAAACATTTGAAACTGTTGAAAGCTCAGTGGTTGTTCTGTCCCTTAAGTGAGTAAAGCAGATGTTAACTATAAAGTATTACAATTTTCTTTCAGAAAATAATGTTCATCTAAAGTCTTTTTGTAATATTTATATTTTTTTGAATTGTTTGAGAATTTAAGAAGCACGCAAATCAACAATGTTCAAAACATAACAAAACAGAGCCATGTTTAGCAAATTGGGGGCATTTTAATTCAGAAGAAAAAAATGTCAAAACGCACGTCAAACTGGTTAAAGTCAAGGATAAGTATGAGTCATAACCAACAGTGACAAAATATTTGTAAAATATAGGAGAAAAACAAGTTTTTTTTCATGGTACAGTGTTCGGTGAGAAATAAACCGCTGATCTTGTAGATAGTTTCACAAAAATATTGTCAAACACCAATAGAACTGACCAAATGATGCTTAAATTCAGTCTTTAAACCACTGTACAGTAGCAGAGCTGAAGGCTATGCCTGACTGGCCGTGGCTCTACAGAACAACTATACAAAGCACCCACTGTGCGATGACGACCTAACACAAACAGATTAGCTGCCAAAGATGGGTGAGGAGAAATTAATTAATTATTATTCAAGCGAGTGAGACATGTTCGAGAGCAGAGTGCCAAAATATGGAAGGCAGGCGTGCATAAAGGAGCTCAGAAAGGAGCGTGTTAGCGTCTCGTCTCGCTCTGTTTTTGCTGGAGGTCCAACTGGCCCCGGCGGTGTTTAGACTGCTCCTCGGGGGACACATGGAGGAAGAGAGGAGACTGGGTGAAGGAGGGGCGGGTGAGGGCAAAAACAGATGGACTGCTGGATCTCTGTCCAGCCACAGGCAAATAAAAATAAACTGGCACGGTAGCGTCTCTCGGGGAGAAACACAAGAGCAGTGGAGAGAAGGGCGATAAGAGAAAGAGAGGGGGGAGATGAGGGCTGAAGCATCTTTCACTCATAGTCACCCCTGTAAAGTACTGGGAGGATCTTTCAGCCATCGCCAGAGATCATGACATTTTACACAGACACTACATTCAGAAATATTTCCATCTGGAGCCTTTTCACACGCCATGACAACGCTGGAACCGACGGGGCGAGGGACGGTCCAGTAGATGGAGGTAATGCAACACTTAAAGACGCCAACCACCATCAAACTCAACGGACAAGAAGACGTGCGTGTGAGCAGGGAAAGGAGATATTTATATATATATGTAAATATTATATTTTCAGGAACATGGCTAAAAAGGAGCAGTTTTTGTCCAGTGAAATTGTTTTTGTTTTGTATTAAATAGTCAACATGTTTGCGAGACCGGTCAAATCAAGCGTGAACGCTTTGGCCCGAACGCTAAACCTTCGCGGATTAAAATACGTCATAAGGGGAGTCTTGTGAGGGGCTTGCTTGCTCCCTATTGAACGTGTCTTTCGTCAGCTGGTCGTAGTAACCCTGAGCGTCCTTGTCCCTGCATTGTGATGGCTTTAATTCACCACACAGCCGTACCGCCGTTTCAGACTTGTGGCAGAGAATTGTCAGTACAGACTCCCCTGAATATTGATCGCTGCCCCCATAAACACACAACCACACAACCGCATGCAGGAAATGTTCCTCAACATGTCAGGGAAGACGTGTGAAAGGGACTTAAGAGAGGAAGAGTGGAAGACAGGAAGAGGTGGTAGGGGGTGGGGTGTGTGTGTGTGTGCGTGTGTGTGTGTGTGTGTGTGTGTGTGGGGGGGGGGGGGTGTTCGTATTTGGCTAGTTCAACCTGGAAGATAGGACCAGGAAGCCATCATCATCCAGCAGATACAATAGCTCGCAGGAAATCTGTTAAACTTGCTTTGTGATGAGGCGTGTGTGTGTGTGTGTGTGTGTGTGTGCGTGTGTGTGTGTGTGTGTGTGTGTGTGTGTCGACACACACTCAGGCCAGACAGGTATCAAGGGCAAGTGCAGATAACTGTGATCCTGTCCTAAACTATTCCAACTATGCCATTCATTGTTGCTAAAAAAAGAGATAAACACCTTTGGGACTGCATCGCTCCGGAGATCAAAGGTATACCATCCCGTGTGTGCATCTTGCATTTTTGTTTGTGTGTGAGAGAGGGACTGATTTAAATATGTAAGGAGCAAGAGGAGGTGTGATTAATCAACTTCCCTGATCTTAAATCAGTGTTTCCTTTGAGCCGTTATCTCGCCTGTAGCGCTGCAGAAAAACAGTTGCGAGTTGGCGCAGGCCCAGGCACACTTCCCTCCAGTGTTTAGTCAACTTCACTTTATTCCAGGACGATTGCATCCAGACAGACACCTGACTTCATTTAAAATACAACTAATGGCTGTGTAACTCTAAGATGAATGATCGTCTTGCTTAAATATCGTAGCTGTATGCAATAGGGGCAGTTCATTAAATTAATAGGAACATTACTCTCTTATGACTCTGAACTGCATAAACAGGGAAATAAAAATTCAACAAACTCAATTCAACTGCACGCAGCCTTGTGAAAACCAAAAATATCCTCATGCTTTTTCAAACATCCAACTTGAATGATTATACCCTTTGAAATTCAGTTAACCACAGAATTTGGATATGAACTCATGGTTAATCCCAGAAGGCAGAATGAATAAAGATGGGATGTTTAAGATTTAAAAAATATATACAGTGGGGAAGCAAAACAGCAGAAATATCTCTCATATTTCTCAGTGTATTTTGTATTTATGTCCTTCTGTGCGACATTCTGTATCCAATGAAACACGACAGAAGGACACTTACAGGAAGAAAAATGTCCTTAATACAGACGCACACACACACACACACACACACACACACACACGGCAGACAGAAAGGGCATCTCCCATTCCAGAATTAGATCTAGTCAAGTGACAAAGGAACTCTGGGACACTCTTGCTGTATTAATGTCACAGCTGAGTAAACTGCTGCCCTCCAGCTAAACCCTCTGCATCGCATCATGTGCTGCAGCCCGGTATGATCCCCTCCCACCCAACTGCACTATTATTCACCTACTCAGCCAGTGACACTGGATCTCCAGTCTGACCTGCTAAGCATCGTCACAGCTGACCAGAGTGCTTGAAGAGCAGCCCTGCTAAAAAGAAAACAAATCTGCACACAGAGACCTTGCCTGATCAGGACATGGCTGCATGCATTCTTCTACTGTGACAAGACATTGATGCCTGGTCATACCGGCACAGGCCAGATATAACTGGGGCAGCAGCCACTACTAAAGATGACTCGAGACAGACGGTATGGTATATCTCCCTTTAAACGGTCCGTGTTGTATTTCTCTGGTATGATAAAGCTGAAAACTTGACTGGAAATGGGAAACTTGTGTTTTTATTATGACTCCTGCAAGTGAGAGTGCCATGCTTAGGAAATACAAAGAGAATTTGAAGGGTCATTAAACTTGAAAGAGTTTCCGGAACCACAAATGAGCTCAATCCTTCTGGAGAGGACATCATTTGGGTTAGAAAATGAAGCAAATTCAAGCACCAAAGTTCCACATCACACAAACGCACAAAGCTACAGCATTTAAAACATGTAGACTGAGCTGCCACCTGCAATATAAGCATCAGTAAGAAATAACCAAACTTGAGAGAAAAAGGGAAACAATCCTCCAACCACCATGTCCAACCCTTAGTCAAGAAGACTTTTGGGTCATGAAATGACAGCCTGAAATATGATTAGAATACATCATCCCTGTAGCAATTTAATACTGAAAGGAAAATGTGTGTAATAAAGGAAAATCTAAATCCACCTATACTAATCCAAACTTCCATGAAATACTGTTGAACTACGGACTGAACCGAAACATACAGTTACTACCAAGACATTGTGTCAAGGAAAACATGTCAACAACAGTGCTATTCAATCATCCTCTTCCCTCTTCCTCCTTCCTTCCACATTCATGTGGAAGAGACGCATGCCCGGCAGACAACACAATGACGGAAAGTGAAGAGCGTGGTGTCAGGGAAAAGAAAGGGACTGGCCAGGGGTGAGAAGGTCAATGTCGTGCTGCCGGCCCAGAACTCCAGATTTATCAGGTCCTCAGGATGAGCGGAGAACAAAACAAGCAACGATGGCAGCTCCAGACGAGCGGTGTAACATGAGACTGGATAGAGGAAGTGGACGTAGTCGCCCAGACGTTGCCCATTGGTTTGTGGACTACCGTCATAAAGCCTCGAGTCCAACGACTTTGCCGTCGCCATGTTGGATGTAACCAATGTAAAGAGGTCACCAACGAGTGATATAGTGATGGTGGATACTGTTAACCACAGTAAGTTTATTGTCTATTTCACTTTGTCATTTAGAACATTGAGATAATCTCCCCAGCTCAAGGTCATGACGGATACAAGAAACACAACTGTGGACAAAATGAGCATAATAGCACTGTTATCCAAATAATATTTAGTGGTTGCATTTAGTCAATTTACTGCACCAGAGTAGCCCCATCACAGAGCCATCCAATGAGGCGCATCTCCCCCCCACTTTCACCAACACCTCGGCTTTCTCTTTACCGATCTGTTATGCAATATCTGGCACATATGGTCCATTTTAGAGAGAGATATTTTTAGGTGACGGACTACAGTAATTATAGTTAAGCAGGACCGGGAGACTCATCAAGCAAACATTGAAAACTATGCTGTACTATACTGTAAACAACATTTCAAGCTTCATAGATGCCATATGTGTAGGAAATCTAACACCTGAAAAACGACTACAAGATGTATTATTAATTGACAGTACAGTCCAGCAACAAGCTTAGAAGGACAACTCTGCCGAACCCCCAACATCCCTTGGGAAGATTTGTTCACTTCAGGGCAAATACTTGGGTTCATTTCAAGAAACGGCATGAATTAAAAACAGACGGTTAGTTTGTTAAATGCAACTTAAAAACAGAAATGCATAAATAGGCAAATAATCTGACATTCCTTCGCATAAATCAATCCCCAGACAAATTAAATCTTTCAACTATAGTGTTTGTTCGATGTTCGCGGCTGAAATGAAGGACCCATGTTAACACCCCCACTCAGTTTTGTCAAAAATAACTAACAAACACCATGTCTCCCAGGCAACAAGTTAAATTATAATTCAAGCAGGGAAAAAATTAACTCTTATATTAAGTAAAAGTCCACAGATTTTTCCTGCAATGTTTGATGACATGTTCTCATGGAGAAACTGATGTTAAAACCACTAGAATAATATACCAATAAGCCTATTATAATACATCGTCTCATTGCTGTGACTGAATCTGTGAAAACTGAAACGAGTGGAGCGGTAAGGTCAACTGTGTATAACTCACGGGCCGGCATTCTCCCAAAAAAAAAATCAATGACTGTTCGAGAAGGACCGTCATGTATGAACATGCCTTCTGCGTTAATCATAGCTTGAGAGTTTGTCAGCACTTTTTTTTGTATTGATGTCAAAGCCATGTTATTAGAGTTTCCCAATCCATGTGATGCGTTAGATATTAAACAGAAATCTGGCAGTGCAGTTGTTTTTGCACAGTATGAATTTAGCTAAAGTTTTGGTAGCCAAATGACAATGACGACACGTTATGTTGCACATGGATGAACAGACTTTGTAAGATCCAACACTAGGTACAAGTAAAATGAAAATATTCCAGCTGGCTTGGAGACTCAAAAATTATGGAAATATGAACTGTAATCCCGCAAGGATTATACTACCCACAAATGCCAAATGTCTCTTAGTAGTAGTCTCTTGGCTACGTCAATACATATGGCACTACCTATACCCCTGGGATACAGCAAGCAGATGAAGTGGTAGGAAATCTAATTTTGAATTCACTATTTGTCCATCAGCGCAACCATGAAATCAAACGATAGAATTATGCTACCATAAATTATCTTTGTCTAGCTTAAAACTAACTTTTTGACAAGATTTTGAGCACTGCCTGGTTTATTTTAACCTTTCAAATTGAACAGAGTGGCTTTAAGCAAAGCGCTTGAAGTTGATACATGCTTTATGCATATATATTCTTGGGACTAAAAGTAATGTGCAGTATTTTTGTTATCTATTCTTAGCAGTAGTACATTGCTGAAGCTTTCTTTTTGTTTTCCTTTTCTTACCTATACCATGTAACAGAAGTTATTCATGCTTGTTTTTCCGTAAAAAGTAAAAAGTAAAATCAAAACACATGTGAGCACATGTGAGTGATGCATGAAGGAGCAAGGTAAACAGTTTTGTCCCGAGGTTGTAGATCCGCACAATAGCAGTCCTGCGTCAGCCCCCGGACCCATAATGGCTGATAACAACCTGCCCATGCAACAGGTGCTTCCTCCAGCTCTTTGTGAGGGCCCTTGATCAGTAACAGTATTCACAATAGGCCTCGGCCTCACGACTGTCATGAGCTCAAACCACAACAAGTTGTGTTCCTCTTCTGAATACACAATGCAGTGTGAGGTGAACATGTATGTGAATCAGAGTGTGTATGAACACAGAGGAATACATTTCATATTAAACACTGCTTCTCTTAAAGCTTCCTCTTACATCTTAAACAAAATAAATTGTTTTGTGTGTGTGTGTGTATATATATATATATATATACACACACACACACACACACACACACATATATATATACATTTATATATACACACACACACACACACATATATATATACATTTATATATACACACACACATTATATATATATATATATATATATATATATATATATATATATATATATATATATATATATATATATATATATATATACACACACACACACACACACACACATATATACAAGAATAATGATGGCAACTTCATCATAGCAACCATTTCTTTGAAGCTTTTACAATTGACATCTAAAAACTATATCAAAGTGAGTATTTTGTTCCCAAAATATCTGAAGACTTAAACTCCAAGACCTCCAACTACATTTCCGGTTGAATGGTAACACTGATGTGACGTCAAAGAGACCGAAAGAGGACCCAGTCAATTAAAAAAGGAGAAGCGTTTACTCGTACTGTAAATGGTTCCTACTAGCCGTTTCTTTCTCAAAAGATAAACACGGGTGCTAGACATCACATCGCACTGATTCTGTAGCTGCTTGGTTTTAACTATCGTCTTCACAATGTTTTTAGCTCAAAACGTTAAGCATCATCAAACCAGAGCACACACATGGTTTTATGAAATACTGTGTGCACTGTCGGTATGACCTCAAGAGGCCATGCTTTTCCACACACCCAAGCGGAATATAATGGCAGAAAATGTCAATGAATTACAGCAATGTAATGTATTATTGCATCATGCTATTATGCTGGCAGTGGCCACGACTGCTTCAACAAATCGGACTATTTCTCACCTAGAATTTAAGACATCCAGCCTGTTTCAATAAGAGTAGTACATGTCGGACGACACCGGGCAGGCTCAGCATACAGCAGTTTATCATTATGTCTACAAAGTTAACAAAGAAGGGATGCATGACAAGTCATGTTGCTGAGGCTCAACACTGAGGAGAAATTCTGAAACAGGACGTGCACATCTGCATGCATCAGCCAGCACTGGAGGTTATGATGCAACTTAAATAATCTCTTTGACAGACAGAGACCGATAGCTAATATATGGAGACATCGAGTCTGTGGATTCCTACACATATGTAAAAGTATGTAGGTGTAAGAGTCATTGTTACGTCACCAGCCATTGACCTTGGTGTCAGGAGCAACATTCACCAGTTGCCAGTCACTGTCGAGCTCTTTGGATGGGAGGGAGGAAATATCCCCAAAAGCCAGGGCATTCCAAAAGTCTTAGCTGTTGGACCTGTTAACCTGACTTCTGGCACCAGTTCACAACTCCAAGTTTCTTGCCCAGCTCCTGGCGGGGCCACGGAGTTCGTCACCTCTCATCATCTCTTTCAAGATGTTGTTTGTTTGGACTCTCGGTCTTGGGTCCATCAGGAAATAACATTTCTAAAAGTGTATATGACACGAATAACACAGGGACGAAACACTTAATTCCCCAAAACAACTTGTATAGTAACAATAAACCATTAAGACTGGAATTTCTACTGTACTTCATCTAAAGGTTTGAGCTGCTCTCCAGCTTGCTGTGGCTTTATTTCAGCCTGTACATTTCCACTTCCTGGTGAGCTCAGGGTACTTTTCAGAATGGAAAGTCCTGCCTGCTTGACAGCTCCAGCTTTGTTTCCTGATGTGTTTAGCTTCACTGGCACACGAAGCATTGATTACTCATGTGTGGATCTTCCTGACAAACACATGATCCCATTCCCCCCCTGGCTGGGACGGCATCCTGCTATCTGGAATGCACTGTTTAGTTTTTCCGCTCATAGTTTTACAAACATCATAGGAACGACGTGCAGCGCGACATGTCAAGTTATGGTCACTTCAGTCAAGTGATTCAATTAGGTTACATTCTTTTATCCATCTTTGGTTTGGCAACGAGCTGCAAACTGACGAATCACTGCTGCTGATTACGAAAAATACAGTTAAGCCTCGTCATGATTTGCTTACTCAACTCTGCTCAGAGAACAAGGCCAGATGGATGAATCCTGGCAGCAAGAAAAGGTGATTTTGTTCTTGCATGAACGGAAACGGATCTTTGCCCAAAGGATCCTACTGGAGTGTTAAAGTTTTATTTATTTTACAACATATATATATATATATATATATATATATATATATATATATATATATATATATATATATATATATATAAAACAATCTAAATGTTCAAATTCAATTTCCAGCAGTCACATCGACTACACACATGGCACCAGCAGTTTACACATTTCCTGAATAACTTGAGCATCCTTCCTGGAAGTGCCGGGCCACGTTCCTCATTACAGCAGGGATTTGGGGGAAAATGTAGTTCAAGAGGTCAAAGTTCTAGACCATACTAGAAGAATGACACAAATGTTTACAGTCTAGTCAAGTCAGGTCAAATTCCTTCATCAGAGGAAGTGGGGCTCCACGGTCAATTTTTACAATTTCATGTCAATAATTGCTTGTTCAGAAGGAAGTAAGTAATCTGGCATTGCAAATACCGTATCAGTGTTTGTTGTGATGCACTACGCCTTTGCAATTACAGTTTAATAAATATTTGGTATTTAGAGAATGTACTGTGACAAACAATCCCAACTACAAACAGAATACATGTTGCATTAACTTTACTCTCAATAACCCTAGTTTCTCTGCGGTTACTTTGATTTATTTCTAACTGTTTGGATTAACGATGAGGTACTCTTACATTGTTCCTTTGCGGTGTGAATTGGAAGAAGCAATAAACAAACTACCATAGGAAAACACACATCCTTCAAACAGATTGTTTACATATACTGTTCTATCATCTGCGCACTAACTTCTTCAATGCCTACCGTTTGTAAAACGTAAAAAGGCTGCTTCTTAAAACTCAGGTTCAGCCCACAATTAACTACCAGGATCAGCAGCATTTATATTCATATAAAAAAAGATGAGCACCAGGAAACACAACAGGAGAGACACAATCCATGAAAAGTAGCCCGAAGCCTTATTCCAGAAAATAAGAATTGGCCCTCCTTAACATCCTAGATTGTGCGGATGCCGTCACCCTTGCTTTGGAAGATTGTTTTTAAGAATATATTTGGGTTTACCACTGACCACCATCTTGGCAGTTATTGGGGTCAGACTATATCAATTTGGGGAAGGAGCTGTGGAGCAATGGGAGCAGAAGCCACTAGATCCTAATGTGATAGACCGACAAGCAAAAACACTCCAAACACATCTACCTCGACTTTTACAGACAGCCAAGACTCACAATGACCATTTAATTAGCCATTAAAACCAGAATGGATTTTGGAAAACACATTGTATTACAAAAGACATTTTGAATGGCTTCCAATCAAAAGCCAAGACTGAAGAATGCTGTGGCCATTAGCAAGGCTGCATCTTAAGGCACTTCCGCACTGGCTTTAGTTTTTGGCCATTGTGCTGGCCACTTGTATAGCTGTCTTTCTCTCAGTAACAATCACGGCTACAAGTATATATCGGAGTAAGTGGGACAGAAAAGCAAATGACCGGCATGGTATGTGGTCAGAGAAACAACTGCCTCCCTGGCTGACAGAGTGGAACTACAGCCCACATAGCATACAGCGTGTTGGACTGGACCAGCACAGGATTACTATTGTTCAGTGCTGCCGCAACACGCCCACAGCCACAGCAGGCAAGAGCAAAGAGAGAGCCGTCTCTATATTAGGCTGAGATTCCCTCTGTTTTCACTATCAAACACCTGATGGTAACAGGCTTTTCAAAAAGGTGAAGTGAGGTCGGCTTCAAAATTTGAAAAACAAACTAAGAAATGCGTCAACGAGGACAACGTGCAACAAATGGAAAGGTGTGTTGAGAAGAGGTCATTCTCAAACTGCTGATTTCAAACAAGATTTATTTTAACAAAAGTCTGACCTTCAGAACCTCATTATGAATTAATTAATTGTTTATAAGTATTTGGTAGCCAAATGAAAATTCAACGATTGCATGCAACATTTAAAACGATTATAGCTGTGAAAAATGCTCCTTTATTAGCCCTAAAAAGTCAGAATTCAATCACATAGACAATTATTTTGACTATCATTAATGTGTCTTTTTCTATCATGTATTACGGATCAGTTACAGATCGGATTCTAGATTGGATCAACACAAAAGAAAAAGAAAGCACATATTCCTGATTATGTTTATTAACAAATTAATTAATTTAATATTACCAAACATCAGCGGCAAGAAAAGCACAAATGTCTTGTTCACATACTTTACTGAATATAGTTAGTAAACTATTTCACACTGTGATGGTTAACTTTAAAATATGTAATTAATCCGCGGGTTCACATGTGTGCTGACAACTGACTGACCTTCAGAAAATAAGAACATTGGTGTTTAAAAGCTGTCAGAGCCCAGGAGGATCGTTTCAAATTGCTAGTTTTGTTGGACCCACAGTCCAAAAACAATGTGACATTTTGCCCCGCTCAAAGCTATATGTGGCACTGAAGCAGTCTCCCATATGCAACGTCCTGTATTGATACATGACCTCTTACTGTTCACTGATGCGGCTCCTAAAATTACATTTTCCAAAATGTAAAGATTGATTTGAGGCGCCATAATGAGAAGAGACATTTTGTTTACATGCGGGGGAACTTGACTAGCAGAGACGGAGCGTAGACGGCAGACTTCATGTAATGGACTGACCCTCATGTTCAACACTGAACTTTGCGGTGTTTTGGAATGTGTATGATCTCTAGCACATCGCCGTCAAGACGTCTCTGTTCACCCAACACGGCACACACACTCACACACAGTGTTTATATGTGCACACACAAACTGACACACACACTAAAGGCCAAGCCAAGCAGAAACATAAACAGCTATCATTAAATGCCATTTCACAGCCCTATGAATAATTTTTCACAACCAAACTAATATTGCGTGATCAATTTACATAATTTTGATTCAGGAAAAATAAGCTTTATAATAATTTTAGAAGAAATCGAGAAGATTAATCACTTTGAGTATCGAACTAGGGCTGTCACGATTTACCATTATTGACAATAACCATATTGAAAAAAAAGTAATATTGATATGTGAATAATATACACATATGATAATATCATACAAAGTATTCATTTTTATGGTTAATCGCTTCACCTCCCTTCACTTGTATTTCATTTGACAAAATAATTGAGAATTTGATTGATTATATATAAGTAATAAATAAATCAGTTACATTTTAACCACACATAACAAAAGATAAAAAAATTGACCAACTAATGCCAACATACTGTACATTTTGCGACGTGTTAACATCTGTGCATTTAAGGTATTACATAAAGTTTCAGAATGGAATTTTTTGACAGTTACCAAACAGGTTTCATGTGAACTTTGATATTTTTGGGTGAATGACTTTAGAGGAAGAGGAAACTTCAGGTGGATGTCATGCTACCAGAGAGAAGAAAGAAAGTGAGACCTATGAAATGTTGCGCAACAAAATAAATACTGAAAGTGGGAAATTAACTGCTTCACCAACTGAGAAGAGAAACCAGAAACTAGACCTGAAGACCAGAACCAGAGATGGTATGAATGAAATACTGCGGGATTTCTATGGCACTGTGTGCAATGGAAAGGGTGACCACTAGGGGGCCAGCAGCTACGTCTGAACGTTGAGTCGGTGCTGGTGTTTGATGAAGCACGTTCACGTCTGCAAACAATGTTTTTGTTGGCGTTGTAAAAACCCGTAGACATCAGGGACACGACAAAACAAAGTTTGGTAAAGTTGAAAAGATATTCACAGATTCTTACTATTTTCTCTCGGCTACTGAAATTTGATACCCAACGTTTGGTGGCAACAACTTGTTTGTGCTGAAAGGCAGCTTACTATTTACATACTATTCATAATGTCGCTCACAACCGTATTATAAGATTAATAAGGTACTCAAGGCAGTACTTTGTCTTCAATAATGTCTGTGTTGTGTGGTTAGGTTGCGTTGGGCCTAACAACACCCTTGAAGCGGACATTATTGACGATAAAGTACTGCCCCGAGGACCTTATTACTTGAATAACAAAATACAGGCTGCTAAATGTTTTTTTCTGGAGCAAGCAGAAACATCTGTTCTTGAAATGTTAAAAGACTCTCCTCGTCAAAGAAAGGAGGGAGATCACCATATTATATCAAATAATCTAAAATGAATAATACATTACAAACAGTCCCTGTTCATATCCTTGTTTTTCATTTTATCAAGCCACAGCTTAGCTACTTTGGTCTGAGACGTGATCCGCGTCCGGCTTTTCATGGTAGCTACAAAGGAATAAAGAGAAATGAGAACAATACGAGTGATTGTTGGGTTAATACTTCACTTCACCCAAAGCACTTCTGTTTATCCCTACAGCTTAGCTTTTAAATTGCTTTTATCTTAATTGTTGTTGTTTATATCATACTAAATTGTGCAACTGAACATGAGAGTATTTGCTGTTTTGTATCTTTGACTCGATTTAAACAACACACATCAACTTAAACATGTGTATCTCTTCTGTCACTTGCCAGTAATTGGCACTTTTTTTAAATTGTAAAACTTTAACAGTGGCAGTATTTGTATTACCATTACATACATTAGCCCTAATGTATGAAATGTAAGCAAATGTAATTGCCTTACCCAAGTAATGACCAGTACATTATGGAGGTAGGCATTGTTTACTTCTGAAATATGCCAATTAAAAGCCTCCTATGTGACTACTACTACTACGCCAAGCCCGTTTACAGAATATCACGAGTGCTGCGAGGGAGCAGTGATGGAAATGTACTACGCGAACACAACTTACTGAACTCCATCTACAGACCTGGCTCATCCAGAACAGATGAGGATTTAAGCTGGTTCTTATCATCATCACTTGCCTGAAAAGATTAGAAACACATTTTTCCAAGCTCAAGTTGTAAACGCTTTTTTTCTTGGTGCATTCCTCATCTGTGGTTATTTAGTTTGCTGGGGGCCTGTTGTGACCACAAAATGTTTTTTGTGCTCAGCTTCATCCACTGTTTTCTACAGATGTGTTTCTTGGTGTTTGTAAACGAGTCATTTTCTTTTTCACGGAGTCGAGGAAATCTGCAAATAATAATGGTTTACATACCAGCACAAAACAGAGCCAAAATGCAAATTGCTTAGTGGGTCTGTTAAACACTATGGTGTATGTTCATTAAAGCTTCAAAGCAGGAATTTCAGTTATTTGGCCCAGATCAAAGTTTGTCACAGAACGCGTAGCAGGAAAGCACATTTCTGGAACAACCCCTCCTTCCCGTCAGTCCTCTGAGCATTTTATAGAAAAAACCTGATACTTGTTTAGCATGTTATCCAATATTCTATATTATATTTATGCATTTAGTTTGATCTCAGAAGAAAAACTTTCACTAATTTGCTGGATATTTGTCAAAAAAGACAGAGCATTAAATGACGTGTGCTTTGCCAGCACTCTGGGGATCGCAGTACGTCTCAATTTCAGTTAAGGCTGCCACATAATGGAGAGGCATGGGGGGGATCACTTCAGCGAGATGAAATACAATAAATTCCCACCCACCCACACAAGCACAAAAGAAAATGGTACTATGCAGGTCCTCAATGACATCTGGAAACACCAAGATAATATATTTAGCTAAACTTGTGGCAGTGTTTCTATTTTTAACTCTATGAAACCAGGATACTTGAGGGGTGACTCTGGGAGAGTAGAGACATCCCGGCGCATCCCTCAGAGTCACTCAAAGGTTAAATAACAGTACTAGGGTTTCCGCCACATATTCACAAAAAATTCTGTCTCCAATGTTCTTTGAGAAGCACTGTGCTTTGCCCTGTGACACACCCTTGCTCATCTCTAAGCAATGTCTCACAACAATAATCTTGATGGTCACCATCAGACGCATTGAGTTACACAGAGGATGCCAGAATGCCAATCAAACCACCCACCCAGAAAATGTCTGTGTGTGCCAAATAACAGCCTCACATCTCCTCAATTGCCCAATAAATGCCATAAAAAAGGTCGTAATATAATAGTATATCGTTGACTCTGTCCCCACAGAGCCAACGATTTCAGCTACAGCTATAATTACTCAACACTTTATTCTAAAATAATCAATTTCCAACCCATATTTAATGTTAAACTTCTAAAACTGAAAATCTGTCCAAAAATGTAGATTTTATTTGCATTAGTACAGAAGGAGCCGTTCATCATGAAAACAATGACTTCATCTCAACAGAAGATGTTGTTTAGATGAGTTCTGTCCATTTATCGGACTCATACTATGCAACTTTTTCGCCTATACACATGCATCACTTGGCTCCTAAACTCATACCTAGTATGACCTCTACCAAGCACCAAACATACCTGCAACTGCAAAGTAGAAAACATGCACATTTAACATGTGCAATCATCTATTGCTATGGATCCTGTAAATCTTCTCTATATCTGTATTTAGTTACATTATGAAGGGAGCAGAACAATGAGTATGACAACAGTATGTGCTGGCTAGTAATTTCAAAGGATCAAGACATTTTTCTTTTTTCCTTCTTGTCGATAGCCATTAAAAGCTTATCTTGAGTATGAATATAAATGACCGAAAACAGATACAACACAGGCGCTAATGACCTGTGCAGTACGATGCTGTTAACTGCTGGACTGCCCGAGAGATTGACAGTAGTTTCCAGACCTGATAAGAACATATTTGTCCATCCATTCCATTGCAATGTCTATATAAGGATACCAGACCCCCCGTCACAGACCCCCTGGGTCGCCCTCAAGGCAGGAAGAGAAGCAGCTAGTCTATTAATATGTTTGATAGTAAGCTGGACATAATGTAGGAAAGGGATTCTGGTTTCCAATTAGGGAGCGTGTAAAGTGTTTAAAACAAACGTCTGAGTAAACAATCATTATGAATTTATTTGAAACAGGAAATGCCAATATCTGTGCATAAGCTCCAAAGGGCAAATACGTTTTTAAAACATGAAAATTCCCTGGGGTGCAATCCTTCATATTGTGACACTCATTAAGCCAGAGCATATTTATAGGACAAATATTTCCAATTTTATGCAGAAATCATTTTCAATTATTAAATCAGGAAACTAAAAAGGAGTGTAAAGACAAGGCCATGAACAGACTAGAATAACACCGTATATCCTGTGAACACCACACTATGAAGTTGTCATATTGGTCTACACACGGCAAAGGCCACCGTGACAATATTGATACAACCATCGAGACACTGGTCTTAAAAAACCCTTAGGAGTGGCATAGCGGATTTCTACAAGTCATCAAATCATGCAAAATAATTGAGGAAGGTTCTTAAGTTAATGTTTGAAATGCAGGTGGTATTACCTGCTCTGAATGTTATCAGCCAATTCAATGGTCATTGTCAGCATTTATCAGACTCATAGATTTGGGATACAATGGGGTTGCTCTAACTACCAGTAGGTCCAGAAGGATCGATCCATATGGTTGATAACCGATACCAATCAGGCCAACCTCTATTGGCCACAGTATGTATGACGAGAGCACGGGGCCAGGTCAGGTGACGTTGCATAAAGAGCAACAGAGCCCGTATAAGGAGACAGTTGGTGGCGATGGATGGGTCAAACAAACACCCAAATGTATTCTGGGAGGCTGGTCTTCATGCCCGCTGTGAAACCACAACACAACGTTGACTTATCTGTACTTTGTTTACATGACTTGGATACTTATTTGACCTCAAATCAAATTAATTTAATTGATTTATCAATAATTTTTTTAACTGAAATTATGACATTTGTTCCGTGGCCGTGGACTATAAATGTAGCAGGTTAAAAAATATGAGATGGGGAGGAGAAGTTTGAACTTGATTGACATGTTAATACTTTTTAATAGAAACATATTAACATTGTACCCCGCGCGAGGGTCCGAGGTCAACCTGACAACATTTCTCAGGGAAACACTGAACACTGACGTTTGTGCATCGGTGTGTTCCTGTCTGACACTTTGAGTTGTTTACTTCAAATACCCAGATGGTAACGTAGCATTCCTCCGTTTAGTTATTTAGAGTTAGTAGGAGGCTGTTATAACTCACCATTTCCACTCCCTGAGGAAACGCTGTTCTCTCCCAGTCCTTCTTGGGGAATCGCTGAATGATCTTTCCACATCCCTCCCCTGAATCTGCAGATAAAGAGACATGAAGATATGTCAGTGCATACAAAAGAGCAGCATCATGGCACGGAGAACTTTGCATTGCTTTTTGTAATGAGAGAAATATCACAAATTTGAAATGAGCCACTTAAAGTGCATCAGTTAAACTTCATAAAACAATATGTAGAGCTCTAGTATAAATAATGCACTAGTCAACAAATATGTTTCTTTTCTCTCTCTCAAAGAGAATTACATCCTGACAAAAAATAAAGTAATGGCCAAAGACGTGAGTGAAAAATGTTAACCATGTGATCGTTTTTCACCATTTCACTTTATTTTAAGTCAATCATATCTAATAGGTGTGACTCAAGATTACTTTTTTGATAAAACAAGACACATATGAATCAACATAACAACATAAGCATGTAAAATGTAAAAAATGAAAATCAGAAATATCAAATCAAATACTGGTCATTAGCAAGAGTATGAGTGTCTTTCTCCTCCCTTGTGTAACACACAAGTAAGTAAGCATGTAGAAACATCTGCTAAAGTGATTTCAAAGTGAAGCTGATTCACTTGGTCCGAGTCCTTTTTCAAGAAAGCTACCAGGAAGCAAAAACTGCTACCGAAAATATGTTTGTTCATTTTTGTTTGCAAAGAGGAAGAAAACAAATCTACAACTGAAACAAAACCAAGACACCTAAACATTCTGGCAGAACAAAATAAAATGAAATGTAAAATTGAAATAAACAGTCAAAGAGTTAAATGAATGAAGCCGAGAGCATCAGTGAATTGGGGAGCAGTTACTACCAACTACCATGAATTCCTGGGTTGGATTAAAAAAGCCAACCAATGCGTTATCAGTACACCTTTTTAATTATATCCCACACAACTCTTCTAAAAAATTAGCAACCCTTTCAAAATCTTCAGTCACTGCTGTTGATTGCTGTAATAACGAAATTCGAAACATTTCTGCAAATTAACAAAAACTACATAAACACTAATTTAACGGCAAGATTGCACTTAAGTCAGTCCACATTCGGTCAATGTTGGCTCCAATAATCACAAAACAACTCCAAGTAAGATCCTGGTGGGACTGATTAACTTAAGATGTGTCAGGAGGAATGTGGTCCAAAGTCTGAAATATGGGACTTTACTCCATAAACACAAAGAAAGGCCTCTTATTCTTTTAGTGATACTGCTATGACGAGCGATCACTGGAAGTTAAATAAAAAAGGAACAAAGGGTGCCCATACAATACATACCGTACTGTATTTGTAAGGTATATAATGCAACACACAGGCGTACACAACTACAGTACGTCGTAGCATGTGTGTTGCTGAGGCCGACAGCTGGATACTGATCCACAGCAGGTGGCGTGAACACAGATGTGCGAGGTAGACCATCGATAGCCTTACCAGTGAAATAACTGTTATAGATTTCCCTCAAGTCCACATTTGGCTGAATCTTTCAAAACTCAGAAACCTAAATTGGATGCAATAATTCATGGTAACATGAGTCCAACACAATATGTATTTTGGAGTTGATACGTGACTGCAAAACTGTTGTTTAGCAATCTGGAAAGCTAATAGGTGGACATTTTATTTAATTTAATAAAGAAAATGCTAATTTGATATGCCAAAATAAATTATTTTAGGATCAATTTCAAAATATTCTTTGACACACTGGGTTATCTGACCCCATGACTTCATCTCAACGTTATTTTAAACCTTTAGTCACTCTTTGACAGTGAGGACACACTTTCTATCCATCAGCCAAAGGGAAAGGCTCTCCTATCAAGATAAATTAAATAAATGTGGTCTCTTTCTTGGAATGCAATTATCCAATGTGGATAATATTGGGATTTTGTTTATGCCAAGCAAAATTTTTCAATTTGTAGCATTTTGGCTAAATCCTAACATTGTTGAAGAGTCACATATGCTGCAGATAGTTTCAGCTTAAAAGAATCCCGATCATCTGTTTATATCTAACAAATGATATTTGGAAATCACATGGATTTTACCAACTGCAAAACAGCAATTAAGAATTAGTCAGAAATTAAAAAAAAAAACTAGAATGACACGTTTGGACGTTTGGCTCTTGCTGGCACTAAAACTGTCAAATTGCTATATTGGTCAGAGAAATCCACCCCGACAAACCCATAACCTGTACGTGCCTTTCAAACATCAAGTGTTGCAAAAAAAGGGTCTCTAAACTATAAAAAACCTCCAATATAAATAAGCATACAGAGACACTACTATTGAGAAAATATGTATCGCACCAGACTATGAGGACACAGGGGACCGCACAGTGTAGCATGAATAGCAATGTGCATAACCGCAGTGCTGCTAGTCAAAGCTAACCAAATATGAGCAGCGACTGCTCGGTCAAGACAGGGAGGCCAGCGGCCTTTTGACAGTCAGCAGCACATCGCGGCTCTTTGAGTGTGTGTGTGTGTGGCTGCCTGTGCTGGAGCCGGCCCAGCAGCTCTCCTATAGCATGAGAGGCTATCCAAGTGTGTTTGTGTGTGTGTCTTTGGAAAGAGCCAGTACATAACTACGCTCATGTTCATGCTCCCTAAATGTCTAGGGAGCAGAGAGCATCTTTGTCATGTTTGTTTTTTCTTGCTGGCGTTTATGAATGCCGGTTACCAGCAGCTATATCATCATTTGTGGAGGTCAAGTCTGGCCATTAACAATTCAACCCATTTCCTCATGCAGACACGTCATTATATTCTTCGTGGGGAGCCCCATCTCAACACAGCCAAATGCTATGACTCGGCAAACTACTTAGCAGACTGCTCACGAAGCCCCCATCACAGCTTGGCCAAAAGGTCAAATAACATACTCATAAAACGCAAGTTGCAAAAAACGTTTTAAACGGGACAGTGAAATGCTACACGTCAACATAATGTCCGTCTGCTGCAGCCCTCCTGCACCATGCGCCCCAAGCTTGCCGTAAACAACTCCTTAGAGCAGAGGGCTGTCAAAGAGAGGGACAACTTCATCGTGACGAGGCACTTTGGCTTAAGTGGGGATTGGTCTTGGTTTGGGTGCATGTGTGTTTTAAGTTAGCGAGACGACGGTTATACGTTTGCCTGTGTTCACCTGTAGAGCCAGACAGACTGGTGCTGGGAGAACACCAGTCTGTCTGACCGTTACGTCTCTTAAGGTCTTTACAGCTCTTCTAATTGAAATCACATGCTCCAAGTGCTCCAAGTTCAAATTTTCAACCTCGGATGAAAATAAATGACAGAATTCCTCACATTCCACGAGGCTGCACTCTTTTATTAAAACAAGCCGTGTTTTCAAACACTACCCCCCTGATAACTATAAAGAACTCCATCATGAGGATAATAGAACCCAGGCCTGAAAAGTACATGCTAATTTGAACATCCGCTTGCAAAATGGGTCCAAAATACCAGTTTATTCAATTCTTTATTTTTTGGCAGAAGCTATTTAAACAACACGATCCTGTCCCAGCCCACGGCACGCGTGTGCATGTTTAAGAGCTTGGCTCACTTCCATCATCATTACAGCACAACCTGTGTGTGGTACAGCTGGACCAAGTGGGATGTTTTTCAGCTTTGTAATAAAATGCAATATATATCTGAAATATATAGATATATTTATAGCGATATTTATAGCGATATTTATTAGCGACAATAAAATTGTACCGTTGGAGATTTTCACAGTCCAGTGCAAACACTTGACCTCTTTTATGAAACCATTTCTATGCACAGCCTTCCTCTTACTACATGCGTACCACCATTTTACTGTTGTGGGATTCATAAACATTTTCTTATTACGAAAATAAGAAAATATAATGTACCAGTGGTTGGGGCCACTCGTTAACGAACACCCACAAATTCTTACTGAGTTTTGTGGCCAGTTTTGGGTCATGGGACAGGTAATAAAACACAACCACTGAGAAATATGAGTCAGGTTTCCTGGCAGTTTGTTTTAGTGTAGAAAAAGGAACAATGATTTACTTAACGTGGAGATATATGCGTATGGCATTCAAAAAATACAATGTTTTATACAAATTCTGATTTATTTTCTAAACATATTTTATAATTAGAACAATATATATATAATAGGCATCAACCCTTAGCAAACTTATTGGGACTTGATGAGCCATTACAGTACACACACACACACACACACACACACACACACACACACACACACACACACACACACACCTTGGAACGATTGTGAACCTCATCATTTATCACTGGGTTGTGTGATTTAGTGTCGTCTCACTAAAGAGTGAAGAACCAGTGAAAACGTTGCTAGTCTTTCTTGATTAGAGCAGCTGTTTATCCTCTGGGTGAACATTTTTATCAATCTTCTTGATTTATCTTCCTGCTGTTTCTGTTGATTGAATCATCCAAATGCTTATTTTACCATGTATGGACAGGCCACCGGTGGAGTTGACGTAACACCCACGTCAGCCTCTAACCTGATTTTGGCCCAGTAGTGCACACAGGTGCACTGTCTGGAAACAAGTTCACAGATGGAGCTCATTCACTTTTCTACACTCTAATATCCAGACCCAAGAAATCCAACAAAAACACGGAATTTATATGAAGCCATTTCAGATATTAAGAGATCGAGTTGCACATCCACTAACACTGAAATAATGATCGTCATATCAGACTATGTGGTTACTGTTTGGTTGTAGTGGATTTTATGTACACTTGCACAAATACATACATACATACATACCAAAATATATTATAAATAGAGAATATTAAGATGAATGTATTATGGATGTATTGTGAGGCATAAGAGAAATACACCGTTTTATTTTTGTAACTGTATGTAATGACAAATGCGATCATTTTTACCATGCATGAGAATTAATGAAATGTTATTGTATAGAGATGTTGCATGGAATTAGTGCCGTTCGAAACCTGAGACGTTAGTCTTATTTTGAAGGCAGGACCTGATTGTATCTTATTCTGAAGGAACTTCTGCTCCTTGACCAGAACTGTAACATATGACCCCGTCATTTTAAATAATTAGCGCAGCGAACAGAATGCCAGCATTGTTTGAATCAGTCGAAAGGTACTAACCCATAGGTGTGAACTGTTTTTGCAAGTAATAACTGCCGAAGTCTTTGTGATGAAGCTTTAGAGTTAAACTGAGCTTAAAGCGGACGGACAGTTCCTTGTCTCCGGAGAGGCGTTCATGGGGCCCAGGAGAGTCTGTGGCCTACGCCTCCAACTCAGCGATAATTGTCTATTATCTTTGCCATTAAATGTTGTTAAACTTTAAACCATTCGATCCTGAATTTACTGCAGCGACGGGACCCGAGGTCTTCAACTATTCTTGCATTACCTTCCAGGAAAAATCAGCCGAGATACAGACATACCCATTCCATTACAACCCGCTCAACCTTTTTTTTTTTAAATGGGTGCTGGAGCTGTTCCCAGCCGTCATTGGGCAAAGGCAGGGTACACCCTGGACAAGTTGCCAGTCCATCTCAGGGCACATCTAGAGATAGACAACCATTCACACACACACACACACACACACACACACACACACACACACACACACACACACACACACACACACACACACACACACACACACACACACACACACACACACACACACACACACACACACACACACACACACACACACACACACACACACACACACACACACACACACACACACACACACACACCTACAGGCAATTTAAAGTCCAATTAACATGCAGTGAGGAAGCCGGAGAACACGGAGGGAACCCACGCTGACACGGGGAGAACATGCATGGGCGGACTCCGAACCAGGGGCCCTTTTGCTATGAGGTGATGGTGCTACACCACCGTCAGTCTTTATTCCCGTATGTGGAGCGTATTCCAGTGTATGGAGTAGATCAGTTTGCCATCATCACTTCAGTCACTCCTCTGATAAGCTTGAGGACTGTTTTAAATTCATGAATTAAGACTACATTTGTATAATTCTATATCAGAGCAGCCTTTTCTCTTTACGATCATGGTTGTGGTACAGGAAACGGGTGACCATCATCAGGAAATGTAACCGTTGTGGTTGCTTTGTGTGGATGGTATGTAAATTAAGGTTTGGAAGGAAAAAGGGTATCAGAGATTAGCTAAACTAATGATGTCATACAAATCAAATTCAGAAATCTTTCCAACCTACAAGGACAGCTGCAGGGCAGGAAATATATAAAAGATGGGCACTGCCTTAAAGTCATGCCCAGGTCAAAATGATGGGTGACAACAAAAACCTATCAGCCAATGCCAGGTGGGTTTCCATGAACAACTTAACAAAACTAAGCTCACTTTAAGCTCACTAGTATCGATGCCATCATCACTGTCAGTCGGAGAGTCCAAACCTTCTGAATTCTCCCTGTGAACCCCAGTAATGTTTATGTTTATAGCAGCTTATAGTGTGTCCCTTTTCCAGCAAACAATTAGATAACATGTGTCATACAGCCCCTGGTTACATTCATTAATATTCGTATGTTAATTATATTCAGACTAGTCAGATTTTAAAGCAATGTCTGTGTTCAAAACTCTTCGAGCTTTAACGGTTTTCCTAGTCAGCTTAGGAAAACCCTTTCACAGGAAGGGATGGCCTCATGTATTGCAGTATTTACCGCCCCCCCCCCCCCCCCCAATAGTATCTATTACATCTGTCACATTCATTTAAGTGTTATGACTAAAATCTTTGCTGACATGAACTTAATCATAATTTGAATAGCCATAGAAATCCCAAAGCAGTGACAGTATAACACCTTATCAACAGAGTAGCGTAACAGTAGCCAGCCGAGTTTCCCTATGTGTCAGTTTTTAACTCCGCAACAGAGAGGAAGGAACTCCTCCATTGTGGTCTGAATGCCTCTCACCACAAAGCCTGAACACAAACGAGAAGCTGCCAAATGTGGAGTTTAAAAGAAAATAACCAATGGAGGCAGAAAAGTAAATCTGTATCGGAGTGAAACAATTCCACATCTGCCATCTTACGCTCAGTAGCAACATTAATGTGACACCGCTGCTAACCGCAAGCAGCCGGTTGACGCTGAAATAATACAAGAACGGTAGACTTGAGATTATTGTTCAATGGGATGTTTTTCGGCCACGATAATGGTCCTCAAATGTAAAGAACAATATTCAATCAAGCAATGCCTGCTATTATCTTCCTTTCTCATTTCCCCTGGCTTTCTCTATGCTTTTGCTGTAGCATACCAAAAAAAAGGTATGCTATTATTCTGATGTTTTTGTGCTTATATAAATGTAATTTATGGTGCTGTTAGATTGCTGCTAGACTACCCTGTCAATAGTCAAGTGGGAGAGTAAACACATTGGACTGCAGTTAAATGTAGTTTTTGAAAGTTTAACTGCAGCAAATATGGATTGAAGCATATCATTGTGTTCAATAAAACCACAAAATATTGCCTTTTGCACTAAGGGTGTAGACGAGGACGTCGCACTGTGCAGCTCGGTGGCTCAGTGGTTAACACTGTCGCCTCACAGCAAGAAGGCCCTGGGTTCGAGTCCCGGTCGTTCCAGGTCCTTTCTGTGCATGTTCTCCTCGTGCCTGTGTGGGTTTCCTCCGGGTACTCTGGTTTCCCCCACCATCATAAAGACATGCCGCAGCCTCAACCCACTTCGTATGGATGAGAATGAATGTTGGTGGTGGTCGGGGGGGGCGTATGATGATTTTATAGATTATGACGCATTGCTGTAGATTAAACTAGATTAAAGGAGTTAAAATAACATACAGCATACACATTAATGCAGTAATGTATATTCTGAAACATCAGATATATAACAGTAAAAGAGTGATGGGGAACATTTTACTGCAGGGTACTTAAAGTACATGTAGCTGATAATAACTTATTATACGGTTCTGAAAGGAGAACTCATGGATTATTTCATCAGTATATTATTAGTGCTTTTACTGCAGTGAAGGACCTGAATAATCTTTCATTCACTAATTACTTGTCAGTGATTTAAGATTGAACTTACTTGGCAAACAGTTGATATACAAACATTGGTTGCTAACCTTGGCTCCAGATCCTTGACCGGGTCAAAATTCTTGTTCATTGCATATACAACTACATTGTATCTGTTAACTTCTGTAAACACAACAGTATGAATAAATATGATTACATCATGTTTTCATTAATTAAGATCAAAGCATTTCTTGGAGCCGTTTCTCACAAGAGGTTTGACTAGTGAACACACAATGTACAGTATGTAATAGAATGAGGGAGTGAATGTAAATCCATCAGTGCAACTTGACGTCTATTTAAAAAAGAAACACACTTGAGCAAACAGTATTTGAAATGTCTCTACAGTCTGAAACATTAACAAAAGCTGTCAGACAAAAGTACAATATGTACCTCTGAGATGTAGTAGAGTAAGAAGTACAAACACCATACTGTCAAAAAGAAAAGACTCGCGACTGAGCAGGTGAAAGTTCCCCAAGCGAGCAGGTGAAAGCACGCGCAGCTGTTTGAGTTGCATACGTGTGACCTCCATCAACAGGATTCTGTTACACGCACGCTGGATATTGATTTGCCTTCGTATGCGTCACTTGTGCGTGTCTGGGAGTGAGAAGGAAGAGAATGTGTTGGCTGTTGGAATATCGCACGCAATGTTTCTCAAAGTTGTTAATAACAATAATTTGAATGAAGCTTGTAAATATCGGGTACAGCCCTCGTAATTACCCGTGTAGCACCGAGTCCAGCAGGAAAGACGTACGCGTCTTCTGTTAGCAAAACTTTTCAAATGCGCACGTTTGACATGTTGTGGTTTTAAACTAATCGAAAGCCAGTGAACATGAATTGATGAGCAATAAACGAGCGGGACTTAGGATGTAAATACCAAGAATCTCCATTCACATTTAAAAAAAACTCACCATTCATCAGCACACACACACACACACACACACACACACACAACCGACTATCTACAAAGATGATGCCACCAGGATTCTTACTAAGCATTCATACAGACATTTGAGATTAAGCGTCTTGCCAAGGACACGTCGAGGGAGACGGACTACGAGAGCCGGGAATCAACCCACTGACCCTTTGGTTGAAGACCGACCCTCCTCCATCACAGAGCCCGTCAACATACAGTTATGAGGTTGGTTACCACCAGTTGATTGATCTTATTTATGGTCATACAGAGGCTGTTATTATGTAATAAACAGATAATTTCATAGGTCTGAGCAATATGAAGAAAATGAAATACCACTATATTTTAGGCCAAATACGTTAACCGATATTGTGACAATATTGTAGTGTAGACCATTGGTGCTTAAAACATATTTACAAAATGAGATCCTTGATAAACAAAAAGGGAGCAAAATATAGCTTTTAGAAATTCCTGAAAAATATTTGTTTTGCTGCTGATACTAATTGCAGATCATTGATGATCCATATTGTTGTTTGATTGTATAATTTATTTTCGTCCCAATACTAATTTTCACTGAACAGAGCCTGAACACATCGTCGTCATAATCTTTGTCATCGTCCTCATGGTCCGTTACATCACTAATGGTCATGTGAAGTGTAATCGTGAAGTCAGTAAAAGCAACAAAAAAAGAACAGCTAGAAAAGCATGGTAAGTTTATAAAATGATATTTCCTTAATGTGATTTATGTAATGTGACTTTTAAGACCAGGAGAAGACAACGTATGCCATATTAGGATCTTCACATTGTAAAACAATATCTTGTCTCATGTGATGATGATGCAGGATGACAATTGCCAAAACTGTCCAATCACTGAGTTAGCCGTTAGCCGCCTGTACAACTTTCCTTCTGGACAAAATAAACTGAATCACAGGTGTAAAGCATCCTTAGCTACGTGAAAGAACAACACAAGAGAATTGTATTACACACACACACACACACACACACACACACACACACACACACACACACACACACACACACACACAGTATATCCCCCCTGCACTGTGCCACTGACCCCTCATTTCATGTGTATATGTTACTGCTGATAAAACAAAACAGACTACACAAATCAACTAATGGTTTATAAAAGCAACCACAACACAAGGCAGCACTCCAAGTTCTGGCGTCTACATCATGAAATCAACATCTCCAGCTGTGGAACGGGTCTCTGAAGTCAGTGCATGTAAACAATATTTACTTTGTGGCATTATTCAGCCAAACGTAATACTGACTGGACTACGTTACAGAGGGTGCTTAGCCGTCACCCGAGCATGACTAAAAACATGTCAAATAGAATCTTGGACTAATTACCAGGAGTTAATGCTTTGTTAAACTTTGTTTATGCAACATATTTTCAGACACAGAGATTTGTAAACAGAAATGTAGCCTTTATCAAAATGTAGCCTTTTGATAAAGGTCCTAGGGCACTTCCTAAACATTCTTATCTTGGGAAAACCTTCTGGCTTATAAATCAGTTTTAGGAATGAGAAATATGTCGTTGTATTACAACTAAGCCAATTAAGAGGCATATATGGCAATTTCTGTTAAAAAAAAAAATGTATGTTGCAATATGAAAATGGCGATGCAACAAAAGAAAATACAACATTTCATGCAGTCAGTCACCTGCAGCTGTGCAAGCATTTCCCTGAAATGAGAAAACCATTGTTAAGCTCAGAAGCCAGTCCCAAGCCAAGAAATGTGTGATCTTAAAAAAAAAACTGCACATGAAGTTAACCAAAAGGATCCGGCAATGAAACTATGAACTTCAGCTGGTGTAGACCTAAACAAGCCTGACAACTGTGTAATGGTCCCATTTTATTGAAGCGCAGAGCAGAGTGATGAGGTGTGATGTCAGGCGGGGGCGGGTGTAGTTCGTATATATATATATATATATATATATATATATATATATATATATATATATATATATATATTTCCCAAATAACGCAACAACAACCACTTCATAACTAATAATTAAAGGCAAGAAACAGTCTAATGACGGAATTAATGTAAAGCAATACGTACAAGATAACCATGAAGAAAAGAAACAGAAATACCAACATACACTGGATGACGAGCATTGTGCAATAGACAGAAAATGCACTTGCAGAACTGGTCTGCTCCAGCTGCTAACATCAGCCACACAACACACGTTGCATCAAGAGCTGTCGATGCCTCCACCAGCCACGGACACCATGGCGCCGTTTTGTGAGGTAAACCCATTTGTTTGCGACATAATGAAAAGTTTTCAGAAACTCTGGGAAGAAAATCCACAACTTTAGAAAGTCAGTCCAAATGCTTTACCAGGTGAAGCAGCCATTATCAGATGTTGTGGACATAGTGACCGGAAAGAAAGCCTTGGTGAAGCAGAGAAGACCAAAAACAAGACATGGCGTTGATAGTTCTGACCCACATCTTTATGGCTATAAAGACAGATACGCCTTCTGGGTACTGTGCATCTTAAAGGCCAATAAGGTTGCTTGGGGGTGATTGCAATGTATTTTCAATGCTCTGGTATTATTGAGTGTTTTTTCTCAGATTTAAACAATATCAACCTCTCCCAAAAAGGGAAATCCTTTCGCAACTTTATCCAGTCCATGCACACAGCTTTAAAACCCACAAGTGAGGTATATGTCAAAGGCAACCGACCAACATACGTTCATATGAACCAACATACATATCTCCAGCTGCGAGGGTCCTGGTTATGGGCTCAGTATCTGAATGTTCCCCTTGAGGAGAGGTTCAAGTCAAGGCTATCGCCTTCCACCACAAGCCTCTGAGTTACGCAGTTTAATAAAGTTTGTTTATTCTTGTTCAGTAATTTGACAATATCTATCCCGTTTGCTTCTTTGTTTGACTGTATAAGAAATATATAAAATGGTATTACATTACATGTCATTTAGCAGACGCTTTTATCCAAAGCGACTTACAATAAGTGCATTTTAACCTAGAGTACAAACTAAGAACTACAAGAATACAGAAAGTAACATTTCCTCAACATAGTCAAACTACAAAAGTACCATAATAAGAGCCATTCAAGTGCTACCAAAGTGCAAGTCTGTGATTAATCCAGATATAGTCGGAAAAGGTGCGTTTTCAGTTTTCGGCGGAAGATGTAGAGACTTTCTGCTGTCCTGATGTCAGTGGGGAGCTGGTTCCACCACTGAGGAGCCAGGACAGCAAACAGTCTGGATTTCGAGTGATTAGCTCGAGGTGACGGAGTCACAAGTCGGTTGGCTGTTGCCGAGCGGAGCGAACGTGCCGGGGTGTAGGGTGTGACCACATCCCGGATGTAGACGGGGCCCGATCCGTTCAGAGCATGGTATTAAAAAAGGTAAAGTCAATTCATTAAGTTCCTGAGGGTAAAGTTTGAAGTCATTCTCAATACAACTAGTACAATAATCCTTAAAAAGCATCCAAGCATATAATAGGATGAAAAAAAATGAATTCATACATTGTACACTTGCAACTCTACATACACACAGCCAAAAGTAATCTGCAGATGGAACTATTTTACTTTCAATGAGTTGGAAGTATTGCTTTTGTCCTCTTGCAGGATCGTGCTATGTAACATCTCACTAAGGCATTCGCCAAGTCCAGAACACAAAATGAAGACACAAAGTAGAGATTAAGCATTGTATCTGAGAAATGCAGTTTGGTTCAATAAAAAGTGATGAGATCCGTGCAATAAACTGTTTAAGAAAAGCAGCTGGGCAAATTTCTCTTTTTCACTTGGCAAATTATTATTTATGGCAAACAGTATTTACCACTTGCCAATAAAGAGACAGCGTCACACTGCAAAAGGCAAATACAGAATAAAGTGCAGATTCAACACAGACAGCATCGATATAAACCAGAAAGCCTTTTTGCATTCCAACATTATTCAGGTTTAGGGCTCATGACACCGACCCCCAGGGGAAGCGGAGTCTGATCCCTTTTCTTGAAGGAATCTGCATCTCAGGTCATGCTCCTTCCATCATACTCCTCACCACTTAATCATTTTTTATGTGTTTTATGTCACCCACGTTTTCAATAAATTGTCCTAAATAGGTCAGCAAGTGTTCTTGCTGGAGACACATACTGTGGACTTATAATCATTCACAAGGGGGACACATCTTTGGAATGAAAAGACTAATAAAAGGAAGTCAATAAAACCAGATCCTGCCATTTTAAAGTAATACAAATAATTCAGAGAGAAACTTTACTACACGGTAATTGAACACGTTTCCTGGCTATACTTTAGTAACTATCTTTATGATACAATATTGCAACTTCAAACCCACTGTACTGTAAAGCCTAGTTTATGCTTCTCCGTCGCGTCGACGCCGTAGCTACGCCGTCGACGCAGACGCCTACGTCGTAGCCTGACGCGCGCCTCCAAAAAATCCTAACTACGCGTCGGTTGACGCGGACCGCAAGCGCTGTGATTGGTCCGCTCAGAACGTGATTTCCGGCAGTAAGTTCTTTTTCCGGTCTGTCTTTCTACACCGCCATTTTTAAAAGCAAAGATTCGGCTAAAACCCCTGAAACCACACCGCCACACAGCCACACACCCCTGGCGACGTGGCGGTGAATTGCAGAGCAACGTAGCGCAACGCGGTCCCTAGGATGCAACGGAGAAGCATAAACTAGGCTTAACCCTACCTCCACACCACCCTGTGAAGTACTTTCCACTGGTACTTCTACACACCAATACTTTGTCTTTCTTGCAAAGGTTATCATTGTTCACCATTTCTACTCCATTTATTGTGTTGACAAATATAATTTGAGTTTTCTTTTAAAGTTATGGATTCTGAATTAGGGACCGGTTTATTTTTTACAGTGTAATTCTGATCCATTGCTAAATGTAAATGAGCCTATTGCTCAACAAGAGTGCACTTGTCATTTCCAACTAATCCATCCATAGTAATCTAACAAGTGGGTCAGGCCAGTGGAGCAAAAGCCAGGAAAGAACAAGAGGCTTGATGATGACCCGGGTGTGGGTCGACAGGAAAATATGTTGTTTCTACGACCTGACACATACTATTACTGTGAGCAGACTGTTTTTTTTATAAGCCAACTCTACAGAGCACAGGCTCGCAATAGTTAGAGAAATAAACAGTGGTCATTTATTTCCCTGTTTTTCAAATCTAAAAGACATTTGGGTTTTCCATCTCTGAGTAAATCACTTCTACTTTCAACGAGGGCGTCTCTGCAGAGCTCTAACCTAAACCAGCAATGGATATGCTAGATTATGCTCAGGAAAACAGAAGAAGTAGACACGTATAATTCAGTATGGAGTGTCCTACAGAGAGTCTGACATGTGGATAATACATAAGCTGGTCGCAGCGCTCTAATCAACCACAATCCGAGATGGCAGACTTGTATTGCCTTCTCTCGCCACGATCAACTTCATCATCATAAACAGCGACAGCCTGTGGAGAGTAAACTAGATTAATGATCCGTGTCTTCGAGTGGCGAGACTCACAAAATGTGAATACTTTCAGACTCCTCTGGTGACGCGCGGAACATTTTGTCCTCAGTGCACAAAAAAATCATTTGTCAGTTGGGGATTGGATGCTCAGAGCTGATGGGAGACATTGTTTACCTATTGTTCATCGCAAGCAATCCTAAGAGGATTCAGCTGTTCTGGCCCCTCTTTGACACACATGGCGGTGGATGAGGAACTGAAGCGGTGTTCTCTTATGGCAGGGTGAGTGAATGTGTTTAACTCTTCTCCTCCGAGGAGCCGTTACAATTGGATCCACACAAGTGGATGAGTGGCGATGCATTACATTGGTTTGAGGGCCTTTAAGTATATATAAATGTGTGATTTGTGAACATGGGAGGACTCCCAACATGATGCCAAAAGAGTGTCCGTCTCCGCATCCATCAATGTTTAGAAATGTGTGCAAAGCGGTTTCCTTTCGATGAAAAGAATGTGAGGCTGGACCTGAGGCACGACATGTGAGAGGAAGCATGGGGAGCTCCCAGTGCAGAACAACAGTGAGAGGGGGAAGAGGGAAGAGGCTGAGCTCAAGGACCTACCTCTGCTCGCAGCTGTAAAACGTTCCGCCCAACACGAAAAACAAGTGGAGCACTCTTCCGACGAAAAAACAAATATATAACACAACAAATCAATGGCATGTGTGGTGGCCGATTAGGTACAAATAGCCCCGAAAACAGAGCGTGCTGGACGAGGCGTGTATAGCCAGCTCACCAGAGACACGAACATACGACAACATGGATGCAAATGTACTCCGCGAGCAACACATGACCTACAACAAAGCACGAGCGAGGAGCAACATTTGGGTCGATATGCTCTTTTCTGAAAATGATTGTGCATAGAAGTGTGCCCCCGACGGCTGGCAGGGAAAGCATGCAGCCCCCGGACCTGACAGCAGCTCGAGCAACAGGGGCAGGATGTGACAGCTTTTGATTGCACAAAAAGTTTCGATTGATCCAATTAAGTCACGATCGTGCGTAAACATCTCCTGGAGATTTGACGCCAGCCGTGTACTTAGCATCTTTAAACGCCCGCCGGATGGTTTATATGAGAACATTAAAAGAGAAAGCGAGTGTTTCCAGTTTCGCCTGGTAGCTGTGTGGCTAACGTGAAGCTAAGCGCAAAGCTATCCAGCATCAACATCATCCCACACTGACTGGCGGCCTGGACACAAACCTCAGCCCCGCGGTTCAATCTGTGAGCCGCCGCCGCTCCGTCGAAACTTACCAGCTTTCTCGTGGTCGTATCCCACGACCATAAAATAGTCAGCAAATCTAGCCATGTCTGCTGCTTTTCCAGAGTAATACCAACACAATTCAGCATTTTTCCTGCTTCCATAGCACAGCCATGTTTGACAGAAGGAGTGTCACTGCGCTTGCGTGCGGGAGAAAGAGACATCCATGGGCGTGGGCCCTCGAGTTTACAAATACAGCACTGTATCCCAACAGAGGCTCTTTTAGGGCCAGGCTGTGGGGTCCCCACTGTTTTGTGCCGGGGGAAAGCCGCCACACTAGAATAATACTATAATGTACTGTAACTGAGAGAAATATATTGATAACTGGTTGGAAACTGAGAGAAATACTTTGATAACAATGGTGGGAAAGTGATCAACAGGTGATTTACTGGAGATGCAGCTTGAAAAGAGCAGAAATAGAAGATTCAATATGTTGAATAGCAACCAATTCAGCATATTTCCATCAGTATTATGTTCAGCGGGTTGCATACTACTTTTATACTATACTTTTTCAGTATAATAATTTCAATGCATCATAACGATTTAGTGTCAGGAAAAGGTCTTTCATCTTCTACCGCATGTGTACCACCAGTACAAAAAAGTACTAGTTCTAATAAAATACATTACAAAAAATATATATGTTTCAGATAGTATGACAAAGCTGCTCCAATTGCAACATGAAAATGATTAGGGGTTATTCCTTGGACTCACATATTTAAGTGCGCTTTTTAACGCAACTTCACAGTCACTTTAATCTTCTGGTAACTCACATAGTCAATAGTTTGTGTTTTAAAATAGCTCTTTCAAACTGAACATGGTTGTTTTTGACATACAGTGTGCAGGGCAGGATATGCACATGTGCTTATTGTAAAATATTGAAATTGTGTAAGAGAAAAACAAAAAAATCAAGTTTTCTTTGACACTTTTTCTTTCCATCCCACTTTTGTTTGCTAGTAAATGGAGGATGAAGGCAGAGGTAGTCAAATAGTTGAACCAGAGCCAAAACATGAACAAATGCCCACCAAGAGTTTGCATAACAAGTGTTTATAAATTCACAATAATGATGGAAAAGCCTAAATCAATACACGTTTCAAAGTGAAAAACCTGTGACGTTATGGCTTTCTAATAATTATGAATCGCCTGTCAAAGTCCTGCCTTAGGGGTCGACACCCTATTTCCTGGCACACCTGGCATTAGTTGCTCAGGTTTCCTGTCACACATATCTGGGACGAATAAAAACTGCATCCTATGAGGACAAACAACATATTTCTATATAAGGAGCCAAAAAGCAACAGCAGAAATGTGTTGTCATGATTGCACAATCTCTTGTTGTAAACTGAGGGGATTACTTATCTGCCGGAGGCAATTATCATTACAAAGTACTTACAAAACATTTGCTGGTTTACAGCACATGTGTTTGACATTTATGTATTCTTTGAGTTGGGTCACATGAGATATAAATACACTCAGGAAGGCTCTACATCGGGGACTAAAAACAATACGATATGAATTATAGAATGCTGATATGCTAGAGTGGAATGTCAAGTGTTACGTATTTCTAAAATGAGCCCACGGGAGTGTTTTCTTCCCTTCAATGAAACTGAAACAAATATCCAACCAGAGCATTACATACAGCAACTGTAAAACGCTAATGGAAACCATACCTAGCGAATGTTTCGGCAACGGAATTTCTACAATGATAAAAACCAAGTGGGTTTTTTTCTCTGGTATTTACAGAATTTCATAAACTGTACTCAGTGTTTCTGATGCACAGGTTATCTCTTCTTAACAACATCCTCATCAAAGACAGAGACTGATCTACACAAGTTGTTAGCTAGATGAAGGCTGTGCTTAACTAAAACTGGTCAACTCTGTAATGCGTTATTTGTGATATTACTGTATGTGCATGTTTCTCCCCTTCTGGGCTTATTATTCACATGTGCCTCATGGAGCCCACCGACGGACAAGGTTATTTCCAGCCTGACAGAACAATTATGAATAAAAATCATAGAAAGAAAAATATTTTTTCCTGTATTAATTTGACTTACTTATTAACTCAATTCATTTTATTTTAAAGCCCAACATCACAAATTACAAATTTGCCTTAGAGGGCTTTACAATCTGTACACATACGACATCTCTGTCCCAGAACCTCACAGTGGATCAGGAAAAACTTTCACTGAACTGACTATCCCGTAAAGTCAAATAATGTGAGCGAGTGAGACATAGAGGCACATTTTATGGCTTTCTCTTTTCTCTGAAATAAATTCTTGCATTTCTGAGGCAAAAATGTAAGTCATTTAGTTATCATTTATAACAGCACAAAATCAGCAGGACTGCATACATCTATGCTAATATTGTTCATATGTCTTAGATTGTTTTTCAAGTTCATTTTCTGAATTGTAAAATTCCATTTTGCATTTATCCAAATAAATGGTACGTCTGGGGTCAAATATTTGCCTTGTAAAAGCAAATACATTGAATATATTGTGTTTACAGTTGGGCATACTTACTCTATTTAATCAGTTACTCAATGCTTTTCTTTTTCCAAATCTCAAATTCATCATCGAGTGTACTTTCAAAGCCAACATGGAACTTCACTGTGTCAGGGAGTGCCCTAAAAAGGAGACTGTGGAAACATTCCTTTAATTATATTGGATCCAATTAGCCAGTTTGACTTAAAGAACGGCGACAAAAACTATATCTAACTGACCTTAAGCATCAGATCTAACTTTTTATTTTCTGATTATTTAGATTACGAATACTCTCACCCTATAGAAAGCAGTCAGCTGAGATGAACACATTGTCCTTTTACTGGAACAATTTGTATTGTATAATTGCGACTTACTGAAACTGAGGACCATTGATTTGTTGCCATTGTATCCATAAACTAACATAAAACAAACAACATTTTATGAGAGCTGTAAAACTTTGTTGATTGCATCATTTATACTGAGTCGTGAAAAAGTTAACGTCTTGACTCAGTGAAAGAGGGAAAACAGGATACACAGATTGTATTACTTATTCTAAAACTATTTTCTGTTGTCATTTTCATGTCTATTTCCATCTTTTTCTGTGTTGGGTTGTCCTACGTGAGAGGCAGCACAGCAGTAGTGCACTGGATGGGGTGGGGGGGAAGGATGAGAGACTGTGTGTGTCAGTCATGAGCCCCTCCCACCTCCTGTATAAAGGCTCCCCGTCTGGTGTGTAGGAGCTATTAGCAGAGTGAGACACAGCTGCCTCACAGAACCAGTGGCAATTTCAAGAAACCTGTGGAGTACTCTTTTACAACTGACTGAGCTTTTCTCATCCATTTGAATTGTATCACTGAATTACAGGTATGTGCACTTTCTTTTAACAACTATATTGCTGTGATTTGCTCTGCTACCACCTGATGGCTCAAAGTTGCTTTTTGTTGAGGTCAGGGCACAAGTATACAAGGACAGGTTATCTACCCGGTTATATAAGCACTTCAGCTCTCAATGTGTGCGTCTGTGAAGAAATTGCCTTCAAGGTGTAAAGCATCTGACAGAGGCAGTACATCATATATTGTTGATAAGTTGCAACCAATTTTGCTTTGTTTCTTTAGTTACCAACTTTTTGTTTGACTTATGAGCCGAGTTTATTTTGGACCTCGCAATGGTAGACTGTCCTTCGTGTTATTGGCCAGGAGCCCAAAGCATGGTTGTAGGTTTACTTAGCCGAGTAAAATCTGACCTTAGCTTAACTTTTTAAATAAATGAATGATATGTGCAAATAACTTGGCTTTTGGACTCTTGTGTAAGCAAGTGCCAGTGTGGCACAGTCACATATAGGAATGCCATAAGAGTGTAACATGCACTGAGGGACAAGAGGAAATTCCTGAAGTTCAATATCGATTTATAGCATGAATACACAACTCACACATGTTTTCCTTCCTCTCCACAGAAGTCAAAATGCAGTTGATCATCCAGTCCTTTCTCTCGTGCTGTCTGCTGGCGACAGTCGCTCACTGTGTGGAACTTGAAGTGAATCCGGAGTTGAAAAAAAGGTGAGTTAACTCTGGAGGAATTCATTCAAAAAATGTAAATGTATTTATCTGATATAATAAGTTACAGTTGGTCAAGTCTGTGACTAAATGATCTTCCTAAGACTAAATAAGACTTGTTTTCCTCTCCCAGGCGAAGCATATGGCTCGGGAGCAGATTGAGACGGGACCTTGACAGTGTATCAGTAGAGAAGACAGCAGAGTCCGAGTACTTCGTCTCACCGGAAGATATCAGGGATACGTTGCTGCCACATTCCAGGTAAAGACCCTAACCATGCTAAGCTAAATGTGCAAACTGTCTCCATTTGGCCATCATATCATATTTTGTCATAGAAAAGGAATACATAAGCAGAGAACACTCAGCCATTAACAACTGGACTGAACGGCATTGATTAATATTCCCTTCTCCTTCTGTCCTCCAGCACTGACATCCATGTCCGAACCAAGAGGTCCAAGAACTCAGGCAGTCAGTCAAGAAGACAAGGCTGTTCGCTGGGCACCTGTACAGTGCACGACCTGGCACACCGCCTGCACCAGCTCAACAACAAGTTGAAGATCGGGATCGCCCCTGTTGACAAGATTAGCCCCCAGGGATACGGCCGGAGGCGTCGATCTCTCCCAGCGCACAGAGTCACACTGAGGCTAGAGCAGGGCAGGCTGAGGCCCGTGTGGAGCATAAATGATTCGCAAATTCACAAGCTCGAGGCTCTCCTCAGACGGACATGAGCGGAACTTAGCAAGAGGAGTTGGGAACAAAAGCGAGGGAGTTAGTGTCCTCTCTCCGTTCTAAAATTCTCGAAATGCCTTAGACTTCTGCCAAGTATTTTCCCGGCACATTTTTCAAGGCATGAGAACTGAGTCAGAGCGAGACTGGCTGCACTGAGTTTCTATGAAGGCAGAGCCTCGCAGCTCAGCCGTGTAGAGCGTGCAAACCGCAGCAGGCGTACAGACACTGGATGGCACAGCGCGAAGCGAGCTACAGGTGCTGCTCTTTGCTTGGCAGAGGGAAAGGAAGAGTGCTAATACCTGGCAAAGTGGACACTTCCTCTGGCTTATGGAGGGAACTCTCTTCTATCATTCTGGGACTTTACACATTTCTTCCTCAAGGCCAGGACTTTGATACGTGCTATCCTCTAAGGATTACACCACCGTGTTCCAAACCGTCAGTACTTCTCTGCACTTTTCCATTTGGACTGAAATTCAAATGAATCATCAGGAAAAGACATCTTCATCACAATGCCAAGCAGGAAAATAGGCTAGAGAGCTCTGAAGATCTCAGTTTATATAAAGTTTTGGACACTGTATAAGGGGAATGTCTTAGATTGTGTGAGATATATGTGCCAGTCCAAAATGGATTGAAATATACTTGAAATTGTTATTGTTTGTACAAAACCATGTGCAATCTATATATGTTTTTTTATTTTATTGGTATATGTATATATGAATCCCTTTATTTAAATATTATATAAAGGTTACGTTAAAGTACTTATGCAGATAGAACTATTTTTGTACAGGAAGAAATATATATATGGGCATTGTAGCTATATGCCATTATTATTTTTGCAATCTGTGGTAATTGGATATGTGTTATTCATATATATATATATATATATATATATATTTGTAAATGTGTTCTATTTTATTTGTGTCAAAGAAATAGCATTGTTATTCAATAAACGTTTTGCATACAAAATCTAGACCTTGTCCAGACCTCCTTTGCTCATAGTTCTTGTAAATTGGTGGTAAAAAAAGTGGCGTTCTGTGTTCGCTGCTACAGCGAGACACAGAGCGCCTGGTCTCTGTTAAGTGATTACAGGGTCTCATTAGAGCCTCCCCTCCTCTCACTACATTCCCCTAGTTATGACACCCCCCTCAAAAAAGGGCAGACAGGGTGCCAGGCGCATTCCTGCTTGGTTCAGCTCATATTTGTCAGCTCACCCCACACCACAGAGCAGCCCTAAAGCCATCAGAGGAGACTGACACTTCCATCTGTTTTCAATGGTACATGGTTGGGACACAAAAAGGCCGATGCAGGGGGTTCCGGTCTTACATTCCTGCGAGGGCATCACAAAAACTGCTCCAACAAAGCACTGAACGTGACCTTCAAATTCAAGCAGACCCCCGAGACTGAACAGAACTTAAGGGCTGCAGACCTCATTACTTGACATATTATTACCCTTCCTTTCACATTTTGTGGGAGTTTAGTATACATATATATATATATATATATATATATACACACACACTTTTTATACTTAACAAATGTTATATACTAAACAAATGTTTTATACTCAACAAGTGTGTGCATATTTATAAAGCATATTTCTCTTTTGGCTTTATTCCTTTTCTTGTTCCGCATTGCAGATATTCACAGTCCAATCGACACTTCATCAACACTTTTACAGATTGACGACAATAGATCATGAATTCACTGAATGGCACTAAGTCAACTTACCGGGTCTTTAGTAAGAGATTCATTGCTGCTTGTTTGGTGTCCCCTGTGCTCACACTAGCACGGCTATTAGATTTTCCTGGAAGCACTAACTCAATATTCCCCCTGTTTTTATAAACAATTCTAAGTGAACACATGCAGAACATTATGCAGAAACATGCAGCTGTTCAACACTTTTCAGTATCATTGTGAGCAGGTTATACTGAACGCGAGAGGTTCACCACTTTAATGGCATGTTCTCTATTGCCATCTAGTGAGATTAGATGGGTAAAACGGTTTAATTTGTGTTTTTAGTTGTATTCAATTAGATCAGGCATCTGAATTCATGAGGTTTGTTTTAATAAGAAGCAAAAACAGTGTTAAAAATATGACTATACCTTTAATTATACTTTAGGTTATTCATTTAAGTCCGGGCTTTAAGCTCTGCAAATCATATAAAACGGGGAAGTCCGGTACCTTTTAAAGAATGACCCCATACTTTCCACAATGTCTCTCAATTGATATGTATTTCAAAGATTATTTTCATCTTAACTAAATATGTAAAGCAAATAGGGTTCACTTTTATTGTCAAGCCTTTTTCTTTGTCAAAGATTGCAGGGGGGGGGGGGGGGGGGGTCTAACTTTATGCAGGGTGCTCTTACTTTATTGCTGCTTCAACCCGTTCTTCTGAAAAGGAGCTGGATTCTGGGGTGCTTTAGTTTTTCTTAAATTGTATTTGACCTATTCCTGAAGTGCAAACTTTCTTTTATAACAGCACAATTCACAGTAGATAAATTGTGAGAAAATATATATAATAAAGCAAAGGTGCCATCTAGTGGCTCAATAATTTACACGTTTCTATGTTTGGGAATTTAGTTCCTACATAAAATCCTTTTGGTAAAAAAACACTTCCAGTGTTTCTCACCACAATAACAGCTTACAAAAACACATTGGTGCTAGGTCTGGGGTCTGGTAGTCAGTGTACTACTGTCTATCAAATGATTCTGACCCAGGGCAAAGATTCAATCCCAACAGCCAACTCTAAAAGTACCCTGATAACCTGAGCTGAGCGGATTAGTTTTGTACTCTTAAACTCAGTTGGGCTAAATCAGGGACTGTGGGCCCCTTTCTGCTTATGGCCACCGCAGTAAGTCTGGGCCTTGTTCTAAGGTTATGAGGAGTTCACCTTTGCTGTACTGCAGAACTGCTTAATCTGCTTGGCAAAAGTACCAGAGAAAGTGCTGTGATACGTCTGTGAGACTCTACCCAGAGATCGATTTTACCAGTAAGGGCATACGCAGAATACATGCTATAACAGAGACACTTACTTTTGCATAACGTACACTGGTGGGGTGAATCCGGGTGAATGTGCTGTAATCGTCTTTGAGGGACTGTAATTAAAGAGAAAGAAGCCAGAGCAGAGGTTTCAATCTTTGAAACAATTTAGTCTTCCAAGTAAAAACAGTTATGAGTTGTTTACGTCATCAAAAGAGCATCCTTACATTGCTGTTGCTTGTCTTCTCATGTCAGCTAAATGTCCTGCACGTCAACAAGACATCCACAAAAGAACACGATTAGTCACTTAACCCTTGTATGGTATTCATTTTTTTGTTACTCAGAAGGTGTTGTGGGTCTGTTGGACCCGCTGTATATTTGGGCTTTTAATTCAACACAATCAAACACTTTGATTTTAAAATACTGAACAGATGTTTTCTTCATCCCAATTACGAGCAATATAAACAGCAAATATGGTGAATATTTTCCCTTTAATTTTGTTATAACACATTATGAATTAAAGTGATAGTGTTTTTTTTGTAGTCGTTGATCAAATCAAGAAAACTAATTTCAAACAAGATATGAGTGGACAATATTCCACAAATTTACAAATGAAGCAAGGTGGTTCATAACTATTGACTTTTATTTATTTGAATTTGTTTTGAATTTCATTCACTCTGGGTTCAATGCCATCCAGATGACAAAGGCGTTGTACACCGAGATGTCCAGCATGTCAAAGAAAAATCCCCAGTGACCAGCGTAGGGTCCTCCTCTTGCAACTGTAGGCAGACACCAGCTTGTCCAAGTTGTCTCCTCCTTTTGAGGCATTGTAGTCCATAATTATCTCTGGTTTATGATGCTCCAGGCCACAGATTCTCCCATCCCTGTGTAGTGTACTCATTAGTACCACATTTTTGGTTTTCTTTGGCACATATGATACCAGGGATGTGTCAGCCATGTAAACAAACTTGGACGAGTTGACATGCCTGTTCTTTGTAGGCAAAAATTGAGGTGGGACTTCAGACCTGTTTATTCTCATCGTTCCAACCATGGTCAGTTTCCTCTTTAGGAGCTCCTGTCCCAGCTTGTACGATGTAAAAGAAATGGTCACATGTGATGTTATGTCCACTGACACACATACTTAGCTTACATACTTAGATTAGCATACTTAGCTTACAGCAGGCCCACCAACACACACACACACACACTTACAGCAGGCCCACTCACATACACACGCATGCAAACACACACGCACACGCACACACACACACACACACACACACACACACACACACACACACACACAGTGTCTGTCCTCCTCATGTCTGGGCCTTCTGTAAGTGTGTGACACACTTACAGAAGGCCCAGACAAGAGGAAAACAGACTGAAGGTACACAGGACCAACAATTTCCACACTTTTATTAGCTCGGGTCCAGTGGACCCGAACACCCTGTATGTAATACAAATGTTTAGGGGGGGGTTACGGTGGGCTGTCGATGAAAATGTTGTCTGATATATGTTCTTCACAGAAAATGAGCCAAGGCCAATAAGTCTGAGTTAAAAAAAATAATGAATGATATTATTTTTGTTTTGATGAAAAATGAAAACGGGTCCCACAGACCCGAATACCATACAAGGGTTAAATACTACGCCATGTGACAGATGCATTGTGGGTAACCCAGTGGTTTGTATCTATCAACAGAGAGCTCAGCCATGACCTCCACGTCCCTGCAGACCAGCAGCCACATGTGGATGAAGAGCTTCTGAAGCTCAGTAGTCACTATGGGTGCTGTTTAATCTGGAGGGAAACTGACTGAAAATGAGGGAGAAAGCGGATGTTTACAAGGTATGTGCAGCCATGTTGAGGTGCTAAACAGCTGCACTGATTCTTTGTGCTGTCTCATGCACCTTTATGTGTCTTCCTGTTTCCTGCAGCTTCTTTCTACCTATTTATATATGTGTTATAAGGGTTGGAATAGAGTTAAATTAGACAGTAATCACTCAACTGTATCTGCTATAAGCAGTCCTAAAAGTATGATCAAATGTCTTCAAAACTCATTTGATCGCTGGACTTTTTTATTGAGCTGACAACATCAAGCTTTTTATAATATTTATATTATCAGGTGCTGATGGTGTAGTATGGAGTCTGTCTATCTGGAAAGCTAAATAACATAATTAGGTACCAGGGATATTTGTGAACTGCTACAAAAAAAATCCTCTTCAAGCAAGAATCGTGTTGCCACCCTGAACCCAAGTAGTTCAGATGTGAGAGGAAACTGGTTTAGATTGTATAAGAAATGTTTTTAAACATACCTAAGAGAAGAAACACGTCATGTCATGTATGTTCTATTGTGTTACATAGTGTGGTCAGTGGAAGAGGAAACCTATTTAATTTAATTTAATTTCCTCTAGCTTGTGTTTTAGATGTGGATACTCGTGTTGAGTGTCGTTCCGTTTCTATCCACCAGAGGAAGCCATCGCATTAACAGTTGAAGCGGCTGTGTTTTAATGTGACTTCACCGTGTGTAAAGATGGACGATTCATTGACAACAACGATGTTCTTGAATCTACAGTCTTTACCTCCATATTGTGTGTGTGTGTGTGTGTGTGTGTCTGTCTGTCTGTGAGTGTGTGTTTCTGTGTTTTCTTTGTTTTATTTTTGTGTGTGTTTTTGTGTGTGTTTTTTTTGTTTGTGTTTGTGTGTTTTGTTTGTGTGTGTTTGGCCGTGTTTGTGTATCTTTGTGTGTGTTTTGTGTGTGTTTGCGAGTATGTGTGTTTGTGAGTGTGAGTGGGTGTGTGGGAGTGTTTGTGTGAGTAGGTGTGGGTTTGTGTGTGTGTTTGTGTGTGTTTGTGTGCGTGTGTTTATAGATAGTATATATATATATATATATATATATATATATATATATATATATATATATATATATATATATATATATTTATTTATAAATATATGTATTAAAATATATATATTAATATACATATTGTTTTACATATATATAGCTTCATATATATTAATTGTATATACATATATGGTTAGTGTATACATCTATTATATATATATAATAAATATATGTATTTATATATATGTATATGCGTGTGTGTATGTGTGTGTGTATATATGTGTGTATATATATATATATATAATTATATTTTCACATTTGTCATGTGTCTCTGAAGTGGCTGTCCACCCTGTCATTATGGAGTAACTGGCCCTTTAAGAAACCTGTTGATATTTTCAGTGACATCACGACCACCACATTGTCTTTCTCGACTGGAAGCCTTAACAACCGATGTGAGGTCAAAGGTCAGGGATGTCGTATATGTGTACAGATTATAAAGGCCTCTGAGGCACATTTGTAATATTGGGTTATACAAAATGATCTAAATTGAAATTGAAACAGAATCGCTCTTAGTCTGGACTCTCCCCAAGACCTGTTGGCCTTAGGAGCCCCTACAGGGGCTCCGGAACACACAGCTCCCAGGATCACTGAGCCTCTCAAACTCCTCCACCGCGTTAAGGTGGCGATTCGCGGAGAAGACCTAATCTAATTTTTGGGGGGTTTGATCTAATCTAATCTAATTTTAATTTGAATATCTAATTTTAATTTGGATTTTAATTTGGATTTTAATTTGGATTTGAATTTGGATTTGGATTTGAATTAGGATTTGAATTTGGATTTGAATTTAAATATCTAATTTTATGTTTGGAGAACCGAATCAACCGGAAATCTAAACTAATCTAATCTCATTTGGATTGGGATTTGAATTTGGATTGGGATTTAAATTTGGATTTGAATTTAAATATCTAATTTTATGTTTGGAGAATCGAATCAACCGGAAATCTAAACTAATCTAATCTAATTAGAATTTGGATTTGGATTTGAATTTAAATATCTAATTTTATGTTTGGAGAACCGAATCAACCGGAAATCTAAACTAATCTAATCTAATTAGAATTTGGATTTGGATTTGAATTTAAATATCTAATTTTATGTTTGGATAACCGAATCAACCGGAAATCTAAACTAATCTAATCTAATTAGAATTTGGATTAGAATTTGGATTTGAATTTGGATTTGAATTTGGATTTGAATTTGGATTTGAATTTAAATATCTAATTTTATGTTTGGAGAACCGAATCAACCCGAAATCTAAACTAATCTAATCGAATTTTAATTTGTTTTAAAAAGTTGTGGCTGGGACTTTTTCTCTAACGCGTTTCTTTTCCGCCTGGTCGCCTGAAGAATCGAAGGATTCTCCTTCCCAAAGAGAGTCTTTCGGGCCTTTGGACCACTCTTGTCTCCTCCAGGGTGGATTTCATTGTGTCGATGGCCTGGAGGAGATGGTTCCTTTCTTCTTGCCTTTGGAGCTGTTGGCGGTTGGATTCAGCCAAAGACTCGGTCAGTGCAGCCTGCAGCTGATCGTTTGTCTCTCTTTGCTCAGCCAGGTGCATTGCTACGTCTTCCTGGCTCTTCTTCCGCAACTGAAGGCTCTGGAACAGGTTTGTGATGGTCTCCCTGTTGGCCTCCTTTTGCACCTGAAGGGCCTCCTCCAAATGCTTTAATTTCTGTCCGTTCTCAGATTCAGTGACCTTTCTTAAAGATAGCTGAAGCTCTAGTTCACTGAGCTTTTTACACATCTTGATCCCAGACTCCTTCCTAAGAACCTCACTTAATTTGTCCTTCTTTTCTAAAACCTCCACTTGGACTTGTAGAATTGCGTTGTCTTTCCTGAAGACGAGCTGGCTGGTGCTATCTTCTACCTTAGGTTTACTGGGCTCAGCTTTCTGCTCGGTAGCCAGTCTACCTGCGTGTTCACCCTCAGGAGCTCTCTGAACCACTTGTTTTGGGTGCTCTCTCCAACTTTGACAGGGGATAATTGTCTTCTGCAGGCACTGTTCCCTCAGATCTGTTGGGTTATTTCTCTTTTTAGGAGAATTGAAATCAGGAGGCAGATAAATACACTTCTTCCTGCGAACATCTGAAATTGGGTTTTGAAGGAGCTTTTCAAAGTCCTTGAACCAAGAATACTTCAGGTCATTAGGTTTGGCCTTGTTTTCTAAAAGCTCCACTTGAATTCTTGGAAATTGATTTTCTTTCCTGAAAACGAGCTGGCTGGTGCTATCTTCTACCTTCTCTTTAAGGTCCTTCATGGGTTCTGATACCTTCAATTGAAGCTGCTTAGGTGCAGCAGTCTCCTTCTCTTTCTGCCGTTTAGCTGGCAGTTGTTGAAGCATGATGCAGCGTGGCAGTAATTTCCACGTTGATGTTGTTGGCAAAGGAGTATCTTTAGGTTTAGTGGGCTCAACTTCCTGTTCGGTAGCCAGGCTTCCGGCTTGTTCAGCCTCAGGAGCTCTCTGAGACACTTGTTTTGGGTGCTCTCTCCAACTTTGACAGGGGATAATTGTCTTCTGCAGGCACTGTTCCCTCAGATCTGTTGGGTTATTTCTCTTTTTAGGAGAATTGAAATCAGGAGGCAGATAAATACACTTCTTCCTGCGAACATCTGAAATTGGGTTTTCAAGGAGCTTTTCAAAGTCCTTGAACCAAGAATACTTCAGGTCATTAGGTTTGGCCTTGTTTTCTAAAAGCTCCACTTGAATTCTTGGAAATTGATTTTCTTTCCTGTAGACGAGCTGGCTGGTGCTATCTTCTACCTTCTCTTTAAGGTCCTTCATGGGTTCTGATACCTTCAATTGAAGCTGCTTAGGTGCAGCAGTTTCCTTCTCTTTCTGCCGTTTAGCTCGCAGTTGTTGAAGCATGATGCAGCGTGGCAGTAATTTCCACGTTGATGTTGTTGGCAAAGGAGCATCTTTAGGTTTAGTGGGCTCAACTTCCTGTTCGGTAGCCAGGCTTCCGGCTTGTTCAGCCTCAGGAGCTCTCTGAGACACATTATTGTTTCTCCCTTTTTTAATGGGGAGGCTTGAGCTGATCTTTTCTAAAACCTGCTCAGGTGCAGCAGCCTCCTTCTCTTCCTGCATGTTGGCCTCCTCTATAATGTTGGGCCTGAACTGCTGAAGCTTGGGCTCATGGTCAGAAGACATGGCCTGCTGGGAAGTCTCTAACTTATCACAGGCCTGAATGGGGATGTTTTTTCTTTTCAACTGAAGAGGGATCCTTTTTGGTTTTTGGGCCTCACATCTCTGCAGGGTTGTGCTCTCTTTCTGTTGTTCAGCTTCCTGCTCTACGAATTCTGGGCTGCAGTAGCGTGGCACTATTTTCCACGGCGATGTTGTCGGCAATGGAGCATCTTTAGGTTTGGTGAGCTCAACTTCCTGCTCGGTATCCAGGCTTCCGGCTTGTTCGACCTCAGGAACTCCCTGAGACACTTGTGGGCGCTCTCTCTTATTTTTACTAGGAAGAATCGTCCATGACGGGCACTGTTTCGTCAGATCGGTTTTGTTAGTACTTCTCTGAGGAGAATGGACCTCTGCAGATCGATAAGTACAGTTATTAATGCGCAAATCGTATTCCCTGATCTTTTCAATGTACCTGAGTCGAGCCTCGTTTTGGAGAGCCTCATTAAGTTTTGCCTTGTTTTCTAAAACCTCCACTTGACTTCTTGGAATGGGGTTATCTTTCTTCAAGAGGAGCTGGCTGGTACTCTCTTCTACCTTCTCTTCAAGGTCCTTCATGGGTTCTGGGACCTTCAATTGAACTTGCTCAGGTGCAGCAGCCTCCTTCTCTTCCTGTTGTTCAGCTTCCTGCTCTACGAGTTCTGGGCTGCAGTAGCGTGGCACTATTTTCCACGGTGATGTTGTCGACAATGGAGCATCTTTAGGTTTGGTGAGCTCAGCTTCCTGCTCGGTATCCAGGCTTCCGGCTTGTTCGACCTCAGGAGCTCTCTGAGACACTTTTTTGTTTCTCCCTTTTTTAATGCGGAGAATTGAACTGATCTTTTCTAAAACCTGCTCAGGTGCAGCAGCCTTCTTCTCTTCAAGGTCCTTCATGGGTTCTGGGACCTTCAATTGAACTTGCTCAGGTGCAGCAGCCTCCTTCTCTTCCTGTCGTTCAGCTTCCTGCTCTACGAATTCTGGGCTGCAGTAGCGTGGCACTATTTTCCACGGCGATGTTGTGGGCAATGGAGCATCTTTAGGTTTGGTGAGCTCAACTTCCTGCTCGGTATCCAGGCTTCCGGCTTGTTCGACCTCAGGAACTCCCTGAGACACTTGTGGGTGCTCTCTCTTATTTTTACTAGGAAGAATCGTCCATGACGGGCACTGTTTCGTCAGATCGGTTTTGTTAGTACTTCTCTGAGGAGAATGGACCTCTGCAGATCGATAAGTACAGTTATTAATGCGCAAATCGTATTCCCTGATCTTTTCAATGTACCTGAGTCGAGCCTCGTTTTGGAGAGCCTCATTAAGTTTTGCCTTGTTTTCTAAAACCTCCACTTGACTTCTTGGAATGGGGTTATCTTTCTTAAAGAGGAGCTGGCTGGTACTCTCTTCTACCTTCTCTTCAAGGTCCTTCATAGGTTCTGGGACCTTCAATTGAACCTGCTCAGGTGCAGCAGCCTCCTTCTCTTCCTGTCGTTCAGCTTCCTGCTCTACGAATTCTGGGCTGCAGTAGCGTGGCACTATTTTCCACGGCGATGTTGTCGGCAATGGAGCATCTTTAGGTTTGGTGAGCTCAACTTCCTGCTCGGTATCCAGGCTTCCGGCTTGTTCGACCTCAGGAACTCCCTGAGACACTTGTGGGCGCTCTCTCTTATTTTTACTAGGAAGAATCGTCCATGACGGGCACTGTTTCGTCAGATCGGTTTTGTTAGTACTTCTCTGAGGAGAATGGACCTCTGCAGATCGATAAGTACAGTTATTAATGCGCAAATCGTATTCCCTGATCTTTTCAATGTACCTGAGTCGAGCCTCGTTTTGGAGAGCCTCATTAAGTTTTGCCTTGTTTTCTAAAACCTCAACTTGACTTCTTGGAATGGGATTATCTTTCTTCAAGAGGAGCTGGCTGGTACTCTCTTCTACCTTCTCTTCAAGGTCCTTCATGGGTTCTGGGACCTTTACTTGAACCTGCTCAGGTGCAGCAGCCTCCTTCTCTTCCTGTTGTTCAGCTGCCTGCTTTATCACGAGTTCTGGGCTGCAGTAGCGTGGCACTATTTTCCACGGCGATGTTGTCGGCAATGGAGCATCTTTAGGTTTGGTGAGCTCAGCTTCCTGCTCGGTATCCAGGCTTCCGGCTTTTTCGACCTCAGGAACTCCCTGAGACACTTGTGGGCGCTCTCTCTTATTTTTACTAGGAAGAATCGTCCCCGGCAGGCACTGTTTCGTCAGATCGGTTTTGTTAGTACTTCTCTGATGAGACTGGACCTCTGCAGATCGATTATTGCAGTTCTTTATGTGCACATAGTATTCCCACATCTTTTCAATGTACCTGAGTCGAGCCTCGTATTGGAGAGCCTCATTATGTTTAACATTGTTTTCTAAAACCTCAACTTGACTTCTTGGAATGGGGATATCTTTCTTCAAGAGGAGCTGGCTGGTACTCTCTTCTACCTTCTCTTCCAGGTCCTTCATGGGTTCTGGGACCTTTAATTGAACCTGCTCAGGTATAGCAGCCTCCTTCTTTTCCTGTTGTTCAGCTTCCTGCTCTACGAGTTCTGGGCTGCAGTAGCGTGGCACTAGTTTCCACGGCGATGTTGTCGGCAATGGAGCATCTTTAGGTTTGGTGAGCTCAGCTTCCTGCTCGATATCCAGGCTTCCGGCTTGTTCAACCTCAGGAGTTCTCTGAGACACTTGTGGGCGCTCTCTCCCATCTTGACCAGGGAGAATCATCCATGACGGGCACTGTTTCGTCAGATCGGTTTTGTTAGTACTTCTCTGAGGAGAATGGACCTCTGCAGATCGATAAGTACAGTTCATTATGTGCAAATAGTATTCCCACATCCTTTTAATGTACCTGCTTCGAGCCTCCTTTTGGAGAGCCTCATTATGTTTAACATTGTTTTCCAAAACCTCCACTTGACTTCTTGGAATGGGATTATCTTTCTTCAAGAGGAGCTGGCTGGTACTCTCTTCTACCTTCTCTTCAAGGTTCATCCTGGGTTCTGGGACCTTCAATTGAACCTGCTCGGTTGCAGCAGTCTCCTTCTCTTCCTGCGTGTTGGCCTCCTCTATAACGTTGGGCCTGAGATGCTGAAGCTGGGGCTCATGGTCAGAAGACATAGCCTGCTGGGGAGAAGTCTCTAACTTATCACAGGCCTGAAGGGGGATGGTTCTTCTTTTCAACTGATGAAGGATCCTTTTTGGTTTTCGGGCCTCATGTGTCTGCAGGGTTGTGCTCTCTTCCTGTTGTTCAGCTTCCTGCTCTATTATTACTTTTGGGGTGCTGTAGCATGGCAGTATTTTCCACGGTGATGTTGTTGGCAAAGGAGCATCTTTAGGTTTAGTGGGCTCAGCTTTCTGTTCGGTAGCCAGGCTTCCGGCTTGTTCAGCCTCAGGAGCTCTCTGAACCACTTTATTGTTTCTCCCTTTTTTAATGGAGAGACTTGAGCTGATCTTTTCTAAAACCTGCTCAGGTGCAGCCGCCTCCTTCTCTTCATGCCATTCAGCTTCCTGCTCTATTACTACTTTTGGGGTGCTGTAGCATGGCAGTATTTTCCACGCGGATGTTGTTGGCAAAGGAGCGTCTTTAGGTTTGGTGAGCTCAGCTTCCTGCTCGGTAGCCGGGCTTCCGGCTTGTTCAGCCTCAGGACATCTCTGAGACACTCTTTTTTTCCTCCTTTTTTGAATGGGGAGAATTGAGCTGATCTTTTCTAAAACTTGCTCAGGTGCAGCAGTCTCCTGCCCTTCAAGTTCATTGGTAGGTTCATTGACCTGCAATTGAACCTGCTCAGGTGCAGCAGCCACCTGCTCTTCAAGTTCATTGGTGGGTTCTTTGATCTTCAATTGAACCTGCTCAGGTGCAGCAGCCTTCTTTTCTTTAAGGTGATGGGTGGGTTCATTGACCTGCAATTGAACCTTCTCAGTTGCAGCAACCTTCTTCTCTTTACGGTGATGGGTGGGTTCATTGACCTGCAATTGAACCTTCTCAGTTGCAGCAACCTTCTTCTCTTTACGGTGATGGGTGGGTTCATTGACCTGCAATTGAACCTTCTCAGTTGCAGCAACCTTCTTCTCTTTACGGTGATGGGTGGGTTCATTGACCTGCAATTGAACCTTCTCAGTTGCAGCAACCTTCTTCTCTTTACGGTGATGGGTGGGTTCATTGACCTGCAATTGAACCTTCTCAGTTGCAGCAACCTTCTTCTCTTTAACACAATCTGTGGGTTCTTTGACCTTCAATAGAACCTTCTTAGATGCAGCAGCCTCCTCTTCCAGGCGTTTAAGGTTAGCTGCCTCTCTGCGTTGTTTTCGGTTAAGTGGCAGTATTTCCTGTATTATCGGCAAAGGAGCTTCTTGAGGTTTAACCTCAGCTCTCTGCTGGCCATGTATACTGACTTGCTTACCCTCAGGAGTTTTGTTGTTGCACTTCTTCTTGCTCGGAGTGGTGATCTTGCTCTCCAAGTCAGTAGCTCCATAATCTTCTTCTCTTCTTGTCTTCTTTGCCAGTTTCTGGTCTTTCTTGCTGCTGAAGTTACTCATTTTGTAACTATCTGTGTTCTCAGTTTGCTTGTGTGAGGACGACGTGCTCTGTGTGTTCTCAGTGTGCTTGTGTGAGGACGACGTGCTCTGTGTGTTCTCAGTATGCTTGTGTGAGGACGACGTGCTCTGTGTGAAGCAAGGATAGCGAACAAAGCCCTTTGCCAACTCTATGCCTATTCATAGATTATGAGATCAAGGGCGATGAAACGACGCGCAACAGGTTCTTACGTCAGCAGTCTCGTGCTCTCGCGCGCTCTCGCTCTTTTTCTCTCGCGAGCTCTCGCTCTTTTTCTCTCGCGAGCTCTCGCTCTTTTTCTCTCGCGAGCTCTCGCTCTTTCTCTCTCGCGCGCTATCTGTAATATGCACTTTATGTTACGCAGTACAATCGTGAACACGACATAAAGTTGTGGAACCCCCTTTGATAGTTAATAGCGTTGCACAGTTAACATGAACTCTTTAATAACACTTCGTTCTTCTGTTTACACGGTGTTTTTCCGCCTGCACGCAGCACATGCTTTGGACACGCCCCCCCTTAAAGAGACAGCGCTCTCCTCCAAAGGAACAACGAGCACTCGCCTCCCTTCACATGAATTACCGTAAACTCTGTAAGTAATGGACACTGTTGAATTACAACAGTAAGACATGAAATAACATGTCAGGGTGCTAAACCCTCCCCCACTAAAATAATACAATATTCAACAACCCTTTTGAACCTCAAGAGATGAGGACTGCCTATATAGTTACACAATCATACATATGTCAGTCAATAGCTAAACATCTGATGACTATCACAGCATGAGTACAGGATGAATTAGCAACTATTTATTTTCCTGTGTTTCTATTGTCTTAAAACAGAGGTACATTGGTAGGCCTTCCAAGTTCATTGAGTGACATATGGCAATATCTACCATTCCAACATACATGTACATTAACATTATATATGCGTTAACGTGCAGTACCATTTCTTCCAGAATACCTTTTGTGTGACCTTGTTGAATTGTAACACCACATTTTCTGCAAATAACCTTGTTTTTTCAGTTTACAAAAAATAGTATTAGTAATGATTTAATGCAACTGTATGACTTAACAGGTATGATTCAAACACATACATAATCTAATTAGCATTCGCTGTGTTTTTGAAGAAACTGTATCCTCTTCATCGACTTGGTGTTCTGGTATTTCCTCAGAAACCGGGTGTTGACTCCTGAAGCACAGACTCCTCCCTTTGACGTCCGTCCTGGGCAGTGTCCTCCTCTTGTGGCGGGCTCCTTTCGTTCCGAGTAGTTCTTTCAGGCTGAGTTTTTACTCAGGACAGTTGTCCGGTTGTGGACTTGAAGACTGGGGCTTGAGGGTCAAGGTGAGTCTTTTGTCGATGTCCAGGCAGGTCAGTCTGAGCCTTTCCTATTGGTTTTGGCACATTGTCCTTTTCTTTCTTGTGGTCTTCATTTCTTACTTTCTGATATTTGGTGCTGTGTCCATCAGTAAGGTAAGGACAAGATAACCGAAGATTTCGGAGGAGGGTTCTCACTCTACATACTGTACAAGTTTTTTAAATATATTTTTAATACACAGTATGTAATTCTCCCTAATGTTTTCTCATCTTCAAAATGGATGCAGGCGACCAAACAACTCAAGGATTTATTTGAGTAGGAAGTCATTTTACCTTCAAAATATTTCTTCATTTTCTTTCAGCTGATTTTAACAGAACTATTTTAGGACCGTAACACGGAAAGAGAGAAAAAATTATTGAGGAAATACTTTCGATGAATTTAAGACCTTTGAAGCTGGAATTAACAGCTTGGCTTGTTCAGAAGGTTATTTAGTAGATTTGAAGAAAAATGATCGAAAGATTTCTCAGTAAAAAAACTAAAGAAAAAGAAAAAACAATTACGACCATATATCAACACAAGTCAAAAGGTCTTCATGTTGAACAAATGTAATTAAATCACATTTCCTGCTTTTGTCAAGAATATCTTTTAAAAAATATACATTGTTAAAATGAACAATGTATATTTTCTTTGTTTCCAAGCTCAGAAAAAATAAATAAATAAAAATTAGTTATGTTGCTGGTTTATTTTTATAATGGTGTTTTTAAGCCTATTATTAATGCATCACCCAAACATAAACTCATCTTTTATGTCCTTGAGCAAAAACACTGAATATTTTAACAGAAATAAAAAACAACATCTAAAAAAAAGTTCTCATCCCTCTAGACGAGCCTCGAATACGATAGATTCCAAAAAGGTTCAGAATATTTGGTATAGTTCCTCAATAAGTCAAAGTGTTCAGCTTGCCCACGGGTCTTTACCCGTCGCCTCCTGAAACACACAGAAAAGTTTCAGTCAACAACAGCAGCATCCAACCACCGACCCGAGAGATCGGGAATGAAACATCAAACAAACACAAACACACACACACACATTTATGAAATATATATTTATACCAATAAATATTTATACAAATATATATTTATACACACATATATAGGATATACACATATACACACACGCGCATATAATATCATCGATGAGTCATCACCTAGTACTTCTTGTAGTGTGTCAGGCTGCTGCAGTGCTGCTGTTTGGCTTCGTCCTCGTCGGCGTAGATCAGCTGACACAAGTTACAGAAGTAACCGACGACCGGGCGGACAAACTCTGTTCCTGTGAGGACCAAAAGAAACCACGCGGTGAGGGGACAGTGAACGCACCACTGCATGAACTAATGATTATATAAAAGCAGCGTGTGTGATAGACGAGCCTGAGGTGCGTCATATTATACACGTTGGTTCTAAATGAGTGAAAAACCCTGAGTATTGACTGCAGGTAACATTGGTGATGTCATGAAGCATAGACTTCTACACAACCAGAGGAGTCGCCCCCTGGTGGTCAGTAGAGTATAAAAGGTTCAAGACTCCAGCAAGACTTCCTCTGCAGGACCGGAGGTTGCCTCCTGGTTCCATCCAGGACCAGATGAGACGAGTAAACAATGAAGGTGAATTGTCTCACCGACGGGCCTTGTGGGTTCCTGCTGCTCATCAGCGCTCTCTGCAGATCCAGATTGTTGCTGCACTTGTAGCGTCGCTTCAGAGTCCTCCAAGTCCTTTGACTCCTGCGGCCAATCAACAGCAGCTTTCTACACACACATTATTGGAACCGTTATCTTGTGTTACTCATTCATATACAAACTGAACCACATGCATATATCTTTGAGGGTATCAAGGTTTTTTTAAACCACATGTTGCTGGTCTTTACTGGTACCAGTGTGTGGTTTTGTAGGATGTCCAGTAGAGTCTGGTTGATCGGGACTCACTTTCAGTGCTGGTTCAGAGGTCTCCCCCTGAACTTCAGAGGACTTTTTGTCTTTACACTCGTCCGTCACCGGAGTCTTCTTCGTCGATCCTTCTTTTTTCTGGATCGCCAACTTTAGTTTCTCATCATTCATCGACTCGCTCCTCTTCTCGGGCCCCGAGTCATTCTCACGAGTCCCTTTTCTTTTTAAGAGGTTGTCTTCTGGACTTGTTTTAGGCACAGACTCTTTTTCCAGAGCTTTTTTAGCTTTTTCAGCCGAGTCTCTCTCTATTGTCTCTTTAGACAAGTCTTTCTCTAGCATCTCTTTAGACAAGTCCTTGTCTTCAGTGTCTTTAGACAAGTCTTTTCCTTGAGTCTCTTTAGACGAGTCCATCTCTCGAGTCTCTTTAGACATGTCTTCCTCTTCAGTCTCTTTAGCCAACTCTTTCTCTCTTTGGACAAGTCCTTCTCTTGAGTCTCTTTGGACAAGTCCTTCTCTTCAGTCTCTTTAGACAAGTCTTTCTCTTTAGTCTTCTTAGACGTTGATTGTTTCTCTGGATTCTTGAGACTTTGACTCTTTCTCTGGAGTCTCTTGGGATGCTGACTCTCTCTTGAGCATCAGTCTTTTTCGAGGTTGACTCTTTCTCTCTCGTCTTTTTAGACATTGGCTCTTCTCCTGCAGTCTTCTTCAAGGACTCCTTGCTCCCCTGAGACATCCTCCTATCAGTTTCTACCACTTGTAGCGTCCTCTCCCTCTTGCTCCTCTTCTTGCTGCCTTCACTGCTGCCGTCTTTCCCCCCGTCCTTGGGCCACTGAGTCGGCTGCCTGTGAAGATAGGGAATCGGGATTAATGCCCACAGAGATCTGAACGGTGATCAGAAGACATGGTGAAAAGGTCTGGTGGACTCTAACCCGTCAGGGAGACACTCGTATCGGTTGGAGAGGGATGCGAAGACCCTGTGGCCTTCGATGGAGACAGGGTTAATCCTCAGCCCACTGACGACTCTCAGCGCCTCTGAGGAAGTCACGATGAAACCCTGAAACAGACAAACAACGTCTTTAAAATCCACTTGCGTCGTGTTCCTCTGAATTCAGGTAAATCTGACCATTCAGAAAAGAATATGCAATTTCTCATATTAATGTTGGTCATTCAAAACTCATCATTGGGTGGAAACGTTGTTTTATTCATTCAGCAATTACCTAACATTAATTTATCAATAATTTCCACTATCTTCTTATATTTAGAATTCTCAATAATGTTGAAACACACAGAAATAAAAAGTATATATACTTGTGGAACAATGGAGGCCTTGACACAACAAATACATCAAGGACCCAAAAATGACACGGTCTTCAACGTGGGCCAGAGTAATAAAATGTCCGATCGGCCTCACAGGCGACTTTGTGCGTTACGGGTAACAGAAGAAAAGGTTCTGACCGAGCCGCGTCCGTGGACCAAATGGAACTTCACCGGCGTCCCGAAATCGGTTACCAGCTTCAAAAAGTCGTCATTCTTGTATGGACCCAGCGGGAGGCTGAAGAAGGTTACCACTCGGGTGGACGAAGACTGCAAACAACAACAACAACAACATCAGACACATCCCGACCAACAAAACAAACCGATTTGATCAACGTCTCTATTTCCTCCTCACTCTGGATTCATCTTCTTCGACTTCTTTATCTGCAATAAATCAAACGGGGAAAGATGAAACGTTAAATCTGATGACCTGATGACCTCACATCAGTCTTTCAGAACAGTTGCTCTGGGGTTACCCGTGTCATCAGACTGATATTCTCCCAGTTCGTCAAGAGTGATGCAGTCCTTCAGGTCTAAAGGGAAGTCTGGTTCCTCCTGCAGACGACACGTACATAAGTAGTTTTACACTTATATCTAGTTCAAAACATTGAATATTTTAGTCCTCAGAGCCAACAGTGGTCAAATACTTCTAGTACTATTCCCAATGCTACTACATTAGGACTGCAACTAATGATTATTTTAATTATCTATTAATCTGTTGATTAATTTATCACTAAAAAAAGAACTTCCAAACCTTTATTCAAAAACATTAACAGATAAGCCCCGCCTCCTCACCGATGTCATTTGCGTCGGTGAGAGGGCGGAGATAAAACACCTCATAAAACCTCTAATTTAAAAAAACTTTACTAAAAACTACACATAATGATAGTGTTTACATCCACCTTTGCCCAATACTCCCCTTTACTGACTAGAGCTTGAACGCATCCTAATGCAAGTCAATGGAGCCTCTGTATGTTGTTAGACGGCCAAATAATGTATTTAAAATGTTAAATTAGACTCTACCTCTTCCTCCTCCCGCCGAGGCTCTTCTGCTTCCTCTTCTTCCTCAGCTGCTTCCTTCTTTATCTCCATCACTCTCTCCCGATTGTCAGCCTCTTCTTTCTTTATCTCCATCACTCTCTCCCGATCGCCAGCCTCTTCATCTTTCGCCTCGTCATACTTCACCTCCTCCTCTTCATCTAAAAACAAAACAGAAATTGGAAGTTTCTTTAAAGTGGTCTCAGATTTTTTTCTTTTTCCAGAAACGGCTGAGAATTTATTCCATTCCACCTTTTTTCGGTGAGTCTGTTCTCTCTGCGGGTCGGTCGTCTCCGTCTTCCTCTTCGTCTTTCTCTTCCTCTACATCGGCATCATGCAGAGTTTCTCCGTCCTCACCGATCACCTCCATCCCCTCGATGTCGCTCTCCTCTGCAGACGACCTGCAGGTCGTCACGATCGGGTTAAATAAACTCCCTCCTAAAGTAATAAAAGTATCTACTACTAACTACTAGCGTCTCTGCCCGTCTTGCCATAATGAGAAGGTCCTGGTCTACGGTTGAGGTCTTGAGATGACACTTGACCGGCGTCTCTGCCCATCTTGCCGTTATCAGAGTGTCCTGGTCTGTAGTTTAAGTCCACCTCAAAGCTGGAGAGGGACAACAACGACGGTAGCTCTTTTTTTACCGGGGTGCAGGTTCTGGGATTCCCCCAGCGGTCCAGCTCAGACGAAAGAGGACCGGGTTTCACCTGGCCTAGAGGGTACTGGAGCGATGGACCGCGGGGTTGATCCCGGCCGGCGGCGGCGGGTCGACGGGAGGAGCTCGAGGCATAAGAGGAAGAAGAGCTGTAAGAAGGAGAATCGGAGGAGAACGGTTTGACGGTGCCCCGTTTCCCTTTGATCTGCTTGAGGACTCGAGGCAGCGACTCGACGGTCAGGACGTCTTCGGGAAGCTCGGCGAGCAGCGCCAGGTCGGCGGGCTCCAGGCCGCAGCTGTCCAGGATGCCGAGGGCGCCGTCCTGCGACCACGGGGCTCCCCTGGAGGAAAAAGACGAGGACGGGTGGGGCGGCGCGGAGAAGGACTCCCGAAGCGGCCCGTAAAGATCACCGGCCGTCCGGTGGCGGCCCGAAGAGCCGGCGGCTTCGGGATCGGGCCGGAGATCGGAGTTGGACAGAGGCGGTCTGTAGGGGTAGTTGTGGGACATGGTGGGAACGATCGGGCGTCTTCTGCAGACAGAAGGTGTCAGGGAAGACAGGAGATGTGAATCTGACTCAGAGTCGCGGGGAAAAAAGAGACAAGGGCGGATCGTGTTGAGGGGAAAACAACGAACGCGAGAAAAGGGGCACGGACATGAAGACGATGAACAAGCTCAACGAATTATTGCTAACGTCACCAAAGTGTTACTAAAGTCATCAAAGTGTTACTAAAGTCATCAAAGTGTTACTTAAGGAGAAGAGAAATACCAACCAAAGTATTCTTCGGGGTAGCTGTGTCTGACTACAAAGTTAAGTATATTATATGTATGTATATTAAATTATAGTCAAGATACACATTAACATATGCCTGTTAATATTAGCTCATTGAAGATTTTAACAATATCAACGTGAGCTGAAAAGACGAGATAACGTAAATAGATCATTTCATTTGAAGTCTCAAATATTATACACCAATAGTCATCTCAGAGGTAAACATTGTACTTTACCACAAATCAGGAGGTACATATTATACTTTTTGCTGTACTACATATCAGAGATACATCTAGTACCTTTTACTGTGCCACTTTTCAGAGGTACATATAGTACTTTTTACTGTACCACTTTTCAGAGGTACATATAGTACTTTTTACTGTACCACATTTCAGTGGTTTACTGTACCACAAAACAGAGATAAGCATTGTACTTTACTGTATCTCAGTGGCAAATGTAGTACTTTGTACTGTACTACATCTGAGATACATGCAGTACTTTGTACTGTACTACATATCCGAGGTACTACTCTTTAGCTGTCCTGCATCTCTCAGGTGAGTCATGTCTCGTGTATCTAAGGAACGTTTTGAAAGCCGGATGCTTGCCGGGGTGATTGTCACCGTGTCCATGACATTTCTACTTTTACCGCAGCTTGTTGCATCTTCTGTGAACTACAGACGCATAAAAACGCGTGTTTTAACGCTCAGAACAAGCCTGCAGAAGCATCTCCCTGAACGTCTCACCTTTAAACTGTGTGGGGCGTTCAAATACACCTTAGAATGAGGACCACAAACAACAGGCAGAAACAAACAGCGGACTTACCTCAAGTTAAACACCGAATTGTGTCGCGTAACCGCCGCGGTATCTTTCTCGTCAGCCGATAGCAAAACTCCGGTGTGAAAACGTTGTTTAAGCGAATAAGAATGCTGAAAGTCGTCAAACTGTTTTTATGAAGCTAGCTATGTACGTGCCAAAGCGCCATCTTTGTTTTAACCTCTTCTTCGCGGGTTTTGTTCACTGCCACCTGCTGGTGTGGAGGTCGCACTGCGATAAAAAAAAAAAGTTAGTTACAAGTTTATTTAAATTCAATTGAATAAGTATAATAAAAGTAAAGAAAACATAACATGTGTGTGTGTGTGTATCCATATTTTTTTGTTGGTCATTGTACAACAGGGTTGCACAACAAAATGCAGATGTAGTTAAATATATTGTTAACTAGAAAATGCATTTCCTGCTGAAAATGCGTTGGAATGCTTAACATCTGAAAGCTTGAAGCTGAAAAGTAAAAAGTAAATTGCTGAAAAAAGTTTGAAAATAGCTGAAAATATCTGAAATATTAAATGAATAGTTGAAAAAGTCTGGAAATAGCTGAAATGAATAGGTGAAAATAACTGAAGTATGAAATGAATAACTGAAAATAGCTGAAATATGAAATGAATAAGTGAAAATTTCTAGAAATAGCTGAAATATGAAATGAATAAGTGAAAATGTCTGGAAATAGCTGAAATATTAAATGAATAACTGAAAATAGCTGAAATATTAAATGAATAAATGAAAATAGCTGAAAATAACTTAAATATGAAATGAATAACTGAAAATGTCTGGAAATAGCTGAACATGTCTGAAATTAGCTGGAATATGTGTTTTTTTTAAGTTGGACATAGCTTAAAATAGCTGCCAACATCTTACATAGGCTGAACATAGCTTAAACATCTGAACATATGTTTTTTTTTTCTACAAAATAATTTGTTAAACCCTGTCAAATAAAACATTATCAAATCACCAAAATAGTAGAATCAATAGAGAGGAAAGATTGAGCCGAACGCGCCGATATGTTTGTTATTTTTCTGGGTTAAATGAGACCTGAAAACTCTAATATTGGTTCTCTTCTAATATCTCTCCATATATAGACACACGCGCGCGCACGCTGCCACACGCACGCACAAACCGTTGGTCTGTGTGGCTTGCAATGTATGATAGACAAGAGCGTGTGTGAGATCCGCCACTGATTAGCCTAATGTGAAGCACCTGTGTGACAGAGACAGACAGCTCTGAATCTGATGAAAGCAACCTGTCAGAACATTTGGATTTTAAAGAGAACCATAACTCTCACCCTAAAAACGTCCACATTAGGAGAAGCTCAAGGCTTGTGTGAACGTGTACATCTCCTTAAATATGTTTTAGGTTAAGAAATGAGGGTATAGTCGCAGTTTAGAAAATGCTCCTGTTTGCTTCAAAAGAGTTGAAAGGCGCTCATAATTACAATGGAGATGACTGAGCAGAAAAGTGGAATTCTCCCCTCGTAAAGGCTTCTCTCGAAAAATCTGGGAAACTGTTGGATTCCACAGTCACATTTCTATGACAAGCACAAGATTCCCTACTACTTTTTCAACAAAATATGTCTAAAGAGTAAGAATTGTGGCCGTAGTTCCGATATACAAATCTTTTTTCCGCACGATTCTAAAGCAGCGCTGCACTCTCCCGATGACGTCACAGCTCTAGACTTCCACACACACACACATTGTAAACGTCAAGAGGAGCGGAAAAACACATACAACTAAAATAATAACAATTAAATAACTATACAAGAAATGAAAGTTATAGCTAACACATTTGTCAACATTTTAAACATAGAATTGTGTCTATAGCTGAATGTATGCCGATATAGTAAGCTTTTAAAGTTGAACAAGTTGAAGCGGATTTGAAGATTTCTCTCATTGGATCCCATTCATTATTTATTCCATAAAAAAAATCATAATTTGAAAATTTGAAAAGATAAAAAATGTTTGAAAATATACAGTAATAGTTGAAGGATATCTGAACATAAGAACAAATGAATTGCTGAATTTGCTGAAAATATGAAGATACTGTAAGCTTTTTAAAATTGAAGATTTTCTCCATAGGAATTGATGAATTTAAGAAAAGGGAGTTTGACGAGTAAATTATCAGTTCACCTTTTCTATTTAATACTGTCAATTCAGACACTATGAGCATCACAGTTACATTATTGTTTTTAAAAGGTCTGCACCATGAATGTATAATTACTAATCTCACCAGTTGAAAGACATTTGTAGGTCTATTTTCATCTTAAATCATCACTTTGATGGATTAAAACCAACTTTAAACTTGTGGGTTTTAGGACTTTACCCTCTCTTTGCATTCTGCCGGCCTGATAGCTATGTTTAAATAGTTTTATTGTCCTGTAAATACTTGTAAATATGTAAACTGCCATGTCAGAGAAGTGTTTTATTGTAAATAAATAAAGCTTTTAAACACACAAGTCTTTGGTTGTTCTCATAATAACATGTGACGGAGTACCTGTAAATATAATACAAATCAATATAGACCGGGATATACGCTTTCATACTGGCGGTGCGATTTTTTTTCTTTTCGCGCTGCAATTGAACGCATCTTAATTGAAAAGTTTGGTCGCCATAGCAACAGTAGCTAAGTGAAGCGTTTGAGATAATCGACTATGCCAGGAAAGTGTAGCTTTAACTATGTTGGCTACTGAGTAGTGGCAAAACATTCAACGTGGGAGAGGCGTCAACGAGCCATGAAAAAGGAAGCAGACGTCAGAAAGCTAAGGTAGAAACTACGGAGCTAAAAGCCACGGAGCTAGAAGCTACATAGCTAAAAGCTACATAGCTAGAAGCTACGGAGCTAGAAGCTATAGAGCTAGAAGCTTCAGAGTTAGAAGCTACAGAGTTAGAAGCTATAGAGTTAGATGCTTCAGTTAGAAGCTTCAGTTAGAAGCTTCAGTGAGAAGCTTCAGAGTTAGAATCTACAGAGCTAGAAGCTTCAGAGCTAGAAGCTACAGAGCTAAAAGCTACACTACAGCGAAGCAACTGGAGCGGCAATGTCCTAACTGTGGAGGTAATGTGGCCACTGAAGGTTTCACATTTACATTATTCTTTTAAATCATCTGAAGATGCCGGTGTTAGGGCTTAAGAAGCGACCGCGTCAACTGGCGACTTTGAACCGACCTTGTCCGTGGTGGTCGTGGTTATATACAGACATCTGGTGAAAATAGGAGAACACTAGCTGTCTTCGTAAATGTCGCATTGCTTTCTTTGTATATTTTATATTATCATGTAGGTTATGTGCGACGGTTTGACGCTGCATTACATAATTAAACAAGGTGGTGTTCACGGGACAGCCATAGCGCTGCCGGTTCTCTGGCCGAGTTTCCCAAACAGCCGTCGTAACCACGGCAACAGTGGACGCGTTCGGCTGAAAAGGGTGAACAGGGTCGCCTGTTAATCCCGCACAAGCCCGCATTCAGATACATGTTGATACGTTTATTCTTTTAATCAAACTATTGAATATCATTCATTTGTGTCATTTAATTTTAAGGTATCTACTGTATGTTTAAGAAAGAAGGGCGAGAACAGGAAAACCCTAGGATTTTACATGTTGACCCATTTTGAGCATAAACATCTAATAATATTGCCAGAAAAAGTAGTGAAACGGTGCAAATGACCATGATGGCTGATATCTGCTTTTATTCTGATGTCCCTGCACTCTGATGCGGTACTGAAAGAGTTAAGGATGGAGTGATGAGCCCTGCTGGGTGGTGGATGAGATTTCATATACTCTAGCCATAACTCGAGCGCAGCATAACTTAGATGTCTATCTGCTTCTCCGAACTTCAGAGACAGCGGAGCCTGAGGAGGTTAGTGCACTTACTGTATATATTAGTAGTCTATAAACAGGGATGAGGCGGGATTGGAAGCAAACATAATTTACAGTATTGTTTTATGTCTTTAAATCGCCTTTGAAAAACTTCTGGATTTCCACGCAGTTTTGTTATTCCGTGTGTGGTGACTGATTTATGTGTGTTTCCATCAAAACCTATTCACTGATGCAATAACACAAATTGCATCTAGATGCACTGGAAATGTATCCAGCGATTGGGAAGTTGTTTTGCATTCATGGATGAGTGCACTTGAGAAAGACACGCCTCTTTTAAAGCAGCTTCTTTACTTTCCCTTGCTCATCATTGTCTCTCTGTATTGTAAATGCTTTTAAGTAAGTGTTGGTGACCTCTATCGCCGATATGATTTTGTTAAATAGACGACTCCGGGGGGCTCAGCAATTAACATCAGAGCCTTGTGTGAGAAAAGACAAAACACACAAGATAAAGAGAATAATACAGACATCTGGGTCTGAGATAGGACTGAGAGTGGTCAGGTAACGGCCTCACATGGGGTTATCACAGTAATGGGGAAAAATTCCGCTCTAAAGTCTGCTCCACATTTCCACATTTTCAGTGCATTTAGACAGACTCCCAACCACAAGGGCACACCCACACATTAGCACAGCGTGAGCACCATTAAGATGTTTCCCACATGAGTGTCAAATAATGCTTCCAGCAAAGCGACACTATGTATAACTTGGTTACCCAGACATCTCATCCGATGTTTCCTAAACCAGATACGTTGATCAATAAGACACAGGCTACTGTGAATGCTGAATAAAAACGTGTATCTACTGTGTTGGGTGCTGAGTTGAAGAGTCCTCAATATAGATAGAAGGGTATTTTTTTTAATCATTTAAGGATTGGTTGATCACCCTGCAGTGATGTGGCAAGAATCAGCAGGTCCCTGTTGTTCACAACAGATGCAGCATCTGTTGACTCAAAGCCATATTGTTGTTATATTTTGTGGAACATGGTTTAAGCAGATATGGAAATAAATACAACAAACTGGTCCAGGGCATGGTGAGATTATATACTAATTATTATTATACTGACTGCTACAGGAGTGTTCTCGTCATTGACATAAATGATGAGTCTAGTTTTTCTGTTATAAATATCTGGGCAGGAAGTATAGACATATAAATAAAATACACTAAGCAGATATGCATTATGTACATATAACAAATGGGAGAAGGGGGTCAGTTGTCTTTGATATCACACAAAGCTGAGTTATAATATGATTGTATGTGAGAAAAATACCTTCTGAGGGCAATTCTTTGTTTTTAGAGTGACTTCTAACAGGACACCACCGATTAATTATGTATCGTATTAGCCACAACACAAATTTCAGAGCTCAGATAAAAATAGTGCTCAGAAACAAAAAACCCAATATCAATGGGAAAGCACTTGTATTGATCTCAGGATACCTGTATGCCGGTACTAAAGAAAATAATCTGTCAGGTTGTGAATTGAATGAAAAAGACAACCGTGATGGCGACCTCGTTGTGATGCCTTTTTGCCACAGAAGTAGTGAGGGATCTCTTTTCCTCTCTCCTTCTCTATGTGTGCCCAATGTGCTCTTTGTAAGTGACACATTGTTTGTGTGTTGGAGTGTTTGTATCTGAGTCTCGAGTGAAGCAGTCTTTGTTGACAGCCAGTTTGGACATGGTCTCAGCATTAGTAGCTCTATCAAGATAAGACCACTGGCTCCTTAAAAAAGGGAGATGAGCAGTCCGAAAAACAAAACTATAATTGTATGCCACCATAGACTCATTCATTGACTGAGCCTGATCCAGATAGTTGCAGACAGAATACCTTAAGGTACCACTGAAACTGTACGATGACAACACCTTCAGACATGGCTGTGAGCAGCACCAAAGGTAAGCGCAGAAATGATGAAATGCATATAAATGTAATACATGACAAAAGGCAAACTCCATCTGCTATTTAGCAAGGAATAGAAGTATTACATCATGGCTAAAAGAGAAACAACATTGTTCTCACACCTAACACCCCTGTAAACACACGTTGTGTATGCATCTGTGGATTTATTTGTGGATGTATTTTCTTATTTTGTTGTTTAAAAAAAAAAAAAGCATCCTGTGGAGACACAATGCCTCTAGTTATTGTGCATAAATGTATGTTACCATTCTCATGCCACTATGATGTAAATATCAAATAAAGTCAAGTTAACAGACACGTGTCGGTCAGCAGTGTGTGGAGGAGATGAGTTACTGCTGGCAGTAGCTCTGACTCTATGAACTCCCTTTGGTTTATTCAGTTGGCCTACAACCTGAATCACAGCTAATTATTAAGACATTTTTATTTAATTTTGACTGTATGCAAGGAACTGAGTAGAACGAAATTACGTACAAAATAGCCGTGTAGTGTACGCCCGTCAATTTTGTTTTCTGAATAACGACACTTTTCAGCCACGAGTTCTGGACCCTGGTTGTTATGGCAACGCTAAATACCGTCTGTTCTCTAAATGATGAACGTTACATCGTTAGTATATATGAACATTAACTCACCGGTGGACGCACCTCAGCAGGATTAGACAGACACCCTGAAAAGTGTAACGTCGTGATAGAGGTCAGTGACACCAGTAGCGATACTACGTGTCACGTGTTAGCTAAACGCGAATGTGTCGGCGCGCGCAGCACGGCAGAGCGATGTCTCCGTTATAATGATTATAACTATGAGGATTTTTTAGTTGCCTATTTTGTGGTGCCCCCCCCCAGGACGTGGTGCCCTACGCGCAGCGCGTAGTGCACGTTACGGGAGCGGCGGCGCTGAGTGCACCGTTTAGCATGACGTTTAACCGTCACCGTTGTATTACTCAACGAGCTAAACTACATCATGATGTATACCAGCTTTCGTAACGATAGTCGCTGACTGATAAAAAAAAAGGTGTGTTCAGGTAAACAGTTTATCCTTAGACACAATACTTTTTTACTCATGTTTAGTGAAAAACGGAATACATTATTACTATTTTCAGGTTAGATTTACTTCCCAGAATGTGCAGGCCGATATGAATGTTTCAACTCCCAATTTGCTGTGAGTGCGCGCGCGTGTGCGTGTATACACCTGACTGTGAGAAAGAGAGAAATACAATGTGTTTTAGGAAATTATTTCAATGGGTTTGAGTGGACATTTAATAATTGATTCGGCCATCATCTCCGGATCAATACATCTTTATGAGAATATCCCTTTGCACGGGGTGCACGTGGTGCCATGAAGCTGCGGTGATGCTCACAGCTGTTGTCAGGATGTGGAGATGTGTGTCCGGAATGATAAGCTTCCTGGAATCACCAGGGCAGAGCGGAACATTGGCTTATATGGCACCATTATGCAGCCCGGCCGTGCTCTATTGTTGCCTCAGCACTCCAATGAGCAGCACGGTGTCCTGTATCACGAGGAGATCAGGAAGCCTCCGTCTGATCACTCAGGTTATCCGCTTGCAGAAATAGACCGTTCTTTGGTTGTTAGCTAATGGAGTATATCCAGCATTATACTGTAATAAAAATAACTCCGTCATTCTACTCGTAAAGGGGTGAAATTGACTGCCACTTTGAAGTTACATGTCGAGAATACCTCTGAAGGATTTGCATTCCTCCAAAGGTCAGGAATGAGGAGAATTTAATAACATCTGTTATTTGTAATAAGAAATGCTTTCAACTCAAACATATGATGTTCTACATGACTAGCCCATGTTTTCATTTCAGTACCCCATTACAGTCATTTGCTGATAATATCAATTCTCATAGCAGCACTTTTCACCATCTAAGTGACTTGCTGCTTTACATAGACAACATTTCTTGAAAAGAAAAAAGGCATTGGATGAAGGAAGAACCAATAAAGACAGCAATTAGGAACACAAGATAACCGGAAAAGCAAGTTACAAAGATAATGTGATATAACAAATGTTAAAAGTAACTGTAGAATGAACAGAGAGACTATATGGGAACTAGCAAAAATAGGTATTATAAGTCGGTGTTATATTGACGACCTGTGCCTCTTGTGTGCTGGTTTATTTGTGGAACCGCAAGAAGTGATTATTTTCTGTTTTTCACTTAGTTTTTGAGAAAAAAATCTATTTTATTTAAAGTGAAGCGTTTATAAGTATGAACAATACACAGAGCTCTCCAGGTGGCGATACCGTGCAGCAGTTAGTTCATGAATGCCCTACAACCCTGACACAGGTAGATTTGCATGTTTACAGAATAAAGATGAATATATTCCAAAGAGGACAGGTCCTCTTTGGAATATATTTGATTACATGTCACCAGTCATGATACTGTAGCCTTTACCTTCTTGCAGACATGCCTCGTCAATTCCCAAAGGTAACTCTGAGTGAGGCAGAAGAGGAGACACAACTGTTAGTGGAGAAACTGTACGCATCAGCGCTAAAGGAAGAAGACAGCAAGGATGCCTCATCCTTGTTCACCGTGCCTGAGGACTGCCCAATCGGCCTCCAGCAGGCCAAGGAGCATGAACTTCGGAAGGAGCTGGCAGAGGAACATTCAGAGGAGAGTACCAAAAGGTAGGCCATGCTATTGATTTGGCACCAAATTGAAAAGGATGTCGTTATCGGTCCGATCAATGTCCAAAATTAAACGTTAGCCTATATTAATTGTATTGCTAATTTTGCAGGAGGAAAGGTCTGAAGATGATTCGTTCCCAGTCCATGTCCCTGCAGAGCCAAGTGAATACAGATTGTACGCGGTCCGCGGCGGTCACGCCATACCTGACCCCCAGCTCCACCTTCTCATCAGTGCCAGAAAATTGCCCCGAATACCAGAGAGTCACTATTAGTGGTGATTACTGTGCTGGAGTAAGTAACGTAAAAACATACATGTGTCCCTCACCGTGAGATACATTAATGCCTTTTGAGCTCTACAATGTGTACATTTACTAATCTCATCTTATGTTGTCATGCTAACAGAATGTTAAAAACGTGGCATAATTGCATCACATGTATCACGTCACTTCCCCTTTCAGATCACAGTGGAGGACTACGAACAGGCAGCCAAAAGTCTGTTTAAGGCTTTGCTCATTCGTGAGAAATACTCAAAGCTAGCCTACCATCGATCCTGCAGAACCACAGCCCAGTTCCTCCGCAGCGCTGAGAACATGAGATGGAGCGAAGATGATGAGGTTCTTCCAGGTGTGGAGTGTATACAGTATACACATTATAGTTATTGATAAACTCACTGATGTTTTAATCTGCTTTAAATGACAGTAACAGAACAATGTTGTGGTCTCCAGACATGTGTCCGTGTCCAACCGAGGGAGAAGATCCCTACAGCATCCAGAACATCCCTGAGAATCTGAACTATGAACTGAAGATGAAGGATGGGATCGTGCATGTGTATGATGATGCCGAGGCTCTGGGAGGAAACCAGCCCCACGACCTTCCTTACCCAGACATGGAGACCTTTGCCATAGACTTTGCTCATGTGCTGGCAATGATTGCAGATGGACCAACGTAAGACAAGAAAAAACGACACAACAGCTATGCCGGTTGAATACATATCCCTCGTTGTAAAACTGGTTGTCGCATGAAGTTACATTTTCTAATCTGCGGTCCGCTCTAATATCTCATCCACCACTTTGATTTTCAGGAAGACATACTGTCACAGAAGACTTAATTTCTTAAGTTCAAAGTTTTACCTCCATGAGATGCTCAATGAGATGGCTGAGCTAAAGGAACTGAAAAGTGTGCCTCACAGAGATTTCTACAATGTTAGGAAGGTTAGACTTCTGTGTATAATACAATATTGTATCCCACAGATTTCCTCTGTAAAAACATGTTCTTAATTCTGCCATAAATGTAACTATTTGTAAAAAAAAAGAAAAAGGAAACATCTTGTTTTGAACCAACACATTTTCCAGGAGACTGAACGTGGCCATTGTTTCTTTCTCTCAGGTGGACACGCATATTCATGCAGCTGCCTGCATGTCTCAGAAACACCTGCTGACCTTCATTCAGGAAACATATAAGACTGATGCTGACCGTGTGGTGTTGGAAAAGGCTGGACAAAAGATGACCCTGCAGGAGGTTTTCCACAGTCTCAATAAGAACCCCTATGATCTTACCGTGGACTCTCTGGATGTACATGCTGTAAGAAAAGTAGAAACTGACACCATGTTTGTTTGTTGAAATGAAGTTGAAATGAAGTGAAAACATTGTTTACTCTCTCGTCCTCTAATTTATGACACTTTCTCTTCTAGGACAGTATTGATTAGTGCTTTTTTAATTACTGGTCATTCTAATATCACAATTATGCTTTGTAATGTACAAACTTCACAGGGGAGACACACCTTCCACCGGTTTGATAAGTTCAATGCAATGTATAATCCAGTGGGAGCGAGTGAACTTCGAGAAATCTTCCTGAAAACAGACAACCTCATGAATGGAGAGTATTTTGCTCGCATCATAAAGGTATTATATCAAGTAATCATACACTGTAAGTCAGAACCTTTACTGAGACAGCTTATTGCACTCTACTTCTCTTCTTTATTAGGAAGTGGCCCATGACCTGGAGGAGAGTAAGTACCAGCATGCAGAGCCTCGCCTCTCCATCTATGGACGCTCTCCAGAGGAGTGGGACAGTCTGTCTAAGTGGTTTATTCAGCACAAAGTACACTCTCCAAACATGAGGTGGATCATTCAAGTGCCCAGAATATAGTGAGTGCTAGAGGCTTAAGAAATATTCTGAGGTATCAAATTGAACAGAATTCTTTAAATTGTGAAGTTGTAAATGTCCTAAAAATATAAGACGTTGTTTGTATGTGTTTCAGTGATATTTTCAAGACAAAGAAACTGGTACCAAATTTTGCCAAGATGCTGGAGAACATATTCCTTCCTTTATTTGAGGCCACTGTCAACCCACAGAAGCACAAAGAACTTCATGTTTTCCTCAAATATGTAAGATATTGCATAATTTAGAGTCCATCATACTTGTGTTCACAAAAATGACTTGCTCATGTTTCTGATTTATATGTTTACTTTTTATCTTTTTTAATATAACCTAATCACTAATATTTCTTTGTTGGAGCTAATACTTTAACCCCCCTGGCATTTATGTGCAGTATAAAAACACACATAACTGGTTTATAATGCACTATAATACAGTTGTAAGATGATGTGAAGTGTTTCAATGTATTTGTCAACATTTGTTACTCACCCATAAGTGGAGGATGGTGTATAAACTGATAATGAATGACAATATATGATCATTGTATCTTTATAGGGAAGGCACGTGTATTTGTATAGTCCATTTCAACAACAAGGCAATTCAAAGTGCTTCACATAAAACCATTAAAAGCACCAAAACATAATGTAAAATAAAACAAGATTGTAAAATCAATTAACAATAAACATTTAAAAAAAGCTTCTTTATATGAGAAATTATAATTTTTAACAAATACTCTACATTCATAGACACACTAAAATATCATATCTGCTCACAACTAAATTGTTGTGCATTGAAACCATTCATCAAATGCTAAATGGGTGTTTAACTAAGGTGTTACCTAGAGGAAATGAAATAAGACATTTGAGGGTAAGAGTAAACAATTCCAGGACATAAATTACTAATTTGTTGGAACAAATTAAGCAATATAACCTATAATAAAGACTTATAAGTTGAAGAAAACAAACTCAAATTTGTGACATGATTATTTAATTTAAATGTCCCTCTGTGCCTGCCAGACTTTATAAAACCATCCCAGTTAATTCCAATCTTCTGCGCAGGTGTCAGGGTTTGACAGCGTAGACGATGAGTCCAAACACAGCGATCACATGTTCTCCTTCAGGAGCCCAAAGCCAGAGCAATGGACTGCAGATGACAACCCCCCATACAGCTACTACATCTTCCACATGTATGCAAACATCATGGTCCTGAACAACCTCAGAAAGTAAGTGCCAATGCCTCCTCATCTCCTAGATATAGGCTATCTCTTAGTAATGGGTCGGATATTAAAGTATCAATGTTCAAGTACTGAACTACTGAACACTCACGCATAGCTGGTGAGCGTAACAAGGACATCACGATATGCCGTACAGCTGATGTCTATAAATATTCTCAATAGACTATGGTGCACACAAGGATGAACCGATTTAGCTTGTGTATTGATTTTCCCTTTGTGTCGCCTGTAGAGAGCGTGGACTGAGCACCTTCCAGCTACGTCCTCATTGTGGAGAAGCTGGATCCATCACTCACTTGGTCTCTGCCTTCCTCACATCAGACAACATCTCACATGGACTTAATCTGAAGAAGGTACTTCATGGATACAGACGCTGTTTGCAGAATTTAAAACGATCAAAGAGTATGTATCAAAAGGGATACATACAGGGAGCGGGGAACATAGCACAGACCATTGCAGGGAACATAAAATAGACCATAACAGGGTACATAACAGGGAACATAGCACAGACCATAACAGGGAACATAGCACAGACCTATCTGTTTTAATGTGGATTAAGGCATACACATACCGATATTACATCAGGTCATGTTTATTATTGTGAAGCTGGAACAAAATGTTACATTTAACAACACATTAATTACTTGTGCATCGAAACAATGTACATCAAACAGTAACAGTAATCAAACAGTACTACATGTGCTCCATTCAGTAATGTTTTTAGTTATTGTTTGTCTGACTGAGAGTGGTATCTTTTTAAACTTCCCTCAGAGTCCTGTGCTGCAGTACCTGTACTACCTGGCCCAGGTGCCAATTGCAATGTCTCCACTCAGCAACAACAGCCTGTTCCTGGAATACTCCAAGAATCCTCTCCCAGAGTTTCTGCACAAAGGCCTGTGTGTGTCCCTGTCTACAGATGACCCCATGCAGTTCCACTACACCAAGGTAATCCTAGTCCCACACACAGGACGTTTAGTGTTTCCAGTTCATGATGCCAGCATATTAGTGTACATTTCTATAGACATAGCAATGCAGTGTGCTTTAAAAGGAGTTAGTTCTGCAGTGTAAATAATGATCCATTGCTTGTGTCCTGCTTGTAGGAACCCCTGATGGAGGAATACGCAATCGCAGCCCAGCTGTGGAAGCTCAGCACCTGTGATGTGTGTGAAATAGCCAGAAACAGTGTGCTGCAAAGTGGTCTGTCTGACGAGGTACTGACACCATTTCCTCTGCAGAATCTTCCCTTACACTTAATCAACATTAATTCCATCTGTTTCTAAATACCTAACTATGTTGTTTGCCTACAGTATAAGAGGCACTTCGTAGGAGTGAACTATCTGAAAGATGGACCTGAAGGGAACGATATCCATCGGACCAATGTTGCCCAGATCCGCATGGGCTACAGACACGAGACTCTGTGCAATGAACTCAGCTTCATGGTCGACGCAGTGATGTCTGAAGCTATGAACTCCCAGTCTGAATAATATGGACCGTGTATTCGACAAGCATGCTCTTCGTAAACACCATTTACCTTAAGTTTGAGAAGTGCCAGTGATGATGGAAACGAATGCTTTGGATGACTGATGGCACTCTGTTTCTCAAAGGTTTAGAGAAAAGCTGTCGAGGGCCAGATGTGAGAGACACATTTAATCACTTGCGATTACACAAACCCACAATGTATAAACAACTGTACCTTACACTCCATTTCGTGAATGGGGGTATGCCATAGAAACAGTTAGAAACAGTTACTGTATATACTGTACATCAGACACAAGAACATTTATGCTTGAGAGAGCGTAACACAATGTGAGAGACGACTCTGATAACAGATGTCTGGTACATTTCCTCCGACTCTCCCTAAAATACTGTGGCGTGTTTTAAAGAGGTTTGGAAATATATGAATATATATTTAAGCTTAGGGAAACACAAAAGTTCGTAACGGCAAATTACTTTTTAATAGATGTTTGAAATTGTTCTAGAAATGTTGCATTTACATCAATGCTCATCATCTGAAGCAGTATACTGTATGGCAAAAGAATAAAAAGGTATTCTGTCTTCACAATGATTATTGGAAAGCAAACATTGCCATCTAATGGCTAAACTGCACCATGTAATCATATCACATTAATGTAAAAAACACACACCTATAAAAATAAAAGCTCTTCATGGCCATTATGTTACATTTCTTCCAAACAAAACAATTGACGTGTTCGTCTTTAAAAATAATATTCAGTAGTTGTCCATGGTAGTGCCTCTAAAAACAATCACATCAGATTGTGTTTAAGTTGCATTGTCGTCATCCACTTCTATCCTCTCATCTTCCAGAGCGGTTTCCTTGGTTTCCTTTATGCTCTTCACACATGTCCACTCTTCTGTCTGGATGTATTCTTTCTGCTGCTTCACGTCAAAGCTCAGAGCACGACTCCTCCTCCTTTTCACAGAGAGAGAGAGAGAAACTCATCATATGACGCTCTTCTGGAGGCAATAAGAACCAGCATCATTTCATACGTGTGTTATCAGTCAATCCACAGCTCTTTAGTGCTGTTGTACAGTGAAGCGTTATTGAGTAGTGCTATACAGAGACCACTAAGAACCAATTACCTCTTAGCTGATTCATGTATGTACTTCTTCATATAGAAACATTTAACCACAACTAATTTGTTAGAATTTAGAAAACCACTTACTTTTGGATATACCCAAGGAGGATTATTGTAGTAAGGAGAAGGGCACACGTTGAGGTGATGAGTATCACCGTCACTGGAGAAACATGAAAGGGCAAAGACATCAGTCATAAGAAACAAAAGTCACGCCAAATATGTTTCTTTGGAGTGTTTACTTGTATGCTTTCACTTAATACTATATTGTCCGAGCAATATAAATTGAATATGACAAAACGTTCTTCCACAGAATGAATTCCTGTAAATAAAATGTGCATACCTCCAGTAGAGCTCTCTGCACTGCCAACAAACCGGGCTGGTTGTGCCTCACTGCCAATGGTTTTAGAAGTTGAGGAGGAAGAAGGACGAGAGGAGGAGGAAGATGTAGCGTGCGTGGTCTGGGTAGGACTTGTTGCTTTAGAATAATCACTCCGGTTCAAAGGGCTATCAGTGGTTGCATCCTTCAATTGTGTCGCTGCATCTGTGCGTGTGCATAAAGGCCATGAGAGATTAGATACAGTACCTGTTATATAAAGCGCAAACTTTGTTCTGGTGGTCATTCATTAAAAAAAATGTTTTGTCTCCCATTGGCAACTAAGTTATGAAAGTGAAGTCCTTGTAGGGCTTGATAACCCATGCAGGCAATTATGAATGGGTTTTTGGCACTAATGGTACATATTTAGTTTATGTATTAAGTCAAATAAACATATCACAATTGAAGAGGTTTAAACACGCCTTTTATGATATCCACAATTTTAGTCTTACATGTATCTCTCATGAATTTAGAGTAGAGTATTTTAAAGTAGTGGAGCAAAAACAAAATTCTGTATTATATATAATAAATGTGTCTGTATCCAAATTTGGTCAACATGAAAAAACAAGAATTGTTACTTTTCACTTACACTAATCTGAGTAAAACTTAATACCTTCTGTATATGTTTTATTTACAGAACAAAAACATTTGACACTGTTAGCTTGCACAATATCTTCCATAAAGTACTGTCTCTTTATGTGTAGCATAAAGTACTTGACAAAAAAATCGATATAAAAAAGGTCCTACCTGATTCATTGAAGCAAAACACATCAAATTTCCGTGTAACAGATGCTCGCCATGTCACCAAGCCTTTGCGGTTTTGGCCACAATTAGGAAGGGCATTGATGCGGGGGATGACTGCAAAATGTTCATCAATCCATCCAAACCTGAATCAATTCCAAACATGACACAATATCAGGGACGTTTCATTAAACTCCACTGGGATGACCGAGAGGAAGTTTGTTTCTCTGGTCTTACCTGCACGTTTCTAAACCTCGAGTCAGAGCTTCCTGTACTTGTGCTTTTGAGGCAATGTTCACTCCGAGGGATGAGCAGAGCTTCCGAGCATCAGAGGCATTGAAGCTGTACTGAGACCGGCTGAGGTCATCCAAGCCACTAACCGTGAAAACTCCAGCAATACTTTGGTTTTCTGCTGGGAAAACTGGAAACAACACAAAACACTTTTAGATATAGGTACTTTTCAGAGGAGTTGCTTACATTTATCTCCAGGGAATTTATTTGAACCCCATAATATAATTGTACAAATGAATAAATATAAAAAACTGCTGGATTCACTTACCTCTGATGCGGCTTGATTCAATATTATGATCAGAGGTGACCGGAGTAATTGCGAACAGTGATGTGATGCAAAGCCAAATCATATTTAAGACTTGTCAGAGTTGAGTCGGATGAAAGCAGAGCGATGGCCAGTGAGGCACGGTGTATGTGCCTGAGAGCCAGATGACAGGGTTAAATAGGGTTGATCCTGTTCACTGGGGCGTGTGGACTTGGTCATTACCAGAAAGTAGCGGAAAAGGAAGAGGGAAGTACTGCTCCAGGGCCACATCAAGAGCCATCATATGTTCTCGGAGCGGGGCCCAGGAGACGAAGAGATAAAATAAATACGGACACAGGAGATAAAGCTCCAGAAATGCCCTGCAAAATGTAGTTAATTGTTCTTGTGAAAATACAGCTTGTGATACGAGTCCTCCTATAGGCAACATGCACTGTTACTGACATCTGACACTGGGCACCCTCTCCAAATGATTTCCTCCCATGGGGAATTACTCAATCATGAACACGCTCATGATCTCTGGTATCCTCTGATGAGTTTTTGGCACACAACTACATCCCACTTCCACAAAAACATCTCCGTACGACCTGACGGCAGGAAATGACGCAGAGCTGACGAACACGCAGCAGTGTTTTTGTCAGATGTGAGGTGTCAATGAGGGCATAATAGATGACCGATCAGGGGCAACGGAAAAGGGCAGATATTAACTTCTCTTAAGGTGTTCGGGTGTTTTGGGGCTCATTGAGCTAGAATGTTGATGTGTTGGAAAGTGAGAACAGTCATGTTGATGAGATCAAAAAATATACATTCAGCTTTAGTTGCCTGCAGTTACAGCCAGCAGCTACATTTACTTATTGTATTTACAACTCACAGAGATGTAGGGAGTGAATAATGAATGTAAATGTATCAGGAGGCCAGAAACCGGAATCCAAATGAATAATAATGATGCTCCAAATATGATGAGTGTATTTAAGCAACACATTCATCATACAATTTGAAAAGGTATGTCAATGCGTGACGTGTTTCCACAGTTAGATGTTCGTATGTCAGAAGAAAGAATCCAGCACCAACCGGCTAGCATCTTATATTTCTCAGTAGAAACAACTGCAATATCTTTTCAGGCACCTTTATTTATAAAGGTAAAGTGGCAGATCCTCAAATCTACAAACAAAAACTAGCAACAAAGGTTGGCACACATGTGCAAAGAGGATAAAAATGAGCCTAATGCCATCTAATCAGTGCTCTCATAAAATAAGAAATCTCTCAGTGCTCTGAAGACAAAATGGCACAAACAAGAACCATCGACTGCAACAACATATTGCACTCAAGGCACTACTTTGGAATGTGCTTCTATTTAAAGGTATTTAAATACACATAATAGAAATCAAACAAAACATTCCTTTATATTCTATATTTTTAAATATTAGTTGACATCTCTTAGGGTCTTTATTATCTATTGGACCTGAGAGATTATGCTTATAACATTAGAGTGTAGTTGAAAATACACTTTTTCTACTGCAGCATTTAACAGAAAAGGCCATATTTATAAAAAGAAATACCCAAACCAAAATAAGCATATATATATATATATATATATATATATATATATATATATATATATATATATATATATGCAAACATTTTTTTTTCCTAAACAGAAATTATCTGTACATTTTTTTATCCAAACAAACATTATAACTTAATGAAAAGGAACTGTTAACTATAACAAAGGCAACATTATCCATTAAGCCTCCCAAAACGTCTTTGGCCCTCGAGAGTCAGGGCCATGGATTCAAGTGGGTCCGAGTGTGGTGATATGGTCAACTGGCAGAGACGGAGGGCGACGGGTTCTTTGGTGGTTCTGCTACACTCAGTCCACGGATCTTCCTCTTGCCTCGCACTAAAGTCCGTCTCTGCTTACGTGTCCTCTCGTCTGTTGTAGTAGTCACTGAAGAATGTAAAGATACTGATAACCAGACACATCACCACAAACAGTGTCAGGGCGATCCAGAGAAATCGTCGATTCAGGGGAATCTTGGGACAAAACCGACGAAGAAGAACCAGAACCTCCTCCATCCTCCTGTGGAGATAATGACCTCGGACAGTTAACATCGGATGTGTTCATTGTTGATAACAGTTTAAACATCGACTGCAACAGATAAACAAAATCATCAAATAAATCCATGTATCTAATGGAATCATGAGAATGATTTATACATTGAAAGGATGGGAACATTGGATTATGTATTTGTTAATAATGGATATGTTTATTCCTTCCGATTTAATTTCACCCTTTTCTTGTATATTTGACCATTTGTGGATAATAATATGCAAACTATGTAGAGCTACATAAATACTTTGTGTCTATAATCTACAATGTTTATTGCAATGAAATGTCAGTGGCAGACACTAGTGTTGTTGTTGTTGTTGTTGTTGTTGTTGTATGAAGACAGGAGTGTGTGCTTTTCTGCTTCTTTTCACAGCAACAGGTTCAGTTCACCTGCTTGTCCTTCTCTTTTTTCCACTCTCTTCATCTTTATTTTTCGATTCCAGCAATTTCTCTGCAGCGTCCTCCGCCTCCTTCTTCTCCTCCTGGAGAACTTTGCTTTGCTTCAGTCCTTCTTGTACGCTGCATAGGAAATGTTCATATTAACATGCAAGATCGAAGAATATACAGTATTAATATTGACGTCGTATTATCAGACGTACAATGTGGAATTCATTCAAAAGTCTTTGTACACCAAACATTATATACACCCGCACATCATGACTGAGGAGGCCCTTGAATGTGGTGGTTCATGATGAGAAGCAACAATGTCTTCATACAGAGTGCGTTTGTGTGTAGTTATCATGAGTTGAGACGGCCTCACCCTTTATTATACGCCTCCTCCTCGATCTTGGCCTTGAGCTCGGCTCTGATCTCGGCTCTGATCTCTTCTATGTTGACTGGAGGCTTGGCTGGCACCCTTTCCTGCTCCGACACACTCTTTCCACTGCATTGTTTCAGATGGGAAAGAACAACCAGGACACCACACCATCACATGTAGTGCACGTTGAGGTTCAACCACAACACTGCGGCATTACAGACACTATCGCAGGTGAAAACTAAAAGAATAGAGCGGGCACTTTGCACATTTGTTTTTGCTATTCTTGTCTCCTCAGCGAGCGTCTCGACACTGGAGAGCTCCACTCGGCCGCTCTCTATAACCAGGATACGATTGGAGGCTTGTGTCTGGACTTTGTCAAACTCTTTGTACAAATGTTTATATTATGTCCCAGGCCAGCATATCCATCAATGGCAGCGGGGTTTGATTGTTTTTATGATGTCGGGGATATTCTCACCCCACTGGGGCTTTTCTCTACATGGTAGAACACATCCTGAAGGTCACATAAACGACACAGAAAGGTCCCACTGCAGCACAAAATGCTCTTGATAAGAATGATTACAAGTTCAGGCTTGTCTTGGCCCATTGTTTCAGCACAGTTGTGTGGGGAGCTTGGGAATCAAGTGACGGTGTGTGTACACACTGTGTATGCATTCACGTCTTTATGTGTGTGCAAGAACACGCCATCATGAAACATACCATTCTGCTGCTGGTCGTGCCGCCTCTGTGGGAGCGTTGGCTTTCACAGAATTCGCTTCACACTGAAAAGGAGAGTGTTGAGAATTGTAGAAGATGATTGCAATAATACACAATAAACAGAAATCCTTAGAGAAGGGTAGAGTGGAAATGCGTGTTGAGGGGGACTGCTAACAATTAAAAGATATCTTAAATGTTACAAGAAACTTCAAATAGAATCTGCTTTTTAGGAATTGTTTTTCAAATCCACATCACACATTACTATATTTCCCTTTGAGAGCAGTAGAGTAACTATAAAGCAGCTTAATTTAAAATACAATAATCTCAAATTTTTACTTAAGTACCGTACTTAGTTACTACCCATCACTGATAATTACTACAGATATGACTTGGACCAGAAAGTATTACTAATAACCAATTACAGCAACATGAGACAAATGGTTTACATTCCAAAACAATATTCATCCATTTTGAAATAGAAAGAAACACAATGTCCTGAACAAAGAGGGAGGCCCCTAAAGTCAACACAAAACTCTGACTCAGCAGCCAATTGGACAGAGTGTGTGTCACTGCATTACACGCTAGATATGTGTTGTGTTGTGTCCAGACAAGACACAACAGGACACTACCGGACAGGACAGGGCAGGGCAGGACAGGACACAACAGGAGAGGACAGGACAGGACGACCTACCAGCACAGGAAGAGTAGCACTAGCCATGGGACCGATGTTGGGGCCCGGGCCCGGTCCGGCTATGACTGGGGTCTGACCCGGGATGTTAAGGAGGTTAAATTTCGGCACCACTGCTACGCTCACCCTCCGTCTGGGCAGGGCCTAGTGGGGGTGAAGGAGACGGAGCACGTGCTAGTGGTAAGGTTGAACAGTGAGAGTTTAGGGATGTAAGATTGTTCTGCTTTTACATAAACGACAACGACAAAGGCATGATGATGTCCCCAAAAGAAGAGGGACTGACTAAAACCATAAGAAACGGAGAAGGCAGCAAATCGTCCAATTTAAGAAGCTGGAATCAAAGAATGTGTTTAATAGATGACCGTTAGATAAAAAGTAACCATTCATCAAAAAGTAGTAATTTTTTCACATAGGTATAATAGTGCCTCCCACAAACAACACAATGCCTACTAGCACAGTAGTTCTTGTGGATGTTTGTCCATGAAGTTATCCATTTCCGGCGCCGACGTGAGTGGCAGCCTTTCCACGTAGCTCCGTTGTCTCGCGTCTTTTTTAGCTTTTTTAAGTTTGTTTGACCTTACATTTTGCTTTCATAAGCACTGTGTAGATATCTTTATATCCTATGGATACACCTACGAATCGACTGCAACAGGGCAGTCAGTACTTTTTTTACACGAGGGATCAGCTGTTAGCACTGCGGACAAGAAATCATGCCGGCAAAGTTTACCCCATCCCGGAGGAGCTGGCGAGACGCTACCGTGGAAGCAGAGCTGGGGCGTTGGTGAAGGCTACGCAAACTAATTATTTAATCACAAAAAAAGTGAAAAACTAAAGCACTTACCTTTCCCAGGGTAAGGGACAACGACCTTGACGGCCGCGGTACTCCATCATCTTTAAAGACAACAAAGACACACAGGATACAGCATCACATCAGCACAGACACCATCATCATCATCATCATCATCATCATCATCATCATCATCATCATCATCATCATCATCATCATCATCATCATCATCATCATCATCATCATCACCATACGCTGACAGCAGAGAAGAGATGGTGGAGGTCAGCGGTAGGAAAACGTATTATCTTATTAAAAAGTTTACTATATTTAAATATATTACAGCTTTTATTCTGACATAAAACCATGAGTACAGTAGGTAATCAAATGAGATTTTACCATTATTAAGTTATTGAGTAAAGTAAAGAAATATTTCCAGCAAACAGAACATCTCATTTTAGAACTATATTATCGCATTAATATTTCTGATGTTTAAAAGACGTTGAGATTTAAAAACATTTTTTATGTCAAATTCTAAATCTGCTTATTAACAAACAACTGTAAATGTCCTTCTTACGAGGTGAATCCCTCAATCAGGATGGACAGAAGTACAACAGACATCATGTGACCAGAATGAACAGCCCAACAGAGCTACAACCCAGTCAGGTCACATGACGTGTCGACCCGTCTCACCTCCAGCGTCTACGGACCCTCCGTAGCAGCGATTTGAGTTCTGGTTGGCCAGCTTCTTGAATTCCGTCAGCTCCGCATGGTCCTTCTCGTACGTCCTCTTCAGATTTTCCACATATTGCATCATGACCTCGGTGGCCTTGTTCATACGTTTCTCCTGTTGCACAAAGAGGATCAGTCAATGCGGCAAGACGTTATGCTGGATAGATAGACGACTCGTGCCTGACCTAAATCCCTTTAGCAGACACACTTTAAACAAATGACTCTTCGTGAAAGGAATATTGACCAATTTAACAAAGTGACTGCTAACTAACCAACGGACACATACACATGTATCTTCCCTTTAACATTGTGTTTCTAGACAGCAGATGAATATAATTCCAATATCAACTGGTGTATTCTCGTTTCATGGTTTGGTCTCTCCAAATAACCGTCTTTTTACATTCAACTTTCTACACTGGCGAGTTGCTAAGTTTGCGTGTGGGCTATTTGGTGCAGGGCTGGTAGCGTGCAGCGGGTTCATCAGAAGGTTTTGCTCAAAGCTGCTGACAGATTTTGGGAACAGGGTTGGAAAGAGCAGTGAGACCAAACCCTACAGGAACAGCTGTTAAAATATGTACATGGAGAGAAAATACCTTGTGGAAAAGACCTTATAGTTACAACACATCCTGCTTCATATATTTGCCTTTTCCTTCTACAATGTGGGGATCAACACACTCCCAAGTCGTTATTTGCAAAACCCACAAAGAATAGAATATATAAATATATAAATGTGGCTGTCAAGAAAACAAACTAAAAGTCGAAAACTTCTCGTAATCTGATGTTATACAAAACTTATTTCCGTGCGGTTGATATATCCTTAGAATTAGATTTTTATTCATGGATGTGGGTAGCAGTACAAGGAAAAGATAAAAAGGGCAGTAATTCATCAGAATGGTATGGGATTATTAATAGCTAAAAGACCTTTGTACTGCAAAAACAGTAAATTTGCTCTTGAATTGATGTTTGGTTTGGCCGACCATGACATCAGATAAAGACCTTTCCCATAATTATTTCACATGCTGCCAAACAGTCTTCCCAGTGACCTCGAGACATCCTGAAAAAGTCAGTATCTTAAAAAACAAACAAGATGTGCTGTGTATTGACATAATGCAGCGTTCCCCTTATCTGCTCTGCATCTGCTCTCTTTGCATTGCCATCTGATTGTGTTTGTATGGCTGCACCTGTCGAACGGCTCCGACGATCTCTGATCTGCTGGAGAGCCGCGTGGCCAGCCGGTGCAGCACGGCGACCGTCTCGATGAGGCGCTGGTAGGCCTCGCGCTGCTCCAGGTTCTGCCACTGCGGCGAAGTCATCTACAAGAAACACAACGCCGCCTCGTTACGACTCTCTCAGGACAACACTCTGTACATCGACGTCCTCTTCTGTACCTGGGGTCGGACTCGGACAAGATAAATATTTACTGTGGGACGTTTCCAGGAAACATTAAACGGACGAACAAGCACTAAAGAGCCGGAGGGAATTCTCCTTCTCTCGTCAATTTAATGTCAGCTGCTGTATTTGAGGGCTGACCTTCAGTGCTCCTTTGAACTCTTCCAGTTCTTTCTCCGTGTCTTCCTCAGTCAGGTTCCTCTCCCTCTCCGCCTGTTTCAGCCGCATCTCCAGAGTGTAGTTGTCATTGCGAAAGGCCAGTGACAGCTGGACAAAAGCGTTCTGTGGGGAGGAAGTCGCTGCAATATAACACTTGGAATGGCACATTAAAGGCACATAAACTCGTGGTGATGGCAACACACCAACTCCATATAAAACTCTACCTCAGTGCAGCACACACACAGTATTACTAGATAGCATTTGTATTGGTTAACGTGTGAGGGAGAACCGAGCCGCCATGGGGCAAGCATTGGGAACAAGCTGTGACTCTGACATTTGACCACTTGATGTTTTGCTGAGTTGATCAAAGCAGGTCTGCACCGTTTTTCAACACACATGGGTCCCAACTGAGAGGAAATCTATGACCTTGCTGAACCAGACAGATCCCAGTGGGAAAAGCGAGACAAGCTGCAGCCGAGCCTGACAGCGTCACTAATGTTTGCATTTTTTCTCCACAGGAAATAGCTCGAGTGTCTCCTAGGTCTGATCAGGAACAGTAAAAAACCTTTCTTGTTGAGCAAACACCATCAAAATAATACCTTTGGTCACAAAACTGATGATTATGAACATTGGGCATGGTGGATGTTCAGCGGCGAGTGCAACAAAAGAAGAAAGTGCTTGTTTCATTTTCTGCTCAAAGTAAATAGATTACAGCTGACCATCAATTTAGGACCCATTATATGGAGACTCATGCACATAGTTAATTAGTGTTCTGAAGGCATATATTTGAATTAAAATATAAAATTGAATAGATTTCCTTCTCGGAAAAAAATATATGAGAAAACTGTATGAGGGCAATTCTAGTTTTATTAGTTTTCTTTTGATATTAAACACGTCTAATTGTTTTTAAGCAGTAAATGTGTTTACAAATAAGGTTTATACAGACCACCAAAGTGATTTAAAAATGTTCAATTATTGAAGGAATAGTTCAAATACACTTGTTGGTTCTCTTACTGTGTGACAAGCTCAAGCATCACATAAAAACTAAATCAACCGGAGCATAAATGGACAACGTTTAATTACTCATCGTGAAAGGTTAACAATATGATGTTTATCATATCTTTATTCTTTAGCAGGAAGACTGTGTGAGAATAATTAAAAACCTGAACAGATCTGATACCAACCTCAACTTCTTTTTCAGAGAGAGGGGGTGCACTGGAATGAAAGAGGAGCTGTTAGTATGGCGAGTAATGCACATAAAGTATTTGTCTACAGCAAAATGAAGATTTGTTATCGATTAGACAGAAAAACTGAGGCAAAAGAGGAAAGTGAACTAAAGCAGCAGTTGTTGCACACCAGCCTGGTAGACCTCGGTGGAGTTTGAGTTTCCTCAGCATCACATCAGAAATGTTTGGCATGGAGTCCAACTTCTCCTTTGTCTCCTCACTACCGGTCAAGTTTGGAGAAGGTGGAGCTCCTGCAGACACATTGTTGCATAAATGTCTTTCCAAAACACACAAAATACATGAAACCATCTCATTTCATATTCCTCTGGTGATCTTTAGCTCACATACTTTAACAATCATGCCATCTGCTGATGGAAAACGCAAACAACATTTATTTCTCTGTTATGAGTTTGCCAGCAAATGGGTGGCACCGAGGGAAAAAACCCAGAAGATCATCATCATTTGCTGACTGCAACAGATTTTCCCTGAGATTCAGGAAGGGCCCACCCTTAAACGCAGCACTGAAAACACTTTCTGTCTCACACGGACACGAGGGAAAACCGTTACCTCTTTCCTGTTCGGCAGCTTCACTCAAGTCGGGTAACTTGGATCCCACTGTGCTCTGGTTACGCAACAGCTTGTGTTCCTGGATACGCAAAACCACACACACAATGAACACAAGAACACAACACTCACACAACATGTGACAGAAGAGGCGTTTTACAACCAAATCCAGCATTAACGACAGTGAAACGGCATCTTTACCTCTCTGAATTTAGACAGTTTCGGTGCACCTCCCTGCTGAGCGGGGAGGTCCTTGAACCCTGAGGACTTGAAGGCAGCATCCCTGGGCTTGTCTGAGAGGGTATCCTCTGCGGTTGGGGCGCCATTTCTAGAATTGAGGGTGCCGACAACATCCCAGGAAACAGCCCTCATGAGTGGCGGGAAGGCCCCGATGGTTTTGATCTCTGCAGTACAGGGGGCCTGTTGAGTAGGGGGTCGGGGGACGGGCTTGGCCACCCCTGTGGCCAGGGCCTGGTTGGGGTTTCGACCTGGCCCGGGTCCCTCGTCCGCTTTACCGCCTGCTGGAGGACTTTTAGGGACAGCAGGGTCACAGTTCTCTTTCTGAACAGCAAACCGGGGCGTTAGAGTGCCGGAGGACACTTTCCTCTTCTCGGAGGGCCTCCAGTCCACCAACAGTCTGTTGCCCTGAGGTTAGCAAGATAATAACGATTATTAAAACACGTGTTATTCATATTGTGTTCATAACCCTTTTCTGAAACTTCCCCGTATAAATAAACATTTCTTGGGATACGTGAAGCGTTGGAAGGGATCAAAGTCATGAGGTGTTTAAGACAAGAGTCATCTGGGAAGCATGAAAGTCAGTGCACGATTTCATGGCAAATTTGTGGTTGGACCAAAGTGGTGCCGTTCCTCCAGAGCCACGCCCCTGGTAGCATGATTAAAAAACTCTTTCAGAAAGTCAGTAAACATTTGGCTCAAGTGTTAGGAGGTTTTTTTCGGACTTATATTTCGAAGGATGCTTTTGCAGAACTTAACTCTTCTTCAAACCTCTGTATGTACATTAGACTATATACAGTTGGTCATATACTGTATGTGTGTGACACGTTTGTATCTGTCACCAGTGGGTGAGCAGCTAGAGGGATATTTGGTAATATTGTTTATTTAATTCAGCCCTCAGACTGTGTCACTGCTCTGCACTCTGGTCTTCAGTCTGTCCCGCTCCTTTATAGAGACAGACTTGCAGACACACTAACACAGATTGTCATCAGCTGGAATGATGACCAATCAGTCCAGCTGATGACAATCTGACACCATTCCCTGAACCACACCCTTGCTCCACCCACTCTGCAGCCAAGCTTAAACACACCGCGCTGCCACAATGTGTGAATAAAGATAGATCTATTAATCGAACCTCTTGATCCTGTGTTAAGTCAGGCTGATCTCGCACTGAAGGAACTTCCGGATGCTGCAAGAAAAGACAACATTGCACATTTTCTTATAAACAAATATTACTTTAAAAAAAAACATTTAAAAACACAGCAGAGAGAAATAAAATTATTTCACACCAACGTGAGTGAATATTGTCTTTTAATAACAATAATTTCTTTACCTGCCCAACTAACTGTGAGTTGACATATTTTGCCTCTGTGGGTCCTCCATCTGAAACAGCAGAAAATAACCAACATCATTCTTGCAAAATCCAATGGACGAAAAGAAATAGAAAAAGAAAGTAGAAAAGTTATAAATAAATTGTAAACAGTTTTTAAAATAGTGCATTACCAGTTTGAGGAGCAACGATCAATGAAATGTTTCTAGAAGAACCCGGTGAGGATGATGGAGTTGGAGATAGGGAAAGACCTGTGGAGAAAGAAATTAACATTTGTGAATTAAACACATGACTTATTGTTTTTAATTTGACTTTCAACCCTTTTTACCTAAATGAGTTTACCAGAGAACGCTCAGAATCCTTAAGATTCTTTTTTTTTAACTAAGTTAGACTCACAAAAACAACTGTGTGTGAGTGTGTCTGGGTGTGTGTTTGTATGTGTGTGTGTGTGTGTGTGTGTGTGTGTGTGTGTGTGTTCGCTACCTGGGGGTAAATCAGTGAGGGAGCGGCGGCCGCGACGTGTCAGGAAACGGTCGCTGACCTTCTTGGCCTGTTGGAGGAGCTCCAGGTTCTTCTGTCGATCCTGCTCAGAGAGCTGCGGCTCGGGCAGCGGATCCTTCAGCAGGTCGATCACGTTACCCGTGCTGTCTGAGAACGGCAACACACACACACAAGCACACTTTGGGGTTTGTTTTGTCAAGTTCAAGGCAAACAAAACCCGAACAGCAATGTTAACCAATATACGTGTTTGCTTGCTAATCAAGTAATCCGGTTTTAAAAATATACATTGTGTACAATAACTCTATGTGGAAAAGAAGATAACAAAGTATGCGAGTGCTTTGGGAGTTGAAGGGATACTTCTCACTATAAAGTCTCATACAGATGAATAATTCACAGATGGATGTGAGCCAATAAATCAGGTGATGAGGTTCAGCCAAGTCAGTAATGTTTTTATCTCTTCTCTCTCTTCAGAAAAGGGCAACACGCCGAACATCAAAAGTAATCAAAGCTGCAAAAGCATCTCAGGCATGTGGGAGGACACACGGAAAGATTCATCTCTCAGGACACAGATGACCAAACTTAGTCGAAGTGTGGTGAAGCTTCTCTGAAATATTTTGGTTTTATTGTGAAGACAGATCTTTCAACAAAGTTACAAAAGTCCACTTAGAGACTTCAACTTGGTGCTGGACTAAAGCAAATGTTGCCAATGATAACATCAGAATAGCTCTCACTGAGTTGCGGCTATATTTAGATAGTTGCAGCGGCAGTGTGTGCGTTTGTGTGTGTATGCATGTTCACGGGTTTACCCACCGACAGTGGTGATGGGTCCACCGGTGGAGTTTCTGGCCTGGCGAGCTCTGGGACTGTGTGGCCTGGGAGAGGAAACGGTAATGAAAGGGTTACATTGTCCCCGTTTACAGCTAAAGAAGAAGAAAACGGTCTGAGTGTTAGAGATGGACGGTTACCTGGTCTGCTCCAGAGGACGTCCATCTTGTTGGACAATAGTGGCCTGCTGTGGGTAGACGATGGTGGGAGCGGTCATGACAACAGCTTGAATTAGGCCTGGTGTACACTGTGCAAAAGAGATTGTAAAAAATCAATAACAACAAAACACAACAAAACAAATGTCAATGTTAAAATGAAGTGACAGCAGAACTGGCTAGAATATTTGTTTTTCCTACACATTTGTATCAGAATATGCATGATATTAGCACAATATTAACATAATATAACATTTCATAATACAAGTATTCAAATAGTTATTTTTACAATACAACAGGGAAAAAAAAGAAAAAAGTGTATATTGTGCTTAAATCGAGTGATCACAAACAATGAAAGCGGGCGCCTTTAATGACCCTGAGAGTGGTTAACCTCTGACCAGCTGGCTATACACACAACTGCCGTGACTCCAGACACATTTGAGCAAACATTAAATATTTCCTTCCACGATCTTGATCATCATAATCCTGAAATAATGACTTCATACAACGCTTCTCTAAATGTCGTGATAAAGCACAGCTTCGTTGAGTCGAGGTTTAGGTTTAGGGGGGAGAGGAACAACTCACTTCAAGGAGAATCTCCTCAAAGTGATTTTTGACAAACGATAAATGGGCTTGTGGTTTGCAGGCAGCTACAGTTTAACCTCCACGTGCCTCCTGCTGCGAGGTCAACGCGGAGATATCTTCAGCAGCCACTTGTTGCTCTACAGTGTCAAGTTCTTAAGGATCAGTCATTTGTTAGAGATAAAGACACACAGCAATATGAACATGAGAAAAAATGAAGAAGAACAATTCATCAGTCCGATAAATTATGTTCAATGCGAACATTGGCGTAAATATGTTTATAGGGGCACTTTAGCGATTTAACACAAAAAAGTGAAAATCAAAAGCAGCCGAGACGCCCAGAGTCCTGGTCCTGCAGGCCATGTGTCTAGAGCCACAGACCGCATTATATAACTATTCTCTCAGGATAAATTGGCTAAATTTGACTCCTAGTGACACAAATAAACTGGACTTCATGAATGAAATGAATGGAGCACCCGTTGAACAATTCCACAGGATAGGTCGATCCTCCTGTTCATTCCTAAATCTTTGTTCAACCATAATAGGAAAGGAGGCAGAACACAAACTGAGATCTAACACTAATTCCCTAAAAGCTCCTTTCAGCTTATCTTTGCACTAGAATCCAAATAAAAGGATTCCTTCTGGTGGTATTGCTGCATAAAGGCCACGGCCGTATTGTAGTAAAGGTGGATACTTTTATAGTGTTGGCATATGCGCCCTGAAGATTTGATTACACAGCTTGATTACATTCTGCAGAGACGTCTTATCTTGCCTGTGTGTTTATGAGCGACTGCAGCGGAAGACAATGTTCTCGTACTGTTTAACACTTTACTGTCTGCAGGATGTTTGCTGCTTTCATTTCTGAATCTGATCCCTTCAAGATTATATCCTCCATATAGTTGTGAAGTGCTGAAAAAGATATATCTCTAATATGGGGATATTTATGATTCAATGGGTCAGTTAACCCAAATGAGAACGAAGAAGTTGTGAATATAACGTAGACTTTTCTGAAGAACAAACGTAGGAAGTTATCGGCGAACGGGGCCCAATGCCCTCTCACTTAGTAGCGATTGATCAAATCTTTCTACTGCTTAACTATAAGCAGCATTTTGAGGTCAAAGAAGAAACCTCGAGGGCAAGATGGTCAGGAGCAACATTGATAGAACTTCCTCACCAAAGCCAAATGGATTATCCTGTGACAGATTTCATGGCCTCACATGCTTTTTCCAAAAACAGAATATTTGCTTTTTGTGACTCACTGTACTGGGAGAGCTGGACGAGCTGTCCAGGTCCTCGGGGGAATCCTCCTCTTCCTCAGGCAGTGTGGGCATGGTGTGGAGCAGTGGGGGGCGCGAGCGAGTGTGAGGGAAAATAAAAGGTGGCTCAGCGGAGCAGGACTCCTCGACGCTAGGACCACTTTGCTCAGGAGGAGAGCCCAGCAGGAAGTGTTCCTCCTCCTCCAGGAGCTGCAAGGTCATTTAAAACATGAAGACACAAACACAAGTATGTTATGCACGAGTAGACACATGTAGATCAAAGATAACCGTAATTGCAGGTCATTTCTTAACATTAGCTGCTGATCTTTAATAAAAAGAATGACAAGTGAATGGTGATATTCTGAAGGAAGTCTTTACTGGGTAACTCGAGTTTAAAAAGACACCATGAATAAATCCCAGATGAGCTTCCTTTGCCTGGAACACCAGCTCATGTTGAACCAAAAGGCTGAAACATAGGAAGACAAACTCTTGTTTCTACTGAGTATATGAGGTAAACATGAAATACAATTATGTAAAAATGTCATAACACATTAATAAAGTCACGCCATCAATAAATAAATAAATAAATAAGATCATCAATTAGATCATCCATTCTTTGGCTTACCCCCCCCCCCCCCTCCATGTTCAAAATGTATGTGCTTATGTGCTTTCTCCCCTCATGTTATGCTGTAATCTTTCATCCTTTCTTGCCATTTCGCTGCCTCTGTACCTGTACTCTTGCAATGACAATTAATGGAATCCAATCCAATCCAAATACCTCTCTTCCCCACCCTGGGCCAGAGGAGTGTGTCTGACCACGAGGACGATGGAGCCATGTCGTGGCACTGGGTGCCCATTGGGTTTGTATTGTGCACAAAACAGGCAGGAGCACCCGCAGGCACCAAGGAATGGACAGTCGGCTTTGGTGAGAACACTCAATGTTCACAACATGATGGTTTCCAAGAAAACGTCACATGGTACTTTTAAGTTTGGGAATATATTTATTTAAATGTTCAGAGAAACATTGATTCGATTCTTCTAGAATCAAGAAGACGTTTTTGTATGATTAGCCGTTTTGTACTATTATGTACTATTCTTATTTTAGGGCAACATTTAGCATGTCACCTGTGTAAACTGAAAATAAAATAATTGAAAGAGAAGTCAATTTCATTATATTTATCAGAGAGAGTGGTCAGAGTGATGGTCTGTGGAACGACAAAGAGAAACGGCAACATTCACGCAGAATTCTCAGCCTCCCATCTCGAGTGGGTGAAAACGCAAATAAATACAACTCATGCTCGAGCATCATGACGAGGTTCATATGTTTCTCCTCGGGCAGCAGGTTGTTACCCTCAGTGTTACAGGCTGACTGAGGCAATGAGCTCCTGAGGGACAGTGGAAAACCAGAGAGGGCCTGTGAGAAAATGCACGGAAGACAACCGAGAGGAGAAATCATTTGTTTGGACTATTCTATTTTTAATTATTTTACTAAAACTGACAATCCTGCTACGAGCTGCGATCAAATGGAAAATAACTGATCACTTGCAGCAACTGAGGAAAGAGACTTGATAGAGGCTGGGAAGGAACCAGAGTGATAACAAAAGGCAGGATAGGGAACACTGCACATATGTTTTATATTAATGATCAATATTTCTGGAGCGTCAGCTTTGAACAATATGAATGCCTGTGTAATTATAAGTTAGTGGAATATTGTATCCGAGATATGACCTGCCTATGTTCATATCTTTTTTTCTAATCCAAAACAAAGCCGGTGCTATGCTTAATTTATAATAGAGGTGCTAACAATTGTTTGTATTTTCTTGATTAAATATGTATTTAATATACAATTATAATTTATTTTTAATCCATCAGTTTTTTATTTTTCATAGTGAGATCTTCAAATGTCCCAGAATAAGATGCCTCGCTGACTGCTTCAAATGTAAATACTCAAATTTGAGAAGCTGGAGCCAGTTTGTTGTTTTTGCTTCCAAAATGACTTCACAGTTTTTAATTGACAAACCGATGTATCAACTATTGTTTCAATCATTCCAACTTGTGTTTTCCATCAATGCTGCAGTAGATATCTGGCTGACTAAACTACAAAAATATCACGACCCAACACTAATTTGTGAATAAAATCGTACGTGTGCAACTTGTCTGAACCGTTGTTTGATCTCCTGGCTCCTCCATTTTTAGTAGCATATTTATGCAAAGATAAGCGCACAGCAGACACAGTGCATAAAGAGGCCGTATGAACTATTGTCAGTGCTTTTGTGCTGGATGCTAATGCCCGGCTAATTGATTAGCCAAACCGAAAATAGAAAGGAATACATATGCATGAGCAGCACTGAGGTGGCCGTGTTTCTACTGCCAGTGCAGATGATGAATGAGGCCAGCAGGCGAGTGAAAGGTATGATAAATGATTGGATATTTCAGAGGTATGGCATGCACTTTATGCAAGAACAAATTTAGGGCCAGAATATGCAGTGTGCTGTTCTTTGTCATCACGATGACAAGTTCTTGGGAACATATAGGGACAGAAATGCTGAGTCACTGCGGAGGAAACGGTTTGTTTACTGTGTCCCAGTGATCTGCTAGGATCTTTCCTGACTACGTGGGTACTGTCAGAGAGCATTCAATTCCTACTATTTCTCAACCTGCATTGGTAGACATTTCATCTGAATCTCATATCAGAAAGTATGGAAGGCCTTCTAGGTATACTTCTTCTGTGATTAATAATCAAATCAGAGCTAAAGGGGTCAGCTTTGAGATTATGCATACATACATATTGAGTGAGGGGCCAAACATTTCTAAAGCGATTAAATAATTGCTCCTGGAGTTCAGGGCGGCTTTGGTAAAAAACACCTGCATCTTTTGGCGACTGAGTAAACACATATATTTTCCACAGTTTGTTTTCCTCATAACAGAAAGAGACAAATAAGAATAAGAACAAAGAAATAAAAGGTCATTTTAAAAGCTGGTAGTTGTACTGCCATGTCTGTTTACCAATTTCTGAAAAGAAGAAACAACTTCGTACAAAGCAACCAACAAAGTGGGCAAATGCAAATGCAACAAGTTTAAATCTATTCTGAGGATAAGATACTGACTCCAAACAAAAGGTGCCAACCTGAACTTCACAGGAGGCTCGCTGCTGCAGACTGTTTCCCGGGCAGACCATGAGACTTAGATAAATATTGCAGAACTTGCTAGAGCAATTGAATCACTCAGACTGTTTCCTGTGTTGGGAACAGGACAGAACACACAAGCCTGAACACAGACAGAGCCATGCCCCACAACTCATTCAGGACAACTGTGTTCTTAAAGGATACATTCATCTCATAAAACAAAAGAAATATGTGTCCTTTAGAACCATCAGTGTCAAAATGAACTCCTCATTGCTGCCAGGCCTCGCTGTCTCCTCGCTCAGACCGGCACCCTCCTCCCCTCTGTTACATAAGCCCACTCCCTCATGCCAGATTTGTTTAAAATTTGGTTGTGTGAAGCCCAGAGCACAGGGCCAGCAGAGGAAGTGGTTGTTCAGAGCTACAACAGAGAGATAACAGGACAGCGGAAGTGTGCGAAAGACAGAACAGAATAAATGAACGCACAGAGATGAACAGTCAGGTGAGTGAGCAGATAGTCACTGACTTTAATACGCACGATCAAACAAAAGAGGAAGAAATATAGAATGACGTAGAGTTCCACTTCCAGACAAAGACTAGATGACGTAAACTCACCCCGGCAGCCACACGTCAGACGGACAGCTGTCCAAAAGGCCAAAAACACACCTTCTCGCACAAGTTTGACGCAGCTACAAAGACGCAGACGGCTGATGCCCAGAACCTGCGAGTCCCGTGTCGACCTCAAACCATCACCCACTAACACACCACAGCTCCACATGCAGCCGACCACCTGAACCTGTCCACAGAGAGCGTGTGCACGTTACCTGAGTGCACCACGAGCGTCGTGGAGAAACTCCCTCGCTCCCGCTGATCTCTCCGACTCAGACCGACTTCCCACAGTGAAACTGTCACTCTCAGCCTTTTCCTCAGAAATATCCTCTTTCCTCGGGGCTTCTCCTTCCTTCTCCCGTCCCCTCCGTTCTCTGTCTTTTTTCAGCAGCAGCCTCTCTTTCACTCCTGGGAGCTTTGACCATTTAAGGAGAAGGGCTCTGAATGCCTCTTTGGGCTGCTGTGGAGTATGTGCGTGAGCGTGTGCATGTGTGTGTGTGTGTGTGTGTGTGTGTGTGTGTGTGTGTTCTCAGGCTGCTGCTCCACTGATCCACTCATCCCTCAACTAAAACTAATAAAGAAAGTACACAACATGATGTTATTTTTGTCAGCAGGGTTTGTTTCTGTAATAGAAGTGGGGGAGGAGAATGTGTTCTGTGTGTTTGTGTGGAGGGTTTTTGTGAGCGATAGATAGATTGTGTCCATCCAATCGGTGTTTACTCTGCAGCCCGAGAGGAATCCACGCACCCACTTCTCAGCTCTTGAAGTTCATTATTGTTTGTTAAATCTTGCACCGTTTGTGGTGCTTTTTATTGGTGAGACATTTGGCTTTTATGTGCTGGGATCATCCAGACTTTAGGGAGGGAAGAAGATCACAGCACACAGAGGCACATTGTTTGGGGGAACGCAGCAAATTACAGCTTCACAGTTTGAATTAACGTGAGCTGATAATCTTAAGAGATTCAATGTAAACAAAACATTTTATCAAAAAGAGCAATCTGTGAAAACAAGTCAGATGTTCTTCTTGTTTAGTTCAACTCGAGTAAATGATCTTATAACTAAGTTATTTATGTCTTGAGATTGTGTTGTTTTATCTAAATCCAGTGATGAATGTAGTATTTAAACCAAAATTAAGAGTACATCAATGTCAAATACATTCAAAAGTTTCCTTCAGTGAAAGTAAAGTTATTTCTTTCTTAGAAAGAGGGGAGTATTGTCTACAATATTCAGTTATTAAGTAGCAAATATATACTTAAATAAAATACAGATCCTCAAGTTATTATTTTCCATCTCTGCCTAAACCAATTAAACCTTCTTTACATTGGTATACTTGAAAGTGGTCATCATCCTCTAAAAAATAAACTTTTATAATATCCAAAAAGCAAGTTAAGATACAACCCCCCCCCCGATACATCAGGCGTGCAGTCCTGCCTCGACACACATTAATAATCTTACCGTGAAGCTGTTGCTGCCTCCTCCCGTGTCACCTGTTGGAGCCAGAGCACAGCGGACAGACAACAGGTCATTTGCATTTAACAGTACAGCATGTGCAATGCAAATGTTAGGAGTGGTCAGAGACACGTCAGAGTGTGTGTGTGTGTGTGTGTGTGTGTGTGTGTGTGTGTGTGTGTGTGTGTGTGTGTGTGTGTGTGTGTGTGTGTGTGTGAAAGTGAGAAACATAATCCTGTGAGCTTGATGCTGGTGTTGTGATATTGATCCGATCGTTAGAACTATTGTAACTCTATTGTTTCAGGAAGTAGCTCATCCCCCTCGTCCACCTCTATAACTAGGGGCAACAATAACCTGGCAACCGTTTCAAGTGCAGGAGGTGTGCTTTGGTCCGCCGATGGTAGCTCTTGGCCCGAGTAACCGCGACTGTGTCGTCTGCTTTGGGAACTCTCAGGAAAAGGTTGGTCATATTGTGTTATCATGCAAAGGGATTAACACCAGTCGCTCTGTGTAGAGCACCATTAGAGCTGAGCAGCAGTAGGGCACTAAGAAGGTATAGGTAATACAATAATGACAGAATACATATCTTATCATTATTTGATTTCTAGTATTTTGACTGTAAGAAGACTCACATTTGAGTAAAGATTTGAGTAGTGCTCTTATTACAGCCGGATGTTACAACCTTGACCAGATGAAGGTGATGAAGACGTGCAGTAGACTCCTGGCTGTTTTAGCAGCCATGCAAACTTTCAAACATGTTTCCTAATTTTAGTTAATTTACACATCAGACAGTCGGATACTTTTGTTTTTTTTGTCTTTTCTAGGAGGCGTTCAACTGCACCAGAAATTATTTAGCGTTTTGTAACATGATGTTATGTCCCTGATGAATAAATACAAAAGAAGATAGATATTTTTGAGATAGTGTTAATACGTAGCTTGCTGTGTGGAGAGCGCTCCAAATACGATACCTTCCTCATATTAACAATGACTAGATTGTATTAGGCACCAACCGCAGCTTGAGGTGCAGTAACATCAAACTGACACATTTTATGACAGTAATGATCCCCTGCTGCAGCATTTTGGGATATAAATTTTAGACAGAAGGCCATAAAATAAACAAACAAGAAGACACACAGATGACTACTGTGTGTAATTTCCCTACTGAGGCCACCGGTTCTCAGAAACCGTAACATGCTCCAAACTCTCCTCTAAGTCACAAATTAACAATTACATGCAAGACTGGTATTAGCATTAGTAGTATTGGAAAATATGTAATAAAATGGCAAAATTCTGAGGATAACATCCAACAGATTTTCCAGAACAGTAACATATAGCAAGGCAACATTTTTGTAAATAAAAGTGTTGTGGCTATAAATAACATTTACATTTAGTTTTCTACAGTTTATTTAAAGAAAAGTCACATTTGATCTCCGAGATGTTTTCTAAGGGAATATGTTGACATTTTGAGAAATACCAGATTGATAGCACTCTCATGTGTACGCTACATATGAAGCCAACCGCTGGCTTAGCATAACGACTGGAACGAGAGGGAAACAGCTAGTCTGCCTCTGGCTGCAGGTTACAAAGTAAACAAACAACACTTTGAAGGGTCTCATAACATGTTATATAATCTCATCACGTTAGCACAAAACCTGTGTAAAAAGTAAAAACAAGTTGTGGTTTTACAGGGGGTTATATTGTTGTAGGACTTTTGAATTGATTACACAAACAAGATGTCATATGTGCATCAGGCTAGTGAGCTTTAGAGGTGCTAGTTGGCTGTTTTTATAAAGTTAGGTGGAATAAAAAAGGCTTTCTAAACTCTTTAAGCTCACATCCCTGGTCAATTTGCACCTATTTAACAATTTATGCAAAAGTTTTCCCCCCAAAAAATGATGTGCTGTTACGTAAGATAGTATACCAATTTTAACCGATAATATCTTATCATCAAGCAATCAGTCAGCAATTTTGAGTGACCAGGGACACTGTATTCTAAGCCCGCCCACTTTGTATGGGTCCAATCAGATGCAAAGGGTTTGACATTAAAATACCTTTTGTACTTTGTACAGTATTCAAATATTCCATTTCACTAGAATAGCTCACAGTATCGAAGTTGAAGTTACTTTTGTTTTACTGTGACTTTAGACAGAGCTAGTCTGTTTACCCTTTATGCTAAGCTAAGCTAAGCAAAGCATTTACTTGCTGTAGCGTCTTATTTTCTGCACATTTTTTAACTAACTCAATTCCTCAAGATTCTGAACTATATCTTCACTGGCAGTCAAAATAAATGCGTTACAAGCTTGTCCAAATATTTTAAAGAAAGTCCATTCTTTTATTCCCATTTAGAATACTTCTGCTTTTGTTAAATATCGACTGTAATCCATCAAAAAAACTGAATTATGTACTTCTTTGAGCTGCAGATCTTTGATTTCTTTAAACACGCTCAAAGCACTTCAGAGGAATTCAGATGTAAATGTTCAGTGGGCTGTAACACAATAATTCACAGAAACAAAGTATAGCAGTGGTGTCACTAACAAACGTCCGGCAGCTAATAATACTTACCCTCACTGTGTTTACATTAAAAAAACAGGCTGTGTCGAACAGGCTGCACCATAAACAGGACAATGAAGCCATCATACCATTCACAGGTAGCTGTGGAGGCTCACTGACTTCTGGGATGAGCGCAGACGGAGGAGCGTCTCCCTCTTCCGGCTCCACAACGGACTCAGCGGTCGAGCCGGTAACGTCTGATCCAGGATCAGCTGGCATGCTGAGACAAGGAGACTTCAAGAAAATACAGACAGGGGGAACAGTTTGATCAGGTGGAGACATTAAAAGAGACAACAAAGCAACTTCATGTGTTTGACTGTCGCAGAGCTGCAGTTTATGTGATCTGAACTCACTATTATAACAGTAATACTAGTGCTAATACTTGTATTATTACTAATAATTTAAGTTTGGAGTCTTATAAGTCCAATTTTTGCATGTGAACATGAACAACTTTCATTTGTGCACACTCCTTTACAACAATTGTTCCTTAACTAGAGATCAAGACCCCCACAAGGGGTCAGCAGTTGCCTTTGACTGGAGGAAATAAGAAAACCTACATTATGCCAAATTATGTTTATTGTTTGGACATTAATCTCATATTTGATATTTACTTTGAACTATTGCATCGTTTTCTTTTGTTGGGTCAGCAACTCAGCACAAACTATACAACTAAATAAATGGGATATAACTAAGTACATTTACTCCAGTGATGTAGTTCAATGTCAAGGTACTTGTACTCTACTTGAGTCATTCAGGTGTTACTTTGTAATTCTACTGCACAAAAAGTCATTATTGTATTACATAAATGTGATAACTGTAGTTACTAATTACTTAGATTCATAATCCAATATATGAATGAAAATGATTATGTATTATTAAAGCGTTTACACTATAGTAATGACACTTTTCCTGAAGTGAAAGTTCTAAATATTTCCCAGTTTCTAAATGAATTAAAAATAACTTTAACTGTTACTCTCGTGAAAAGCCAACCGATCTTTAACGCAGACAAACCTGAGTCTGATCTTTTTCTGTGATCCTGGCCTCCAGAACTTCCAACTGCTGGTCGGTGCCGGCTGCTCGTCCCAGAGCCTCCTCCACCCTCTGAGTGATGCTCTCCATCCTCACCTTCACCTGGCTCACCCTCTGCTCGCTCTCTCTCACCAGCTCGGCCGTCTCCAGGGCGCTGTTGACCAGCGCCTCCATCCTCCTCAGGGTCTCCAGAAGGCCGTCCGTGGTCACCCGAAGCCGGGTTTGCTCCTGCTCTGAGGCTCCACTTGTAACATCCGTGGCCACTGCGGCATCCCTCTGCTCCTTCTTCACGGCTCTGTCTGGCTCTTTCCTCTCGGTGTTGGTTCCCTTGTCGACCTGAAGACTGCTGTTCTTTTTCTCCGTGACACACTCCTGTGCAGATATTAGAGAGGTTTGCAGGAGGCAAACCTGCTCCCTCATATCCAGGATCGTCTGCTCTGCTTGCTGGAGCTCAACATTCGTCGCGGTGGTCTCCTGGTGCGACTGGGTGTCCTTCTTCCGGGCCTTGGTCCCCTCGACGCTGCGGGCTTTCCACCAGTTCACCACAGCCACCTTCTTGGCCTCCTGGATCTGAGTCTGCTCCTTCTCTGAGGCTCTCCACCGCTCCTCCAGCTTCTCCCCTTTCTCCTCCCACACACACTTGTTCAGCTCCAGCTCCTGCAGCCTGAAACCACCAGCACGGCTTTATAAACATCGCTTTTACACACTGTTATGTCTGTAGTTACCAGGGGGTACTAAAACTGCACTTATCCTTGAGAGTCTAACACACAGAAGATAGTAACTCTTACGGGTTACGTAATGAAGATGCCAATGAATATACTGTCAAAACCAGACACCCCTTTTTATTAGCCGGAGAAAGCTTCTCAGAACAGAGACTAACATCAACCGAATCCAGTCTGTGACCATAACAGGAGAAAGGGAGGTAAAAAACTCACATACACATTGACAAGCTGCTGCATGACGCTCGCCTGTTGCAGCTGGCGCTGAGGAAAAGGCCTCTCCAGGGTTTCTACAGGGGCAAAGTCCTGCATCCGAGAGGAGACACGAGATATAACAGATTCATACGCATACATGTTACTGCCTGTTCTCATGGTCCTCCTCTGGGGATTCTCTCCTCACCCTCTCAGGATACTTATTGTGCAGAAGATGAGCTATTTCTGCAGACCTAATCCTGTGGATGATGCTCTGGATATCATCGCTGTTGGTGTGCAGGGACGGGAGGCTTTTGTCCTCCAGATCTCTGTGATGCTGCTGCAGACAAAGGGCAGAGGAATAACTGTCAACATGAGACAAAATATCAGCCCCATGAAAGGATAACGTGCAGACAGCACGCCTCCTACCTGCTGCATATCCTGCATCTCGCTCTGAAGAGAGCAGCGGTTTGGAGAATCTCGACTGTAGAGAATCTGAGGACTGATACAGTGTCTGTCATACCTGTCAGGAACAAACAGAAGAAAAACCTTCACTCACTGTAAATTAGATTAAAAAGCTTACGTTTAAATAAACTAGTATTAATTGTGCAATAGGCCTATTTAACAGAGAACATTAGGACAGGAAAAGGTGTAAATGATCAAATTAGTTGTAGTTGAAATCTATTCAGCTCTTTCAGTTTCAGGGTCCTGGTGTTGTGCATGTTGGCTCACTGTTACGCTGTCAAGAATCACAGTCGTTAAAGTTTATTTCATGAGTAACAACTTTGCTTTTCCTAAATACGTCATTATGTGTGCTGTGAAAAAGTTCTAACAGGTTGAAATATGTTCTACTGTATTGTGTGTGTTTTTTTGCTTTAATAGAGCAGACGTTTTTACTTTTCTGCTAAACTATGTAGGTGGTTACTTTTTCTGTGTTTATCATATCATTTAAATAATAACTTTATTCATATGGCACCTTTAAAAACTGAGTTTACAAAAACACAACAGAAGGCTCAACAGTGAGGCCCAACAAAAGACAAACTAAGGGAAGAGTTAAACCCTCATGAAACAATAGAAGAAACTTAAAACCAATCGATACAATAAGAAAAAACAAATAAGTTATATAAATAATAATAATATCAATAATAAAACAAAGCAGTAAAGTGCTGACACCTCATAAAAGCAACATAAAAGTGTAATAAACAATTCTGTGACTATAATTAAAAATCATGCTGCTTAGCCAAACAAAGGTGAATAGATTCATGGAGGAACATTTAGATGTAGACGTATAAGAACCTCAACAGAACTTGGTGTGAATGTTCCTGTAACCTCGCCAGCTCTGACTGCAGACCCTGCAACACCAGAACAGAGTAAACGGGGTAAATACCAGCCACAATGTCCACTCAAACTATTTTATTAATGATAAACATATTTTAAATACAACATACTTCAAATCGTCAGTGTTCCTGTTACACATATTCTGACCTTATAAGTACGTTCCAGTATGTCCCATTATTCGCTCATTATTGTAATTTTTAAATGATTGGAATAAGTGTTTGCGTCACATCACATTTCAAATAGGTCTTTTTGTGATTTAACATGATGTAAAGCACCTACTCTGCTCTTTATCATGACATGTCAAACAAGATTCACTCATTCCATATTACCTAAGCTACTTTCACGTTCACAGTGTTTGCTTTGAAACAAAAACGTACCTCAATCATGCTGTGATTCTCCACATGAGAGTTCTTCATCTTATCCATAAGAATGTCTTTCTATACAAAAGAAAATGGGAAAAGAAAGTTAAAAGATAAAGAAAATGCTGAATGGAATTTTCTTCTGATAAAATATATCCAAAAAGACCAACCTTTGCGATTTCTCGGTCCCTTAGCGTCAACACAATCAGCGTTTCCTCAAGTTCGGCCTGTGAACGTTTAGATGTTTAACTCATAACTCATAACGCAGAGGCAACCAGTGTTTCACTGATCCGTTCCTACCCTCAACTCAGCATTGACCTTCCGGAGTTTGTTGATACTATCTTCTGAACATGTCCTTTCAAAGCTGAGTTTTTCATTCTGGGTGGACACAAGAACATCAACATTGGCCAGATTACAAACAACAATGACCATTCATATAGGGGAAATCAAAACAAAATACCAAAGAAGAAGATGGTTGTTGATCTTAGGGGTCCAAAGACATACTGTACATGCCTGTGTACATTAATGGAGCCGAGGCGAAGCAAGTTAACAGTTTCCTGAGAATCATCATCATTTGACATGGTCATCTCACATCTCCACTCTGGTTTAATAAGCTCATCATCGTTACTTGAGGAAACTTAAGATAGAAAAATTCCTGTGCCAAGTTCTTATAAACTTTTACAGAACCATCCTGACTGGAAGCCTTCCAAAGGGGCATTGGACGGGTCGGGGTGGGTGATGGGACCCAACATTGGATATCACGGAATTTCTTGTATTTTTTGCAATGATCACAAAATTAAAAGAGATTCTCAAAACATGATTCTACTCATGTTCACTCTATTGCGATGTAAACTGACATTTCTTAATAAAGCTGTGGGTCAGTAGTAAAGAGGTTAGCAGGTCCGTCTTTTCAATCATTGGATTGGCGATTCAATGCCGCCCTAGCTGATGTGTCCTTGAGCAAGACACTTAACCCCGAGCTAATTTAATGTAATGTAATGAAGAGCGGTAGCCAGTATGTGACCATAGACAGCATAAACTGTATGGGAGTGTTGTAGTTCATCTGGCGTTGTATCTCCCTCGGCTGTGTTTGTGCAAAATCAACACGTGCGTGTTTATCATGCAAAATCTATGTTGGCCAAACATGACACTGATGGTGGTCATGAAACCCGTAGACCTCCCACCCCAAGCAGCTGCTGAATACAACCTCCCTGAACATCATTGGTATCCATCTACTGAGCATCAGTGATATATAAGTCGGCTGAGACGCCTTCGTAGAGCCCAGAGGATACTTAAGAAGAATAACCCTCCCAGTAACAACCTGTTTACAACAAGAGATACTGTAGTATCAGCTGCTGTACAATCACATTTCCAAGGAGCTTATTTCCTCCGAGAGTAAGACCTCCTCAACTCACCATCTGTACTCCACCATATATCTTTTAAAATGTTTTCTTCTTTTACCCATGCAGCATAATGGACTTGCGTTTCGTTATGCAACCCTTACTAAAGTACATGCACACACGTTTAGACTTTAAAAACTACATTACCTTGTCTTCCAGCCTCCTAATGTGAACCTTCAGGCATTCAACATCTTTGCTCTGATGATGATAAAAGATGTTTATGTAAATTGCTGCAGTGAAAGATTAATGTAACATAGAAGGTAGTTCCACTGGAAGGCAGTTAAATCTGTGATGTACCAGTTGGTTGCAGCTGGTCTGAGTGCGGCTGGCCCGGTCCTGGGCCTCTTTGAAGGCCCGGCGGGTCTCCTCCAGTTCTTCTGTCAGGGACCTGGCTCTCACTGCTGACCCCTGAGCACTACACACAAAGAAAAGACACTCAGAGCGTATTGTTTTTTATTTAACTCTACTCACACAAAACAGACAAAAAAATGGATTACAGGCAGGGGGTATTTATACAGCACTTTATAATTTGCAAATATGTTTCCATGATTGTCAAAGCAGACGAAGCAGCTAAATTACATTTCAAGCAGTGAGGATGAGCGGGGCAAACCATGAAGCCCATCCTTATTCCAACAAATATGTGTTTCATTGTGTCTGTCTTACAATGTCAAAATACATTTTCAAATTTATTAAGAGAGTCAGTCTTTCCATCTCATGAACTTCTTTGACAGTAATTTACTGGAGGTGGATCGGCATGTGACTATTTACCAGGAAGTACTTTTATTTGCTGCTACTGTAAATATTTTCCTGGCGTAGTTGTCATTTCCTGTTATTCCTTCCGGCACCCAAATAAAGTGACACGCATATCAACGGGATCTGACGCCCAATAATCTACTGCAAGATTCTTCAAATATTTCCCAAAACAGCTGTATCTTTGGGCAGATCCCCCACAAATGTGGTGGTGGTTAGTTACCCCATTGTCCCCAACGTTTCTCTAAGAATCATGATCTGTAGATAGAAGATGTTTTCAACAAGAACAGAAATCATGCCAACACAGAACAAGAAGTAGACACGTTTTTATTGACATAGTTAATCTATCTTTTACAATTCCATAATCAAAGTTTTGAAATTGCTGATTAAGAACCACAAATATCCCTTCAGGTTTGCAATAGCTGCACAACGTAAACTGCTTCCATCTTGTGAAGAGATTCTCGTCCTCCTCCTCCAGTGGCTTTCCCTGCACACACACTGTCACGTAGCAACACTGACACCTACTGGTGATCCACTGGGACGACTGCCTAATAATGACTGGAAATAAATAAAGCTTCTATTTGCCAGATGTATGTCAATGGTATTAGGATCACTTTGGGTAGGCTAACATTATTGGTATTGGCATCAGGCTTTTTTAAAGGATACACAGCCTTAAATGATAACTACCATGAACACCATGTTCCCATAATCACATGAATTGAACCTCCACGGTGACGCGATACAGCTCTCTGACTTGGTTACAGGTAGTGTGAGAATTGTCTTAACGCTTGACTTGTCTGTTTGTGTAATTGTGCATTGTTCTGCTCCATACAGCTGATCTTCGCTCAGTTTAACACATATTTCTTCATAAACTGTTGCACATATGAGCCACGGGGGTCCAAGGCTGCCTCCCTAGGGCTCCTTGTCAAAGCTACTGCTCCACACTACTAAAATAACGGTGCTAGCCCAGCACATCTAAATAATATCACCATTTTACCTGAAAAAAAGCTGAAATATCCCTAAATTCTACCTCCATCTTGTACATAGATTCTTATTTTCGCACATAGTCACGCCAGACTTTGCTGTGAGGCTCCCGGCACATTCACTGCATGTGTAGCTACAGAAGCACCTCCTGGACTGGTGCTCCTTCTTTACCAACATGTGACTTATTGTGCCACACTCTCTTCCATTTGGCCTCATATCCAGTGTCACACCACATTATTGGGCAGAACGGTAATAATCCTTCGGATTAAGGACATTGCTTCTTTCTTACTGATGATGGATGTACTATATTTGATCCATAAATTGTGAAATGGTGAGTGGTTAGGAATATGGGTAAAATATTCATGTTTATCTCAGTTCTTAGTTTAGTAGTGATGTTGACCAATTGCTAAAATCCGTTTTAAATGTTCTTGTTCACACAATGAGTAAACCCAACTCCCAGATAGTTGAATGCTTTTTCAGACCAGTCAATCAGGAATGCTTCCTTAACATGTTCAAAATATAGTTTATAGCCCGAATGGGAGCCAAATAAGGGCAGGAATGCAAACATCTGGATTACGAATATAGAGCAACACATCATCGGCGTGCAGCTGTATTTTGTATTCCCGGTAATTGACTACAGTTCCCTGTATAGTCTTCTCTTACTGCTTGTGCAAAAGCCTCCATGTAAAGTGCAAGATGAATGTGCCTTGTGATTCGTAAGCAATCAGTTCAAAAGCCTTCTAACTTATTGATCACTTTGATGAGGTAGTTGAAAAGATTAAACAAGGAAGTAGTTAATCCCTCACCTGGCCAGCTTTGCTCGCATCTCAGTGACCTCCAGAGTGAGCTGCAGGTTCACGTCTTCACTTTGAGACACCGTCCTCAAGAGGCCGCTGTTCTGCTCACTCAGTTTGCGGTGAGCGAGCTTCAAGTCGGCCACTGTGCCTAAAAGGTCTTTCCCCTCACTAAAGCCAAACAAACAGCTTGTGGTGAAGTATGGCAACACATTAGAGTAGAAACACATGCAGTGATTAATAATAACAACAATTATAATACTTCAAATGTATATAGCACTTTTCTAGACACTCAAAGTAGTCAAATAACTAACCAGGGACACGGGTGGCTTTCTGAGAAGGCAGCTTTGCTCGGAGAAGCGGAGGCATCCAACCCTGAAAGGAAGTCCGGCTGAGTGAGTCGCCGTCTGATGTGTTTCTCAGAATGCTGAACAAAAGAGTGACGGCTTACCGTTTACAGGCACCTTACAAGAGTCAGGCCAAGATACATAACTGCTGTCCACATTAGAGCTGAAACAAATAGTCATTAAACGAAAATTTTCAGCAAATATAATCGTACTAGGAAATTCAATTACTCTGAAAGCATCATCCCCTCTTTACTTTTTAGGAATAATCTACCTGGTTGCAACCTGAATAGTTGAAGAAGCATCAATATATTTTACTTAAGTACAAGCAGCAATAATACAGTATGATTATATACTTCATTGGAATTGAAGGTCCTCCATTCAGAATTCTAATTAAAAAGTACAGAGGGATTACTCACACAAAAGCCTTAAAATGGCACTGTTCAGATTGAGATGTGTATCATATGTACATTATTTAACTATTTTTAATAATGCATTTACTTGAAAGCAATGTTAGAGTGGAGCTGATTCTAAAATGTCACACACAGTTGAGTTGTTTAATCTATAATAGTCCATCTTTTTTTCTAAGTTCATGACATTTATTTACATGGACGTTCTCCATTTGAAGACAAACCAGTAACTAAGGCGTGGAGTAAAAAGTAAGTTTCACAACAGAGATTTTTAGGTTTATTTGGAAATGGTCACCCTTGACATTTTATGAAAATAATTGTCAACCTTTTAAAAATATGTTTCTGCCTCTGGTTTCACTCTTACTAATATATAATCTATTTGTTTGTGTGATGGACTTATTTGAAATAATTATGACCATGGCTGTTATATTGTCTAGAATAGATTGATCAAATGTCTTGCTGTTGTATATCGCTTGATTGCATTTCACAAATATAATTCTATATATTTATTAGAAAAATGTGTCTGGCTTTGCATATGAAGCAAAGTGGACAAATACATGTAGAAGACTACCTTTAATCAATATCAAATTAGTCATCTAAAAGGTGATTGCTCAAGTCTTGAAGTGCTGAATATAATGCTGAAATCCTTTGTTAATAGGTACTCCACTCCCTAGCATTGAGGAGGTCCAGAAGAAACACTGTCTGCGTGGAGCCGGCAGCATCCTGAAGGACTCGTCTCACCCTGCTCACAGACCGTTCTCCTTCCCGTCCTCAGGCGGAGGCTTCAGGAGCTTACGGTCAAGGACCAGCCGTCTGAGTAGTAGCTTCTTCCCCAGAGATGTTACTCTTTTGGACTCTACCCCCTCAGATCCTCATTACACCACTCTATCTGCACTGTAGACACTTTATGTCATATGTTTGCACTCTAAAGTCAATATTCACTGAATATCTGCACTATTTTAGCAACCCCAGATAGTTTATGTTTATATCTCCGCATTATTTAATGTTAATTTAATTTGTCTACTACTGTTTTGTCTAATTTATTACCAATGGTACCAGGTCAGGCTTTAAGCTGCCCTTTATTTACTATAATCTGTATATACTGTATTTACTATGATACTTTCGGTTGCACTTCTTGTCGGATGCCAAACTGCATTTCATTGCTCTGTACTTGTACATTTGTAATAACAATAAAGTTGAATCTAATCTAAAAAAAAAAACTTATTTAATCGAAATAAAACAGGCCCCACGCTGCACGTCATACAGAATGATGCACAGCGGATGTGCAGTTTGGCCTCACCTGTCCTGGCTGCACTGTGCGATCCAGTCCCTCATGGTGGCGTGGAAAGTCTCTCTGCTCACATGAGGGTCCTGACAGTCAGGGTCCAGTAGCTGTCGCAGGGCAGCCAGGCCGTCCTGCTCCGGACTCTGGGCCGTCATGGTCTGCAGGTAGTCCATGATGGTGGAGGCCAACACCTCTCCTGAAGATAGATATAGAAATATATATATAGAGAGAGCGAGAGAGAGAGACACACACACACACAAACAATGATCACATGAATATTTCAGATCAGTTTCGGTGAAAACAATATCAGGCTGTGTACCTGTGTTGGCGGTGTTACATGTATTATACATGATGTCAAGGAGTTCATGTTCAGAGAATCCACTTGCGTCTTTATCCTTCGTCCCACTGTCAGCTGACTCCCACACTAAACATGGAAAGAGGGGCAAAACTTAGAGCACATTGATGTACAGGAAGTATACATGCAAAGAAATATACTTAAATTCTAAATATATGTCTGATACTTTGATAAAAGAACAACGTAACTGCAACACTTACCATCATTGCCGTCAGACATTTTGTTTGTTTCCCCTGAATCTCTGGAGAGAAGACGTGCTGATGGGCTGTGTCGTTCCTACATGACCTGATTTTTCAATTAACGTCAAATACTTTACAGATCTTTTCCTCCATTTATTGTGTACAGGGACCAACACTCTCACATTGAAACAATCAATATCTAAGATCTGTAATGGAGTTCTCAGCTTATAATAAGTCTTTAGATCTCACTGTTTCAAACGCTTACATGCATGATCTAAGTCAGTGGTCTACAGCTCAGACATGTTCTTACTGTCATCTATCACTATGAGGCAGGAAATGTGGCCTTAATTAGCTTGTCAACAATAGTGATGACAATAATGTGTAAAAATAATGTTTTTAAGGAAGAGCTCAAAATAGCTGCACCAAATGAAAAATATGTAAATAAACAGAGATGACAAGGTTCCATTACATCAGGTACACAATGAGATTATAAAACACTTGTGTTTGTGTTATAGTTACATAACCATCAAATAGTATTTTAAAAAGAGAAACAAGTGATAAAGATATATTCTTACTTCTCAGTCGGGGAAAGTTCCTCTGAAAAAAAAAAAAAAAGATTATATAATGTTAAACCAAGAACTTCATTTGCATTAGTATTATTCTAGTATCACTCTGACTCACCGTGGTGTTTGCAGAAGACGTCTTCAAGATGCCTGTATGCCTGTTCTCACTGCTACACATCAAAACCAGCTGACATCCCCGGTCCCTGCTCCACCCCCACCTCACCGCACTCCTGCGACAGTGATGCTGCTCATGGATTTCAATTTCAATCCACCGGTTCCACATAACTAAATACTGCTATTGCAACTCAAACGGATGGTTCTTTCAGTATTGTTAAACTTTTAGCTAAGGCACATGTCAAGTTTAATTTGTGAGATATTTATACCCGCATCCTATCAGGTTGACTGAAAAGTGAAAACCACCACAGATCATACAACATGTGTTTTCTCATGCCCACACTGTGCTTGTTGTTTGTACTTTATTGTTTTAACCGCGTTTCCATCACAGCGCCTCGTGCGTCCCCCTCCAAGCGGAACCCTTCCTCTGTCTCCATCAACCCACCCGGAGCCCGTTCCCGTTGCACCGCTCGTGTGTTTGTTTCCTGTCGGGAGCATGAAGTAGCGACCGAGAGACAACGGGTTGGAGATCTTCTGTTTTGTTGTATACATCTTACTCAAAGTGGACTACTCCTCAGTCAAGATGTCTCGGGGCTCCATCGAGATCCCTTTACGGGACACCGATGAGGTAAAACTCGTCTGATACGAACATTTTATTGCGCTTGTTTTACTTGCATTTAACGTTAAGGGAACCCCGCTGTGCTACTAGCCGTCTATGCTAACGACACCGAGTCTCATACATCATGTTTTAGTGTTAAATGCAGAGTTGTGTCAGAGAGAGACGTCACGCGAGGTGCACGTCAACTCGAAACGTAAACATCAGTTTCGTTTGGAGCAGCTCGTACAGAAGAAACATTTAGTGGCAAGCAATGCACTTTAAATCCAACGGTGACTGTGTTTCAGATGAACGAACTTTAAACGAGTTTACACTTGTTATCATGTGTCTGCCTGTGTTTCAAACTGCAGCAGCACCATTCACAGTAGTGCATGTAATTCTTAAAATATATTTAATGTCTATCATGTATGAACACCAATGGATATTAAAACGCACTGGGATGCCAGTTGTTTCTCATCCAGTGAATTACATATAAACCAGGTGCTCTACTGTGTTGATGCAAAAGTCATGTAAACATCCAATAAATACACAAGTCATTAAACACTGGCCTAATATACCCAGATGTATTACATTGATGGATATCACAGAATAATTATAAATAATTAGACCTCCCGATAGCTTCTCACTGTTTGCATTGTTATATTGACCAATAGTCATTCAAATCTTAAATGATAGATATCGTAAGAGTGTTTTCAGACTCAAAGACTTTATTTAATAAATTGTTTCTTGCAGGTTATCGAGCTTGACTTTGACCAGCTGCCAGAAGGAGACGAGGTCATCAGTATCCTGAAGCAGGAACACACACAGCTGCACATCTGGATTGCTTTGGCGGTGAGTCGGTGGTTGCGTTTTCTATCGTTACCGAAATTGTTAGTTCGATGAATGTCTTTAACATAATCCAGTTGTAAAAGTTCATCCCATCAGTTGTAACTGTGGGCTCTCTGTCGTTTTCAGTTGGAGTACTTCAAACAGGGCAAAACAGAGGATTTTGTCAAACTTTTAGAGGCAGCTCGTATCGATGGAAACCTCGACTACAGAGACCACGAGAAGGACCAGATGACCTGTCTGGACACTTTGGCAGCTTACTACGTTCAGCAAGCACGGAAAGAGAAAAACAAAGATGCCAAGAAAGAGCTCATCACGCAGGCCACGCTGCTCTATACGATGGCAGACAAGATCATCATGTATGATCAGGTAAGAACAAAGTGATGAGTGAAAACCGCTATTTCTCTACTAATTAAATAACCTACTAATACAAGTGAATATAACATGCTCTTGGCTCACTCAGAACCATTTGTTGGGTCGAGCCTGTTTCTGCCTCCTGGAAGGAGACAAGATGGACCAGGCGGACGCTCAGTTCCACTTTGTCCTCAATCAGTCCACCAACAACATCCCTGCTTTGCTTGGCAAGATAATCATTAAAACAATAAGACGTCTATCCTGACCACTGTGATCGATTCCCTGTAATAATCACATGGTTGTTGTTCCACAGGTAAGGCGTGCATCTCCTTCAACAAAAAGGATTACAGAGGCGCTCTGGCGTACTACAAAAAGGCTCTCCGTACAAACCCCGGCTGCCCAGGTAAACGTGTTACCTGCATCCGCCTCAAAACAGATTCCTGTAAGGTACGTGTTGCAAGTTCCGCCTCATCGAACTTCTGCCTTGTTCTTGTGTCTCTGTGCAGCTGAGGTCAGGCTGGGGATGGGCCACTGTTTTGTCAAGCTCAGCAAACTGGAGAAGGCTCGCTTGGCGTTTGGCCGAGCCCTGGAGCTTAACGCCAAATGCGTGGGGGCTCTTGTTGGTTTGGCGGTTCTAGAGCTCAACAACAAGGAGGCCGATTCCATCAAGAACGGAGTGCAGCTGCTCTCGCGGGCCTACACCATCGACCCCAGCAACCCCATGGTGCTCAACCACCTAGCCAACCACTTCTTCTTCAAAAAGGTAGCTGCTAGTTTGACATTGAAGAAATTGCGCAGTTCTGACCCAGTGCCTGTCATGTAACTGTTATTCACACCGTTTGTGTTTTTGTTGTTGTTTTCTACCAGGATTACAGTAAAGTGCAGCATCTGGCCCTCCACGCTTTCCACAACACCGAGGTCGAGGCCATGCAGGCTGAGAGCTGCTACCAGTTAGCTCGCTCATTTCACGTGCAGGTAAGATCCGGAGTATTCAGTCCCGAGGCAGCTTACTATATACATTTTTTTAAAATTTGTATTGACCTCTCTGATGTCTCTCTTTCTCCTCAGGAGGACTACGATCAGGCGTTTCAGTATTACTACCAGGCCACTCAGTTTGCCTCGTCCACGTTTGTGCTGCCCTTCTTCGGCCTGGGGCAGATGTACGTGTATCGGAGGGACAAAGAGAACGCGGCGCAGTGCTTCGAGAAGGTCTTGAAGGCCTACCCCAACAACTACGAAACAATGAAGATTCTGGGGTCTCTTTACGCGACATCGGACGACCAGGAAAAGAGAGACATTGCAAAAGTATGTGTTGTCTAGATTATTGTGCTGATATAGCTCACTTAGATTATTTACTAATCTGTCTACACTAGTATCTTCACAGTCAATTTAAGTAATATGCTGAAGGATAATTATTGGACACACGTTACTGTTGTTCCCTAGGGTCACCTGAAGAAGGTAACAGAGCAGTACCCTGACGATGTGGAGGCGTGGATCGAGCTGGCTCAGATTCTGGAGCAGACGGACATTCAAGGAGCGCTGTCGGCGTACGGCACGGCCACCCGCATCCTGCAGGAGAAGGTGCAGGCTGACGTCCCCCCCGAGATCCTCAACAACCTCGGGGCGCTTCACTTCAGGCTGGGCAACCTCGGAGAGGCCAAGGTAGCTATCCGTCTACAGTCCAGCTTGTATAAACGCAACACCTTCATTTAGCTCCATTCACCTGGGATTCCCACAGTACATGGACGTCGTCTCTTTCACGGTGGTGTTTAAAGTCATGCTGATCCACACTCGGGAAGTGGGCAGAACTCTATATCTTAAGAACGGGGCGTGTCTTCTCTCCTCCAGAAATACTTTCTCGCGTCTCTGGAACGGGCCAAAGCTGAAGGCGAGCATGACGAGCGTTACTACAACGCCATTTCCGTTACCACCTCCTACAATCTGGCCCGTCTGTACGAGGCGATGTGTGAATTCCACGAAGCAGAGAAACTCTACAAAAACATCTTGAGAGAGCATCCCAACTACGTGGACTGTAAGCATGCGATATGATAACGTCTATAAAGGAACACAAACGTTGTACCCTGTGAAGACTTGCTCGGGTTTTGGGTCAACAGGTTATCTTCGCCTTGGAGCAATGGCTCGCGACAAAGGGAATTTCTACGAAGCCTCTGATTGGTTCAAAGAGGCCCTGCAGATTAATCAGGTACTTTGTCAGCCGTAGTGTGAATGTCGTAACATCTGAATCCAATCAAACCCGATGTCAATATTATCCGATGTTTGTTCTGTTTGGTGCAGGATCACCCGGATGCCTGGTCCCTGATAGGGAACCTTCACTTGGCCAAACAGGAATGGGGGCCGGGTCAGAAGAAGTTTGAGCGTATTCTGAAGCAGCCGTCCACACAGAACGACACCTACTCCATGCTGGCTCTGGGTAACGTGTGGCTGCAGACGCTGCACCAGCCCACAAGAGACCGGGAAAAGGTGCAGTTCAGTAGTCGCCCCACACGTCTGTTTTCTGTGAAGTTGAAGAAGTGAAGAGGAATACGAGGTCCTCGCGTGGACTAAGTGTTTCCTTCTTGTGTCCAAACAGGAAAAGAGACACCAGGACCGAGCCCTGGCGATATACAAACAAGTCCTGCGAAATGACTCCAAGAACCTCTACGCTGCCAACGGCATCGGTTCGTTGAGTTCTATTCCCTTTTTGTTAGTCCTACATGTGTGATGTGCTTAACATGAACTCTCGGTCCAGGTGCCGTCCTGGCCCATAAGGGCTTCTTCCGAGAGGCTCGGGATGTGTTTGCGCAGGTGAGGGAGGCCACCGCGGACATCAGTGACGTCTGGCTGAATCTGGCGCACATCTACGTGGAGCAGAAGCAGTACATCAGTGCGGTGCAGATGGTAGGAGCCGCACTCTGGGTGACTTCTGAACACGACTGTCCCCGGTCATGTGTCGGTCCTGACGGCGTGGGTATTGTTTTCTTGCTCTCCAGTATGAGAACTGCCTGAAAAAGTTTTACAAATACCAGAACACCGAGGTGCTGCTGTACCTGGCGAGGGCGCTCTTCAAATGTGGCAAACTCCAAGAGTGCAAGCAGATGCTGCTGAAGGTAACATGAAGGAAAACAAAGGAAGGCTTTTTCTAATCTTCTGCTACAATACGAGGGGAGTATAGCTTTGTCTTTCTGATGTGTTTCGGACAAGGCCCGTCACGTGGCGCCCAGCGACACGGTGCTCATGTTCAATGTGGCGCTGGTGCTCCAGAGACTGGCCACCCTGGTACTGAAAGATGAGAAGAGCAACTTGAAGGCGGTGCTCAGCGCCGTGAAGGAGCTGGAACTGGCTCACAGGTATGAAGCTTGATTTATATTCCCTCCTCCCAGAGTGATCATCCGGCTGACCTCCATCCTCCTCCTCCTCCTCCTCCTCCTCCTCCTCCTCCTCCTCCTCCTCCTCCTCCTCCTACAGGTATTTCAGCTACCTCTGCAAGGCCGGGGACAAGATGAGGTTTGATCTCGCTCTTGCTGCTTCTGAGGCCAGGTCAGTCTGAATCTATCATCATTACAGCGTTAAAAAATCAAATATTATTTTATTTTTAACATATTTGTACGCATTTATTTTGTAAATGCAATTTAGGCTTTAGAGACAAATGATTGTTGTTATTTTGAAAGCGCTCCTAATACAGTGTTGTGTGTGTGCAGGCAGTGCTCTGACCTGTTGAGTCAGGCTCAGTACCACGTGGCCAGAGCCAGGAAGCAGGATGAGGAGGAGAAGGAGCTCCGGGCCAAACAAGAACAGGAGAGGGACGTGCTGCGTCAGCAGATGAGGAAAGAACAGGTACGGATTGGAAGCTTTTTGCTCGTTACTAGTCGCGAGGAAGAGTTGGGTTTCTGTTGGCATTGCATTGTGAGCTCCACTTCTTAATTTATTGTCTGGTGATCTTCAAACCGTGTTAGGAGGACAAGCGGAACAAAGCGGTGGAGGGACAGAAGAAGCTCTTGGAGCAGAGAGCGTTGTACGTGGAGAAGACCAAGGGCCTGCTCTCCTTCGCAGAGGGATCAAAGGAAATGGCCAAAGACAAGAAGAAGGGCGGCGGGCGTGTGAGTGTCCGGGAACAAAGTCATCAGCAGAGTAACTCAAACAGAAGGCAGCGTGGATAACGTTCTTCTTCTTCTTCATGATCTCCAAGCGTAAGAAGGGCGACATTGACGAGTTTGTCAACGACGACTCTGACGAAGACCTGCCAATGAAGAAGAAGAGAAGGAGAAAGGGCGGCAGTGGCAGCGAACAGGAAGAGGGGGCGGACGGAGAGAAGTCACGCAGGAAGAGGAGGAAGTGAGTCCGTTACCGGTGTTTATTCGGACTGCTGAGCGAGGCACGAAAGACACTCGGAGCCAATGTTGTCTTTCATTACAGCGATGACGAGGAAGGAGGGTCGCGGTCCAAGAAGCAGCGCAAACCCAAAGAGCGCAAGAGGATGGATAAGGTCTGTTTCAGGTTTCCCGTCTTTATTAATGTTGTTCGCCTGATTTGCCATGAATGTTGCATCTTTTCTTCATTTCTAGCAGCAGCCTGAGCGCCTGCCGCCGTCTCTCAAAGGAAAGATCAAGTCTAAGGCGATCATCTCTTCTTCCGAGTCCTCTTCAGATGAGGATGGCTTGAAAATAGCCGAAGAAAAGTAAGAGCGGTAACATAACCGTAATTTACACATAGTACATCAGAATATTGACGTATGGACTGTCTCCCTTACAGACAACACAAGGACAGCGGTTCAGGATCCGATGAGGGTGGCCACAGGAAGCAGATCGCGTCCGACAGCGAGTCCGATGTAGAAAGGAACCACTCTGGCAGCGAGGTGGGCAGCGCTCGGCGCTCCGCGGGCTCAGAGGACGACTCTGGCAGCGACCGTCCAGTGAAGAAGAGGAGGGTGCAGCGGCAATCTGACTCTGAGCAGTCGGACAATGAGAGCAAGAAGAGTCGGTCGGGATCCGATGACGAGTCCCGGCCCGGTTCGGCCATCCCGGCGTCCGACCGAGGATCAGATCGTGGATCTGAAGCGGGATCCGACAACGAGGGTTCACCACGGCGCTCCGACATCGAAGGTTCCCCGCGGCGCTCCGACAACGAAGTCTCCAACAACGACAGCGATTAAACCTTCCTTATTCCCATGTAATGCTGAGAAGTCATTTTTATTTTGTATTAAAGCAGGGGTTTCTGTTCATGCGATGTCTGCAATTAGCCCTAAAGGGTAGATTTGTGTTGTCCCAGCATTACTCATCCTACTGGAAATGTCTTTTCACAGATGTTTTTTTTGGATAAATCAATGGTTTGAAGTAAACAAAAATATAAACATCTATTTTCTATTCAAGATGGTCAGACAAGACCAAAAATGAGATGCAGCAAAGTGAAATAAAAATGTCAAATGTGGATCGTTTCGTTCTGCGTCTGACCCAAGAGGAATACTGGATGTTAGTTTTTTTTTTTTTTTTAAGTAATTAATCTTTAGTGGAACATCAGTTTGGTGATACTAAAGAATGTTATCCCCAACTATCAAATTAGTTTTCCGTGTTGACATTACCGCGATATGCAGCATTAATCTGACCACCTCGTCCAGACAGGGTGAGGTCAGGTCACGAGTCAGGTGACCTGAGCAGGTCTGGATTCGTAGGAAACCGGAAGAACTCCAACAGGAGAATCTGCATCGGCTGGATTTTAACAATATTACCCAAAAAAAAAAATCTTTCAAAAAGTTTGAAAACTAAAAATGAATCTTCAGGACAATGAGATGAACTGTTAAACTTTATTCAAGGTTGAGCTGTAGTTGTACACTGAACTTCTTGCACTTACTATTACAGTGACATCCCAAGAGAAGGAAAGGTGTACACATACAGTACATTCTTTGTAATTTCATGAAGATTAAAAAGACCATTTAAAAACTCGACAAATATGGCAAACCGACGTAAAATTTCCACGCATGGTGGTGAACAACTGTTGCACAGGAAACTACGCTTTGGCCGTCTCAATGATGAAACCGAGACATTCAAGTATAGTCCGAGATACATAAGAGGTATATCCATATGAATTGATAAATTAAAAGGCCACACAGATTCATTCCTAACAGCACAAGATTTGACCATAAAAAAAAAAAAAGCTCTTGATTTATTAATCTAAATGTGGGGAACTGAAAAAAAAAAAAAAAAAAATCACTGTGCAAATCAAAACAGCCCATTTTCCAAATCTAGATATTTATGAATTTTCAGGGAATACATGGCCTGTTTTCAAGCACATAAAACCACTATACTTCTGGCAGCCCAAAACCGCAATTCAGGAACAAACCAAGGAAATTGTATCTTACTATTGCAACGACTCATGATGTTGAGCAAGGGTCATCTAATAACTGATTTAACAAATGCAGATAACACAATGAGAAAAATCTCATTGCATTATGTTAGAGAATTCTCTTTTGTAAACAGTTTAAGTAAATAGTTATGGCAGCACTTTGTGACTCCTACCAGATGGAAAAGGTGATACAATGGGTCGGTTTTGGTGCTGGTACAGTTTCCGAGAAAATACTGCCTACTGTTAAAGAAACCATAACCCAAGATTGCAATGTATAAGACCGCTGCAGGACATCAACTTAGATGGAAACGAAAGCATAAATACAATGTGGATATAATGGTGATGCTGGCTTGATCTGGCGAAACATTTCATAGAGGAATGAATGTAACAGTGGTTGGAAAATATTAACCAACAAGGAGAGGGAAGGTGTTAGGGTCGATACTGGGAAGGGCTTATGGAGACAAGTAAAAAAGTATTCATTGCATCCTGATAACACATGGCTTTGGCCTGTTCCTCAGTAATCTTCATCCTCAGACTCCTCTTCTTCAGCAGTCTCCAGCCAGGTCAGCCACTGGTTCACCTGCAGCATCAACACAATATCACCATTAGGCATATTTACGCTCAGATGTGTCAAATACATAGAGGTTGAAATTCTGGACGCACGTTTAAACAAGTACAGTACATGACCAGTATCATCCTAGCCGAGTCTTAACCAATTGGGAGAACAAAAACATTTGCAACTGGTGGTAGAAGCATTAAGTACGTAATAATTACCTGAAATAATGCCTTTCCTTTCCCTGGATATTCTTGGGTGACATCTTCTTTCCATGAAAGGAAGGCTTCTTCTTCGATTATTTCCATGTCATAAAAGTTAACAAAGTAGCGCAGTAGCATACCTGGAAGAGGAGAGTAAACATTAAACCTCTGCAGCACGGTGCAATACCGTCCCCCTTGCTATCCGCGAGTGTAAATACCTTTGGGGAAACTCTTAGTGTTGCAGTGAACCTGCAGGGCATACAGCGCGCCGACTTGCAGCTCGATGTGATCGTGGAGGAACTTCTGCATCACCGGCTTGAAAGCCAGCAGCTGCTGCTTCTCCTCGTCCTGCTGCTCCTTAGTGGGCGCTGAAAGCTGCTCTTCATCGTCGTCAGGGTTGATCTCATAAGCAATGTACTGCAAGAAGCTGGGAGACAAGATGAGCCATATACCGTTAAATTTAAGAGCTAAATAAATAGTTTGCGGCCAGATTGATAATAAACAGTCTGCAGCTGTACCTGGTCATGAGGATGTTGACAAAACCTTTGTCAGTGTGGAGTTTAGGAGAGATGTTGTCTTTGATCCACTTGTAGATGGACTGTGGAGAGGGATCTACTTTGATCTGCTTCAGCAGCTCTTTCTCCAGCTTCATCAGTGGGAACAAAAAGCTGAGCCCTTTGCCATCCAGAATCTCCAGCATCCGATCCTTGTTCTGGTCAATTTCTATGGAAGAATAAAATGAAATGCATCACGAGCAGAAAGACAGGCACATTTATTTTTAACACCTGTAACAAAACACATACGGCCAGAGTGTATCGAGACGTACCAGGTAGCATCTTCTGCATGTTGATCTTGCTCAGCTGGAACAATTCAGCGAGCCAGTCACGGTCCTTCAGTTTGACCATCTGCTGCAGGCAGAGCAAGAATAGAGGGAAATGTGCCCCATTCTCCAGAGGAGTGGCCAGATCGGCAACGCTGACCAGGTCGGCGATGATCGCGCGCGCCGCAAACTGTGCCAGGTAGGACTTCACCAGAGGCACTTCTTCCTCAATCTTAGGACACTGGTCCAGAACACTCAAAAAGGCCTATAATATAAATAAAAGTCTGTTAGAACCAAGTAACCACTTAATACTTTTTTTGGGGCCATTTTATATCTGAAGACACTGACCTGCATTAGATTTTCACCCGTTGCAAGACCATCTGTGCAGAGTGCAAGGACCAGGCTGCTTGCATGCTCCTTATCTTCATCAGAACGGTCAAGGGAGTAGACCACGATCATATTCAGCATCTCAGACAGAAAGTGCTTTGGAGCTTTCATCTCCCTCGCAGCATTCACCGCCTCATCGATGTTCTTGTTGTTCAGGTAATCGGCAACCAAGGTCTCCTAATAATAATAAAAAAAAAAGGAGTGTTGTGCGATATGACGACACAAGCGTGTGAAGTATTCAAACGCCTGGCCGGTCTGCCTTGCAGGTACATTCCATAAGTTGCAGTTCTTTGGCTCCAGTGGAAAAGCTGCTATATTAAAATATCCCCAAAACACAATTAAATGTGCCACCTCACATGGATCAACGTGTGAAGTGAAGATAACATTTGGTACCCTTTATAAATCGGTACATTGTTTGATGTGGCTTTCTAAAAGTTACTGATATGATATAAAAGTAATGTAAAAATCAACTACAAGAACTAAAACTGATATTGTCACCCCAAAAAGACAGTTGGATATATTATGCAAGACAAACTACATTGAGAGTGAAGAAAGCACAGTGATTAATTTACTTACTGTCATTTTGCGCAACTCTTCTTTTGTAGGCGGAGCCTTTTTGGTAGCCTTTGCAGGTTTTTCCTGAATTGGAGGGGGATTAATTTTCAGGCCAAGCTGTGGAGACTAAACAAATAAATCCAAATGAATTAATGTTCTCCGGAACCAGTCACTACCATACCCGTTCATAGGTTTTTAAAATGTAGACATGTTACCTGTCCGAGTGTGGAACCCTGGGCAGTTGTAGGAATCATAGCCATCTGTGGTTGCAGCTTTGGGGTTTGTTTTTTACTTAAGATGAAAGACTGAGCTGGTCTCAGGCTGATCTAAAAGGTTGAAGACGGTAAGTTTAACACAATTACCAAACTGTAAATTAAATTAGCTGGAACGATCCATACAAATCAAAACACTCAGTTTATCAATGTACCTCATCTGCATTGACTTTCCCCTTCTTGACAAATCGTGGCGCCATATCCTTAGACTGCATCTGCACAGCGTGATTCTGTTTGTGGTTGAAAACGGGTGAACTCTGCCCCTTTAAAAAAAAAAAAAAAAAAGAGAAATATTCAGTTTGTGAGGAATGACATCTTTATAACAAAATTCTTGACTACAAAATACAGTGTAGATGTTTACCTGGCTTGGTTTTGTAAACTGTTTGTTTCCACCTTCAAATTGAGCCGGGTGTGAACCGTTGCTGTTTCCATTGTGGCCATTGTAGAGCGGGTTTGTGCGGTGCCGTCCCATGGTAGGGGAGTAGTGGTCCTGAATGACTCCTGGACCTGTACCAATGCCACTCCCTATGCAAACCAAGACAGCAACCATTAAAACATGTCCTAAAAAAAAATAAACTCTTATTAATGGACTATTTTTTAATCGCTAGAGAGAATAAAAGATGTGACATACCAGGCATTTGTCCAAACATGTCAGCCAGTCCACCAAGAGTTTCTCTGTCAAACTTGATCCTTGTTGGCAGGAAGGAGGAGTTTTCCATGAAGAATTCATTCCTCATGCCATTGTTGGAAGGTGGAATGAAAACACCCAAATCCTGCAAAGAACAGAAAAAAACAAGTCAGACTGAGGAACAGGCAAACAGAGTACTTGATTGGTAATGTGACTAATAGTGCACAGAGTGATGAGGAAGCTAACCTTGACGGCATCCTGACGAACTTGGTTGATCGTCTTTGGTCCATTGTCACTATAAGCTTTGCGACCGGACCAGTTGTTTGCTCGCTGCTCCACTGTGTTCTGCAGCAGGAAACGAATCCGAGCTGGCAGTTCCTTGCTGTTCGTCAAGCATTGCATGCGGCTAAAGTACTGGTTCATCAAGGACTGAAAGGAGACGGATTTGTTATATAATGAAGTAGACATTCCGAGACGACCATAATTGGGTTGTTCTACATACTCACCCTAGCCCTTTCATGGTCAAGTTTAGGTCCAACTGTTCTCATTATCTGACAGAGGCATTCCAGATCTTCCCCCACATCCTTGAGTTGGACTCTCTTCTTCTTCTCCAAAAGCTTAAAAAGGAAAGAAGTATTGTAATTGCATAGCCATCTTGTCAGTTTGATGAACAAAGTCATGGTTGGTGTAATCCAAAGTAAATGTTATGCCAAAGAACTTACTGTTTTGATGCACTTATGAAGGATAGATTCATGGATGAGGTTGAGTTTGCCAAGTTCCGAAATGAATTTAATGTTGCCCAGCATCTTGCACTTTGCAATAGAACGCTGCTCCTCCTCTTCGGAGGTGAGTGGAGTGTCATCTTTGTCAAAGACTACAGGGAACATTTGGTAAAGTGGTTAAATAAAAGGTAACAATATATGCACGGCATGCATATTTAGTAACCGACCACGTTAGCAATTGTTAAATGCACTTACGTTCAACATTTCTGGTGCGGTTCTCAAATTCATCTTGAAGCTTGGAAATCAGGAGCCTTCTGAAGGTCTGTAAAACAGAAAATGTGCTCAAATTCCAAGAAAATACCATCAAGTAGTAGAGCAATTTATATTCCTGGACAAAACTTACAGTATTCTGCTTATTTGTTACGGTTTCTGTTGGGTCTTCAAAGTTTGGTGCATCCTCTGCCAAGCGTAGACATAGTTGAGCGTATAACTGACTATACTTTGGCTCTTCGAGGGCTTTGTCAACAATCTAAAATGAAAAGAAATTGAAAAATGAAGACAAAATTCCAAACATTAGTTTCTTTAACAGGATGAACTGGACTTAAAGCCAGAGTGAAGATACAGTTATTGTATAAAACTATACTTAATGAATACTCTTGGTATCCATCATGTCACCCTAGCTCAGAGGGAAGGCGAAAGACCATCCCTTGCTGTGTCGGACCAATATATCTAGGTGTTGCAGTTTAATTCTTGTTATGATTTTTAACATTTCTGAACACAGTTCTTGGGCTGCAACTAATAATTATTTCAATAATCAATTAAACTGTTAATGGATTTTTTAAATGTTTATTTCCTGGAAAAAATTATATTCCAAATGTTTTGGAAAAAGTATTGGAATGATTAAACTCTACTTCCATCACAATGTTCAAAGTCTGTTTATCAATTTATGACTAAAACAATGTTAGTTATGAATCAGGTGAACATTTTAATAGTTATAGGAAAATACACACCAGCAAGATGGTTCCTTTTAAGACATGTTTTGACTCCACACCCACATTGAGGAGCTCCAGGCATAGTTTGTCAAACTTCTCTGGGGTCAGCTTATTGAGTATGCTAAAGAAGGAGAAAGGACAAAAGTGGAAAAATACTTTATAAGTTATGAGGCCCAAATGTACAATTGAAATACTCCCAAGAATTATTACAATACCCAGAGTAAATATGGATTTAGACAGAAACTTACCCTCTCACTTTCCTAAAAAGTGCATCATTTTGCCCTTTCTCGTTGGAGGAGTTGGCATCTCGTCTAGTGCTTCGAGAAGGTAACCATCTCTGAACGCTAGAACCTGGGGCTTTCCCCAGGAACTCGCTGTAACGGACACAAGACAGTCAATACGACAATACAGAAAAAGATGAACTTACCCACAGGCATCAAGCACTGGTCTATCGTCATTTGAGGAAAAAAAAATTAAACCCTGTAGCGTACATGCTAACAGCTTGTGTCAAAATATTGACGACACCAAATTAACCTGAACCATTGCCAAACGGCCAAATTAAACCAGTAGAATGTATTTTATCCATATAATTTGAAACCACTAGGAGTGGTATAGAGCAACCTACCACACCTATTCAGTGGCCAATAAAGACACTTGGAGAAATCCCCATTTCCCAGAAGTGTTAAAAACAATATGTGGGAGTGCAATTTAAGCCTAGGAGATTGATTTAATATGTATTAAAAATTAGGTGTTCCATGAGAGAGAAAACTTTGGAAAATCACCTGTTGCCGACAGTCTTGGGATAGTGCTGAGGTGCACCCCCACCTCCTCCCCCTACACTGTTACAAACAAAGAAAAAAGGTTTTAACTTAACATAAGGAGATGTGAGGCTAATCCTTTATTTAAGCCGTTATGGAGGTTCAGCACAATACATTAGCCAAGTATAATGGAGTAATGGTAAATACCTGAAACGAGAAGGACCCCCTGAAGCAACGACACTCTCCACTTTGGCGGCTTGACAAAGTATATCTGAAAAGAATAATGTTCCGGGAAAGGGAAGGAAAGAGCGACCTGGAAGTAAACGGATACAAAGGAATACATTAGCTCAGAGCTAGAGTGTACGAGGCAAACGGCAGGTCATCGACATCAGTCAAGCTTTAATAATATCCGCCACGGCACGTAGCCATCATTGCGCATCTTGAGACTTTGGGTGCGTACACGTGACTGTGGAACTGGATCGTTAACATTTTAATTTGGCGTTATTGTGGCTAAATTATGCTCGAAGACCGCGTTGTAGTCGCGCTCAGATTACTGTAAAGCAACATTAACCTCCCAGCCATCAGTATGTGACGTGTCACCATAATCCAACGCTGACCCCAGTTACCAGGGTTTACCTTATATAACCCTCCGTTAAACCGTAATCACGGATCGCAGCGCCACATGAAGGGAAAACCAGGACAGCACGTGCGTCGTTGGAAAAAAAAAAAAAAAAAAAAAAAAAAAAGAATTGTTGCGTATTTTATGATTATATCAAAAAGAAGCCACATCACTCGCCGTGTAAACTGCCAACATTACCATACGTGGTTCATACTCGAATCCCATAATTACAAGATTCATAAAAAGCCCAAACTGGGTGTGAAAACGAAGCCAATACGCATGTATATTAGGTTAAACGACACAAAAGTCACGAATTTAAACATAAAATGGCCTAAATAGAGAGCAAAAATAAAATCCCCATCAGCTGATTTTATGAGGTCTTTGTTCAGACACCGGATGTCCACACAGCGACATCTTGAGAGCTCTCGCCGAGCAGGCCGCCGGCAGCTAACGGCTAATACGATGATCGCAACGCTTTTAAAACAAGCTGTAGTTTTCCCGAACGAAAACCCAGCTCAACGGTTTAACATCAACGATGTCAGTCTAAACCACGATTGTAAATCCACATCGATATTTCCCGGCTTCGAATAAAACGTAACATTTATAACGAAGACGAAACTTCCTCCCGAACCGGTCGGTTAGCTTAGCGTTAGTCAGACTAGCTTCGCGTTAGCCAGGTTAGCAAAGACTTAGGACGCCATCGACATCGCTTACCGTTACAAAAAGAACGTCAGTGTAGCAGTTGTCTTGTTCCCAACAAGATAAAATGATAGAACATATGAAATTAAATACGACGAGTCGTGTTTACGCCAATACGGCTAGGGAGTATTTTCTTGAAACACGACGTTTCAGACAGAGTTAGCAACCAGCTACAACAGAGAAAGAATGCTGACTGCTTGGCTACGTCATGCGGAAGCCGCTTTTTATAGGGTGTCCACGTCACCGTCACGCCCTGCCGACGTTACGTACGCAGGACGCACGGACGTTTCGCAATCTGCCCTCACCGGAATAACGTGCCTGAAGTCTTGGCCGAAGGGTTTGTTCTTCACGGTGGTGGCATTTAGCTAAATATGTGCCAAACAAATCAAGGATCGTCCTTACAGCTGGATATCGAGAAGCCAACGGAGAGGTAAATATCGCTGAAAACTGAAGTCACACTTATGACTTAATAAATTGGCATTATGGGACGGCAATTACACATTTCGACAATATATATAAATATAGGGGCGACTGTGGGTCAGTAGTTAGCAGGTCTATCAAGGGGTTGGCGGTTCAATCCCTATTTGACTTGTCTTTGAGCAAGGCACTTAACCCTGAACCCGGAATTGCTCCCCGTAGCTATATCTACGCTGTATGAATGTAACATGTAAAGTGTCTTTGAGTACCTTAAAAAGCGCTATATATATATATAGTTGTTCTTTCCATTTCAGTTCAGTTCATTTATGTTCAATTAATTTAAATGGAATTTATTGCAGATTAATACAGTTCGATAAACAAGTCATCCTTACTTGGACAATGAAGAAGGCAAAGAAAAGGCAAAGAAAATATTTTCTCAGTATTCCCAGTAAGACAATCTTTCCGTTCCATAATATATACATATGCAAATATACAGAACTACTTATTAACATTTTTATATTTACAATTTTCTCCTCTTGGAAATATATTGATTTATATTAATGTATTAAAATTATATTAGTATTGTCTGTATGTTATAGTTTTTATATGATTTCTTCAAATGTATTGCTCTTAATTACCCTTTTTAAAATGGTTGATTCATAAAATGGTAATCTAGTTGTAAACAAATAAAACATATTCACAATGAGGTCATTGTCTGCTTCATACTAGCAAAATCTACTACTACTACTACTACGACTACTACTGCAACTTCTGGTACCAACACTGCTACTATTACTTTTACAGCTGGTACTACTACACTCGTTCTTCCCGTTTCTGCCCACTGGTATGGGATGAAAAGATATCTCAACAAGAACCGACAACATTGGCATAAAGTTGTCAGATATTAATGGTACGCAGAGGACTCCTAATGAATTTAATGACTACATGACCTTTTGAAAGCTACTGTAATCCCAAGATTTCCATAGAAATTTCATTGGATATTCATCGGCCCCCCAGGATACATCCAATGTCTATAGTGATAAGCTGACCTTTCTTGTAGCACCATTAGAGGACAATATGTAAAACTATTCAGCAGGTTTATACTCTTTTTCGGCTTTGTGTCCAGAGACTTTCAGATCTGGAATTGAGGACGTCTGTACTTTCTACCATGACCTCATTTGGTTTAACTCAGGCTATTGCACAGTGGAGTTTAAGGTGTGGGGTGAAATAGTTTTCAAAGAAGTTCTGTGGATTGGGTGCTGTATTGAGAATACAACATCCGTGTTATTGTTCACATTGATTTAGCTAAATGAGTCACTTCCTCAGTCTGCCAGTAACTACGGCACAAGACCATACCTGTGCAAGCTGAACGACCGTGATAAACATAATTCCCATAGTAGAAACACGTTTTCCATTAATTCATGGAGCTTTATAGTACTTATGAGCAATGTAGTGCCAAAGCAATATGAAATCTGCATAGATACTGATAGTTAGTAAAACTCTTTATACTGACATTGTGTTTGGTGGTATTATACATATGTTTAGTACAAACTGGACTCTAATGGGAAATACACAATGTGAAAAATATCTATTGTCTTATTAATTTGAACATCTTACTACTCATGACACCTCCTTAAACGTTGCATGTGTTTCCTTTCTGAGATTGTTTCCTTTGCAGATTTACCAGTAGCCTATTTCACAGTAAAATATATTTTGAAAGTATTTAAAACTCAACATTTACACATTATCGAATGGGAATTACATTTGAAGGAATAGTTTAACATTTGGAGAGTCAGGAATGCATATCGATACTGTTAAATGTCAGGCAACAAATCGTTGTACTAAGCTAAGCTATCTGACTGCTTGCCATATGATTACCAGACAAAGTGGTATTGAAAACAAATCCACATTCAAACTGCATGTCTTGTTTATTCAGTCAGACTGTATGTACATGATCTAATCACTGAATGTAGCTTTAAAGAGGTATTTCTATTGACAACCTCTGATATACCCCATCACTTTGAAAGACTTCTTTTTCATCATGTTTGTTTGATCACATTCCCTGTTAGTCTGAGGCCTTTCTCTTTGCCTGCACTTGATTGCTGCTTCACTCCTGAGAGACGTCAATCTTTCATCCAAAGCAAAATTAAGCCAGTTGTCTGACAGTAAACGCTCCACTCCAAGTGAATTAAGCCCACGGTGCCAGTAAAGTCAGTGAATGCTTGCTTGTTGTTATTATTTCCTTTGGTTTGCTTTCTTTCTCTTTCGATGTGTGTTTCATCGATCTAAGAGTCTCTTTTGATACAATGTAAAGAGACGCTGAATACAATCAATATGTTGGCATATTAGTCATCCTTGCAATAACATAGCTTGTTCTTGCCATGAGGTGATAGCGCCAACTAATGGATGAACCAATGGATTAATGTAATCAGTTTTTTAAAGTTTTTTTCCATCCACTTAAAAAATAATAACCTGTGAGCTTGTTCACGAGTTTCCTACTTCACACTCACTCAAATCTGAGAATAGGGTGTTGTTGCTGGATTTCTTCCTTTTTGGTCCATTCTGACTAATCTCTTAACCTGATGCTTATAATCTCATTTCTCTCTCCTATCTGACTGCTGGTGAGACGCCACAGGATACTCACCCTCTGGACCTCAGTAATCAAACACAGAGAGTTTGGATCAGAGTTCAATTCACATAGATTTATTTGTAACCAACAGTTTCACAAATAAACCTGGTCTGGGTCCGGTATGAAAGACAACAACCTCCCTCCACATCTGTCTTTCCAAACTACCGAACAAACACATTGACATATTATTTATACATCCCACTCAATGCATGTGCTCCTCCGTCCTCTCCATCATTACACATTAGTTCTCGTCTGTCAGTTTGACCTTTGTCCCAGTCCAAGCCGGTTACTTTAAGGAATGTGAGGTTTCTTGCTGACGTCTCCCCCCTCGTTACTTCTCTTATCTTATTGTGTCTGAGCCTCCTGGTCCTCGCTCTGCAGTCTCCTCTCTACCAGTTAATACTGGACCAGCACAAGGCCGCTGGGTCTGTCTGTCTGGTGTTCTTGAACCTCGTCTCGGGGAGAGAGCTGTGTGTGCCCTCTCTCAGTCATCTTTGTAGATGTAATTTAAGCCGAATAGAAAACAATGGAAAAGTTCACTGCACACTATGTATATATCTTGTGGAAGCACCCAATTTGAAACATTTTAACCACCACAAGGGCAATTAGGAAAATGCTGCTTGATCAAGATAATATTTCAACTTGCTCCTCTACTATCATCAATGTGTTAGAGGATGCAAAACTCAAACTGCATCAAGGACCAATCAGACTGAATATCTTAAAATTAATAAACTTGTGAAGCATTACAAGAAATATCATGGCCCTGATATACATTAAGTAGCTATATAAATGTCTAAGTATCATCACATCATTTGAAATCAAGCTCTAGAGATCAAACACAATAAAACAAGAAATATATTCACGTGCCAACTGCTTTCCTATACATGTATTTTGTTAGTTTGGTCAGGTACCACAGCAATATCAATAAAGTTCATTTAAATCCTGCCACCAGTTCCAAATATGTTATATTTTAATACTGTTAGGTTATTGACATATATATGCTATTATTATACCTGTGGGCTTTGCAGGTCTTGTATAAACATTTTGATGTGTAATACTGAGTGTCCATTTTGATTTTAGCTGGAAAGTGTTTGACCACAAGATGGCAGTAATGCGTTTAAAACTAATGAAACGAGTCGGACACACTGACCGTTTATCAATCCAAAGTACGCTGAGTACAAACTTGTGTACTTTTGGAGTTTGGACTTTGGAGTTCGGTCTTGGGAGTCCAGACTCCGAGGGACGGAGGACGGAGGACGATCTTTCTGCGAACAGCAGCTGACTTGGTGATGTCACCACATCGGCTGTTCTTGCTCATGAGTTGAAACTGATATATTACCCAATTTCCCACAAAGCACTGCAAAGAGAAAATATCCATCATATTCGGCTTCCGATGAGACAAAGTATTATTAAGAATAGCAAAATTGCAAAAAGTAAATTAGGAATTTACTTTGAGCTATCACAGAAAATATAAATGATTGTGAGAGCCTTATTCAATTCAATTATTAAAGTTAATTAAAGTTAGTCCCCGCAAAAAATCTTGACAGAATGTTTAAATGTTTCAAGCCTAAGCGGAAGAAAAGCCATTAAAACTAAGAATGAATAAGTTGAACAATTTCACAAAAGATCATTTGAGTTAATGTTTTTTTAAAGCCAGTAGATGGTGCTACAGTGCTTCTTTACTTTTTGTAACGTTCGAATACTAGCATAATTTGCGTCCATTACACTGGGTTTAAACTGTGTTTTACACAAAGTCTAATTTAACATATCAGCAAGACATAAAAAGCTAATTATTTGAAAACCCAAATATTGCAATTAAAAAAACTTTTACATTCACAATCACAGGGATTCACAATCCACAGACTAGCACACCTGACTGAAATAGTGTTATGACTGATCTTCAAAATGCTAGCAGTGAGTTTCGATTTAAATACAAAATTCTGTGAAGAATGTTTTCAAGTTGTAACTGATATTTGTCTGAAAATCATGACCATGATTAATTTATTATAATGTAAACATCAACTAGAATTCAGGCCAACCACAATCATGCATTTCTTTAGGCCCAACTTAGCTTTGATATTAATCCACACACACACACACACACACACACACACACACACACACACACACACACACACACACACACACACACACACACACACACATACAAATGCACCACCATAACCAGATACTGTTATTCATGCCTATCTTTGTAAAATGCATTCCCAATCTATAATCCTACTTTTGACGAATAGAAGTAAGAGAGTGAACAAACAGCGGTGCTTCCAGAACAACTGACGTGATAAGGACTGCAGTACTTTGTTTAAATTCACGGGGCGCATTCATATTCACAACAAAATTCCCTTTCATTGGGATTTCCTATAAAACTGCATGGGCTGTTTTGAAGCTTGTGGGAGAGGTCTGCGGAGGGGACCTCATTGATCTGCACAGTGACATGAGTCCCCACGGGTCTGTATGCACTCAAGTTTAGGTCCTCACCGGGATATAAGTACAAACACACACACACACACACACACACACACACACACACAGTCTATGGCTCTGACAACTCAACTAAAATATTTCATAAATATATATATATTTTGAACTTGTCTTTTGAGTTCATTTTCCCCTCTTAATCCAACATAATGTGCACATATCAGTACAATCACATTCCAGGGATCATGGAAACTATCAGAGCGCTATACTTTTAGTGGTGCTTGGGTCAACAAGTTGGGAAATATACTTTTAGGAATGCAAATGAAAGTGTCTGAACTCTCAGCAGACAGAACATGAATCCCATTAAGAACAACCGTGGCTTGGCTGAATTATTCTCCCTGTTCTACAGCAGGGAGCTTTATCCAGGAGATGCTTCTCCTTCACAAGGGTTCCCATTATTGGTATCTAATCGTCTCTTATTTATTGCTGATGGAGTGCAGGTTATCCATGTAAGAGAGGGTGTGTGGCCACAAATATCCTTACAAATTAACATGCAGGACTCCCAAACTTGCTTGTGTTGAAAGACTGTTCAATATTCTGAGCACACTCTGCATGAATATGCTGAGGTATAGTGGCTGTCCTGTGTGCCAAATTGTGTTGGGCTTGAGGGACTGTCTGAGTCATCACTGACAAGCCCTGTGTCTGATTCCAGCTATGCTTATACACTCTGGCTGGGCTCTACCTGGCGGTCTGATGGTATTAGCATGAGATGTCTAGAGAGCGCTCCCTTGGGAGAAGTTAAAGTATTAGGTCTGTCTTGGGCCAAGGCGTAAAAAAAAGACAACATACTGAACATCCAATCATGTGAGTCACAAAATATCAGTTATGTAAAAAAAACCCACAAAAAACAGTTACCAGCAATTCAGATCTGTCTGTACACTGTGTGGATTAAGGATACATATCTTGTTTATGATTAAACACTTGCCTTTTCAGCATTTGAACATATATTATAACATTCAAACAATATACATTTAAAAAACCCATCACATTCCTCTTGATAGGGTGTATCACAGACTGTCATACCACAGTATTACACCTGAGCTGAGCATAACACAATTAAACAATGCTCAGAGAACAATAAGTCAGACACATAATTGGTTTCAACTGTTAGATGGATGCCATTAAAGTCTGTAGACATTCATCCCGACTTTGGATTCTGGGATGGATGCTCATTTCCTCTGGTGTCACCATGAGAATTACATTTTTGTGAAATACTGGGAGAAATCTAGTGAAATCCCTTAACAACTATTGTTTGGTTTGCTATGACAATGGCTGTGGATATTAACTGTTCCCTTGTGATGAATTGTAATACAATTTTTGATCTTTTGACATTTTATCTATTTGCCCAATAATTTGGTTTATCACTAAATAATTGCTAAATTAATGACATCCCCAACAGCTGTACTTTGATGCAAATTGGCAAACGTAGCCATGCTAACATGCTAATAACATAATGATGAACACTGTATACACAACGTTGATTGGTTCATTAAAATGTATTTTTCAGGTAATGTGGACTACTTAAGTATGCAGTAGGAAGCAAACAGGAAATGGTGGGAGAGATGGGGAATGGAATGAAACAAAGGTCCCGGCCAGACTCACACTGGGGATAAGACGACATGGACCGCATCGTAAACCCTTTGTCCATCAGGACAGCACTAAATGCTTTGTGTTATCTCTAATCATGACGATGTGTATGTTCCATGATCAAAGGATTTCACCGTAGGAGATTACATTACATTACATGTCATTTAGCAGACGCTTTTATCCAAAGCGACTTACAATAAGTGCATTTCAACCTAGAGTACAAACTAAGAACAACAAGAATACAGAAAGTAACATTTCCTCAACATAGTCAAACTACAAAAGTACCATAATAAGAGCCATTCAAGTGCTACTAAAGTGCAAGTCTGTGTTAAATCCAGATATAGTCGGAAAAGGTGCATTTTCAGTTTCCGGCGGAAGATGTAGAGACTTTCTGCTGTCCTGATGTCAGTGGGGAGCTCGTTCCACCACTGAGGAGCCAGGACGGCAAACAGTCTGGATTTCGAGATCTTGTCCAGGTCATATTGAGGATGATGGACAGCAACTGTCATACACGTTCTACCTGTGACCTTGTCTGGGACAGTGCCCTTACCCAATAAACCTTCCTGCAGCCAGAAATTGTCCAAGTCCTCATTCCCAAAATAGCATAGTCCACTAATCCAGGTGACAATACACTCCATAAAGCCCTCAAGCACCATTGTGGGACGGACACTCTCCTCAGGTATAGGGGGAACGCTGAGTTGCTTCTTCGCCTGTGTGAAACCAGTCGGTATAATGTACTGTATGCAAGCTCCATTCTGTCATAACCAAGGACTAATGTAATGTGCAGTACACAAACATCTTCGCGAAATACCCAAACAAATTATAAAGTAATTTATCATAATCACACTGCGGTTGGACTGGCGCTCAATGTCTTCATGTCTGCATGCAAACAGAAGGCAGTTAATAAAGGCTTAGCAGCTTTTCAATGAGTGTATTACTACTTTCTATACTGAAATGTCTTGGAAAATACAGTATTTTCTATCATTGCCATTACTTACTACTTTTTACAAATTGAATGTGGAGAATCCCTTTTGGTTCATAATTATAATGGACTACATCTTGTTTAATAAAAAGGCAATTGTAGTCAGCCCTTAGGTCTTCATAAAAGGTATTTAAGGACTAGATGACTATGTCTTGTGATGAGTGTTTTGATATGCAGATACTATTCAAACTATCAGTCTCTTTGGAACATTTCAAAGTTTAACAGTGCTATTTTTGCTCTGATGATTCTTATGTTCCCCCTTTTGATTCATAAGGGCTTTTCATGATCTATCATGTATTTCTGCTGCTCAAAAGACATATTTATAAAGGAAATACCTGAGTTATATTGGTTGTGTGTGGCTGGTTTGAGGAAATATGTCATTTCAGAACATGAAATACTAAGAAAGAATGAATTCTACTGTTTCAATAACTGTAAAGCAGCAAAGGTCATATGTATAATGGAAATATTTAATACAAAATAAAGAAACAAACAGTCTCATTTCCTCTGGTACAACCCCAAGCTTGACCCTACTGAGATACATACATAAATAGGATTTGAAGGATTTTATTGAATGCAGCGAGGAGGTTAGTTACCCTGAGGGCAGTCATCAGTCATGCATCCACTAATGAGTAAATACGAGGAACATGGAGAAGCTTATCGACTTATTTTTGGGATTTAATGTGGGTTGACATTCTTACTTCTGCTCATCTCGCTGTGGCTCTCTGTTGAAAAGGAGATGGTTTCTGCTTAATATAAAATATATATATATATATATATATATATATATATATATATATATATATATATATATATATATATAAACAGCGTATACTATGATATTCTCTATTGTTCATATTCATCCACTTAGGGAGCGCATAACAGGTTTGTGTACGCCATGGTCGGACATATAACTGCTTTAGTCATATAAATATTGATTGTCTTATATTGTATTAGTATTGGCATTTATTCCGCCTGCATGGCTATAGAAGCCACAGAGAACAAACTAATATAATGAACCAGGCAGAAGTCTTGGGAAAAAAATAAAGAAAATGGTAAAAATTCAGGTTGTTGAAAGGGTTAGACCATTACTCAACTACTCACTGTTGTAAGGTCTTTTCATCGAATTGTTGAATATTTATTACCCATACAGAGCACATTGGAGTCATCAATATTGCTGATGCTAGTTTATGGCAATATGGAAATAGCCCTGGCATTACAGAATTTATGCTTCTTACACACACACCGTTTCCCATTCAGACCACTTTAGGAAAATTAGTAAAGAAAATCTCCAGGCGCAATCGTGCTAAATAACACTGTTTATTGAACAATGTGTGCAGATGTATTTATGTTAATCCATATCAAATTAGGGAAATTATGTACATCTGCTAAGAACCATAGCGATTTCAAAGGATTTTCATTTTGATCAGGATTATGTTTTTTATTTGCAGTTTGTGGGATCTTTTTCTCTGAATTAAAAGTATGATGCACATTTTGTCGGCAGTATTCAAGGTTTTCTTCTTTAATTCTGTTTTCTCTCTTTCTTCTTATCACTTACCCTGTTTCCCTGGGCAGGTTGAAATGTATTGACACTGATAGCTAACTCCCACATCGTACATACTTCAGTTTTGTTCCTGGCGTGCATTACACATGTTGACAGATGTCTCGCAGCATAGATTTAGACAGAAATAGATCCCAGTAGAGGGAAGTGACAAGGTGAGGACTCAGCTGAGCAGCTGGGAGACAAACTCCATTCAGGCTGAGGTAATGTGACCAGCTCTGAGACCGTCTGCTCAGCACAGGGAGAGCCACACTCCTGTCTGAATCCCTCAGCGTCTCTGTCTCTCTGTCCTGGTACTCAAGTCTGCTCTGGGAAGCACTGAAGTCCTGTTTGCAAATTCTGTCTGCCATCACAGATCAGGATCATTATAGTCGTGTCTAAGAGACGTACCTGCAGCCTCAATGGTTCATCTGCAGTCCACTCACAGAGCGTCAAGAGGGGAATCCAAGCGTAGCTTTTGCACTACCCAATAAAGCCCCAATAAGGGGCAAAGGCAGGTTCCAGATTCTAGATTTCAGATTCCAGAACTCAGATTTCAGAATCCAGATTCTCGATTCCTGATTCCAGATTGATTAAAAAAATTATTATTAATACATTATCTCATTAATAATCTTAAGTCCTTAATAATTGTTTTTTTATATATATTACTTAATTTACAAATGGGAAATCCATCATTTCTAAAGCATTAATACCCAATAATGAAATGCAAATAGTCAAGATTATTAATAAAAGAATAAAACATGTATAACTGTGTTTATGAATTGCATACTAATGAGTGTTAATGTTGGAACAATGATTTATAAATGAGGAATTAAGTGGTTACTCATACATACGTAACTAATGCTAAATGGTGTATTTTATATGCAGTTATATAGATATTATCAAGTGTTACCAATGGGGCCTTACATCCATGGTACACATCTTTCAAGACTTGCAAACGTGGGATTTATTATTGACTAAATAGTTTTGATTCATGACGAGTTATTTCTTCATCAGCTATTGCTCTTGGAAGAATTATATTTAGTGTAATCCCAGCGCCTCTAACAACTATTGCAAAAAAAAGGTATATGCATTAAATGTATTTTTGTCGTTACACAATAGGCAGTGATGAAAAAATATGAATGAAAAAGAAAGAAAACAAACTGCTGGAAATGAAAAAGAAGAAGATCTAGGATATTTTGTGTCCTTTCAGTGAATTGTATTTGCACTTGATTTGACTTGTTTTAGAGACATACTCTCTGCCACATACTAGAGCTAAGTACTTTAAAGTAAATGGGACACAATGTGAATATATAACATACACAAATAACTGGATACATCTGTTTATATGTGCCCTGTAGAGAGAATGTACTGCATTGACATTACCAACTAATCCATAATGGATGAAGCTGTGATGGTGTCCCATAACATACAGCAACCTAAAGATCAGATCACTGTGTTTGCTTCACAATGGCATCGTGGAGGCAAGATTTGGTGTCACTTTCAATAGCGATCAAGTAAAAGCTCCAGAGTCTGCCTTACTCACCCTTCTGAGTTCTGTTAGCACACTTCCCCAGTTTGACAGGATGTGAAGTTCTTCACACTCACTGTTAGGCTCTCGATGTGGAACGGCACCGACCTGTCACTGGATTTTGTAGATGTTCTACGCCTGCAGACATCCAAGCAGTCTAGCATAAAGAACTCTGTATTAAATACATGTATATGTATACATATAAATATATGTATGTGTATATATATATATATATATATATATATATATATATATATATATATATATATATATATATATATATATATATATATATATATACAATTTATTTTACCAAACACCTCTGCTGTGAAAGTGTGTGTGTGAAACACTGTCTTTGATAACATTTAAGAACAATAGCCAATCCTAAGCCATAAATGTTGCATGGCTGTGTGGTCTGTACAGAACCATTGCCCCGCAGCACTCAAAATATGTAAGTGCCATAATCAGAATGCTATGGGCGTAATGGCCCATCACACTGCTGTTAGAAAGAACAATGAACAAGATACTGTTCCGTTTTTTACACCACACTGAAATTCAACAGCCTATCGAGACAAAATGTACTTTCATTCTATTTGAACTTTTAACCGATCTTGATCAGCATTTTCTTCTTCAGACAAACATCAATGTGAATTGATCTAACAAGTGTTGCAGAAGCTTGTTACATCTTAATTATCCGTCCATAACACATCACAATGATTATTTTGAGTTGATCCCACACACACTATCCTGCTCACAAGCACAACAACATATTGATGATAGCAAACAAATTTAAAATTGGCTTATCCTTTACAGAAGCTTGATTGGAAATCATATTTATCTCCCACTCTTGTTTTTCAAAAGGATTTAAAATAAAATACAATAAATTAAACAAAGCAAGGATCGCTAACACACAAAGGCAACACATCTCAATGACGCTGAGAAACTGAGTCTAATCTTGCACTTTGTGATATTAAAAATAAAGTCATATCACACTAAACCCACCTCCCTCTGTTGGCGCTGAATCGTATTCAACAGGAGCAGTAAATATAGACGTCTTGGCTCATAATCAAACCGGTTTCACAGCTCTGTGAGACCAAAGTAACTGAAACCGTAGAGAACAAATATATGTTGCACTTGTGTGTGAAAAGTGCCTCATATCTGGACTCTATGCCAACCTGTCTTTTGGAGAACAGTTGTGTGGATGGATGTCTTCTTTTTTTTATAACATAGACATTACAACATAACTGAGGCTTGATGCTAGCACTCCTGTCAGTTTGATTTACTCTTAACACCCTCTTGTCTCTCTGTGAATTTTCCTTCTTGAGCTTGGGCTTCAAGTAGCAGCAGGTTCCCAAAAAAAGGGTTTCAGATGGTGGACATTTTGGTTATGATAGTATTTACAATATGTCTGACAAGCAGATGGTTGAGTAACATTTTATTCCTGCATGTTTTTTTTCTCAATAGAAGTATTTTAATTCAGGGTAAGAAAACAAATGTCACCTTAACATCCGTCTGTATCTTGTGGCTCCACCTGACCAGGCAGCTCTCCTCAGACATGACTTTTGAAAATGCCAAGGCCACCCACTGAGATGGTAGTAATTTGAAGAGTATTTTACAATATTTTTACATTTACTTTGTGAATTTATAGTTTCCTTATGTAACCATAATGAAATAAAGTTAGCTGGTTTGGGGCCATTTCCCCTATTTGTACTTAATTTTGCAATAAACGTACAGGGTTTAGCTTTAAAGCTGTAAAGACCGTTTTACAATTTATTTTGGGAATTCTTCAAATTGTTGAAAGTTGTTCTTGAAATGTAAATAATTCAATATCAAGAATGCAATGTGATCAAGTAGAATTAATTAAGCTGGTGACTTGTGCTAATTTCTAAAGTCCTTGTAACCTTTCACTTGAACTTAAAGTTTACTGCATCCTGTCCCAAAAGAAATCCTGAATACTTTCTCATTTATAAATGAAGAGGCCAAATATATTCAGTAGAAAATGCCCAGAAATGTGTGCAACACTGTAAAAAAGCAACATTTTGAAGAAGCCTCCTAGATTTCTACCATACCTAAAAACAAATACAAGCACAAAGCAAACAAACATTGTTTTTAGACTTCAGAAGATATTTATTGTTTATATAAAAAAATCTTGCAACTTAACTAACAAACTATTTTGAGAAGAGTGCAGGCAACCTTGGAAAAAATGAGGAAAACTGCCTTTTTCATCAAGGTAGGTTTGATTGTTTCCCCCCACTGACGGCCAAATGTGAAATCTGTGTAGAGTTTGGTCAAAAGCTGCATTCTAATGTGAAACTGCTTCAACACCTCCCACTCATTTTGTCCCTGTGAGTGAATCGGCCTCCTTCGATTAGGAGCTCACTAGTCTCCCCAAGTCTGTTGAGCTCCATTAAATATCTAATGATCCTCTTTAGTTTGAATTAGGAATCCAATATGTCAAAAACAGATGTTTCTCGATGATACTGAAGAACAGAGTGTGAAAAAGAGCTGATCATTTCTCACCTAAAGCAGCAATAGGAACATAGTCATATTGGTGAGAATAAGACAATATAAACCTTGTATACCTTGTGGTTTTTTATGAAGCTATTACATTATCATGCTCTTATCAGTTCAGTTTTTAAGTTACTTTATGCATAAATACCTCACGGCAGAAGCCAGACCATCTAAATGACTTGTTAAATGTTCTAGTTACACCTGTTATACTGGCCCTGGTCGTGCCAGTACACAAGGTGCCCTTTTGATAAATGAGGTCGCTACCTGAACATGAAAATCGATTTTAATGTGCTTAAATGTAATAAACATAACCAGGATACTCCAAAGAAAAGATCACAAGTCAAAATGTCTTCTATTTAAAAGGCATTTTAGAAGTGAATAGAAACGTACATTGCCTTGTTTATTTCTCTAACTTTATCATTTACATGTTTATTTTATTATTATAAAGTTATATCTCCTACACCATACTACACTGATGAATAATATTTCTATTTCATACATTTTGTTGTAAAACTACCAACGTTCAGCTAAAAATATTAATAGATTAATCAATTAGTTGCTTAAGAGAAAAGGAATATATATTTTGATAATAATTTCACTTTGAATAATTAAAAAACATTTGATAGATCCAGCTTCTTAAATTTGAAGAAAAAAACAAGAATTGTGAAGGTGTTTCTTTAATCTTGTAATAGTGTTTAACTGTAGTTTCTGAATAAAAAGCAAAAACAAACATTCAATTATAAAAATAAATAAATAATCAGCAGATAAATCCATATTGAAAAATGACCGTCAATAATACAAATCAGTTAAAATCTATAAATCTAAAAATCAATAACCGCCTGCAGCAGAAATGTCGAAACAGCGCTAACGACCTGCTGTGGCTGAAAGACATATGTCGTTATTATTGATGCATGTAGACGTGAGAACAAAGTGCCCTTCATCGTAACTCTTTTCAACCCGCCAAGCCGACTGTCCCAGGTTGTCCTCTCCACCTGACTGCTCCCTCGGTCCTAAGTATGTAATAAATATATTTGAACATCAATATATCAACATACATTTATAACAAATACCACAGGGTACTGCATCTCTTTGCTTTTCCTCGCGCAGTATTGATGAGCCCTCGACGTTAAAAAAATAACAAAAACGACCAAAGAATCTTATTTTTCCTGTAAAAACACCCAAACATTGCTACAGTGGCAACTTGCGGCGGGAACAATTTGATTTAATGTGTGGCCCATCTCATAAATCTCTGTACAAGTTACTTGTTTATGAATGTGTTATGAGAATTCTTTACATAGCCATAACCCCAATTGGCCATTACCCACAATTCCCATGGGCAGCCACCACAGCCACATTTAAAAGCAAATAACTGTCAAAACTAAAGCATTTAACAATGTGAGAACAGTATCTGTAAAGTGACCTTGAGCGGTATAATGAATATATCACACATACGGATGCTCTCTCTATATGTGACGTGCTATAGGCCACTGGTCTCAAGCCTGCCTGCGGGTCTGGGAGAGTCTTAGGGACCAGGATGTACCATCCCATAATTGGGAGGAGTTCTAATAACCAGGATGTGTAACCTAGATATAAGGATTACGACTTATACCTCTGAAACACCATGACAATTTAAAGAATGTATACATACATTTTATATATATTTATTTTTTATATATATATATATATATATATATATATATATATATATAGAAATGATATATAGATCAAATATATATATATATATATGTATATATATAATATATGTATACATTTTATATATATATATATATATATATATATATATATATATATATATATATATAACAATGTATAAATACGTTTTTCACATTTTTTGTATATTTACTTATGTTTGGTTGTTCTTCAATATATTATGTGATATTAAATGGAGATACAAACCTGCTACTAGTTCCTATTGCCATTCATTGATTAATTCACTGTTGCTATGGTAAAAAAACTATCCAATTTAACACATGACCTCATTAACACATCTCACACCCGGTAATGTTATACATGTATACATACTGTATACATAATATATATATACTTTACAAGTGTTTTGGCTTGTAAGCTCCTTTATACCTCTTTTACTATGATGGTTGACCATTTTAGCGTACCATTTAAATATGTGGCCGGGTCGGATAGTATTAGAAAAGTGGTAACGAAGAACACGGTGAGAAGAGAGACTGAGGGTATGTATTATTCTGGAAAGAAATCCTCATCGATCTCACATTTATTGTGACTTGACAGTAAGGCACTCTTTGCTGAAAGCTAAAACTTAACTGGCGAGGTGACAATGTCACATCAGCCCATCCCTGACGCCGTGCTGCTACAGTTTGCAGTCTTTATAACACAACACATCAGTTTCCGTCTGTCTGGTTCCTGTTCAACAACTCTGTGATGCCCTACAGGGCTGCAATGCTGTAAATGGAGCAGGTCAAAGTGTTGATATTTAAACCTAACTAATATGCTTCTATATTATATGCGGCAATTCCATTTGCCGCAATTGCTATTTGACCACAATTAACATAAATGAATGCTATAATAATAACCTACAAACAGCATGCTGTGATTGCTTTATATCCAGAGACATGAAAAGTGGAATCTCTCAAATTTATAGTGAGGCATGACTTTCTTTTTGTAATTTCAGTTCAACATAAAGTGCCTGGAAACATAAAATATTCATGGTTGATGAAGCCACAATCTAATTTTAAATGAGGAAAACACTCTATGTATCTATCTATCCATTATCTATCACTTAGTCCACGTGAGGCCTACAGCGGAGTGAGGAGACCACGCTGTATCCTTTCACCAGGCTGTGTTCTTATTTGGACCTCAGACCACTTCAGCTACTTTATCCCTGTGTTGAGCAGCAGTGGCCGAATGTCAAGGTCCCCTGAAATTGAAAATTCCTCCACCTGTCTCTGAAAATAGGACCAGCTCCCCTTCAGAGGCATTTCATGCGAGGTGCTCGTATAGGTGATGGTCGAAACGAGACATCGGCCAGTAAATCAAGAGCTTTGAGTTGTGGTTCAGCTCTTTCTTCCCTCCCAAGGTCTGATACCGAGGTGCGTGCTGCATGAGTTGCAAAACTGTCATGCACCGCAACCATCGATCACACGATATTTCTCGCACTTGTTCATGACCCTGTGGGACCCCCTCTAACTGAACCAAATACATCTGAATGAGTAAGACTGCAGTGTGTACTGTTGCATGGGGGAGTAGGAGTTCTGCTTTCTGCAGTCTCACAGTGGCGCACACAATGTTGACCATCCATCATGCAACTCCTGCTGTGTCAGTGGGCCCTGTGCCTGTGGCTTTGCATGTGTGGTTGCACCTGTTTATGACCTTGTTTGCATGCTGTACATATGCTCATGGGGGTTACCCTCATGTTTCTTTTCCCAACTGAGTTGATTTGCATTTCAAACAGTTTCAGCATCTGAAAATCTGTCACATCTCTTCTCTCAGAAAAACGAGATCAGAGTTGCTGGCCCCGGTGTCTGATGCCGCTCAGGCCGTTTGTCGTCATTGAGGATGGCACAGTGAGACACATATTAAATGATTGTTATCGGATTGCTCGCTGCTTTTCTGTTGCTGTTTTGAATTTCCCCAAATGATTCTCTAGCCCTGTATGAATGACAGAGAGTCATCCAAAGTGTCCGCATCTGCTTTCTGGGTAATTATCAATCTGTGCTTTCTAGCTGCATTCTGCATTGCAATTACATTACATTACAGACTCATAGCATCCATGATGTTTAGCCAAATTAAGGCACTTACCCCTTTATTTATAATGTGACATGAGAAGGGCAATCAAGATCTGTTTATGATATTGTTGATATTTACTAAGAACTTTTCTGTTATATACATTATATAATTATATATATATATATATGTTTTCAACATATTTACTAATTATTTACTAATAGGATATTTTACTTTTTTCAAATATGTTACTAAAACCTTTCTTTCAATTCTGTGATACAGAACTTAGAAGCTACACATGTTTAAGTTAGTAAAAAAAACATGCTGAAATGCTGTTATTAATAATTTAGCTGTATGTCTTATACACTTTGGAGATGATTGTTTTTATTTCAAATGACATCTGGTGGTAACATTGATCTAAAAATCGAATTAATGTTCACTATGGTCAACAAAAACAAAGTCTAAAGACCTGCTGTGGGTACACAAAGACGACTGATCAATTTCCGTCTGCGATGACGTAGTGTCGGCTTCACAAGAACAGCAGCTCATTACAAAATAAGTGCCGGGGACTATTTCCTTTGTGAAATAAAAAGGAGAGCTCAAAGGCACATTTTAGTCTAGCATTGGTGTGAGATCAGCAACATCACAGAAGATATTCAAATGTTGGATTATGCAACATAAATAAGTAACAACATTCCAAAACATTTACTTAGGCCACAATTGACATTGATCAATAACTCACAATTGTACTGCAGTGAGAGTCACTGAAGAAAGTTCAAAGGGAACGATGAAGAGATCATGGAGAGCAAACCGAAAGACTGCTTCACACAGAGCTTTTGGTGGCATCAGATCTAACCTGTCGACAAGAGCGGATCTCTGTGTGAACCCTGTGGCTAAATATGATAAACCCTGTCTTCCCTCTTTGTTTCAGAAACGAATCACGTCCCAGTTATGTGCTGAAAAAGGTGTTCTCGTAAAAGTTTCATTCACTTTCCAATTAGCACAGACCCAATGCAGCTGCCTTGAAACATCAACTATTCTGGCCCATAATCTCCCTTAACTCAGTGGAGTGTGACAAGTGTCTCAGTGGGGGTTAATCCCCCACTGAGACACTTGTCACACTCCACTGAGTTAAGATAATGGATCCTCACTTGTTACGGTCATTGGCTTAATGGTTCCATCAACTGTCACCTGTAAGCTTCACCTGATCCTTCTTCTGGAGACTTTTCATGTTCCCGAATTAGCTGCTTGCTGAGGGGCAAAACAAAAACAACAATGTTTTACCCTATATGGTAATAGTTTGACATTTTAGGAAATGTATTCACTTTCTTGAGCAGCGTCAGAGGAGAAAATGATTACCAAATATAAAGCTACAGCCACCAGATGGTTAGCTTAAATTAGCATATGGGTCATGTGCTTGAGCAGTTGCCATGGAACCATCGTTGGACACTGGTCCCAGCCAAGACATATTGTGCCACATAACTCACCATCAAATGATAAATTGTTGTTTTAGTTTGGCTGCAGTTTCTCCATCTTCATCTTCACCTGACAGATGCAAGAGCGTTATCAATTTAACTCTCGTCAAGACAAATAATGACCTTATTTTCCCAAAGCGTCACATTTTGTAATTCTTTGCGGATAACACTACATCTCTAAAAATATGTGCATTACCCAAGTGCCTAGATTGACTATACCTGCAATGTCAGAGCACACTTTGAGTAACCTCTCTCTGTTAGTGAATTGATGAAACAGAATATTGTTTTTCTGAATAATCCAGAGACAGCGGGTCAGGTGATAGTGTTTTGTGATTACTTTGTGGAACGAAGGGAAAGGTTCACATAATAAATATAACTAAATTATTAGATATAAGCCCATTTCTGAGTTTCAATATGGCAAGCAATCTGTTTTCCAAGGCTCATCTAATTGAGTTGTGTAAGGGCATTCAGAAGTATTGATGGATCTTCTCCTGCAGTATATGCTGAGGATTATATTTTATAGCACTACGCGTACCCTTGATAAATTCAGAGCCAGGTGGCCATAGGAATGAGCTGTTGCCTTCTAAAGAACATGCCATTAGATCATTGTTTTACATCTGCTTGACAGAAGCCATTTGCCAGAGATTATTAATGTTGCATCTAGGTCAGCACGAGTTTCGTACATCAAATATCTCTTAAAAAAGTGATTAAAATGAAAGAGGATTTCTTCTTCCTTAATTGAGCTAATATTTCACATGTATTACCGCTCTTTTGGCTTATGCGGACACTTTTGTTCTATAACAGATAGATGTCACTTAACATGGTGCATTGTGTTCTCCAAGAGGAGTAACCAGTTCAGTTAATTCCTTGGTCTGTTCTTGCCTCATTCAAAAGATCACTCACACGAAAATATGAGGGGTCATGAGATGATTGATGGGGTAGGAAATATAGAAAAGACCAATATTTATACTGTAAACAACATGTCAGAGCCGTTCACACTCAACTTCACTCCACTACTCAAAACAACAAATGATGACCTCGTCCACTGGATGAACCGATCAATTATTAAAAGGACAATACGTCCGAAAATAAATTACTTTTTCACAATGATCTCAACTCTTCTGTTTAAACTCAACTATTACTCAATTCTACTGTAAAAATAACACACCAATAACTAAATTGGCCACTCTCCAAAAACTAAAAACATAAGGAGGTGAGGCTACACATTTCTTGTCAGGATCTGGAGTTTGTGTCTCGTTTTGTGTCTTGTTTTGAAGTCCGTGTGTCGTCTGTCTCCCTGTGATTGTCTGCCCTGCTCCTGATTGTTTCCTCCTGTGTGATTGCTGGCCCCGCCCTCATTGTGTCCACCTGTGTCTCGTTCCCCGTTGTCCAGTCCTCTCACCTTGCCTGTGTATGTAAACCCTGTTCCTCTCATTCCCAGTGTGGCGTCGTACTGTTTGGTCCGCGTTTTTGTCGTTCCTGTCTGGTCTTTGGAATTAAATATTAGTTGGTGAAACTATGTTGGCATTTGGGTACTCTCTCGTTGCGTTATCCGCGACTACACATGACATTTCTTCTATCACTCTTGAGCAAATTAACTTAAATACATTCCTAAATGGATCCAGACCAATCAATCAGATAACACATGGTTAGGTATAGAATCAGTTTATAAAGAGGTTCAGATTTCAGATTTACCATATATCAGCCAGTCTTTCAAACGCCATCTTTGTTTCAAAACATTAACAACTCTGACAGCATGTCGAAATTCCACCACTTATCCACCATTAAACTGCACTTCCATCAGGAACAATATTGATTTTCTAACCCACAAAAAACCGCAGTCTTCACACATGGTCCGATAAGGGCATCACACATTTGAAACACATCTTCTGGTTTCATTCCCGCACTGGGTCCAGAATCACAGCAAAGGGAGCAAACATTTATTTTCAATATCTACAAATTAAATCATCTGTTCAATCAAAATTTAACATTCGGAACTAATTTAGAACTTCCGCCCTCAATGTCAGAAATAATCAACATCGTTTCAGCAGAAAAGGTCATCTACAAAATTTAGAAAAATACCACTATCTAACCAAATATTATCCATAAACTCAAGAGAATGACTTGTCCATCACTCCTGATGTTGACTTTTGGCCCCGCATTTGTAAAAACATCTTCTTCATGACAAAAAACTATAAAATACCCATCTACAACTCATACAGTAGGAGTTGCTATTCACTATGCTGCATGGCGAAAGACAAAAAGGGATTCATGTCAGACATCTATCCACATTGCACACACACAGCCTGGATACTATGTTCACGCCACTTGGCACTGCACACCAGTTTAACCCTTTTGGAAAGAAATCAATGAGTCTATATCTGTCATGGGCCGCCGCATTCAATCCTCCCCTTCACTGTGTTTACTAGGAGACGCTTCAACAATAAATCAGAACAAAACAGGCGATTCTTTTCCTGCTCCGATGTGAGGTTTTGGGGCACGGATGTCTATATGAACAGATTGTAGAGACACATTTGTAATTTGTGAAAATGGGCTATACAAATAGACTGAATTGAATTGATTACTGTCCTAACTATCACCAAAACTATGGTCATGAACTGGAAATCAAGGAACACCACACATATCACATAATGGAAAAACTTAACGGTAGATTACCGGTAGTACATTTCATCACTATTTCTAATAATGTTATATGGTTATTGTGATAATGATGACAATGATATATTTTTGTTGTTGTTATATTTTCAAGTATTTTTTTCCTCTGTCAATCAAAACCTCCCCCGCGGTGCTTCATCCCGTCAAGCTCAATTCGGTCCTCTCGAGTGGCAGTGTGATGGACGGCCGGGTCACCGATGATAGAAGCAACTCACTGTTCTTGTCTTCCTTTTGTTGTTCTGTTTATGTTTAGTCTCTTTGTCTTGCAATAATAAAAGTATATATATTTTGTTTACACATTATTTGTGGGTTTGTGAAATAAGTCTGTCTTATGCAAATCTGTTAAGCCTGAATGATTTAGGTGTCACAACGCAAAAAGGTTTAAAATCCCTTTTTTAATTAACTTTGTATAAATAATACCAAAAGATAGCGAGCAATTATAGCAGTGAAGTATAAGTACCATATCTGCCTCTGAGATGTAGCAGAGTGTAAAGTACATAACATGTAAATACTATTACAAATATAAATACAATGTGTGCAGTTGTTGATACAAACGAGTCATTGTCAGACACTGACAGGTGGCCAGTGAATAAGACAGACAAAGACAGACAGGTTGATAACAAATGACATGAGACAGGTGCAGAAGTCATGTCTTCAATCTTCTCTGTACTGGGGAGATTTCTGAAGAGCACACAGTTGAGGTTGACAACACAACTCTGATGTCTATAATCTGCATGCAACCACAAGTCTTTATTACATATGCTGTGCAGAGCTCCTAGTGTTTACTTACACACTGACATCTTTCAAAAGGATCTAAATCCAGTCAAAGAACAGACGCAGTACCATCTTTATCTGAGGAAACCTTCATGATCAATTCCTGTTTGGGAGGATCTTGTATCAAATGCAGCTCTGTGCGCAGGAGGACCAGAATATAAATAGAGTTTTGCTTCAATGCTCACAAGATGTCTTTCTCAGCAGCCCTGCAGGAGCGGAGTGGCAGAGTCTAAATCCAGATTGCAGTGATTAGACATTGTTGGAGTGTGTCTACGACGTGAGTTCATGGACTGCAACAGTTTCTACTCATTTAGATGAGAGGCCAGCGGCGGTGTCAGGGGTGGGTATTGTCAGCTAGCTGTCAGAAGGCCACTGTTGGTGTCACAGCAAACATTAAATATGTTTCTGATTTAAGTTAATGTACCATGTGTGTGTTAAGCACAACTTTAATTACTCTGTGATCTTCAAAATAGGTTTCCTAAGGCCTGGCTTTTATGAAGTTTCAAAGCAAAAACATCATTGCGGTGGCAGTTTGTTCATTGATTTTAGTTCAAATCTATTGATCATATGTCACACACGTAGAAAGAAAGACAGAAGCAAAGCAAATAATATTTTAAAAAATTGAGCCTAATGACAAATAAGTTTTACTTCCATAAAAAGGAATTCAGCAAGTTTGACACAGCAAACTTGATTTACATTAAGGTAATGATCAGTAGTTCAGTAGCTTACCTTCTTTAAAAGAGGAATAATAGTAACAAAGATGTTATCCAAATTCAGTCAGAAGTTACTAAAAGCTATAAGCAAATAATACATTCCGTATCCATTTCACAGTTTAATCTAATCTATAGGCTTTGTCTTGGAGCCTCATTGATCACCATCAACAGCCAGTTCAATTGAAATGGAGAACATGGATCGGTGCGGTCACGGACCCAAGCTCTGGGTCGTGACCGTGACCGAAAGAACAAAGGTCGCAGATACAAGCGGCCAAAATGAGTTTCCTCCGTAGGGTGGCCGGGCTCAGCCTGAGAGAGAGGGTACGGAGCTCCGACATCAGGAGGGAGATTCGCTGCTGCTTCGCGTCGAAAGGAGTCAGCTGAGGTGATCCGGGCATCTGGTTCTCATGCCGCCTGGACGCCGCCCTTTAGAGGTTTTCCAGACACTTCCAACTGGGAGGAGACCCGGGAGAAAAGCTATGACACGATGGAGGGATTATATCCTCCAGTCTGACCCAGACTTCCTGAGTGGGAAGTCTGGGTCAGCCTGCTGAGCCTGCTGGGCCTGCTAACCCCGACCCTGGATTAAGTGGATGAGAGCGGATGGATGCAAAATGTCACAATGACCGTGATATATTGTCTATGTACATCCTCTCACTTGTTAACAGTTATTGAATAGACCACTATAGTGGCATACGCATATTGGTATTCCAGCTGCTCATCCAATGAGCCATATTGTATGGCTTTATAAAATGTGTTTTTAAATGGCATATAGCTGAACTATATAATATTAAGGCTCATTGTTTTAACAGCTGAATACAAAGTGACTATTAATGACCTGCACTATTCAACTGGAAACAGGAAAAATAGCACCACATGATCAATGCAATTAAAGGTTCCAAAGCTGCACTAATCAATATTTATATATTAACAATCGATCAAATGATTATGTGTATCGTGAAAAGTGTTTCTTAGTGCTCATGCATCAGCTGAGTCTGCAGTTCCACTCTGCATTTCAGCTTCTTCAGCTCATTGTTTGTTTAGGGCTGCATTCAGCAGGCAGCTATTTTCAGAAAAAAAGCTCCTTGAAGCCCAGATTTACAACCCGGCCAGCACTGCAACAAACAGATAAGTTGGCAACTAGCTGCAGGCTAATAATACATTGACAAGGAGGGAGTGCAGGCCAGGTTATATACTAAAAACCAACAGAGTTTATCACATGTCAGTTAACACAAAACAAACAGTGGAGTATGTATATCAGCAAAGTCAGTAATGGAGGCCTTGCATGGACACATGCCGAGTGTGTTGTGGAAACGTTGAAGGCAAAACCCAAGCGCAACAATGGTGGGAGAACGTCTGCTGAGGAGACTGCAGTGATGAGCACATGGGCCAGCTTTTGTAGCCCGGGAGGTCCAGGTGACCTCAATCAAGCTAACGACCCCTTGAGTATCAGCCAACTGTCGGCGAGGTTGACAGAGCAGCCTCCAGGACCGTGGCAGAGGCGTCACATGACCCAGATATCTCTCTCAGGAGATGATAGAGAGCAAAACAGAGCTAACACAAAAAAAGATTGTTACCATTCACCAGGTGGCCTGAAACACAACTCCAGTGAATGCTAATATAGCGTGTGACGACTGAATCTGTCATCATAATAAATAATGAATAATGAATAATAATTTACAAATAATGCCATATGAACTTTATAGAGTGCAAATATGTCTATGATTTGGATTTAGTTTATTTATTTGCACAATTTAGGCAATACAATTAAAAAAATAAACAAACCTAATAGAGATAAATGAAGAGTACAGGAAGAGGCAAAATGCCAACTGGGCATATTTGAAGCCTCCAACTATATATTATTAAAATATCTTACAAAATTTGAAACATTAAATGAAATACAACTTGTTCTTCTCCCAAATTGTATGGTAATTAATGCAGCTTAAAAGTGGAAATTGAACCTCATTTGTTAATTATTCATCCTATTTATTAATTTGGGAACTTTAAGCAGACAGTATGGACACACAATAAGAAAACGTTATTTCAGTGGGATCTTATGTCCTGCACCATTACCTGTGTGATTAGAGATAATTTACCCTTTACTTTCAGTCTTTTGATTATTTCTTAAGGCGTTCCCATGAGATTAATTCCCAGTGTATCTCTTATCCACCATCACATACATCACATAGAGCACGGACAGATATGCACAAAAACAAAAAGATGTGTCAGCCTGTTCATTTGCATAGGTCAAAGCATTCAAGCGTGAAATAAAAAGAAGACAATATTAAAGTTACATCTGTATCTGCGGGCAATTACATCCAGTCAGCAAATGCGCTCACCGATGGTCCGTCGCCTAGGGGTATCAGATAATATACAGTTTAGGACTTGTAGTCATGGCAACGCAGTTAGAAGTCAGATTCGCTTTCACAAAAAACAATTAACAGTGACATTTATCCACATGTGAAGCATTTTGGCTGCACGGCAAACACATAATACTCGCCCACATGTATTGTTATGGTAAATCAGTTTTTTCGGCTTAAAGCGTCCTCCCACGAACATTGTTGTCTTCCTGTTTTTGTAAATGAAGATTCCTTTCATATTTGTCAGGGTTTATGTTCATTTTCAAATGAGAAGTATAGCTGTTTGGACTCTCCCCAGTTAATTTCCCTGTGTTGTCCCCAAAGGCCCTGCAGTCACTGACAGCTTCCCTTCAGCCACCTGTGGCTCACCTGCAGGAGCGAGCACAGAGAAAACCTCCTCTCTGGATCCCGAGGGGTGTTATTCTCACTTCTCGCAAGCTGCTTCCTTTTGCCATGAGATATTAAAAACTGATTCCCCTGAACACACCATGACTTCTGCCAGGAATATAGTCGTCAATGTTTTATGACTCGTTGTCGAGCGCTGAAAATAATGACAAGACATGATAGGTTGCTTCTCAGAGCTTCCTGCCACAAGAGACAAAAAGATGAGAGAGAGAGAGAGAGAGATAGATAGTGAATGGGATGTATATACATATTAGTTAATATGATCATTTGCTTTATTATTTATAGATTTAGATGAAAATACAACTTTACATGTAAGGACAATTAGTAGTGACCACCGATGACTAGTTGCAAGAACAACCCTGCTCTGCCCGACATTATCAACATTCGCCTGCTACTGAGCCAGGGAGGCGACTTCAGATGTATAATGATCCCATAGATTTACATATTGTTCATGGTAGGTGCTCAGTAAGTATTTGCATGCAGTAATCTAAAGCTTCACCCGAGCTACATACAGAGTGTATACCCAAATATTACGTCCCAAAGTGTAGCAAAGCTAAACGAATAGGAACATGCAACGTATAGACACATTGAGTGTGTAAATGCTGGATTTTGAAAAGCTGACAGAGCACTGAATTGAATAATACCAATAAAGTCATAGTTCCAGGTTTGTTGTAAAGTGGACACTAAACACGGTATTGCTGGCTTCAATCAAGAAGAAGAAGAAGAAGAAGAAGAAGTTGAAGCACTACGAATGAGTTGGAAAAGTGGGAACTGGGAAATTGGTTTCTCAAAGGAGGAATCAGCTGTTTTGAATATTTTCAGAATGTTTGAATTTGATTTAAAAGTTCTATAAAACTCGCTATAAAAGTTGAGCTCTCTATTTTGAAAAGCTAGGTCCCTAAATAGTTTTTCCTTAAGATATAGGGACTTTTTCTTTTTAAGCTTCATCCTCTTAAGATACAATTTATTTTATGTATCCCTTTTGATTCAAATAGTTTTTTTTGACATCATCTTTCATTTAAAAGGCAACATCTGATATGTCTGTGTGAAAGAGCACTCTTCCCAATAAAACCTGTCTCTCTTTTGACAAATTGCTCTAATGATCAGACTGTTCATGACAGTTGCTCCAGAGCGGCAGAAGAGGTACCTGTTAAAAGTCTGTCTCATATTCTCATATCAAGGGCATTGAATGCTAGATCTCAAAGGTAAGACAGACATATAATCACCTCTGGCCTCATCAAAATCAGACCAGCTCTTCTTAGAGAAGCTGCGTGTAAGTCATGCTCATCACAGACAGCTCCGTCAGTGTGGGACACAGTTGGGTATATCTTGTACTGCACATTTATGGGGAATATAATCTTTGTGCCAACCTAAAAAAAAGATGAAAAAACCCCAACCTATTTCAAGTCATCTTGTGGCACAAGATTGATGTGCTAAATCAACAAGGGTGATACATATATGTACGATCATGGAATATTAAGCAAATATACACACAGATTCCCTATCTACAGCCATTTTAAAGCTGAAAGTAATGTTTGAATCGAGCTCCCCAAGTCAATCAATACGGGAGGTCAACTACAAGCAGATGTAAGTAATGTGCATGGGAATACTGTTTAGTTGAATTGCTTTCATTCCAAAGTTTGAGCATGCAGAGGCGCTCTTATTGCATATATTACGACGTGTTCGTGAGGGAGGTCCTTTTGATGAAAGTGGGTTTCCATGTATATTTAATGCCATGGTTTGCCGAGCTCTGCTTAAATGTGGACGGTAATGAGGACTGACACGTTGAAAACAGGCTGTGCCACCCGTCTCCCCAGGTGCACACCGACAGTCAGAGCAGAAAGCAGCCCCGTTTCTCCGCTTCTGCCCTTGCATTTGTTATTTTAAACTGACATCACTTCCATGACTCTGTATTTTCTAAGTGCTGTGTGTGCGTGTGCATGTACATCAGTATATGCTGCTCATTAAAAGGTCATATCCACAGCCACAGCAGTGGTGGCACTGAGAGTTCAACACACTGCAAATAAAATAGAAATAGAACAACAAATACAAGAAGACATAGCCATAAGTTTGACAAGCTATCAGGCCATTTTGTTACCAATGCAGAAACACACTTAAGTTGAACACCTGTCGAACATGTTGTAAAATTATCTAACAATTCAAGTGTATTTCAGTTTTAACATTCTGAATGATTGATCTATGGTGTATATAGTGCTCAATGAAATGCCCTTCACATTTCATGAAACATGCATAACACGCTGCTCACAGGGGAGACATCACGAGTACGAAAGCATAGCAACGAAACATAGCAACGACTCGCGTGCTATGGTATGTTCTTCAGTTTTGAGTGTCACATGGAAACTTGTGATAAATCAGGTCTCTGCAACATGCAGCATTAATATATCTGGTTGTTTTTTGCAGTACATTCGTGGTGCTCTGTAGACTGGTGGAGAGGTTTTCTACATTTGCTTGAGTTTGGTGTATTTGCACATGTTTACTTAAGTTGCAGTGCATTGAACTCCCAGGGCCACCTTCAAAATGTTAGACAAACAAAAATCTATTTGTGATTTATACAATATTCAAATACTTTTAATTTCAATGGTAGGGCAAAACATTTTGATAAGATTTAAACAGAAAACAACACTTGCACTCAGTAGTTTACATCAGTTATTTTACAGTCATACATAACAAATGATCAAAATATTTACACGTAGAAAATAATCTATTAATTTCAGATTTATTCCAACGTTTTCCAACAACTGATCAGCTGAATTGCGTAATAGATCAACAAACCTGAGACACTAAATAAAAATAATTACAGCAGGGACAGGTTCAGAAAACTTGCTACACAGTAGCAATTATGGACAAAGTACAAAAACATATTGGACCCATTACATCTTTTAAGTCAACGAAAATCTGACTGTACTGCATTTACCACAAAATATACCTAATATACTACCTTGTCAAAACTGCAAAATATCCGCCAACTACGGCTGATTTTGTAGGCAAAATAAAATGTTTAACATTTACGATGGGACGTCGACTCGGCTCGTCCGAGGACATCGCGGTGCTCAAAAGGATGGTGTTCAACAATGCACCGCTTTCCTGTCAGACTCCTGCTTCTTATCCTTTCAGAAACATGAGCACACATAAGAAAGAACTCCATCTCTTCCGTCGTGTCGTTCACAAGGAGCTGCTAAACAGAACGTTTGAGATGAACCATTTCTGTCCAGTGCATTTCTGCAGAGCCAGTTGGTACCCAAACTCATTGTCGCTGCTCACTACGAGCTCGAGGCATCTCTTTGATTTCCTGTTCTGAATGGATCCTCCCTGAAAAGATAAAAGCAAGCTGGTGAAAACCATGCCGCCCTTCAGAGAAGATTTTTTTTTGCACGCTACAACTTTCCTCTTTTAAACCCAAACTGCTGTGAATGGATACGGATGTGTGCGGTTGAAGCGCCCTGAGCACTGAGCGTTTTGGCTGAATCACACCACCATCTTCATTGGGTCCAGCAGATAGCATCAACAAGGTTCCAGGGCAAAAACTACATTGCAATTGCCAGTGTAGTCATTAGCGTTCTTCCTAGGGCCAAGATTTTTAGAGACTTCTCCAAAGAAAAAGTGAAAACCGGACAAAAACAAAACAGACTAAACCATCTGGTATTGCGGTGGAAGAGAAGGCATGAAGGATATGAAAACCCCAGCTTCAAAGCGGTTACGATATTGTTGAAATCTTTCACAAACTTTAATATATCAGCTGTTTCCAGAATCTGAACAGAGCGAGCACATTAGCGCTGCAAAATTACTTCAGCATGTCCCGATGAATGAGGCAGAATTTTCCTCATTATGGAGTCAGGGCTCTTCAAGGGCAAGTGACTGAAGAGGACACTTTGAGAGACTTGGAGCTGTGAGGAAAGCGCTCTTTATTATTTACTACGAGAGCAATGCTGAGGGATGTGGGATAAAAGATTGGACAGGTTGTACAGAAAGAACCAAATTACTCTTTGGCCTGAGTCTGGCCTGTCTGCGATGTCCAAGAGACATTTTATTTTATAGATAACAGATAAAAAGTGCTGAAAGTGGGCATTTATGGACCAATATTTAGTGGTGTCCTGAGCCAGCCAATAAAAGCAATGAACGGGGCAATCAAGGCCTTTTTTTACTTCATGGAATCAGCTACAACAGCCAGATTAGTTTCAGACCCCCGCTCAAGGTCGTGCCAGCTTCAGTCGAGAACAGATTATTAAAGTGTTCTATTTTATGATGTGTCAACGTTTTAACCATCTCCATAAACATTGAGCGGAGCCACATGTTGAGGCTGAAGGCTTTGGAAACATTCATATTATTTGGTTTGCAGGGTCAAGGATTTACTGTTGAGCTCAATCATTCAGTAAAAGAACATGAAGAAGAAAGCAATATATTTATTCGTAACTTTAGGTTTTAAGTTTAGAGCAGAAGTTAGAAGATAGTTTTACACAATTTAAAATCAGAATCAGAACGCCCTCAACTCGCCTCACCTCTTAGTTGGTTTGTTCTTGGTTAGGAGGGTTGAATTGAATTGAATTGAATTGAATTGAATTCTCAGGGTGCTTGGTAAACCTCGGCACACCTGCTTGCAGATTTATTTATTACTGTTGTCTTTAATAACCATTTGTTTTGATATTCAAGTAAGAAGCCTGAATCAAAACATGTCGACCTTTAGGAATAACTAAAGATTTGACCATCCTGTTTTTTTAAAGAAATCACTACATACATTACACTTAATTTAGCCAGCGCTTTTATCCAAAGCGACTTATAATGATACACCCTAGACACATAAATGCAGGGTTAAGTGTCTTGCTCAAGGACACATTGACTAGGGCGAGGATCTGATTGAGTGACAAAGCTGCTAACCACTGACAAACACAGTCAACACATTTTTGCGGACGGCATGACTAACAGTAATAATAAATGATACATACTATTATACATACTAGTATATATACTATAGCAGACAAAGTAACATCTTGTAGTCGTATGCAACAATATATTTAATTGGCTGGACCTAGTGGTCTTTCAACAGGAGAGTTTTGGGGCCTGATAATTAAACTCAATTGTCATTCAGTTTTACTTTAACTCTGTCTTATATGGATTTGATCGTGCTTTTTAAAACTTAAGTTTGGTAATCTGTAGCTTCTGTACCTCAGTTAGGTCCGATACCAGGTGAGCAGTTTTCCTCCTTTTTCTTCTAACTTGAATTCGGTCTAACGATTTTAATCAGCGAGCTGGTTCTGGACTTCATTCTTTAGACGATGAAGCATCGGTAGAAGTTGCTAAAAGCAGTTCATTTCAATCCATGCATTTAGCCATTTCTCTGTCTCTTTCACAGAGAGATGACGTCTCCATTTTTAATCCTGCCTGCAGGGCTCTGATTGGGCCAAAATGTTGTTCCTCAAACCTGCTGAAACAGCAACACATTAGCACAACAACAGACCGATCTGAGCGTCTGAAACAATCAGAGATGTGGGTCGTGATTCAGAGGCCTGGACGGAGGCCAAACTAAACCCAGAATCGCTGCATATATAGAACGGTAACTGATAGAAGCTGCTGCGTCTCACTCAGCCAAGGTCTCTATGTGAGGAGGGGCTGATGCATGTACATGTGTACACGTGAGCACACAGCATGGAAGGAGGTTGTTCTTTGATTTTGGGTTCTATGATTTGCCTGGAATTCAATGATATGCTATATACAGAACAATTTTTGTTCCTGAAAAACGAGTGTATCGCCCACACATCCCCGTAGAACACACAGGCAGGGAGAACCATGTCGTCCCGCCCACTGAACATGTCCTTGCTTTACTCGTATGACAAATGTTTACGTGCAAGCACATATTTAATTTCTTTCCCTTATTAAGGCTTATCAAGATCACTTATTTTTAGTTGATGAGAGGTTTTCACAGTGGATATAGAGGAAAGTAATATAAAGTAGTCATTTAGAAAATGTCACTTATAACATTTTAAAATATTTAAAATATCTTCACTTTATTTGGTTTTATGTCATATTTGAATCAAGATAACACAAAACTACTGAGCTGAAGCTCCATACATTACGTACATTAATAATTCATGCTAAAAATGCAGAGACATGATACTCTCCAGCTTTCCTGATATGTCCACATTCTGCGTGTTAAATTATGCAACGTTAACAAAAATAGCCACTTAAAGGTAAAGGTGAGGATATGTGATGTATAAGCTGACGCATATTAAACCTTTACTCATTTTCACACCATCGTGGTGTAAAGCTAAACAGATGAGCTCGTCGTGGCAGTCCAGCAGCAACATCGTCCAACACATATTTGACTGGATGTAACAAGCATCTAATATGAAGCACATTTGGTATTTTATGCATATTTTACTGAAAGAGGAATACAATCTATAATTAACACTGCACTGACAGCATGGCAGAAAACAACCCGAGGTCTTTTGAGCCCAAATCAGAGTATGCAGTAAATCCAATTTACCCGTTGTCATCGGGCATTTTGTTGGGTGGCTGCTTGTTAAAATACATTTTCAAGCACAGATAATGAAGGAAGACAATTATAAAGTTTCATTAATTTCTCACTTGTAAATGAGTTAGAGAACTAAGGGGTCAAACCGTAAATGAAAGCACTTAATATTAAAAGCTAGTTATATTAAAAGTAGTTTTTTCCTGTCGGGTCCAACAAATGACCGCAACTGAGGTTGGATATGAGCAGAACACCGCAGGTTGACCTCGAGTGTTGTGACCATGTGTGAAGGCTGTGTTCAGGGGTCTCACCTGAGTGAAGAGCCAGTGGAGCTTCATGCGCTTAGAGGCGGCATAGCCGCACTCGATGAGGCGCGGCCTGCTGTTCACGTCCACCAGGCACTTGTTGTCGTCGTCATCAATCGTTGGACTGAGGAGCCCGATGTGGAGCTGCTGAGCACTGGTGTAGTACACGTTCTGCAAGAAACACCACATCCTGCTACAGACACACTGCCAAGCGCTGCACTGGAGGCTGAGGCCGCTGTGGTTGACATTTTGATAACGGTCCCTACAGAGCTGCATATGACCATATAGCAATAAACTATGCAGTTGCTCTCGGGTTGTCTTTGGGTATGAAAGATACATTTATATTGATTAAATATGCATATTTATACAGTTATCCTGAATGAATGGAGGAGAAGACAAAATGATGCAAACATGAAGCAATGCATTTTTAGTTCAGTAATGGTGAGAAACCCTGAATATTGGTGCCCCGATCTGGCTCATATTTAGCTGAGAAAAACTGAAAATCAGTTTTAAGGAAAGAATAATTTTCTGTATTCAAAGAGGGGAAAAAAGGCTTTGCAGTTAGAGCATGACAGGGGGAAGAGAGAGGGAATCTGTGGACGGTATTTACAGACAGACAGAGCGGTGTTTGGCGTAACGGTGGTTTTAGGATGGTGTAGCGCACACGCAGTGACAAACTAGAGGTCGAGGAAAAACATGGATGTACTTCAATTTGATCACATGAAATTGTTAATGTGTGCATTTAGAAAGTAAACAGAATTTCCTCCAGTGGTGCAATTAATTTCTAGATACACAACATCTCAATGGCTTTTATTGCTAATTCACATACAATTAGTTCATCATCTTAAGAGAACAAATTCATATACATTGTATTAATGGTATCATACATAAATTGGTATGCAGAGTTTAAATGATAAAGAGGCGTAAGAAGAGTACGAAGGAGTTAGATTTATATCAGACGATTAAACAGGGACTCTGTGGGTAGAAGTCTAAACATTTCATAAGCTCGTCTCTGTCCCAGCACCTCGCTTAGCTGTCAAAGCAAGAATATGTTTTTTTATTAAAATAAAAATACAATCGGCGTCTAGCCTGCGTGTTCTTCTGCTTGTTGACTTTCACTCTTTTCCTTCTCTAAGTCTGATCTCATATCGCCCAAACAGCATCCTGCCTCATTCCTCCCAGACATTAAACAGTCTGACGAGAGTGAATCTTTTATTTGTGCTTCTCATTTTGGGAGCCGCGCAGACCGCCGGGCCGCGAGTGGCTGCGCTTTCTATTGTTGCTGTGCACAAGTCGGTATATTTTATTACTGCTTGAGCTGAAGTGCTGTACTGTATGTTTGCTGACAACATGCTCTTGTCAAGTCAGTCACGGGTTGGATTGTAAGCTTTGGAATACGCTTTCCTTTCATGCGACGCTGTGCAATTTCCTTTCAGCACGTTGATGTTCTGCATTTACAGCAACACCTCGGATACACTGATACAACTCTCCCAAAAGCAACGCAGCGACATTACGAATGACTACAGCAAACATTTGCTGAGTATATGTGTCATTTTAGAGGCAATCCAGGGTTTTATTCCTCTCCGTGATGGAACACATAAACATAAAAATAGAGCAGACTAGATTTGTCTTGCAGGAGAGATCCCTAATCTCATTAGGAATGCATGGTGCTACTCCAATCTATGGTTTGAAACGCTTGGATTTATGAGAGATTTATAGCATACAACGGATATATAATTAGCCATTTTTAAAGTTATCTAGGTCTCCGAAAAAATTTCAGTTTTTAAAGAAAAAAGTGTTACTGAGATTCTACAAAATTCCTTTGAATTAAGAGGGATTGATCTCTGAAAACAATCTTCTCAGACATAATGGGATGGAGGAATCGATTGCAGCTGGAAGATGCTTGAGAAAGTAAATGATAATCAAGCCTTGCTAAAATTTGTAGAAAGTTACTGCCTATTATTTGGGCTGGATTATGTTTTGACGGAGATACGTTTTTCGAGACATTGATTGATGAAAAACAGGAGCAAGCGGTTGAAATGATCCTGAAGTCTAACAGACGGCGTGACAAATGTTCAGGGACAATCTAACTTATTACGAAATAAAAAAAACAGGATTTCAGATTGCGTTTTGTCGATAACGTGGCATTTTACCCTGAGTTTACTCAGTTAGGACATGTCAGCCCTAAATGGAGGTGTATGAAAAATGAGTTTAATATGTATTTAAAAACACATACAACAAGCATAACCTTAAGGAACGGTTTGATGACAATCACGTGTGCAGTCATTGATGCTCTGTCTGCCCTGCATGCTTGTTACACCTATATGTTCATTTGTTTTTGATGTGTACGTTGTACTGTAGCTGGGTTTGTTCTGCCTGACACATGCTGCAGCCCTTCATGTCTGCTCTGGTCTATTGTTGTACCCTTTATTTTTGCTGTGTTTTGATTTTTGTCTATACGTTGTTGTCTGTTTGTCTATTAAGTTTATTTCCATTTCCTTTTTAAGATTTTGTTATTAGGCTGCCTTCAAAACATCTGCAGATGGAAATTAGCCTCTCTGGCTAACTCTAGCTCACTTACAGTCTAACTGTTGATGGGTGCAAAATAAATGAATAAATAAATAATAAAAGATTGTGTTTCTGTAAAGGGCAAAAGAGAAAAACCTGATCCCGTTTTATGAGGTAAAGCTATTGAGTTTGATCCAATCTGAAAGCGTCTACAAAATGAAAACCAGTTTTGTCGAGTAAAAAAATCCCCAGATAGAAATAAAATATAGAGGTGGTGTATTAAATCTTTATGCTGCACGCTGCATAACACAGTGGTGTGGAGACAGAGGGCTCTAACCTGAGGTGTCATCCCGTGACAGAGATAGAGGATGGGGACATTGTCATTGTCGGGCCCCTGGTCCAGACACAGATCATTCTTCACAGAGTTTTTCAGCTGGAAGAAAACGAAAATCAGATAAAGTCACAAGTAGAGATAAATACACACATTATATAAATTGTCTGGGTGAAAAAATAACGACGTGACAGGGTTTGCAAGCATAAACTAATCCAGACGTTATTCATAATGAGGTCAGTATTGCTACTATAAATAATGCTTTCTAACTTTGAAAATGAACAAGTGAGAGCTTCAATTTCAGTCCATCACAATTCAAACATTTTCTACAATTTTTTTCCGGCAGACTTAATTCAAACATATGGAGGAACGTGTTCCAATGAGACATTTTGGATGTGTTGATGGCCCTGAAAACCTTTCTCTATCAATCAGCTTATTGCTGGAGAGTCCTACGTGAACACCGTTTTCAACAAAATGTGTGACATTTTTAGATATGTTACAGGATAAACAAACCAAAACAATCCTGACAAAGCAGATTAGCTGATTTTTTAAATTCTTGAACTCTTACTAAATAATAGCGTAAGATGATTTTATTTTCTATTCGTGCTACTTTATTTATTCATGAATATATCATGTTACAAAATTTACGAAAAAAAGATGAGCCGGCAATTTTTTCAGGGACTTTGAGACTTCACTTTTGATTAGTTAATCAATATGAATTCTAAGAGATTTGGGTTTATGCTGTATACTGTGTTTTGGTTAGTGAGGTATAAATAATTCAGAATTTGTTGCTTTGAATACAAAAGTTTATGATCATCTTTTTTACCCATTGATAGCTCATGATCCATTGTTAAGAATACTTAGATTATCTTGAAATAATATCTGTAATATTATGTATTTTGTATTCATTTTCATCTACATTTTTGTAACAAGTTAATGCATTATTTGTTGTTAATAAATAAGGTAAATGTTTTTTGAGGTGATTAAAACATTGTGTACTAGACTATGAATAATGGTAATAGACACTTCCCGTGTGGTGTCCAGTTCACAGATAAACTGATATTGCCAAAACACAGTGAGAGTGAGGGAGCAGCGTCTAGAACCTGCTCTCTTCAACTCTGCATTATTTCCTCTACAGGGGAAACTATTACCCAAACATTAAGCGCTGCCTGCCGCAGTGCACACTGTTGGTATGAAAATGTATCCACGCCGTTTAATGAGCTTGGACAGGTGTTTAAAAAACAAAAAGCGAACGCCAAAATGATCATCGAAGCAGCATCAGCCTGGTATGTCCTCAGAGATTCACATAAAGAAAATATAAATATTAAAAGGCTATCGAGAGAAAATACAGAAGATCTAAAATAATCTAAAACATGAATCATACACTGAATCCTCTCAAATTAATTTCTGCTTTATAAAAATGTAGATCAGAAGCAATATGCTTGATGAACATGAGTCAGACCTTGAGACCCAGAGGGTTATTCATGTGCATTATGACAAAGGTCTGACTGATCGTGAGATACAAACTGCTCCGCAGGGAGCTCCATGGATCGTGAATTTGCGTGGGGAGTGAATTAGGTAAAGATGTGAGATCAAAAGAACACAGCTATGGGATTATTCAGTTCCCCATTGGCTCAGGAGACGTCTACTTCTCTCTGCTAATCAGGAAAAACACAGGAAGCTCAGCTCTACCAGTGGAAATACAGTATATATGCAACAGTGACATCTGTGGGGACATCAGCTTAAAGCAGAATGGCATTTAGAGTGTCTTTAGCTTCTGTAATGCGTTGTGTGTCTGAATGAGACGTAATACCCTTCGTATTTGATTGTACTGCGCGGCTCAGTAAATATGGAGCCATACAGAACTGTAGAGAAAAGTTGGCCTCCACCTGCAGCTCCCTTCACCAACATGTGTTAGATCACGAGGAAGAAGAGAGAGTTATGAATAAATTAGACCTCAAAACATTCTTCGGAAATGTCAAAGATGTTGCAAAAATAATAAATAAATGTATTCATGCAAGAGGTTTGGCATGTAACAACTCTCCAAACCACCACGACTGACTAGCCCATCAAATGCACATCGCAAATATAGAATAATGAGGTCAACTTACTTGAGGAAATGAATGTAATGAGGCCGGCCTACTTCCTCACTGTCCCCATGCACCATTTGTCAGTTTGTGATAAAAGAAAAATCATCCATACAACAGAAAGTGGTGCCATAATACTGTGTGTGTCACTGTGTATTAGGGTTCACCACACTGATGCGCGGCGGGAGGACAGTGGATATAAAGCAAATAGCAATAGGAGAATAGAAACACTGCCAACCCCATTTGTTCTGGCTTCCATCACTAATAAAATTCAGCTTCAAAGCCCTCGAGTGGAAAATACTACATCTATATTTAAATGAATCCATATGTGTCTGTTTTCATTGCAGTAATCTAACATAAATTCCTCTGTAACTTCTGAATCGAGAAGGAAGGAGTGAACGTTACTGCAGCAAGCCTCCTCTGTGTGCTCCTGACAGCAGCCATCCGGATCCCAACACAAGGGATTAAAAACTATTCGCTCAGGCACGGTTTAGACTTGTTTTTGCTTTTGCAGACGCTGGATTGCATTTGGGATTAAAAGGCAGGCGGCTTACTACTCCATATGCGATGGTGTCGCTGTACATCCTCATCTCAGGGTAGATGTTGACCAGGTACCACCGGAACGTTTTACACTGCAGCCTCTTCCTCAGAGCCTTCCTCTCAGAGATATCACCAATATCAATGCCCGGGTCCTGGTAGAGAGACACACACACAGAGAGAGAAAGAGAGAGAGAGAAGCACATAAAGCATACAATTGATTACCTGTATCTATAGAGAAACAGTAAATGGGCCCTTGAAGATCATTGTGTAGCCATTTGTTGTGGATTTGAATAGCGTCTGTAGGGTTTCGACTTTTTCCAGTTCTGACTCGAAAAACAGCTGCTAAACTATTTCAGCTGCCGGACGTTGCACTTTTAACTCTGATGACTACCGTTACTGGTTATACTTCAGATTAAGATTGGACATAGAAAAAGACATCCATATACCTGTTCACAACAGCTTTTGATGTGTGATTGTGTGCTCTAAGTTCCTTTTGCTTTTATCTATTTGTTTATTTTGTAATTTCAGTTCTTTTTTATTGTATAGCTTCTATGATGTTTTAGTTATGTGATGTAAAGTGTCTTTGAGTACTTCGAAAAGTGATCTAAAAATGTAATTTATTATTATTATTATTATTATTATTATAAAATCTTATAGCACAACTGTCTGAGCCACAAAGATACAAAGATAAAAGACAAAAAAGTGAACAATTTCTGATTTGTGTACCAGAACTTGGTTTCACCATCTCACAAGCCCTCATATGTATATTGTGAGCCTCTGGAGGGGCCTGACCTCTGGCTCAGAATCTACCCATAGAAATAGAATAAGAGTATTCCCATTTCCATCGGCATGGCAGGATGTTCAAACTGCAGGCTTGCTTCTCTAAAAGCCTGACCAGCAAGTCACAGACTCCCTGAGGACCATACATGCGGTGGTGTAGTGTGAAGCATGGAGAGGCCTCTTTTTCGTAATACCCTGCTAGAGAGCAATTGGTAACACAGCAGGACGCACAGATGTTGATAGCGTGATCAGCATAACAACTGATGACAATCACCATTTTGTTTTGAACTAGTCAAATGACCAGGGCAAGCAGTTCAAGGTGCTTTCTACTCTCATTCTTTTTCTACATAAATATGTAAAAGTGGCAACTGTAAAATACTTCTTACATATTGATGCACCAAGGTACTCTACTAACATCATACATAATATACAGATCTGTCAGAGGGGCACGTTTAAAGCAGAATGAGTAATAGTGCTTTGATACTTCAAGTACATTTAGCTCCTAATGTATTTCTACTTAAGTATAAAATGCAATGCAGACTTTTTAAAGTGGTTACTTTGACCTAAGTTAAGGATCTGAGTACTTCTTTCAGCATCCGCCCTATGCTGCCCCCTCCAACGCTGTATCATCTTTAACATCACTGATGCCTCTTTAGGAACTCAAAAGATAAAGTGAGGGCAAATGTTGCTAAATTTGGCTTTCTAGTACTCAAAAACAAAAAAAAGTGTACTCACATGGACTTCATATGAGCACAGTGTTGATTTATAAAACAAGACTGACAATTTAGCGGTGGCTAGCAAGGGGCTAACGCTGGGGCTTAATGTCCTGCATCTTAGTACAGACTTTATTTAAATGCCTCATTATTGACTGAATGAATTGCCTGCGGATGTTCATCTATTCATAACGTGGATTTACATATTCAAACAGATTATGCAGGAGAAGAAAAAAAGCTTCTGTGAGCAAACATTTGACTTTGCCTTTGAGGGATTCTTCTTTATCGTAAAACGACATAGTGCGGTACACAATTCTGTAATTCGCTGAATCCAGTTCAATCCAGTTTAAGGTAAAATGAAAAACAGTCTCACAAAACACAGATATATAACAATAATAAAGCCATAAAGACACAAGGCAGCGGGCAGTCAATACGTTTTATGTCAGTTAGACACGCACACTGTGAGACACTTTGTACTTATTCAACATCTCAAATAGCACAACGTCTTTAAATAAAGAGATTTAAAAGTATGAAGTGATTGTTAAAAAAATACATAATTTAAAATAATTGTATACGTCTCCTTTAATTCATCTTTTAAAATGACTATTGTCGTCACTTGTATCTAATTTTCTAACTGCTAATGTCTCCATTTAGAACATTTCATTGAATCACATTACATATTTATTTATTCCGTGGCACGTATTTAATTCAGGCCATTCTGTAAGTAACATGAAATAATTTCATTTGAGCCTTCTGGAGGTGTCAGGGCCTGATTCAACACAACATCTGTGATGGCAGGAGATCAGCTGATAACAGACGACTCCAACCCCCTGACATTTAGATTAGGTGGCAGCGGCATGGATCTGCCTGCTGGTGCCATATATTTATCATCTGTATTCATATTTGTGGGTTTGTGCATCCATTTTTAACATCTCATTTGGACTTCTGTGGTAATGCTACCTTTGGATAATGATGCATAAGGCAGAAAAAAACAAATCCTGTGTCTAGGTGACATAAAAAAAAAAAATACTCTGCCTTCTGTCAATTAAGCCAGCAGCCAAAAGAAAAATAGGGCATATGTACATGAGGATTGTGTTGAAGAGTACATGCAGTTCAGCACGATTTCACTTCAGCTGACAATAAAACTGCCATTAGGACATTATGATGAGGACAGCTAAAGATGCAATTTCAGGGTACATGTTCCTCTTCAATTACACAGATTAAGTCGTTCGGCTTCAGTGTTAAATATTTGTCAAAAATCTAAGTTTTTTAATGGAACAGAACGATTTAATGTGATAAACAGATTTTTACCCAGATGTTATGTCCTTGCACATTCAAATACATCCTACTCTCATAAGCCCCTCCAGTAAAAATAAGATCCTTTAGTAGCAGCCACAGCTCAGAATTCATTAATACAGTTCAGATAAACTCAGGTAATCTGTTCCTGGTCTAGGACACATGCAACTTTATGTAAACGTCTCTCTCTACATTTAGTCAGCATATCTACTGTCACCCATCTAGTCAAGGCCAAAATAATAAAAAAGTTAAACTGCCAAGTTATTTTACTGCAACTGCTACTCTGTTTCTCTGTATTATTGAAACTGTAACTGCAAAAAAAAAAAAAATACACAAATACAGTCACATATTTCTAGTAAACAAAAACTACAATGACACCTTTGTGTTGTACAAAATAACTCACCAAATGTCATATGGTCAGTAAAAGAAAAACAACATGTTTAACTCACCTCCATGGGAATATTCCACGCCATGTAGACGTGGCTTTTAAACTCATCCATCCACACTTCTGCAACTCGGAGGGCGTTTCGTCGCACGTGAGACGTCAGATCCTCCGTGTAGGGTTTATGGGCACGCTCTATGTGGGCGATGCGAGCACAAGGCAGGACCTCGACACTGCCGCCACACTGCCACACCTGGTTTTAAACATTACAAATACAGATATCAGAGAATATGGGAATACCATTTTTTTTAAACACACACACACGCACACACACACACACACACACACACACACACACACACACACACACACACACACACACACACACACACACACACACACACACACAGCCTATACAACTAGACACCAAAGGCTGCACAGATGTTGCTGCGAAGTACTGATGCACCAGATGTTCATGCTTGCTGGAAATAAGCAGCACTGAAATAATGTTTGAAGAAGTTTACTTTCATAAGAAAGATGTTTCAGACAAGCCAATTCCCCATGTTGCTCTAAAAAAAACAATTTTACAGACCCAAATAGGTTTTTCTTTGTTGAGCTATGAACCGTCATTCTTTTTTATTGTTCTATTCTCAGTCAAAATATTGATTTGTATTATTTTGAATACACCTATCTTGTTCTGATTCCACTGTCATGCTTAAAACAGACTGAGGGTTGAGAGCATTTTAGAGTGCAGTGGGTTTGGATGGCATCACCTTTAGGGTGCTTAAAGCACCTTTAGGCCGTTCATCTTCACCTCTGCATCTGACTGTACCCTTGACTGAGAGGAGGGAGTCCGTGTGGTGGGAAGCGTTAATGTCCCGGTGCCCAGTGAGAGCAGCCCGAGTCCCTGATGACTAAAAGCCAGTGGCACTAACACCTCATATAATGAAGACCTCTGGGAGGCTTTAAACCCTGGTGCAGGAATCTCAGCAAGCTTTTCCAAATTGTGAAAATCTATCCACAAATAGTGGCAATAAAAGACTCATGATGACTCGATGGAAATTTAATAAGATATTTTGAGTGCATGCAATGAAACTTGCCATTTTTATGTTCTCAGATTGTTCAAATATGTGTATACTGGACCCAACGAAAATAAAGAAAAAGATGCAGTTTTTTCCATGTATCAAGCATTACATTGATTATAGTTTTTAATGAAATTATTTAATGTATTCTTCAACAGCCCTAATTATATTCTTTAACAGGCCTAACCTTATATCAGTTATAATTTCAGCATCTTTTGATCAACATGTAAAAGGATGTGAATTTCCGAGTTACAAAAACTTTGAAGAGAACTATTTTAGAATCAAAGTTGAAGGGAAATGAATTAGGAAATTGATTAAGTCGCACAATGCTGCTGATTAGTATCCGAAGAATTTGAATAATATTGCAAAGCATTTCAAAGATTCAGCAAAAGCAATGAAGATGGCCTACTCTGTTTACATGCTCTCGTGTCACGACCAGTCTGTGGAGGATCCTCAGAAACCACGTGACTGTACTGAGCTTAACGTTAGTCCAGGTAGGGATGGACCGGGGGAACAAAGCGCGACTGTAGGACCGGCCTACTCAATGCACGACGCAAGTGTTGAGTAGGCTAGAGATTTACATTTAATAACACCTAAAACAAAGCTAGGCTGATGGAAGACATAAATGAGTTACGAAGATGGAAAGCAAGAGTGTAAATACAAATCGCGAGGAGTCGTATGAAGCTCAGTCAGTGGTTATTGACTCGGTATAATGCTCCGACTATTTGTTGTTTATTCGCGTTGAAGAAGTGGCGTGGCTTATCTCCGTAGCTTATCTCCATGGAAACAGTTATCATTTCCGCCATCCAACAAGGAAGAAATAACCACTATTTATGCTTTATAGTTGTTATGGAAATCCCACAACATCAAACACCCTCCAGTTTTGGTTCATAACTTCACCCGTAGACTCACACAGCTTGGGGAATTTCCCCGATTACGTGTGGATAACTGCTGCTTCCAGCTTGACTAGAGTAGCAGCAGCCAGTTTGATTAACCAACGCCAGGACGTCCTTGACGGCGGGCGGATCATCTCAACGCTGATTGGCTTTCGCAACTCAACCTCGGGCAAATTCTTAGGCGATTGAGGTGGATTCTTCGCTTAGCGCTATTTTCTCGCAACGCTTTTGATGCCAACGCAGCATTAGAGTACATTTAACGTGTTCCGTGAAGCGTAGAATATGGCCGGTAGCCCCTGTGGCCAGCCCACCCCTGAGTCCAGGACACCCGGAGTTTCAGTATGAAAAAGGTTGAAATCATCAATGTGCTGCTCTGTGAGGATCAACTTGTGCAGATGACATCCATCGTGTTTTAGTAGAACGTCTCATTCAAAGAAGCTACAGTCTTTGGTGCAGAAAAGCATCATTAAGGATGATGTGACATGCATGTGGATCTAGGTACACAACAATGTATGTGACCAAACACTGATAGTTATACAAGAGAAGCTTTATACATTATATAGATTTACAAATTAAATTAAAAAAGTGCTTTTCATTTTCTTTTACAACTGACCGTGCAGGAGGTCTCACATTTAGAATACACAGCTGGTAATTAACTAAGCCTTATGTACATAATGATCCAACACACTGCATTTACATATATACACACACACACACACTCGATAATTAATTCCCCTAATTTTAAGATGGACAAATAAGTGAGTTTGTCATCTCAGTATGGGTATTTCAATTTACTGTAATATAAACTGTTGTTGTGGCAGCTGCAGTGGTGTCCTGTCCTGCCGTCACGCTGAAACTTCAGATTACTGACGGATAATATTTTTGTTTGTGTGCTGTTTCCAAAAGATAAGATAAGATAATCCCTTATTGGTCCTGCAGTGGGGAAATGTACAGGATTATATCAGCAAAAAGGTAAAGTGCACACAAGACATAGTAAGGTCAAATATAAACAATAGGCAGTAAATAAAACAGTAACTAATCTACAGCAACTGAATAATATATACAATATATACATATAGCTGTATGGAATAAATATGGCTATTTCCGCAGTGTATGGATATTAATATTGCACAGGTTGGAGTGAATGATGTGATTGAAGATTTTTTAGGTGTTTAGTGGTCTACTGGGAGCTCAGCTGGCTGTGCAGCCTGACAGCAGCAGGAAGGAAGGACTTGTGGTTCCTCTCCTTCACACACCAGGGATGAAGCAGCCGCTGGCTGAAGGAGCTGCACACCGGCCATGCTAACATACGGCTCAGCACACTGATCCAACCAGAATATAGCTGGTAACAAACTGTCATGTCACGTCGGTTATGTTAAGTTTGAGGTTTTAGTCCTGTTTTCCATGCCCGCTTTTATTTTGTAGTAACTGTCCTCTCTCGTTTCAGAAACTTTATTTCCTGCCCCGGTGTTTCCTCCTTAGTGTGTGCTCCACCCCTGATTGTGTCCACCTGTTCCCCATTTCCTCATGTATTTTAAGCCTGTGTCTACCTTTGTCTTGTGTCAGATCATCTTGTCTTGAGTCTCGGCCTGATCTGGCTAGTCTAAGTATATATTGTTCATGTAAGTGTAGTTTGTTTTTTGTCCTGGTTTGTAGTTTCCTGCTCAGCAGTAACTTTAAGTTGTACCTATTTATTTATTTTTGAATTTTTGGGGACTTCCTTTGTTTAAATAAACCTTTTTGATTGCCCTGAATCTTTGAGTCTTACTCTTGGGTCCTGTTTTTGAGTTGTGACACAAACCCTGGTTGCAACGGTAGTTGATGCTAAAGTCTTTAACTAATTAGTCAATGAACAGAATACTAAGCACCAACATGTTGTGCGTTTAAGCTTCTGTTGTTTTGCTCGGTGAGATATTGAAGTCTTGACCAAAGTGGTGAACCAGCTCTGGACCCGACTTAACACATGACTTGGAAGATTTCTTCAAGCTGGAAAAAATGGTGCCATCACTTTTGAAAAGCCACAGTCAATTACAGCTTGTACGCAACATTGGCTCCCCAAAAACAATTATGCCTTCATTCTTTAGTGTCAATTTTCCTTTCAGACGATGAATTTTTGCCTGCAGTTTACCACTAATCGTCTGCTGCCTATTTTCCAAAAATAATCACAAGCAATGGGTCATTACTGTCACCATGCAGCCGAAGTCTCCCATTACTACGGAGGGCTAGACCGCTATTCCATTCAAAACGTTACAATACAGCGGGACGTTCCTAATATTGCACTCCATCTAATTTGCATGACTCACATAATTTCTTAGTGTGCTGCTGAAGCGGAAACTGCAACAAAGACAGAAAGACACTTTACGGTGGCACCATCTCGGATGAGACATTTCACCTTCACTCTTTCAAAAGGTTGTAAAATAAAAAGCAACTAAAAAAGATTCCGAGTCGTATTATACTACAGCCACTTCTGTACAAAAAAAAAAATCACCACTGGTCTGTTTTGTGTTATTAAAAGTCAGGTCCTCACTCCACCCCTCCCTAACTCCAGTGCGGCGGAACAATCTCAGTTAGGACAGCACAACCACTCCCTTTCCCTCGTGAATTTAAAAGCTCATCTCCTCAAGAAATGCCTCACGTCCCCTGCTCCCACTTGTACCGCACCCCTTTTCGTTCCACATCCTCCTGCAAATATGCTTCTGTCTGAATCTGATCTCGCTGTTCTGCCTCTAATTTATTTTTCTGGCAGAAAAGGTCTCACATTTCAGCAGTGTTTGCTCAGATCTATTATCAGGGCACCATCAGCCTGATACTAAGCTGTTTTGTTTTACTGCTGCACTCATCATAATTTGCTTTGGATAAAAGCAAGAGATAAATACCTTTTATGTTAAAGTAATGCAAGTGGAAGTGCTTTACAAATTCTTCTGTCTACAATTGTGCCAGTTACCAAGCAGGGCGTCTACTGGCTTGAAGTGGATTTTGATGGGAGTTCGGAACATCTTTGAGGACATGAAGCATAGTAATGATGCTGGTTTATGGTGCAGCAATATTTGAATTACAAAAAGTACAATCTCCAGCTTAATAGTTAGATTTGTAATCTATGTACTCATTTTATGAACTTTTTGCAACATTGTTTGTGTATGGTTTGTTGCTTTAAGTCCACGCCGAATCTATCTTTAGACTGTCAAACGCTCACCCCCTGCAGGCTTGAAAGGCAGCTGTAACATGTTGTTTTTTTTCCTCACTAGCAGCTTTAAGTCGTGTCAGTTGCAATGGATTCCAACATTTTCAGATGTTTCAAACCACATGTCACCAGTATTAGACTGAGTAAACACAAAGCTCCTTCCAACAGGAGCAGTGCATTCTTACATGTTACACTAATATGAGCCTATACCCAATTATCCCTATGCTCGACTATTATGGAGAGACTATTGTCCTATAATAACTTAGCAACTGTTACTAGGTACAGCAAGTGTGTGAAGCTCTGGGATTCTCCACATGCTGGCTGGGGAGTGTAGCCTATTGAATTGTTACCCCCTTATAATCAATATTAAAATAGAACATTATTACTCTGGTTTATATTTGACCATTTACCTTCTTACAGAAATAAAAAAAGGGATTTACCACAATGTTGTCTAATTATAATCTGCTTTCTACAATAAATGCTCTCATTATTAATTTGTTACTACTGAGTGCTACTTTCACAAATGCATTCCAAGTATTATATGGTCCCAATATACAGTAAAATCAATAGCATGAGAGGTATAGCATATATTAGTTTCTAGTCCTTCTCTGGGAGATATTGCGTATGAAGGCTGGTGAACAAACTCAAAACTAGATGATTAAAAAGAGAGGATATGGCCTCGTATCAAGCTGAATGTGGGGATATGATGAGGTAGGGGGCTTTTTAATTTTAAATACTTTGCCCCCTTTATAAAATGTGACTCACATTTGAATGCCACTAGATGTAAGGATATGATAGAAGCACCATCGTTCTTTCTTACTATCTTTTTTTTTTAGCAGGGTACCACAATGAAAAGGACAAAGAAGAGGTTCCGTTTTTCGACAGTCTACTTAGTCTTTACATCTAAAACCAAGTCAGCATCTTCTGGATGAGATGGAGTAAAATAGAGATTAATTACAGAAATCTAATGAAACATGGCTGCCCAACTGGAGGATATGCATTTTCTGAATACATGAGCAAAACCCCTTTTCATAGTTTCATATGAAACATGTGAAGCATTTGAAACATTACTTGTGTGGAAATGTGGGCTCATCTTGTTGACCATCATTATTAAACATGAAGAGAAACGCAAAATAACAAGAAAGGAAAATGTCTGCAGCCTCCTGACAGGATGAGTAGAACCTCAGGAACATTTCACCCCATATATTCCTTTGATTTATGCTGCTTCAGGAATATTCATTTTTCATTTCATACCTGTCTGTGTATCTGAAGTGTATCTATTGGCATTCACCTCCCCGCACCCCCTTTTCTGTACATCCAGAAACCCTAAATGGCTTTAAAATAACCCTAATATTTCCATCTGCATTCATTTCACCGTTCCTCAGTATTTTTTTATGACAAAACCCTTCACATCAAAGCACAGACTTACTCATAAGGTAAAGCTGATCTTCCTCTTTTGCTGCCTAGAGCTCATTGAAGCAGTGCAGACAATCGCGTGGATACTATGTGTGTCTGCTTTCTGAAAAAGAGGAGTGCATTTCTCACCCTTCCACAGAACCAGTTACAGGCAATCATAACACAACTTGTTGAGGAAAAAAGACACAACATGTCTCTACTGCTGTCCTTCAACTTAGGATTCTGGTGATGCAACTTTTTGCGAGTCATTTCCGATCATGTGGGGACAATTTAACATACTGATCTCATGTTCGAAATAAAACTTGTATCGGCAATCTGGTACAAGAAAACTAGAATTGCAATAAATACAAGTCTATTTAAATTGTCCAACTTTCAACTTTCTACACTGTTAATATCCTGCAAGACCACTATGAGCAACAGAGCACAACACCAGCAGACACATGAACTGTTTCTGTCCACATTACTCTTACTAACAGTTACATTTTACATGTTAGAAAACATTATTATCAATAATGTTACCACCAGGCTCAAGGCTGGTAACAAAAAGGGAGGCCACACATCAAGCTTTATAACAATCTATTTATTATAACAACCAACTGATAACATATCGAAGCTGGTGCAGCAGGCTCAGCTGACTACAAACGGCATGTGTGCAGGAGCGAGAGCGAGAGCCTCCCCTTCCTGCTTCCCTTTATGCTCTCCTGGTAGCTCCTCCCACCAGGAAGCCTTTCTGGGCCAGGTACCCAGCTGCAGCGGGGGAGGGTCGTCACACCCCACCCCTTAAGAAAGTGGCCCTCCCTGCAGGCGACCTCACGCCCGCATCCGGAACTTCCCCACCGCACTTCAGCGAGTCTAAGAAAAGAAACCCGGAACAACCTGGAAGAGACACTGCAGAGAGTAGCAAACACAAGTTAACTTAATCAGTCACAGCCCGGGAAATGGCATCAGCCACTGTATTGTCTGTGCCTTTTACATGACGTATATCCAAATGATATGGCTGAAGGAAAAGACACCAACGCATTAGTCTTTGGTTTGGGTTCTGGAGTGAGTGGAGAAAGGTCAGGGGGTTGTGATCAGTATATACCACCAAAGGTCTTACTCCACCACCCACATAAACCTCAAAATGCTTCAATGCCCAAATCAGTGCCAATGCCTCTTTTTCAATAATGGAGTAATTTAGCTGGTGAGAGTTGAACTTTTTGGAAAAGAAACTCACCGGGCAGTCAACCCCAGTTCCATTATCCTGCACCAATACAGCCCCAGCTCCCACCTTACTAGCATCTGCATAGAGCGTAAATGGCTGGTCCCTCTGGGGGCTGCTAAAACAGGAGCAGAACACAACAACAACTTGACAGCCTCGAAAGCTTCTTGACAGGTGCGAGACCACTCAAACTTGACCTTTGGGCTGAGCAGACCAGTAAGTGGGGACACTACTGTGGAAAACCCTCTGCAAAACCCACGATAGTACCCAACCATGCCCAAGAAACGAGAAAGTTCCTTCTTTGTAGTGGGAACTGGAAACCGATCAATTGCCAACATCTTGGCTCTCACTGGACGCACTTGCCCTTGTCCCACAACTTTCCCCAGGTAGGTTACCGTTGCCTTAGCAAACTCGCACTTAGCTAGGTTAATGGTCAGACCAGCCCAGGCAAGACGTTCAAACAACGCCTGAACACGTGGAAGATGACTCTCCCAAGTGTCACTGTATATCACCACATCATCTAAGTATACCGCACAGCCAACCAACCCAGACACCACTTTGTTCATTAGGCGCTGGAACGTGGCTGGAGCATTACGTAACCCAAATGGCATAACGGTGTAGGAATACAACCCACTCGGCATAACGAAGCTGGCGATTTCCCTAGCTCTGGCAGTTAAGGGAACTTGCCAGTAACCTTTAAGTAGGTCAAACTTACTAACAAACTTAGCGGAGCCAACTTGGTCCACACAGTCCTCCATGCGGGGGAGCGGAAAAGAGTCTGGTTTAGTCACCTGGTTTACCTTTCGGAAATCAGTGCACGGTCTAAATGTTTCATCTGGCTTCTTAACAAGTAGACATGGGGACGACCAGCTCGACGAACATGGCTCAGCGATGTTATTTTCCAGCATATACTTGACCTCTTCTTCTAAACGTTCACGTTTGTCAGGGGACATACGATAGAAGTGTTGTCTAACTGGCTGAGCATCTCCCACGTCAACATCATGCTCCACAAGATGCGTACGAGCGGGCGTCAGAGAACAAGCAGGATAACCCCTAATAAGACTCACCAACTCTGTTCGCTTCGGTTCAGGTAAATGTTGCAACGTTACCTCCAGTTTGGCAAGTGACTCAGAGTTGTGAAGACGTCCTTTCAAAACAACATCATCTGGTGTATAACATTCTTCCTCACACTCCTCTGTTGGCTCAGGAGGGGACTGAGCAACCGGGACCACTGTAGCCACAGAGGTCACCACGGGGCCTGGCACAGGGGAGCGGGTAAAGTAGGGTTTCAACAAATTAATGTGACAGAGCTGCACAGACTTCCTTCGATCAGGGGTCGCAATCAAGTAGTTTAGGTCAGACAATTTTCGGGTCACAGTATAGGGACCCGAGAACTTTGCCTGGAACGGAGACCCAACTAAAGGCAACAGTGCAAGAACCTGATCACCAGCACTAAACTCACGGCGTTCCGCTCGTCGGTCATACAGACTCTTCATTTTCTGCTGCTCGCTGCCTGCATGTTCTTTCTCGCCATTTCATTCGCCCGGTACAGCCGCTGTTTAAAACCATTTACATGATCGATTAGGTTTGTTGGAGCCTCCTCTGCTTGCCAGTCCCTGTGTAAAGAAGCTAGGGGGCCCCGCACTGTGTGACCAAAGACCAAGTCATTGGGACTAAAACCCAAGCTCTCCTGAGACACCTCCCTGGCTGCCAACAACAGCCAAGGTAGCCCCTCCTCCCAGTCACGGTTCAACTCCGTGCAATATGCACGGAGGAGGGACTTCAACGTCTGGTGAAATCTTTCTAGAGCCCCTTGGCTCTGGGCATGGTAGGCGCTGGACTGACAATGTTTAACATTTAAACGCTTTAACACCTCTGCAAACAACTTTGAACTGAAGTTAGACCCCTGATCAGATTGAATTATTTTTGGGATGCCAAAAATAGATATAAATCGAGTCAGCGCCTTTACCACCGACTTTGTAGTAATGTTCCTGAGGGGATATGCAGCCGGATAGCGTGTAGCCTGACACATAACCGTGAACAAGAAGTTACTACCAGCTTTAGAGCGTGGCAAGGGACCAACACAGTCAATGATCAGGTGCTCTGATCTCTCCTGGTAGCTCCTCCCACCAGGAAGCCTTTCTGGGCCAGGTACCCAGCTGCAGCGGGGGAGGGTCGTCACAATAACAAAAATGTTGAAGAAAAATAATGGTTCTAGCTACGCAAATATGAAGATTGGCCGCTGACACAGTATTAAACTGAATATGACGGGTGTTGTACTGTTGGTTGGACAAAACAACAAAATGAAGATGTCTTTGGGCTTTAGCATCTTGGGAAAGGCATTTTTACCTATTTTCTGGCATTTCATAAAGGCTTCTATTAAAGAGAACAATCATCAGATAAAAGGATAATGAAAGTACCGGTAATCCTTTGTTGCAGCTCTACAATAAACCTCTTTAGATATGCAACTCAATTATTATGTCCTCCCTTCTGTTCTTCAGTTTTGAAAATATCTTGACAAATTCACATGTTGTAGAGATATCATGGTCCTCATGTCCATGTTTCAGTAAAAATAAAGGTCATTCATCTCTACTGTATTTGAGTGGAGGCAGTGTCTGACCCGTATCTCAAAACCAGGAACAATGAAACCAAAACTATTAGTATGGCTCAATACTTCTAGGAGTAAGTGAAAACACATGTTTTTTTCTGCAGATTGGCTAACTAACCCTCTAAATCCCCCAAATCCCAAAGCTGATTGTTAATTTGACATGGGAAATGAAGCCAGGCTGACCATTTTGAGGGCAAATGTTCTACAAAGCCATCCACCATCCTTTTTATTTTTGCTCGACCCTCACTTCACTCTGAACATTGTCCTTGAACATAAATCGCTAATGAAGAATACATGCATACAAATGTAATTTGTAGGAGACATGGCAGCAGTAATCCATGCAGATATCCATGTGAAGAGTCATAGCCTTGAATTATTAATGTACAACTTACCATCACATTCCATCTAACTAGAAATATGGAGTTTTCTAGAAGGGAAAAGATGCTAATGAATTTCTTGATTGAGTGTTTTTGTAATCTAATTATCCATGCACTGTAGTTTCAGCCTAACTAGCTTTATTCTTCTTGTCTTCTTGTTTTTACATAATATATTTAGTTGTGTGTTTACCATCTATGAAAATAAGAATAATCTCTTGGAGATTTAAATGTCGAAATCAGATATATTAGATTCATGATGACGAGTCCAAATCCAATCCATCCTGAAACGGGTGTGTTGTTTTCTCCAAGCAGAGCGTAAAGGCAGCACTACAATACATATTCAATACAAGGTATCCTACCTTTCAATAATGAATACAAAATCAATACTACACTCAATACTACACTACCATTATACAATAGTAGGTTTGCACAAACGGCTCAATTTATGAGCCCGGCTTAGAAACCAAGTGTTCTGCTAACTCAGACACACATTCCCAATGCACTGCAAGGACAACAAAAACAAACAAGATGGGTATTCAGAACCTACAGTCTGCAACTCAACCGATTCGAGTTATATTTAGGACTAGGGAATCAGTTGCAATACTAGGTGAGATTCCACATAACTGTTACTGAATGTAAAAACAAGTTTTCCATAAGCTTTTAAATTAGCATTGGCACCAAGTCAGGAGATACAGTCCTTGACAAAAAGCTTAAACAAAAGAGGACCTTAAATGCTCATCTGTTGGACCCCACATTTAAGTGTTAGTGGTATACACACAGTTCTATTTACATCCACAACTCTCCCTCCAGGTAGGCTAAACCAACTGTAGAGATGTATTGTTTAAGGCTCTGGTCTTCTAGATCAGAAGAATATCATGATTTACAGTTTCGAACATCTTTCGGAGATCCAAGATAACTATGCCGCAATACTTTGTTGTGGCATACTTCTACTTTATTCTGAATGTTATCTGTTAGGTAGAGACGAGTATCAGTCAAATTAGATTTTCTGAAAAAATTGGAATTCATAAAAAAGATTTAAAAATGATAAATAACTATTTGTTTATGTGTTGTTCTTATTCTCTGTTATCTTCTCATTGGAGATTTCGGTCCTGGCTCACTTTATCATTCGATTCACCTACTTTCTAAATGTTTTATATTCACAGAACAACTGCTTATCCTTATTTGGTGAAATAGTAATGTCTGGACTTCATGGCTTTTAAAGTATCAGAGTTAATCCAAGGTTGTATTCTAATTCTGGACCTCAAGTCTGAAATAAAAGTTGAATTCATTGAAGTGGGGAAAATATATCAATGTCTCCCAAAAACAATTATTAAAACATCACAAAGCTTTATTGACCTCTGCATATTTTAAATTTGGTATCTCGTATACCTCACTGCTGTTGTATTTAAGAGATATGACTTTGAGCTGTGAAAATTACAGACTTCTGAATCTTTAATGTGCAGAAAATAAAAGAACGATGACTTAGGTCACAATCAACAACTAAGCTTTTTGAAATTTTGGATCGGCCTGATAGAAAAACTACATGAATGGTGTGAACTGTGTAATCTGCCGGTGTAAATCAAATAGATGGCAAACATTCCTTGGAGCTTTGCAAATAGAGGAGTCCTTTTTTGGGACCTTGCTGTTAAAGTCTCCAGTCTTAATCACCTCAGATTTAATGCTGCAAAATCTGAGATTGGAAGCATTTCGATTACTTCTCAACATGTTGCTGGCGGCTAATAGTTAACGGTGCTAACGGTGCTAATAGTACAAACTAAAGTCAAAGTGCTGACAGAGCTAACAGTGTTTACCTGAGGACCTGAGGAATCAGAGGGTGAGGGCTACGCTTCCGCCATGATGTTGTCGATTGGTACAGCATTATGTGTCCATCGTAGTAGTGCCGAGCTGACCAGGAGCACACTAACATGCTCGAACATGCGTCATCTCGGGGTCTACAAAAAAGTGGGCCTGGATAGGGTTTACGAAATAAAATCGTGAGCTGCACTGCCTCTATTTTACCGTCATTTAAATGAGATCTGACATTAAACTATGTCTATAAACACAACCACTATATCCTCTGCGATTCCTATCTTTCCCTAATGGCTGTACGTCTATCTAATTCTATCTCAGCATCATTATTGGAGCTGTTGAACCATGATTCATTGCTTGTGCTGAAAAGTCGAAAAATACTTCAAGTATTGAGGTGAAGGAAATGCAGTCGGCTGATTCTATCTGCAAAAGTAACACTATAAAGAATGTAAGTCTGTCTGCAGTGACACGTATCTCTTGGCGCGTCTGTACTGAGGAAACACCCCCAGTTGCAACCACTTGAGAGCTGGTTATTACCAAATATTAAAATCATGCAGTCTGCAAACCGACAAGGAGTTTTGCTGTCTCGACGTGTTACTGAACCAACAGAGAACAGAATATCTTTTTGACAAGGGACTTGATTTATTTTTCAATCTAAGCAGCTTCCTTCCTCCTCACAGGTGTCAACAGCACAAGGAAGTGTGAATGTGAGACACACATTCAAACAAGTGCTACACAACTTCCTGCACACAGAATAACACCTTCGGGGGTGAGAGATTTCACACATTCATCAAGCAAGTGCTCTATGTACAGTGAAATAAAATAACCTTTAAAAGCTCCTTTCTGTCGACATAACAACATGAGATACGTTTTCAATAAAGAATTAATGAAAACACTAGATTTTGTTCATGATAATAAATAATCCAATATGACGCTACATTTTTTTGCTTGAACTTAAATATTGTTGGAGCCGTGTGCGTTTGACAGAGGGCATAAATATGTAAATTAAGGCATATCGACTTCCATATCACAAAGCAATAAATATAACAGCATGCAGGGTAGAATGAGCCTATGAATAATAAGTTATCAGATGGAGATGGCTAAAGAAAGATTGAAAAGATTTCATCCAGAAATGTAGAGATACTGGACGATAAGCACAGAAAGAAATGTGGAAAACGCAATAGGGGTTAACATTGCATAAACTCAATACTGCGCATAGAAACTGATCCAGACGGTTTTCTATAAACCAGATCTGTCAAATATGATTCATCCAGTCCATGGGGATCCCTGTTCAAGCTTCAGTATTTACTCTGGGCCACTGAATAAGCCATCTAGAGGGATTCTTTAAAAAACGCACTCTGCCACACTGTTCAACCTCACCTGGTCCTCCTATGTCACTCTGATATTACTCTGATATTGCTCCGATGTCACTTAGATGTAAGTCCGTAAAGAAACCGCAACTTCAGCTCCATCTTTTAAATTAATCAATCAGAACTATTCTATGACAGTAGTGTGTAGTAGTGCCTGGTTTTTAAATTTAGTTAAGGAAGAAGAAATTAAATTAGCTGGTATAGTGAAACATAAACACAATAATAAGAGATTTATGAAAAATAAAAACGTTGATCAAATCTATTCTTTATCATACCTAGATGTACGTACGTCTCTTTCGTCACACTTCAGAAATGTTCTTTTGATAACATCTATGCTTTTATTATAACACTAGTTTTGTCAGTACTAATGTGGAGTGACACTGTGGTTAACTATGAGCATTATGTTGCTGTAATACAGTTATAATGTCAAGCTTTATTTGTTTTGCCCTTTTCGGAAACAAAAGGTTAATAATGTGCTTTAAAAGCAGCAGAAACAAAGGTCAGCAATGTACTCTGGAGCGTCGCCACGTAAAGCCTTGTAGGTGATTACAATCATTTGAAAATCAATTTGAAAACAAATGAACCAGAATGATGAAGCTCACCAGAGTTGTGAGTAAGTGGACTGTTTGTTTGAAATCTGGCAGCTCATAGCTGTTTACTGTTAATATGTCTCTAATATAAATAATTATTTTTTACATTATAGGGAATATTACAAGTATCCTTCTGAAGCATCATTGTTCAAATTGAATTATCCTTCTAATAGCATTACTATATTTAACTTTACTGATTTTATATTGCATGAAGTGGTGATATTTCTTATAGTTATACTAGAGAGCTACAATATAATTCACATTATCTCTGTCGGACAAAGGACTTTCTTATTGATTGTCCTGTTAGAGTGAGATTACGCAGCAGGGTTAAATGGATTTTCAGCTGCACACTGGTCATTAAACTCTCTGCTTTCCTACAATTACAGCCTCATGAATATAGTACACCTTCTGGAACATGTCCTGTATGACTACACAGAACTCAACATATATTGGACCTTTCAAATGATAAAAATGACAAACCAGCACACTTTAATATGATCTATGTGTTCATGTATAAATGTGAAAGAGACGGTTCATCAGTCATTTATTCATGATTACTGTTAATGCTGAGAGAACTTGTCTTGAGTTTTAGATCTATAAGCTTGAAATGTGATTACAAAATAAGCTTATTTAAAAATGATACTGGCTTTAAGGCAAATGAGTTAAGAGGCTAAAGTTAATAGAGCCTGTTAAAAAAAAGCTAACAGATAGATTTAGCATTTTTAGAGAAACACATATTCATCACGTTTAATCATTATTGTTAGATTTTCAATATGTTGAATCTGAGGTATAAATAAGTATGGAATATGTGTATGTATGACCTCAATCGTAATATATGCCGACCTCACACACACACAACATTTCTATCTAGTTTTAAGTGCAGCAGTTTTAATGTACTTGTTCACAACAACATAGCATAGACTTTTGAATTGTGGATGAATTGATTATATGATAAAAAGGATTTTTAATTGACGGTTGTTTGAATAATGTGTCACTGCAAAGATCTGGTCTTTTTTTAAATGCTCGTACAAATAATAATACACGTTGCTTATATTGAATACAAATTGCATATATTAAGGTGAAATCTAATTTGTAAATCATTATTATGACACTAATGGTGTTTTAATGCCACTTCCATAAAAACTGTGCCCAACGCCCATCCTGTAATTGTTTTCCGTGGCCCTCAATGATGCTCATTTCTCAACTCAGCCTTCATGTTATTGGCTGAGAGTAATGATGTCTGCTTTAGTGTTTTTGTGATGCATTGTCCGATGCTGTGCTTCACTGGCACAACACCCAGTATTCACAGGTGTTTTGGAAGATCATTTGTATTATAATTCTGTTTCAGGGTCCTGTCCAATTTGCTTTCTGTTTCACCGTACACTCTGACTTGAGTGATTGCTTCACAAAACTATATCTTCGGCTTTCTGCACATCCATCTCGAAAAACAAAAAAACAAATCAACACTGTGTGACTGGAAGCTCAAACAGACAGTCAGTGCTCTACCTCTGCGCTGTGCTTTAACGTGGCCATGGACCACGCTTCCCGGGATTATCTTTCAGCAATTTATTGCCGCGGATTCTATCATCATAAATTCCCTGCATCCACAAGGTTTGTCTTGAATAAATGCTCCGGACTAAAACCGGGAGAAAAGCTATTGAAAGGGCAACACATACACTCCATTCAGCGGACGAGTCCGCCAGCTGATTCACGTGATGGACTCTTTTACGCTGCAGCCATTAATGCTGTGGTATAATCAAACAAATGCATTGACTGAAGGTGAAACCTCAAATATTTGAGTTGATCATAGTCCACAGCTCCTTTCCTACCTCCAGATGTAAAGGTGATAGTTTTAGACTCAATTCCAGTGATGGCAGCTTTAGGGCTAAAAATCAGGAGCTTTTAGATTAATTAAATCACATTTACTCACATAAGAATATAATGACATCGCAATTTAGGAAGCACTGGACGGCTGTGTTGATGTATATCCTTCAAAATAAAAGTCAATAATAGCAGTGAGTGAGGATACCCGGGCTGGGTCAGGTTTGGACAAACATTTAGAAATAATGTTGGGGTTTGGGTTGTGGTTACCTTCAGCCCACTGGAAATGGTGCTTCCAAGTTCTGTTAATGGAAATGTAGTGTAGAGAAAAATAAAAAAATATGTACATACTGTCTCTTTTAGGGTTGTTCCGGGAGGGGTTTTGTTATTTAAATGACTGTCAGGGCTCTGATGGGGCAACAGGCTCAGTGCTTAAGCTTACATTAACTCTGTTGGGTCTAGGGTGGTTCGGAAATAAAAAACTGCCTGTCGGGTTTGGGTCGGCCTCGGTCACTCCTCTCTTGTCCTTGGGTTGGCTAACATAAATAAGATTAAGTTGCACATTAATGCATACGAAGATGTAAAGAGCTCAAGAAAAGTAAAAAAATAATGTGTGACATCATCCTTTGTGCATTATCAGAATGGTCATTCTTATACATCATAATAGAAATGTTCAGCCTCCACTTTGTGACCAAACGTGAACAAAGAGCAGCGGTTCATTTCCCCCTCACTCTACCCAGGATATCCCTTTCAAGCCTCAGCCAAAGCCTGTAGCTATTGGCCTGGATTGAGTGTGTCTCTGAGGATCAGTCAGCAGCCAGTTTGTGAGCTGGCAGGTGGTCTGAAGGCATGACCAATACGCTGCAGACAGACCGACCATGCTGGGGCGCCATGGGACTGCTAATCGGAGGCCAAGCCAAAGTCCACCAGGCCTGTGCTCCAGCTCTCAGCTCACGGTGTCACCCTCTGCTTCAAAAGCTTTACTGAACTCTAAACTACATTAACCTCCAGACAAGGGCAGGTTCCTTCAGTCCAACGCAGCCAAGCAAGTAAACAACACAGAGTGTTACAATGAGCTCTAACTACAGTGCAATGAAGCACAATGATTATTCAAACTGTGTATATATAGGGATAGGACCCTGGTTTATAATATATTCAATAAAATCATATTTTTGAAGCAGTCATTATTATCAGGAGTGCTAAAAGCATGTCATCTCTGAAGGACAGTGACTCATGGGACTAATCACCTGTCATTAGAGGATGGATCTTTTCCCCATTCAACGCCTTGTCCTAAGCTTCTCTCCATTTCCTTCTCACGGTGCAATCTCGTCATCGTGGAGCTGAGGAGGAGTTGTCCCTCGCTTCCTGAGGTTATTGGACAGGCGGATAGCTGCATTGATGTATGCTATCGTTCGCTTTCCCTGTGGAGGGCCGTTCTGCCTCTGGCCCATCTGCTTGCGGTACCGCTCAACTTAAAACGTCATCAAACCAACGGATTTTCATCCAAGTCAGCAGTGGTGTAAAAATGAAATACAGCACGGTGAGAGGCAACACAAGTTAACTGCAACACAAGTACAAACGCACACGGTGCGTCTATGTGCTCTGAACGATGTCGGCGCTCTCGTCACACACCACCGCGCGCGCTAACGATGCCTTTGAGTCCTACAACCCTCACATGTGCTTCAGTGGGATCGCCGGGAGATGAAGGTGATCGGTCAGATTTCAGAAGGAATCAGTAGTGATTGTTAAAGGCTAATTCCCTCTACGGTGTTGTTCATGTAAGAATTGTTTTTGAAATGTGGTTACCCTATTATCTGTGGCTGCATATCCTTTACAAGATGGCGAGGGCTGGAGCCGAGGAGAGACAGTGTACGTTCAAGACAGGATGCCAGTCAGTCATACGTAAAGACAAACAACCTTTTAAACTCACATTCACAACAATCAACACGTGTTCCAGCTATCAGCTTGAGTACTGTAGTTTACAGGACTCTGACTCAATCCCATACCCCTGTCCTACTGCTGTAAATACTCACTAAAGCACCAAATAAGAATTAATCCGCGACAAAATAAAGTCCCAAACAATTGTCCTATTTAGAGCTTTTTGAGTAATGTCTGTTAAAGACCGCAGTACTCAGCTGTTTTATGAATTCAACGATATATTTAACAAAGTACTACTGATGTAAATGATTTGATGGCGACTATGGGTCAGTGGGTAGCAGGCCCGTCTTTCAATCACGGGGTTGGAGGTTCGATCCCCGCCCTAGTCGATGTGTCCTTGAGCAAGACACTTAACCCTGAATTGCTCCCTGTAGCTGCATCTACAGTGTATGAATGTAACAGGATTGTTAGTTGCTTTGGATAAAAGCGTCAGCCAAATGACATGTATTATGTATTGTGATGAACAGCTGCTGAATGGACCTTGAAGTTACATTGTTTTGTCAATGACACATTTGCTTTTGTCTTGCTGAGTGCACTGTTGGCTGGACACTCTACAGTCTTTAAAGCCCTACTTTTCATCTCTTAAATAACGGTCACTACACCTGCACATCATTTTGTAATTGCACAGGCACACCGCTTGTAGCCAAATGACACTTTTTCAATGGTACTCTCAGTGACCTTGCACCCAACAGCCATTAAGTGTCATTATCAGAGTTCATTTCCTCCACTTTACCTGCATGAACAATGGCCCAAGGCCTCGGGATGCCATTATTACTCACCCTGATGCCCAGCTCCACATTTTCTCCCCCGTACACCTCCATCCCCTCATCCAGCAAACCAATCTCCTCAAAGTACAGCCGATCCACCACGAAGCAACCAATCAGAGCCGGACTCCTGCGGGGATGAAAGATTATGAAGATCAGTTTAGTTTGTTTTTTGCAGGTTAAATTTGGTTGCTACAGTTGCTATAGTAATGAGGAAAAGAAGATAAATGTGACCATGACAACATATGACTTGGCCATCAATGTAACATAAATGACTCTTTTAACAGGGTTGACATTTATTATTAAGACAAGTAAAGATTGAAGCCCAGTAAACAGCTCCACCATGTATGGACAGTGTGCTCTGTTGTAGGCACATTATTAGTGGTCATGTCTATTTTTACCTTTGCATTGAAAATGCAGAAGGTAATGTTTTGGCCGGCGTGTATTTATTTGTGAATATGTCCGTCCGTCCGTTTGTTATTTGTCTAAATCAGACAAAACTCAGCCGATTCTTATGAAACTTGGTGGGATGATTGGTCATGACCCAAGGAACAATCGATTAGTTTTTGGGATTGATTGGGTCAAAGGTCAAGGTCAAGGTCACGAAAAGGAGAAAAACTTAAATTTGCGATATCTCGGTTAATTGTCATCCGATTTGCGTGAAACTAGTGCCAAATTGTTCATAATTCAATCTTGTGATATGCGAAGGTATGCGCTCTACCGAGTGTCCATTCTAGTTTTATTTTATTTTTTAGTAGCCTTTATTTAACCAGGTCGGTCCCATTGAGATACAATGACCTATTTTTCAAGGGAAGCCTGGCAAAGATAGCAGCATAGAAAAATTGCAACATAATGCAACAATATAATGTGAATTCCTGTAAATTCAATGCTCATGTCCAATTTCCTGCAGTGGTCCCTAGACCGTTTGTTCTGAAAGTGTACTGAAGGAGCACGTCACATGACAGGGTGAGCTATGTTTGAGTCAAAGTTTATCAGAGTTTATTTTCTCCAGTGATTCTTGAGAAACAGCATTTGAACATGCAACAAAACAAAAAACCTTGATATAAACCACCCCTTCACTCCCACCGCTTTTATCCTAATACATCCATGGCTTCTACCTTCTCTTGTGCACAAACACCAATGCTGACCGGCTGGAATAGCGTTGTGTGACTCGGTTCAAGACACTCTGTTTGTTTCCCATTTACAGATGAATGTGAATGAACACCAGATCATTTTTCAGCACGCACACATAACGGACAGATAGTGGCCGTGTGAGGAGATATTTGCCATATTTGCCAAAACGTTTACTGGATTAGAATCGCTGACTGCACCTATAATTTAATATCGTCAAACAGTATAATGCAAATATTTCAACACACTGTTCTGGATTACTAATCTACAGTGTTATTGTCCTATTTGAGTGGACAGGCTTGTTTGGTTTTCATCACTTTGTTGAACATACCAGGTCAAGGTTGCATCCCATGACATTAATGAACATGCCCACAGCCTCAAATGTCAGTCTTGAAGAAAACAGCAAGATAACGTTCGTGCTTCAGCTCCCAGGCTGTGGTTGGGAAGCACAGGGGAGACTTTGCTTTGCCTCCAGGCCGAAGTTGACAGTTAATGCTCATTTTACTCAGTTGAGAAGCAAGACACGGGAACTTGGGTCTAGTGGAGGAAAGTAACATTTACAGAAGTACTCTTCTTAAAATTTTAATTTTCAGGGACTTCAGGGAAATTAGTATTTCTATTTAATTCAACGTTAAACATCCCCTCCAGTCCATCTCCAGGGTAATATAGTAATTATCTTAGTTACTAATTACTTTACAGATTAAACTTTTACAAAACATGTGACCAGTTGATAAAAATATAATACTGTGCTATATTTATTTTTTGAAATATTATTAATCAATGATGGAATCAATTATTCCAATGATATAATATCTAATTATATAAACACTCAGAAAGGTGCCTTTCTGGCCACACATTTAGCTTTGCTTTACCACTTCAAGTACATTTAACTGTCAATACTCTTGTGTTCTTTTGTGAGTAAAATCTTGAATATAAGACTTTTACTTGCAACAGAGTATTTTGTGGAATTGTTACCTTTTCTTAAGCAGATGATCTAAATACTTTGCGCCCCGCTGTGTGTGTCTTGTGGAGCAGCAGCATTTATTCATGGGAAAACTGAAACTGACATTTCCCACCACTTGACAACTTGGCTGCTAGTTTTCTCTTTGCTCTGATAGTCAACACCTGTCGGTTCTGAGAGAATCCACCGTCACTGTCTGGACCCGCTCGACCAGACAAACACGTCTCAATTCTCAAAATGACCTTCAAATATAGGTTTGAAACAGAATGTTTGAGACATGTGTAAAGGGAAATAAAAATGGATTAAAATAGAAACAAAGCAACAAACACCACGTGTGTATTGAGGAAGATGGTTGCTCGCCGTAGCAAAGTCATCACTGGCAGAAACATTGTCGTCCGCTTTGCTGCGCTCCAGTAAACATCATCATCTAGTTTTATCATTTGATTAAGGCGAGACATGTGCTGTTGACTTACTGGATCGGTGCAGTCTTGTTGCCATTGTGCCACCAGGACTTGGGTGGATTGAGGTAGCGACACCACAGCTCCCAGTCGAATCCCTGGGCAGACAGCGGATACTCTTCAATCTCAAACGTGTCGTACTTGATGTTATCAAACGATGGGGAGATTATGCGGGTTCTGTCTTCTTGAATTCTCTGCAGAATGGGTTCAGCCCTTCAAATATGGAAAAACAAAGTCATTTAACCATTTTTTTTGTTTTGACAGGTTTTCTCCATTAACATTTTCATCATGCCTGCCATCTTTTCTTGTTTTTACAATTTCAATGCACACAAGATTAATTCAATCCAATTTACTAGTCTGACAAACCATTATTCCCCATCTGATAACAATACTATTTTATCAGATGAGGAATAATGTGAAATCATAAAACATCCACAAAAAATACACATTACATCAAGTTAATGTGTGGCAAAAGGGATCAACATTGTTTTATACAGGAAACAAAGTCAAAAGAATGTAGTTTGAGGAAATGTCTGATTTGCTTTCTTGTTGAGAGTTAGATGTGAAAGTTAGTATCGCTCTTATGTCAGTACGATAAAAATGAAGCTACAGCAAGGAGACTATTATCTTAGTTTAGTATAAAGATATGAAACGGGGAAACAGCTGCCTGGCTCTGACAAAATATGTCTATCTGAGCCCTAAAGCTCCTTAACTAATACATTTTGTTGTATGTTGTTTGTTTCAATGTTGCTGCCTTCAGTCAGAGCCATGCTTCCAGTCTTTAAATAAAGTTAAGATAACTTGTTGCATAATGTAGCCTTAATTGTTGGCAAATAAGCAAATAAGCAAATTCCAGAATGTTAAACCATTGCTTAAAATGTATGTATGAATCAAGAAAGCAGATCGGTTTACCAATTAAAGTTAGACATTCGTAAAACGAGGAAATAAAACCGGCTCAATAATAGAAAAGGTTTCTCTTGTCGGATTTAGGAGAGCGAGAGCAGAGTTATCTGCTCGAGTATGACACGGAGAGAAAAAGAGCCACGCTACATAGTCTTTGTTTTTAAATGAAATACATTTCTGTAAACCCACACAGAGTGATGTGACTCAAGCACCAGGGCTCTTGTGTTGAGCTGAGCTAACTATGCCGCTCTCATTGCGAGTGACTCACCAGCCAACGTTGAATTCGACGTGGGCATCAAACAGGGCGACAACTGGGGCAGTAGCAGCCCTCCACCCGCTCACTCTGGACCGGATCAGACCCTCCTGCTTTGCATGACGCACCAGCTTGATGAATCCTGGATGCTGTCTGTTAGTTTCTGACACAAAATCCTGCAGCTTCTCTTTTAGCTCACCTACAAAACACACACACACACACACACATACACATTTTACATCAATATCTGAGGAGTTTTTGAAGTCCTCATATAAGATGAGTGATGCGTGACTGAAGTTGAAAGCAAACTTCCACCCATAAGATGCCGTAATGTCCTCCTCCAGTGGGCAGTGTTTCATTGGTGGGAGGCCAAACGTACTCACTGCTTCACTGCTTTGATCACCGGACCAAAGTATTGAGCCAGAGCCGCAGACCGTCATAGAGCTGCAGTCATAACGGGATTTTGCAATATTGAGGAATCAGCCTGCAATGCTTTTCAAAACATGAGGGGAGGTGATGGAGAAAGTCTGTTGAGTCTAATGTTTGGCTTCAAGGTTTACCTCTGTTATTGCTCAGGTATATATTTTATGATGAGTCATACCCTGCAGGATGAGAGTCACTGCTACTGATATGAAAAGAAAAATCATAGTTGCCCCCACATGTTATGAGTGGTAGCAATATTTCTGCAAATGTTCTAAAACATACATTAAATTACAGTAATGTATTAGATGTTTCTAAAAAGCAAGGTAAGACTGATCACTTTTTTTTAAAGGCTGTGAAATGTGAAAATTGAGCAGCACAGCTCTTTATCTTAGGCCTACTATCAACTGTGTTCTCACTATTTCACTTTTAACCGCCAGTATACCTTTTGAGTTTTAAGGGAATGGGGAGCAGTTCCGAACAGACAGAAAGCAACCGTCATGAAATCGTTCAGTGAGTCAATCTATAAAGTCGACAATGGTTTGACACTCCCTAAAAAAACGAAAGTAGTTCTGTTTGAAATGATCTGATCATTTACAGAGATATTGGATGTATTGTTTAAGTTTACATCTGTGTCTTTCAACTACACAAAACATGCTTAAAGAACACACAGATTATGTACAGGCCCATGACACACTGTATGCACAGTCAACATCCTGCTTCAGTACTAATTTATTTGAATGCAATTTCTTGTATATTTTTTCCAGCAGCCTTATTTTCTTTACCAACACGTGTCACCTGTTTGTAGTATAAAAAAGCCTGACAGCAAATACCAATCAGTGCATCTACAACAATGAATTTCAATATAAAATGCAAACATACAGAATATAAATGATTTATTATCCCATCTTTTCATCAGCAATCCCTTCAGAGGTTGGGAGAGTATTAATTATCTTCACCCATACATGGAACGTTATGATGTGAATGTTTTGTTTGTATTTTTGCTTTGTGTTTCACAGGTATGCAATGGTATACTGTATTGTATGACACATTAATACAAGTCTGTTAATAATAATCTGCATATTATTCAATAAAAGGTTAATAAAGTGCTGTCAACTAAAAATGAAGTCACTAATTCTTTTGAAATATGAGAAGTGACAATGTAACACAACACAGGAAATAAAAAATCTAATTAGTATATGTTTATTATGAATGAGTCATAAGTCAATGCATTGTTGAATCAACCGTATTCAGATTGCTGTCGTCACGGACGATATTAAAGCTTCGGAGAGTGTTAACAGAGCTCCGTTTACACTCGTTGTGCGTGCATCCTTCAGGTCTAACGCATGTATTTGCTGCCAGCAACACAAATGGAGTTTATCAAAGCATTGCTTCACGGAGCTAATAGCTAAGAAAACATACAGGTTACTGTTACACTATCTTACTATCTTATATGGAGCACAAAAAAACAATGCTTGAATTTGTTAAATTTATCAAAACTGTTTCCGTAGCAACAACTGACCTCATCAGTCAGCAGAGAAAATGAATACAATTTTTTGTAAAAAATATAGCAGAGTCGGATTGTTTCACTTCTTATTATAGTGAATGCTGCTTGTCTAGGAAGGAACAGAATAATACCTAAACTATTGTTATAATAAATGACGACACTCCGATTAAGAACAAAAGAACTGGACATGTATGTATAGGAACTTGTCATAGTTCATATAAGAAGTCATAGGGCATGAACATCAGTGTGAAAGCAAGATACAATTGTATAGTACATTTATGTTAAGTATGATACTACCCCATTCAGAAGATTCAGCAGTGGTCACTTTCTTTGTGATGAATTGCAATCAGCAGACATCCCCAATGTACATCTGCCTTTGATTAGATATCTAGAACTTAAAGCAGAGGCACTCAGAACTATGACATCAGGGCTGATCCCTTGTGGAAATTCAAGCTTCAGTACATGTTATGGAACCATGTCTTTCATTTGGACTCTTAACTCTGCATAAAAGAAAGCTACTGTAGTTCCTCATTCCTTCTGTATCTGTAAATAATGGTATCAATCAATAATTAAGACATTCTGATGTGTGTTTCGGAATTGGAAATAAGAATGATGATGTGTGTCATCTCATAACAAATCATAATAAAGCCCAGTTCATTACACCAGAAATGGCTGATGGCCAAGAGGCATAACTCTTTCTGGATGCTGGAGCTGTGCTGGAAAGCAGTGGGCTTCAGGATGGCGTCGCAATAGAATAACAAGCAAACAGGTTCTAACATCGCTGTGCACTCTGGCAGTAAACCCAGGGACTTGTTCAACATGTTAAAACGGTTTCTGTCAGAAGATGAAACCACAAAGCTAATGGAGAGCTGCAAAATTGTTCATAGGCCATAAAGCTCACTTCTATTCTATCCTCAGCTGGATCTAAAAAAAAACATTTAATGAAACTGTGTATAACTACTGAAATATAGATATTGTTTTTCTGAATCCTCAACAACACATGGTGATAGCTTTCTAAATGTAAAACATAACTGTGACATGGCTTATGAATCCTTACACATTTCTTTATGCACTTCTACACCTGCATCATTGAGTCCATCCTCTCCTCCTGCATCTCCATCTGGTACGCTGCTGCCATTGCCAGTGACAAAGGCAGACTGCAGCGGATCATCCGTTCTGCCGAGAAGGTGACTGGCTGCAGTCTGCCGTCCCTACAGGACCTGTTCGCCTCTAGGACCCTGAGGCGGGCAGGTAAGATTGTGGCCGACCCCTCCCACCCGGGTCACAACCTCTTCGAGGTCCTTCCCTCCGGCAGGAGGCTGCGGTCCATCAGGACCAAAACCTCACGCCACAGAACCAGCTTCTTCCCTGCTGCCGTTGGCCTTATTAACAAGGCCCGGGACCCCCACCTGACGTGGACACTCATCCCGCCCCCACACCTCAAGCCTGTGTTACATTATCACACACTACACTGCACACTGCTCATTGCACATGCACTTTTGCACATGCGGTTTTGCACTCCTGCTCTGTTTTTGTTTGTGTGTAGTACTTATTGTGATTGTGCAGTACCTTTGGTATTTTTTTATGTTCACTATGTTCTGTATGTTCTGTATGTTCTGTATGCACTTTATACACCAGAACAAATTCCAGGTAGGTGTGAACCTACTTGGCAATAAATAACATTCTGATTCTGATTCTGATTTAAGTGTGTGGAGAATTTTATTCTGTAATATTTAGTTCTGAGAATAACCCGGCAAAGACTATTTGATAGATTTTCGTGATGGTTTCCTTTGACTATATCTTTGTCTTTGTCTGTCTGTGGTGGAAGAAGTACAGTACTTTTGTATTTTACTTCAGTCAAAATAGCATTGCCATAGTGTAGGAATACTCTGTTACAAGTCAAATTCAAAGTTTTACTAAAGTAAAAATAATAATAATTTAAAATACTCCTTCCCCATCAATAAAGTGTTATCATATTTAGACGAGTAGTAATACATCTTCATTTGTTTGTCGATAATGTGTTTAATTAATATAAATGTGAAAGTAATTTAAGTTATCAAATAGATCTAGTGAAATAAAAAAGTATAATATTAGTCTTTTAAGTATAGTTGAGTATAGCCTAAGTAGCAGAACATGGAAATACTCAAGTGAAGTACCTCCAAATTTGGGACGTCCTTAAGTACACTACTTGAGTAAATCTACTGAGATATTTTCCACCTCTGGTCTAAACTGAGCTTGTCTGTCTCTGTAACAAGAGATGTACGTGCTCTTCATGAATGTTAAAACTAAACACCATTTATCAACATACCGGCATTATCATTCACACGACAGATGGCAAATTGGCTTTGATACAGGTCTGACAGTTGCTGTGTCATTAACACTACACCACTTGGCAATTTCTGACTCCACAACTCAGCGCTCATTAAAATCTGTGTTTAAATTACCCAAATGATAACTCACACTTCCTCCAAGATGTGACCAGTCTTGTATCCAATCCTTGCTCCAATCCTCCATCATCACACATATACAAACTGCCTTTGTATTATCACTTAAGTTTAAGTATCATAAGTTCTCTGACAGGCTGTTTAATAATGAAGCCTTTCTGAAAACCCCACTTCTACAAAGATGAGCCATTCTCAGGCCACAGCTTGGGACATTATCCAATTAAGGAGGAATCAGCTAAGTCAATTTGCCCTTCTCTCTCTTGATGGCTCCACGTCCTTCTGCATGCTAATGCCTCTTGGAGGTGAGCTGTGTGACAGTGGTGGATGACTAATGTAAAGCTATGGATGCAATGGAGGAGGGCAGCTGTGGTCGATGACCCCATCAACAATCTCAGCAGCATCACGGGTCAACTAGGCTAACGACATTTAGCACAGATAAGATTCAGTCGTGGTGATAATGATAACACCAGGCATATCCGACGCAGTGTGACAGAGTGGACAGGCAAACAGGGGGAAATGCCATCAGCAAAATGTCAATGCGTGACTTGGGTCCCTGAAGGAGCTAAAGGCAACTGCTCTAAGGCTCTCAATTACGTGATGAAATATAAATGTTTTGGGGTTCTGATGTGCTAATTCAATAATGTGCAAATGGGAGCAAACTTTAGGATTTTCAGCTTTACATTTTTTGACATGAATATATTTACATTTTTGTTCAATAAGAACCAGATGGAGAGTCCTACTTCTTAGCCCAGCATGTTGAGATAAGTTACCAAGACAAACTACAGGGATCTATATTCTGTTTTTTCAGGCTACAGGCAATGCTGCATGTTTTGCATTATTGACTTTGGAAAACACTCTACCTAACATCAGTATTTCCCCTGTTGATTGCTTGTAATGGCGGTCTTAGTCCTTGTTACTAGCAGCACAACTCATTTAAAAGTGAATTGTCTATAAATTACCTTGGCAGAGAATCATTCCCTTTTTGTTTTCTGCATTTAAATATAGTTTAAACTGTATATTACCATGTCCACTTCTCACAGGTGACTTCAAGTCTATTGCATGGCAGACTTAAGCCACCCATCAGGGATTTCACACGTCCTGACACGGTTTGCACTGCATCCAATGCATACAGATGTGAGAATTTTGTATATATACAAACACTTCATCAACTTGCTGGATTGTTATCTGCCTTGGGGCATTTTTCATGACTTTGCAGCTAATTAGTATTATTCATCTATTGGTAAAATCCAATGTACACAGGACTTAATTAAAAACACTAAAGAGATTTGTAGGCCAGAGTAGCAGTTAATACCATAAATAAATATGTTTCCACACTTGAGGCAATGATATGTCGCCTATAGGACTCCTTTAACACTAAGCTAAGCCGTGCCCCTCTTCGTTATTGTTGCTACACAAGGAAAGCGTTCTGTTCTCACAAAGCACTGCAGTCTACAAAGATAACACATTTGCTGTGAAAAGTTATTATATTTTTACACAATGGGTCCTTCCTTTTAGACTGAGGTAGACAGAAGCACACTTCTCATTTCTTTTTTATGGTTGAACTGAAAACTGTTGGAGGCGGATTTTAGCAGCTGTAGCTAGCTGGATAATTAAGCTAAAGTTAGCTTCTAGAGTTTGTTGAAATTGTTTTCCTAGTCATTAATATTCATATCAAAAATAAAATGTAAGATTGTTGTTTAATTCTAACATAATTCGGAAGAGCAGATAAATGCACTGTATAATCAGTTTTGCTCTTTTGTTTTTGACAAACACCAACCACAAATTCTTTAAGTGCATATTATCTCTCTACCACAGGCCCATGCACACCACTTTATCGAGATAGGAAATCCAAAGCCTGGCATGCTGTGCTTAGTAGTAGTTTCTACGCTACCATAACTCTGAGTTTGGGGGAAGGGTCTAACGAGAGGCCAATTGCTCTATTAGAAAATAACGCTGCTTACTGTTATTGCTGTTGTCGTCCACCAGGACGATGTCTTTGAGAAGGTGGGAGGGCGTCCGGTTGATGGCAGAGTGAATGGACCGCAAGATGACAGAAAAGGCTTCATTCACAAAAATGAACACAATGCTCATTTGAGGGAGGTTTGAAGGATAAGTGAGGTTTCTGCACCTGTGGAAGACAAATAAAAAACCATGTTGAGGGAATGTTTCGGCCCTATCTAAAGGATTACCAGGCACATTTGACATTCGACATTTTTAAAGAGCCTGGTAATGGCAGAATTCATGCCAACCCAACAACTTGGCAGACTGTATCAGGACCCTACTTTTATGAATCACGGTATGCATGGACAAACTGGCACTAGCCTATGTCCAGCAGATTCTCTTTCATTGACCATTTAGAGTACTCCTGCAATACTGGTGCAACTGTAACACAGTACAATCAGTTTGGGAGGAATAATTGGTTGTGTGTTGAGTACTGACAAATCAACCCTCTTTCTTGCCCTATCAAAACATTATTTCATATAATTTGCTGACATTTTTATTTGAATAAGAAGTCCAGCCTCTCTGCCCAAGAAGAAACGGATGCCTGTATCCAGAACATGTAGAGAAGAGGCTGTTAAAAGTAACTGTAATGCTGAAGGTAACAGCCCTTTTTGTTCAAATTAAGGTATTTGAAATTTAAATCATGATCATAACATGTTCTGTATATTTACACAAATGTCTCAGAAGTCAATAATAAACTTAATAACAATATAGATTGTGGTAACAAACACTGTGGCAAACTCCTTCTACTGACATGACCTTTTAATTTAATTGTAAAGACTTAACCTCATAGGCAATTAAAACATCTTATGTCCTGTCCTGCCTGTCAAATTTATTTGATCTTACAATGATGTTACAACGTCATGCCGCTGAATAATTGTGGTATTTACAGAAAAGCTTAGCTACTTGACAATACTTTTATGAAATATGTGGATTAATGCATCTCTGAGAGTACATGCTGTACAGAGCCAGTATGAGTGGGAAAGGATCGTCTCAAAGGAGCTTAGTGATGAGCGGTGGAGAAAATGCCCTGCAGATCTTTGAGCTGTGTAAACTTTACCACTAGTCTGTGCGCTCATGTAACACGTGAACGTAAAAGCTCGGCTCAAAACCACATCACAGCCAACCGATGCGGTGTGACTACTTTGCTGTGAAGTTGTTAGTGTATTGACTTTGCAGGATTGCTTTTTGTCCAGAATTAAATCAAAGTCCCCACTGTGCACAAGTAACTGCACACGGCTTTCATAATGCATGTTATCCTTAATTTACAGTCTGCAAGTGGGAACACATACTTTGTCTTGCAACCTTCGGCTGGCCGTAGGGGTTTGAGATATTGGTACAGTAAGAGTCTCCTTAATCAAGCCAACAAGAAACAAGAATTTTCTTCAGCAACAGCATTCTACCGAATGCAATCTGACCACAGCATTCTACCGAATGCTGTGGTCAGATTGTTTTTTAATTAGAGGCACTTAGTGTATGATGGGGAGAAACAATGGGGTTTTCAGCATATCAAGTGCCTCGCGAGTCCCTTTGTTTATTACTGAAAAGTCCTGCAAAAAAGAGCACAGAACACCAAGGGAGATAAGGTCATCAGATATGAGGATAGATTCACACTATCCAACATGATAGTCAGGTCAAACCATCAATTTGAACACGATACCTGGGATGTTCTAATTTTACATTTTAAAAATAAAATTCATTAATAAAAAAATAAACGAGCAAATTAATAGATAATGAAACTTTTTAGTTGCACCACTGAACTATACTGTTTTTAATGTGGTGGTGCCATGATCTGGAGTTTTTGTGTCTTATTTTGAAGTCCCTGTCTCTCGTGTCCTTTGTGTTAGTTCGTCGCTAACGTTAAAGAGTAAAGACATTGTCTCTGAATCTGACTACCTCGTCTCTGCAATCTGCTTTTGAGTGCTGCTTACCGTGGCTCTAATATCTCTCGGGTGTATTAAGCTAGTGTGGGATGTGTTGCATTGTTGCAATCACAAAGTAGACCCCAATGCTAACATCAGCATGTTAGCATTGGGGCGACTCGGTGATAAAGCTGCTCGTCCTTTAATCAGATGATTGGCATTTCGATCTCCGGCTCCGCTAGTCCATGTCGCCACTTAACCCCAAAAAGCTCTCAGAGGCTGTGTTTGCTGTGTATTAATGATGAGATAACTCTGATGGACAGGTGGTACCATGCATGGTAACCCCGGCCATCAGTATAGGAATATGTAAATGAGTGATTGATGATATGTAGTGTGATCCATTTAGCAGTCATTGGTGGAAAGAGCCTCTAGCATGGCTGTAGACACTTCAGTACCTTGATTGACCTATTTAATTTAATTTTACACTGCTGTATTTGCATATATGTTGTGTATATATATATATATATATATATATATATATATATATATATATACGTATATATTTTATTTTATTTTATTTTGTATTTTATATTTCATTTTGTATACTTTATGCACAGTCACTGTTTCTTTCTTATATTTATATTTTATTCTCGTGTGTTTAGTTTATTGGTGCTACTTTGACGACAAATTTCCCCTTGGGGATTAATAAAATATCTATCTATCTATCTATCTATCTATCTATTGATCATGTGTTTATTTGCTGGATTATCCTCACCATTGTCAAATCATTCATAACATATATTACTGTCACAATATAAAAGTATTAATAGTAACCATATTGCAGCACTGCTATGTAGACATACACAAGTGTTTTGACAACTATTTATTTGCAAGTGAGAAGAGAATGCTTGCACATAATCAAACTGACACTTTGACAGCAGACACATTTTGACACATATTTCAGCCTCAATCTGTAATTCAGTTGCATCAGAAAATAACAGAAAAGTTGACAATACCAACTGCAGTCTTACCCATCAGGCCTGAGGTCTGGTATTGGTCTATCTAAAGAGAGACGATCACTGAGGTAGCCGTTATATCCATAGTACTGGAACATCTTCAATGCCACCCGCCGATTGTCCGGGCTGAGCTCCTGACCCCAGTGAGCAAACAGGGACGAGTCAGAGAAGGATGTGTCCGCCTGAGCGCCCTCACCTCTCTCTGGAGTCTCTAGGAATCACAAGAAGACAAATAGCATGAATATTTGTCTGAGCTCCAGTGCATAAGGTGACATTTAAGGGATGTGGAAAATTGATAGCGCTAATACAAACACTGTGATGAATGCTGCTTCCCCTTGTTCTGTAATGTTTGTTAGCGGGTGAAGGGTGGCCTGACTGATTGTCTGTCCTTCAACAGAAACACTGGGAGCTCGTATAATACACACAATGAGGAGCTCTAGTGTCCTCGGCACAAAAGCTTCAATCCCGACCAGGAGCCGGCGGTGTGTCCTGTGGCTGACCTGTAGCTCTTTAAACTACGCAGAGGAATACGTTATTTCCTCAAGGTATTGCAAGAGCAACACGCAATCGCTTCCTTTAATAATTAATCACGTGCTAATGTGTGATTGAGTGAACCTTTTCAGTCTGAGTGTTTTGCACGACAGAAGACTGTCGAATAACTTTGTGCTTAAAGGACTTAAACCTGAAGGGTTCAGAATGAGTGCCTTCCCGACTCGTGTTAAAGCTGAGCAGCACTGACAGCACTGAGAGCGGAGGCACATGCCACAAACAGCCCACACATTTAGGGTGACAAAAAGTATGACTGCTCGTGGTCCTAGATCATGACCTGACTCCGTAAAACAACGGCGTCATCTATTATAGATTCTGTCCTGCTTCCAAGAGGTTTTAATGCATTTCAGAAGCAGACTGAGTGTGTTTAAAGACTTTAAGCGAGCGATTGAAATGCCAAAATAAGAAATACACGATGTAAGGAAGATTCAAATTAAGGGATTTAATCTTCACGAATATACAAGTTTCCCAGCTGCACTGATGCAGTCTGTACCTCTGACATCTCATGTCTTCTTTTTAACTGTAGATGAAAGAAAATGTTAACAGTGCAAGGTGTTTTTTTATTTATTACAGCCCTTATGATTTATAGTACCTGTTGAAACATTGTGCAGGGATTCAGCCACAGTAGAGTCTGAATATTGCAGAGCTTTAGTGTCATTGAACAGCACAGTGAAAATATGGAGGTGTGGGTAAGAGGCTGGTGGTGGCATGGCAACCCAGTGAAGTCGAGAAAAATATGGAATATTAATTGCACTGAGATTGATGGGTTGCCTCAGTACAGTACAAAGAAACAAGCTTAAATCCATACAACCTACTGTATAGTCAGTTTCTATGAATTAAAGAAACAAGTAAATAATTTAATTCATATTGCATTACTTCATTAAAAATGAATACAACTAAATACATGCCAGAAATTAATTGCATATTGTCAATTAAAAATGTTCTTGTCAGCAGGAAATGAAATCAAATGAAAACAGGCGCTGGTATTAAGAGAAGGTGTCAGCCTCCCCCAGCATATTGAATGTGTACATCAATACAAAAGAGACACATTTCATTATGTAGTTTCAGTATTTCAGGTTACTGCATACTGTCATCCAGAACAGTGTTCATTTCTTTTTTGAGTAAAATCAAATGCAAGCTCGCAAAAGAGAAGGTAATGTTGTCTTCTTTTAAATAATACTATTTGTGATAGCTAGGATTTCTGCTGTTATTGTTGAAGCTATTCTGTATATTTCTCTCAGATTTCGGAACACAACCAAATGAAAACTGAGATCCTTTTAAAAACTTTCAGACGTGAACTGAAATAGTGGGAAATAAACATAAACCACGAGGCTTCAGAGACCCAAAAAGGAAAGAAAAGGCTTTAGGTCCTCAGTGACAATGCAAGCAAAAGACAAGGTCAAGTGTTTGTGTGTGTGTGTGTGTGTGTGTGTGTGTGTGTGTGTGTGTGTGTGTGTGTGTGTGTGTGTGTGTGCCTGCGCGTGCGTGCACAGTATGCATGTGTTTTAAGGAGATTAGTGAAGGTTAATATTCATGAGCAGATTGTTTTAACATACAAGTGACAGACAGTCAGCGACGGAAGAAGTAAGACAACAATGTGGAGGCAGGTGTGACGGGATTTCATTATGAAACCGAACAAAAGAACTCCTTCGGGCTTAAAATAAATGTCTTCGGAAGGTGAAGGGAACTATTGTACCAGTACTTATGGAGTATGTATTATGGAGTTAGAGTCAGAACTAAACATGGAGAAGCAGCGTTCAGCTTTTCTGCTCCACATATGTGGAACAAGGTTCCTGAGAGCTGCAGGTCTGCTGAGACCCTCAGCTCCTTTAAATCCAGCTTGAAGACTTTTCTGTTTGCTGCTGCCTTTAACTGATTTTTATTCAATTTTTGCTTTTTGACTGCTTTAATGTTTTCTTAACTGTTTTTAAATATGTTTTGATGTTTTTAATTGTTTTATGTGAAGCACTTTGAATCCCCTTGTTGTTGAAATGTGCTATACAAATAAACTTGCCTTGCCTTGCCTTGCCTTGAATACTGGACTTTACAGAACCATCAGTCCAAATGAATGATGATATTGCTTTGTAACTCTTGGTTGTGTTAATAAAAACTATCGAGAAACAAATTCACGCGACCAACTCAAACAGTATGTATAATCCTTTGTTTCCCTTGCCGTGCAGAAGGTGTGGTCCATCTGCCTGATTCCATGTGATTGCAGCTTAAACAGCTCAACATTTATAGTTCTCAATTTGGAGGTACAAACATATTTAATTGAAGATGTTGCCAAAGCAAACTGCCTTATTCCCCCATCATTTCTTTTGTATTTTAGTTGTAATGAAAGCCTGTTGGTGTTAATTAAGAACTTCCTTAATGACTAAAGTCTTATGTATAGTAGCCTATACCATATCAAATACAGTTATCCATCTTTTACACAGCAAAACAACATAGCTGTAATTCTTTTTTAAGTACTCTGTGAAACATTAACAACTCGTCAATAGTCAACCAACAAACAAGTTGAAAGAACGGTGCACCGCGAACAGTACACGCCTGAGGCGGCATAACTTCAACTCCTAAAACTCAACACGCAGTTGTTAAAGTTGCTCTGGTGTGAAGCAGAGGGGAAGTGTCTCCGCTCTCGGTAAGACAACCCTGTGATTAGACGACGGGCACAGTGTGAGTTCTGAAAGTCTTTCGATCCTGGCAATACGCCTGAAGGCCCCTCCATTCCACTGCTCATGTTGGTGAGTAATTAGCCTGCAGAGACCGTTTCCTCAGAGGTGAATCCCTCAAGCAGCAGAGAGGGCACGTTAGTGTTGTTTGGATGGGGTAACCTTGGCAACATAGTCTGCCGGGTGTGTTGTTTCCATAGTGCGCATAGATTAAATGATGGATAAACATGCTCGCGCAACCTCACTGAAATGGGTTAAAAAGCAAAACGATAACAAGTCACACGATTGGTTTCTGTTTTATCAAGCTGGTCATGTGGCTTGCTGTAACCTTGCTGTTTGGAGAGCGCTTTCCTCTTGAGTACACACTCAGCAAACTCACCGTGGTGCGATGCGAGCCCAAGAAAAGCACAGCCAAATATCTCGTGTGTGTGTGTGTGTTTGTGTGTGTGTTTGCGAGTTTCGACAGGTGAAGTATTCCTGAAGCTTCCCAGCAGCACCCCGGCATGTGGAGTGCTGCACTAAGTTTGCAGCGACAACGAGGCGACAGAGTGAAGCTGTCTGCAAGCGCTGCCGCCGAGGAGAGGCGGGAGAAAAGATATGCACAGGCACCATGTACGTACTGGAAAAACAAAATCACTGGAGACCAAACAGACACTTAACAAAGAAGTCTGAAAGAAGTCAATGAACCTCCAGGTTATACATGACTTTTCTTTTGAGAGGTTACGACAGCAATTGTTAAATTATTGCATTTGATGTCATATAGAGATAGTTCACCTTGATGAAACTTTCCCATAAAGGATTTTATCAAACTGTGTTCATCCACTCCCTCCTGTATGTTGTGAGGAGCATGTTTTGGATTTTAAGATCACATCTTTATCATTTTTACCATCTCAGAGATAATCTCCTCCATGCAACGCTAACTCCCCCCATGGCATAGATTTTTATTTTTGATAAAACTGCTGTTGACCTGAGTTGTTTTCCCTTAATCTACCTGCTATTGCACTATTGTCTGTTATGCTGATTTGAGTGAAAATCAATAAAAGGGTTAAATCTCGGTTAAGGGATCTTTGCTGTGTAATAAATGCAGCAACTGTCAGAACCAATCAGTTGTCTAGGAGTCGTCAATTCTGAAACGCATACTCAGTCTTTAGCTCAGTTTATTCTATGAAGGTATCAATCTCTCCAATGTTTTTAAGAATTATCTGGGGTCTTTGTTTTGTGTTGCCCATATATATTTTGTAATGTTTCTTGAGAGTGTTTCTTTTTCGTACCAAGCCGGTGATAACTGCCAATGTTGCCCAAAACAATATGTATATAAACATAAACATAAATCAATAAGTAAATGTCAATATGGTTTTGGCAGATTATTATTGTTCTTAGTAATACAAGTTAAAGTGTAAACATTGTGTATTTCATTTACACAGACCATTATATTAAAGGTTAATATAAAGTGTCACTACTTCTAAACAGTCTTATCTGGGCTTGTATGTTGCCACACTTTGAGAGAAGCCTCGTGAAATTCATTTCTGTGTTTTGCCTCAATAATTTAGAGACGACTTGCATCTGACTGATCCCTCACAGAGATACAGAGCAACGAGCTCCTCACTATGACACGGATAGACACTTAAGGCAGTCACAGGTATTTAATTACAAACTAAAAGTGACAAGCGATTATTGTTTTAATCAGATGCGGATCCCCGTTTGACCTTGACACCAGACAGCCATTTAAAAAACAGTCTGTAGTTCTTTGTTCCTAAGATTTCCCAATCTGTAAATACCCTCCAATTACCGCAGACAGTTTGCAATTTATCCATATTGTCATTGTGTCATTTTGCATCCAAAATAATGAGAGCCGAGCATGAAGCCACGACATCAAACGCTGCGGTGCAGTCAAAATATTAATTGTATATTCAGTGTGACACCGACTGGGAGGGAGGAGAAGACCTTGACGTTGACTTCAGTCTGTAAAAAAAACTACAAAACGGGCCTCATCATCCACATACAAATTTCAAGACAGCGGTGTTTCTATAAATGATATCAAGAAGCTGTCAACAACAACAAAACGTACATGTTCAAGGATGTTGTGTCAATAGTCAATAGTGCAGACAATGCCCTGCATTCTGCACATTGACTCTTTTTCCAAATGCATTTTCTGCAGAGCAGCTCAGGTCTCCACACCTGGACAGCTTCCAGTGCTGATGCCTGAACTTGTTTTCATGTCTTCTCATTTCACATATCGAGTTGTAATAAATCCTAAACTAATTTACTTGAATAAACCTGTAATGTGATTTAAATATATAAAAAAATATATATTATACGATCCTCATAAAATGTGGATTTTGCTGAGGTTCAATCATCTGCTGTTGGAGTGCACATTTTATCGGCAAATGTTGTAATGATCGATAATATCTTTTATCTACCTCCAGTGTAATCGGACCGTGATGACATAAACATATTGTGTGATTGTTTTAAAATGATTCTCAGCAGCTTTAAACTATAAACTAACAAAGAAAATAAGTAAAGACCTTTGTGAGATGTGACGCATGAGAGTGGGCACACTATGCACGGCCTGGTGGGCACTGGTCATGGCCTTCACTGTCACTGCCCACACATCACGTGTGACGACCTGCCATCTGTTCAATGCTCTTTAGTCTCTATAATGTCCTCCTTGGTCCCAGGCATCATCAGTTGTTGTTGTTGTTGTTGTTATTATTTATCAACAATGATATATTGTAAAAGCTAAACTGATTTAGTGGTGTTCTAAACACTATTAGTTCACTTAAATATAAATGACACAATCATTTTGACAAAATGTTCATAACATTCTCGTCCGTTTAACCAGTTACATTTACCTTATGTGTCCTCAAGAAACCTTTTTGAACACATTGTAAAGATAGGTTTTAATTCAGCATACCTTCTACTCTTGGATGTACTCATCCAAGAGTAAAAGGTATGCTGAATTCTAACTGAGAGAAATGTCATTATTTTGACCCTGTTACATTTGGAAACATCTGTCGCACTGCTTTTAATTATATATGTTTTATGCATGTTTATTGACCCGTTCGTGGTCAGCTGGCGCTCTGTTGTGCTACCGCAGTCATGCCGACGCATGACCCCTTCAAGGTATCGCGGCTGAAGCTGCAGCAGGAGTGAAGTCAACGTTACGGGCTGTGAACACTGGTCTGAAGTCAGTACAGAGGACGGTAAGTGTACCTGTTGTATTGTTGCTAATAAACTTAATATCATATACTCACAGTCTATCATGTATTGTAGTCTATACTGTCTATATTAATGAGACGTTTAACTCGTTTGAGACATTTCAAGAGAGATTAGAGACTGACGTGTCTACTTCTCTGATCTCATTGTCTTCATGTGATCGGAGAGACCTCCGGTCTGTGATGGGAACTGGGACCTGGGACATCTAAACTGGAATGTTTAAAGTTTAAGGACACTGTAACATGCTACACTCTCTATATCTACTTTAGAAATCAACAGAAACTCATACATATAATATAATACAGGACAAGAACCAAATGTACCAAATGTAATTCACATTTTTATATATTGACTGTCTTTAAGGTTTTGAAAGAATTAGAACGATTTAATTGCTCACGCCATCGGCTGCTTTCAAATGACATGTCGGATCCCCCGAGCTCAGAAGAATCAACCTCCTGGTCCACAGTCTAGCCTCAAGGCTGAGGGAAACGGTCAGTGAGCCGTTCATATCCTGCATGTCATCTGTGTATTACATGTCATTACATTACATGTCATTTGTACGCTGCAACTGTTCTGCAGCCGGTCAATCCCCCAGGAACGTGATCAGCTGCATTCAGTTGGTCCGCTGTTCTGGCCCTGAACGTCAGATGGTGAATACACCAGTATACATTACAAATGGCACAACTGGTTGTATGTGACCCAATAAGTGACTAAACAAATTAATAAATTAAAACGCGCTGCTACTGAGGTGTGTTGTAGAGGTTTGTATGAGTTACTTACAGCATTACTCGACACTTTAACCAACTGTGTTCAAAGCTGGATGTGGAGTCCCTGTGATCATGGTGCTGAGCACTCTTGACATCTGGAGCTCCAGCAAAGGTGTCTCCCTACACACTCACGTCAAAGTCAATCATGAAGAAGATCCTTGTGGTTGCAGCTTTTTTACACGCTGACTTTGATCTGCTGTGCTGTGCGTACTCATACAGCGCCGTTATAATCCTCTCTCAACAGTATTCTCAATGCTGTGACAGTAAATACAGCTAATAAGCAATTAGTGTGTTTACTGGGTGGGAGTCCACCAGTGTCTCGGTGCTGTACGGGCCTCTGTGATTGGCTTTTAAGGAGGGGAAATACTCTTCTGAGGACGCATCAGTGGCTGGCACGTCACACTGGCATTTCCTCTTTAAAGAAAAGAGGGGTGTGTGGCTTTGTCTATTTCTTTGTTTATTACCACGAGGGGGTATTCAGTGGCAGAATTTAGGAGGGTGGTCATGTTTACTTGCAGGGGCTTTTGTCATCCCTATTTCTTTTGTTCGATTCTCCTCATTAAAGTGCTGAGATCTCCCATGCCCTTCAGAAGGATACAAAGGCTTTCTTTGTGCTTTTTCCTCTTTTAAGAGAAGAATTCTCCTCTATAATTTCAATGTCATTATAGCTGATGAATTATGGGCAACTAACTGCAATATTGTTCTACTTTGGAACAACATGTATATTATGAGACAGCGCCCACGTTATTTGATATCAAGCTCCGGATATTTTGCTCCTGCGCCACATTTCTCATTCCCATTGTTCAACTTGAAATGCGGGATTTGTTATTCCATTAAATTCAGCCATCTGAGATGCCTTTCCTGTAACCTCCTATCAGATCTGACTTCCTCAGTACTGCGCCTGTGAGAAAAAGTGCTTCTTCACTGTATTTTTTCAATTTTTATCTTGCAAGCTTCATCTATGCTCCACACTTATCACTTTTTCTTTACTGTGAGTTGTTTTCTTTGTTCAGTTGAGTCTCCTCTCAGAAAAGCACACGCCTGTGTAGGATATATATACAAAATATTCTATTATAGAGTTCACCTGAGAGCAGAAAAATAAATGGATGAAGCACACAGCAAGTAAAAGTACTGGGTGAAGAAGTCCATTAATCTATTACTTAGAGAGTCAGTCTTTCAAGGCCGAAACCAATTATTTACTAGCAATGATTTTTCCACCAAGCCCCGTTTGTTTGTATATTTTCTAACTGATTTGCTTCTTTTGGACTATGTTTCCGAGCGTTCAATATCACAATAATAAGAGCTACATTAAGAACATGTTTATGAGTGGAGCCTCGACTCTCAATCATCACTTATGACCGACTGGATGTGAGTGGTTGTTATTTTCTTTTTTCTTGTCATTTAACGGCGTTCAGGACGTTTCAAGGCGTTTCTCTGCCGCTCGCTCTGCCTCTGCCTCCAGCTCTCACTCATCACTCATCAGTCTCTTCTCCCCTGGGGCTCAGTTCTCGGACACTGTAATCAGAATCGTCTGAGTCAGAAGTTCGGGAAGCTCCTCTAAATTCTCCTGTGTGGACACAAACACTATGCTGAAGATGGCAAAACACAATCACAAATCCCATGACCTGAATGGAAATGGCGAGTCATGTTCAAAAGGACTTCAGAGTGCAGCTCATCAGAAGACATGAACCAAAGTTTTTCTTCGGAAAAACAGACACACAAAAATGTGTTTAAAATAATGCGTCCGAGGCATGAAGGCATTACAGTGCATGTATTGTAATGTTGTGATGTTTGTCTCAGGTCCATTGAGTTCCACAGTAATCTGAACTTTCTATCAAACTAAATTGGAGTACATAACTCACACATCACCACATGTGTAGTTATATTCCTAAATTATTCTCTCAACAAGCTAAACAACCACAATAACAGTTTACAGCCCACGATGGCTGTGAGGTCACAGTACAGCTGAGGCTGGAATGTCGATGATTCTGCAGGTGTTAGGTTATAAACCAAAGTTTTGGTTGGACACATTGAAATATCTAACCTGATGGAGGCACTAGAGGACACGTCAGCAGGACACTAACATTACAATTCATCCTCAGGGGGATAAAAATGTGTGAACAAAAATGTAATTCCATTGGTTGTTGAGATATTTCACTCACAACAACAAATCACAACAACAAATGTCAAACTTACAATCACCAAAGTCATTTGGATACATTGTCCCGAAACAACAGATGTCTGCATAATAAATTGTGCAAACCCACTTAGTAGATGTTGAGGCATTTGTCAACATAAATGTAAACTTGTGGTTGTTGGTGACATAAGAGGAATCACCAAAGTAAGAAGGATTAATCCTCTGGTCACTGTGAATGTTTTTCCTAACATCCAATTTATTGTGATATAAACAACCAACCAACTAACATCCCATCCCCAGAGCAAAGCATGCAGATGTGGCTGAAAACCTAAAGGTTTTTGTTTGCATGTGTTTTGTGACACAGCACATCATTTCACTCTGAATTCAGAAGGAAACAGGCTTCTCTCCTCACCCATCAGATTAAACTACAGGCTCTAACAAATACACCGTTGACCGAGGGACAGGTTATGAATCAGAACCCAGGAAGGCTTGGCAGACCATCCATCTGATAACATTATACATTTTATTCAAGTATCTTGATAAACACCGCAACTTTAAAAAAGCATTAAGTCAAGTTCTGTCAATGATTGTTATATTATCATAAATGATTTGGTCCTTGGTGAAAGAAATAGACCTATTCATCAGAGGCCAACTGGGTTCTCAGAGAATATATCTCCTCCATATTTAACAATTCTTTCATAGCACTGCAAATAACCCCAATCAAGTTGTAGAACAATGACTATCTGCAATTGGTACGGGATTTTATTTTAATGACTAGGAAAAATCTTAAGAAGTGTGAATGTTTCTGACAGTGTGTGTTTAATATTTCACTGAAAAGAAGGAACAATCGTTCAAACACGGTCTGGTTGTTCTTGTTCTCAAAGAGAAGAAGAAGCTTCTGCTCTATATTAATGAAGTCTACATGGATTTGGATGGCAGATATAGATATCCAGTATTTTACTTTTTGTTTTGTTTTGTTTTTGATCCTGGCTTCTGTGGACAGCTGGTATGGGGCAAATATCAATTATTCAGGTAGTGAGCTCCTTGATTTGTCATTCGTGGGGTTTTGAGGGAAACAAGGCACAGGTCACTTAACAGCCGGAGCGATCGTGAGAGTCTCTTTTCAAGAAGCTGCTCGTCTCCTGAGCTTTGAGCTGATAGAAGAGCTGACACACGGCACACCGCTTTGTACCAGTCACACTCTTCACACCAGCCTGAATAGAAAGGGAACAGGAGAACATTTAATGTTCCTACATGTTTGGTACAATTACTGAGCGGCTCTGACTCGTGTTTACATCTTTTTATGTTATTTTGACTTAAACTAAGAGAATTCTGTCGACGTCCGTATAATTCTCTCTCTCTCTCTCGCTCTCTCTCTCTCTCTCTCTCTCTCTCTCTCTCTCTCTCTCACACACACACACACACACACACACACACACACACACACACACACGCGCACGCACACACACACACACACTGTTCCGATGCAATGTATTATATATTTTTTATTTTTTATATCTCTTTCCCTTACAATATCTGCTTGTAGCAACTGAAGCATAGTTACATTGTTTATAGTTATGTTCAGGAACTCACAGCAACAACGTGCTCCATGCCACAAAAGTTTAATCCTGCCATGTTTCGATTGGATGTTCAGTCAGATCCGACTGCTTCAACTCACGGCAAATAAACCGTGCCTTAAAGCAGAATATGATTTGTTTACATTGTCAATAGTTGTTTCCCAAATTTTAAGCAACGCCTTGGATGTGAACCTCAGTCTCCAGTGCAAATACCTGCACTTTCTACACCAACCATCCACCTTAACAGCCCAAAAAACGTATACACGGTAAAGAATCATAGCACCTTCATCACTCAGAAGAAAGAAAACGTGGACATTAAAACAACAAATTCAGGCAGCTATTTAAATAGCTCAATTTCACTGCTATTGGAGTTCTTCTTTTACCAGAGGCTTTCTCTGTATTTGAAACACCTTCCTTTATATAGTGTTTAAGGGGCATATATTATAATAATTGCTCAGCATCCCTTGGTACGAGCATATTTGAATGATTTGGTGCATCTGGAGTTGACTTGACTTTTTTTATTATTGCCTGAAAATTAAGTGACCATATATAAGGACTTTAGGAGCATGGTGCTGCAGGTCTATTGCTTTGGGTTCAAACTTGAGTTATTCATAGAACAGCTAATAGTCATTCATTAGTGTGTTTGTGGATGCTGACAAGAAAGTGAGGTGAGAGAAAGTGAGAGAAATGCTGCAGAGTAGAACATGTGCTCATGGCGTAGATCGACTCAGACAAATAATGGCTGTAGCTTTAAGGTTTGATAACCGACTATCCATTACCTACATCTGCAAGTTGGCCGAAGGCCTGGACAACGATATCAATCAAGATTTCCCAATTTCTGTTCAGAGGAGGACAAATGATCTGTGGGTCAGACTGGAGAAAGAGCTGCCTGTGGAAGACAGATAAAAGCACGCTGAAATGTGATAGAGTTGTAGTCAAACACAGGAGCGTAAAAACTACAAAGATACACATTCACACATTTAACTGGTCATACATCTCCCTATGATTGTGTTTATACCATCACACAATTGATACATTACTGAAATTAGAAGTGTCATATAATTAATTAATTAAAGAGAACGGATCATTTTCAACCAGGGTTTCCACCTGACATCAACTAGTGCTGTCTTGCATATTCACGGCCCTGCATTTGGAAAATGTTGATGCCTGATATTTTGAACAGGCACAACATGAATAAGTTGACGTTATCTTATAAAAGGTATTTCACTTCTGTGTGGACCATTTCCCACAATACTGATCTGAAACAAGACACAAGTTACTTGATATGAAGCATTATATATTTAATTTATGTTGCTTAAATTATTGCATCTGTTATTTTACAGCTTTCTTTCTTTGGTTAATATCTGCCACACTTGCTTTTCAGCTCCGTTATTTTACTTATGTGTTGTATTCCCATGCTTTAAATGGAGATATTTTTTTAATGAGACCTTTGAGGTTTCCTTTTATCTCATCTGTGCTCTTTTGTATTTATTTATTTACTTATTTCCTACCTTCCGTCTTATCTCTTTCATGTAGTAACAAACATGTTATCCTGAAATGAAGAGATGTGGAAATCAAAGAGAATGATGGACTGAAGTTTCAAAAACAGAATCAAATTATGATGTCGAAAGTAAACATGAAATAAACAAGTAATAGGCAATAGGTAGAGTGTATTTTGAATGTTTTAGTATAATGTATGTGTGCAATGGAGACTCATAAATCTGTCAAGGCACAGAAAAAGACCATTTCAACCAGTAACTATACAATTATATAATTTCTCCTTTTTTTTGGTACTGAAAGTGCACACAATCGTTTTGCATCGGAAAGACATCGTACAACTTGATTGAGAACAACTTCCCTGTCATTGGATATGACCGTATCTGTACAACCACGAACGGCTGGTTTGTTGCAGGAGAAAGACACAATGTTACAAAAGTGGGGATTTAACACAATAAAACTAACATCACTACTAGTCTACATTTAGAGATAAAAACAAAATGGGAAAATAAAACATTGACTACAATACATAATATTTTACCCAAAATAAAATGCATCTTCTTAGCATTTGTGACGGTCACAGGCCAGATGCAATTGTGAGCTGAAATGCTCATTCATGAGGAAATGGAAGTAAAATAGCCTCAGGCGGTCTCTATTTGCAAAAGCAGCTGGCTAAATGTGGTTCACCTCTCACATCACCCGCTAAAGGTGAACAAAACAGCTAAAGACCAGTAATGAGGCTCGTGGAGCCTCCAGTGAAAAGAGGCTGCCAGTGAAACCATAGAAACATCACAGCCAACGTCAGTCTGTTACAAAAGAGTTCAATGCACTAACCGTGTTACAGCACTTTAAAGCAGATATAAACATGTCACAATGATTTCAGTCTCCTTCACACTTTAAAATCACAGATGGGACGAAGCAACAGCTCACAAGGCCGGTCCACAGCCTGTCATTTAAGTTTATTATTATCAAACTATCTTTATTCCCCACGGACAAAATATTGCTGCAGAAATAACAAAACTTATTACAAAAGTCAGAACAAACAGCAATAGTTTGGATGTGTGGAGCTGCAGGCAACGTACGATGAGCTGTTTCCGCGCTGCACCCAAAGTGAACCTACCGACAGGCGGTAAATGGTCCTCCCAGAGCGAGGAGCTCTCAGAACAGAAATATGAAACTGAAGTTGCGTTGTGTTGCACTTCTGTAATCAGAGCGGAGCAGATGTGCTCTTGCGTTTCGTTTTTTTTCTCCTCCCTTTGAAAAGAAGCCTTGTTTTACATGCTGCTCCGCACTCACACGAACATCAGTCTCACGTATAGGTTGAGGGAGAATTTCTTTATCTCACATGACTTTCGACAACAATACAATGAGATATATAATTAGGTTAAAATAAAGAAAAAAACAAAAAAAGTTCAGAGCTCGGTCCTTATCGCTGCACAGCAGACACAAAAGCACCACAGTGTTTCACGGTGCTGGTTTGCACCTCTGAACAGGCAGTCTGAACGGCTGCTTGCTGGCTGCTGATGGCAGCCTTCGTACCAGGAAGACAAAGCGCCGCCTGACGGCTGTATCGCCCCAGCGTGTTTTGTCAGAAGATCAAGAAGCTTTACGAACTTTCTAAGTTCCGTCTCGTGAATAAAAAGAGCCCAGCGAAGCAGGGTGTTAGTTTTAAAATCAAAATGAATGTGATACAAAACACCAGCTGAGCTTGCTATTCAAGATCAACGTTAGTTATGGTTGTGGATTTGTGAATTAGAAAATAAAAACATTGATCATCTTACTAATTATAAGAAGAAACATGACCAATACACAAGGAGCAAATCAACCTGTGCACACAAACGATGCACAGTGTGGATAAACTGCACCTTTCTGAAGGCCACAAATGAGAGAACTGCAGATAAGGGGGCTGAAAGGGCTGTAAAGAAATTATTCTGGAGCTGTGACATGCCGCCTGTTGTTCTCATTAGTGTGTAATATATCCAGGACATCCGCCTGCAAATGCAAACCAAGCTCCTCACAATGGATTGTATCTACTTTTTATGCATTTGCATTCGAGAGGCATTTTTATATTTGATGGCATGTATTTGCACCAGGAAAAGACTCAGACTGCTCAACTATATCATGAGTGCTCACCGTATTGTTCATTTAAAGCAACGAGGGATTTAGAAACAATACAAATAGTTACAGGTAAGGTTTTCCTATTTACATTTATTCTGTTCATATATAAGTTTTTAGCTTCCTACTAGCTTTAAAGAAAATTTGTATTTGTGGGTTAACATTTGTGTATGTGAAGGTTTATGAGTATATATTACATTTTTTCATAGTGCAAACAAATGAATCAGATTGTGGATAAACTAAACTATATACTTTATTTATCATATGAATGTAGTGATTAATGAGAATTGCGGTTTTGTTTGTAGGAACAGAAAAAAATTGAGAAATCTGACGTACATGTGTTGTATTATAGAACAAGGATACTGCAGGAGAACAATACAGTTATCTAGTTATAACAATTACACATGTGATAAACAATTATATTTTTATCATTGATTAATCTGATGAATATCAATACTGTTGATCAATCAATGTTTTGTTCTAAAGAATCTCAAAATATAGTTTAAATTGCCTAACACACAGCCAGAAGCTATACAAATCTTTTTTGTGGGGGACAAGGGACAAACCTTCACATGGGAGAGGCAGAAACCAGCTAATTAGAATAATTTTCTCATAAATAATTACTTTCATCATTCGTTTTTTCCTAAACTCTTCAGTCTTCCGTTTGGCACGTATGTCAAACAAACTGTGAAATAAAGTTTTGCCGTTCATGGTTTTCGATATTCAGTAAAGATACTCAGTCAGGAGATAAGCATCAAAGCTTTGCAGTGGCCGATCCCTCATAGTGTGATCAAGGTGAACAACAAATCTGTTTTGCAATCAGTAAAAAGAGAGAGAAAAGAATTGTAAGCCCCGTACAGCCACATAAGGAGGTTCCATTGAGTTAAATGATGATGCTTTCAGGCTGAGTTAAGTAAACAATGTATTGGTTAATTATAAGGTTTTCATATTAGAGAGTAAATCATTACCTGTTAAACTTACTAACACTAGCTTTAAGCAGCTTATAATACATACAATACAACTAATAATGCAAACAAAAATGTTGTACAATTTCCTATTCATTAGACTTTTGGCATTTCCAAAAGTTTAATTTGTTCCATTTATTTATACTGATCCAATTTGTGATTCAAATCCATGTTACAATCCTAACTGTGAGTTGTGTGATCTATCTCGCCCTCATACATCAACCATCCATACGCCAAAGCAAGCAGGTTCAAAACCATTATGAATCATAAAGGAGCTTCGCTCAGCGCGTCGAGACCTCTGACACCGAGACAGCAGAGGACAACTGAGTCATGTAGGAACTTGTTTCCCCGGAGAGATGCTCTTTGACAGCGACTGCTCAGTCTGAAACGGCATCCTGAGAGGGAACGGTTGAGTGGTTTGAGAACTCGGGGAATAAGCCACATTTACAAGCTCTTTGTTTCACGAACAGGATCTAACGTGTCTCTCAATGATTTAAACCCTGACAGCGTGATATGAACTTCAGAAGTACAGGAGATGGATCTCACTTGGGATGCTTGACTTTGTGTAGACGCATCGTACTACTTTCCACAATAGTGCCACCTTTACTTACTGATCACACCAGCATTCACACTAGTTTATCTCATGGATGTTGTTCAGAAAAGTGATGTTGATGTATCAAGCTTATTTTCCTGCTCTAAGTCTACTATGTGAAATAAAATGGGATATACTCACAGCATACCATTACCCAATACCCTTTTTTTTTAATCAAACATTTTATTAAATTTTCCAATCTTTTCTCGTATTTTTTATTTTCTTTAAATGTTGTCCATGAAAAGTCTGAAAGCAATGTTCTCTTTCTGTTCATTGGGTTTAGAAAAGGAAACCTCGAACACTCATGTGAGGCCGTACTCAGTAAACAGGTAACGTTCCACTCTGAATAATTTAAAGACCGTGGCTCAACTCCAGCGTGCAGAGGATTATACAAAGGCCATTTCAACAGCTTCTTGTTTCTTTACGTTTCTCCATATGTGATTCAATATAAAGATAATTCCATAGATAATTATTTAATATATATATCAGTATATTATACAATACAGCTCATGGGTATGCGGCTGGACCCCTGCTCTGCCCATAGTGTGTATGTCGAGGTGTCCTTGAAGACTCTGAACACCCAGGTGCTCCCCGGGCGCTTCACAGCAGCCCACTGCTCCTAAATTGCAAATGATGGATTAAATGCAGAGGCCGCATTTCATGTATGGGGATGTTTAGGAAGAAATGTAAACATTTTTAGTTTTTATGCTAAGACATGTGACGCTGACTTAGCTTATTAAGTTATGCCTATATACGGAACATTGTTACTTATTATAACAATTCAAGCATTATACTGTATTTAAAAAAGAGATGTGACAAAATATTATTGAATTGAAGTTGGCTTGTTCGAGGTGGAAAATAGAAATGCTAATGTAAAACAATCCAATGTTATTAATTATCTTAACATATTTGCACAGAGGCCAACTCAAACTTCATTAAAAATATTTTGGGACTTCATGTGATAAAAAACGAGAAGTCTTCTGCACTTTGTTTGTGATAGTAAGCACACTCAAAGAAGTCTTTTGCCAGGTCCAAATATCGATGGAATACTACAATAGTACAAAAGGTGCATTCATATAAAAGTGAAGCCTGTTGTGAGGAAGAGAGACTTCAACCTCTGTGAGTGTGTGGAAGTTTCCAACCACCTGTATTAATATCACATAATAAGTTTTTACACTTGGCAGAGGTGGAAAAGTTGGTGAATCGATAAAAGCAAAATGCATTGTGCAACCGACCTCGTAAATAACTCATGACGTACATGAAGTTTGCGACTTAAATGTCAACTGATGGTTGGAGAGAGAGAAAATAGAAGGAGCAGAAAAAACATCCGGTGTGTGGAGCCATGAGAAGACTCAAATCAATCCATAACACACGGAAATGCCATATTTTTTATTATGCCTCTACATTTCTTTAGTTTCTGTGAGGTTTGCCTGAGCTCTTTTAAATACATTATGTTGTGCCCTTTTCATCTGCAGGGGTTTAATTGCAACAATGTCGATCAATCAACTCCTTATTTGTGCACAACAGCAATGCAACTTGGCTAATGCTACACATTCACTGTGGTTCTACAAGAATGTTTGTCAATGACAACAATAACTAATTCACTGAAGAAAAAAAGGAATACATTTGGACTGTAATTAAGAGCTAGAAATAGCTCACATGTAAGCAGATACAGGCTTAAAATCCTTGTTCAGTCCATGTACTATTATAATCTAAACCTCCAGAGACCCAAATCCTGTCCTGTTAATTCTTCATTTTACAGATTACAAACCCGGTAGATTTACCGTACAACACAGACAACCTCTGCAATTATTAAAAATCACAGGAGAACAAATCTCAGAGTGATAAACTACAGAATTTTAAATTGACATTGGTGGAGCGTTCAAGAATGCTCAACATGTCGCTCAACAGCAATCTTTTTAGAGGACAAAAAATTAACATCCATCTATATATATATATTTTTTTTTACTGGATTTGAAATGCATTGCAACAGATCACTGCAGTTGGTGTTTCTTCTATCAACGGTGGATTAATGATGAGTGAAGGTTGGGAAAATGTATTTTTGATAGAAGATCTCAATTACAGTTAGCGTTGAGGAATCTCGTTTCCAGGATAATTCTCTTCTGTCTCATCGAGTCTCACCCTGTAATCCATCTCCCCTCCCCCATCATAACCTCACATCAGCACCAGCTGACTCACTAAAGACAAATTGAATAGCTGAAGTCCAACCACTGTCTCAGAGATAGGCGGATCTGTAGAGTGGAAAGCATGCAACGTCAGCCTCATCCATGAAACATTTTGTTTCTATTATCTCAACTCACATCGTCACATTTAGGAGGTTAGTTTGAATGAATGTATTGACATTTTTGGATATACTTTGTGGCCAGACTGCAATATCATACCGAAGTACTCCAAATATAAAACATTTCTTTGTGACCATTTCAACATTTCTTCTTTTTATAAAAATTAGTCAAATATTTTATTTTTATTTTTCAGCCCAAATTGTTTGTAATAGTTTAGATGACGAAACCCATTGTGCTGTTGTATTTGAAGTGTATTACTCAGTTATTACTTTAGATTCTAAGAGGAATCAAACTCTGGTATTTATTGATTGTCCGTTATATCACAGTTAAAGCGACACTATGTAACTTTTCCCCTGTAGCGCCCCCTTCAGGTATTTAACGTCTGGCTCTCGAGCCATATATGGCTCTTCAGTCACGTGCCCTCACAGCTGATCTCCTGCGCGCTACCGGCAGTGCTCTCTCGGCAGCTGCAGCGAGCCGTTCAGCCGCGGCATGTCATTCTGTCTCTACACATCGCGTAGTGGAGCAAATAAAAAGTCACCTGCGAGCGTGTACTGGCACTATAAGACGTTGCGTAAAGCTGCCAGACAGCAAGTTGAACTACTTCCGCCGGAAGTACCGGGTCGCCCCCAACCGTCTTACATTCAGCAGTTTTCAGCCCCCAGACCCTCGATGGCAGTGGCGGAGGCGCAAATCAACATATTAAAAGTCATTGTAGCGGCACAATTTTTTTCAAGCTGTTATTTTAAGGTGGAAAAGTTACATAGTGAGGCTTTAAGAGATTTTGAAGTGTTGTCTATTCTGCAAATTCATCTACACAAAGAAGCAAATAACTTTTGCCATCAGAAGCTTCTGTGCACTACCACATGAGACAATTACGGTCTACACTTGTTCACAACAGACCCTTTCTAAATAATGGCATAGATGCGTTTCATACCAGAGCGGCATCTTCACTTAGTGTCCTTATGAGAAGGAAAGTGCAGAGGAAGATAGAGAACCGAGAAACAACTGCTAATGAATCTAAAAAGCATGAAGCACTTCACTCGTCTCTTCTGCTGCCGCCTTTTCTGAAGCTCGATGAGACAAAGGCTGGTCAACAAAATCATTGAATGCAGCTGTTAGTTTATCCTGATAACGTGTATGTTCTTTTTTTACATTACATTACATGTCATTTAGCGGACGCTTTTATCCAAAGCGACTTACAATAAGTGCATTCAACCTAGAGTACAAACTAAGAACAACAAGAATACAGAAAGTAACATTTCCTCAACATAGTCGAACTACAAAAGTAGCATAACAAGAGCCATTTAAGAGCCACTGAAGTGCTAATCTGTGTTTTAATCCAGTTTTTTCTTCAACAGATTTCAGTCTGGATGTTTTCTTTTTTTCTGTGGCTGTAGAAATTCCCTGGAAAAGAAACTACACTGAGAACATTTTCAATAGTGAACTGAACTATTTAGTAGAAATTGTCAGGGGAGAAACCTTTTGAATCAACACTCTTGTAAGAGAGTCTGATTTATTCTCTTCGTGGTGACTTTGCCCTCTGGAATCCAAATTATTAATTGTTTTCATTACCAAACATTCTCCAGTGCATTCATATCCCTTTATTTCAATAGCTTCTCAATTTATTGGAATTGCCACCCAGAATATTTCCTCATTTAATATTCCCACTCCTTAGCCCAGCTCTCTCACACCGCTTGCATCCCCGCCTACAGGCTGTATACTGCGAGTGTTTTCTCGGTTCACTCTATTACGCATGATTATTACAACTGATCAGCATTATCGCTGTCCAGAGATACATTCACAAAAATATTTAAGGTATTTGGTCTATTATACTAACAATTGCATGCAGCTCTCTGTCTCTCTAAATGTGTCCTACCTGGTTGTTTACTGAATAAGTCATGAAATTCTGCCATTGGATTGAAGTATTCCCTCAACGAACATAATCATTTTACAGTGGAGCCAGATTGATGATTCAGCCGGCCGATATTGGCTGATAATGGCTCGTCACAGATTGCTGTTTATTCCAAAGTGATCACAGCCTCAACTGTACTTTGTAGTTTTTTATCATTAGCTCGCTCCCACTCTAAATTAAAGGGGCCCTGTAGAGTTTTGTTTTCCACATTGCAGTGTGTGTATCCTTCTTGATCTAACAAAACAAGTTGAGTGCATTTCCTTCCTAACAAAACACTTTGCAGTACCGGTGAATATCTGCAGCATACGTTACCACCAGCTGTTGATCGGTGGAAAGGTGTGAAATCATCAGTAGGATTGTTTATTCCAAAACTGAATACACCTTTATGCATGCACGTCCTAAACATTAGCGTGTTAGCATTAATGGTGTGAGCATGTTGGCCAGCTGACAGAGCCGCTAGCAAGGCTGTTGACTGGTTGCATTAATAATATTAATAATAGTATTGTCCTAAAAAAATACTGTATTGTTCCATATCTGTGATGCACAGCCTGTAAGCTAATTTATCACAAAAGAGAGCAGCCTACGTTTTACATTAATGTTGCTTGAAATCAATTAATAGGCAGAAAGTTGCCAGGTAGTTGTATTCTTCTCAAAAGAGAATGGATACATTGCTTTAAGCATGTATTTAAGAAAAATACATACTCCTTGATCACTTTATTAAGTACACCAATATTAGAATCTAATGCAAGCCAGATCATAGTCTGTTTTGTTGTACCAGACATTATTGTGAAATGTGTTTCTAATACTCTAATATTTGTAAATAATTCAGTATACTTCAAAACCACTGCAAACTACAACCTCTTCAACATTGTCAATCAAAATATAACAATGTTTGTAAAGGTATACTTTATGTCTGAACTGTTGTATTGGAAGGTAACAATTTAAATGACCACCGAGTGTGAAATATATATTTACTGGAGAACATTACTTGGCAACGTTGTTATTTTGACTCGGAGCCTCCCTTCACTCGGCGCACAGCAGGAGTCCCCAGCCGCTCCTGCCTTCCCCAATCACCTGCCAGCACACCTGCCCCTAATTCACCTTAATTAGCCGGCCAGTTTACGCTCACAATCCCTTCTGACTGATTGTGCGGGGCTGCTCTGAAGGTAAGACCCAATCAATGAACTACAATGAGAAGGGCAATGCTAATTTCTTTTTTCACATGGGTATAAATATCACCTGTCAACATAACAGAATACTCATCTTTTACAAAGCTAAATTACAGAAGGATCATTGTCTATAAATACAGCTGCATCTGTACGAAAAGTAGAAGAAAAACAAGCTCTTGAAAATGCCAAATGAAATGAAGACAACAACATATGAATAGCTCTCTGCACATATCCCAGATCGTATATATATATATATATACTGATTATGCCTTGATAACTTTTAATACAATACATCATAACACCTTCCGTACATCAATTTAGAAATCTTATATAATATAATACGTACATAGTAAGGGGGGAATTATATTTAAAAAAAGGGTATTTTCCTTGAAAGGAACAAGGCTGCCTTCATCTAAAACCTGTCTAAAGAGTCCTTTACCTTTCTCCCAAATGACTGAGCACTTTCACAGAAACTGGAGTGTAACTTATCCTTCCCCCCGCTGCATACCACAGGCTGCATGCATGCACGAGCATGCACACAAACACCAGCACACATATACATACTTGTGTGGGCTTTCACCAGTTTTAAATGTCACTCATTTATTCTACAGCTGCACTTATTACTGAATGTGTTGGAACCCTGTAACGCTGTTCATCTGTACACATGACATCTAATGCTTCTGTCTATCGGGGAGACCTCCTCTGTTGTCATTTTCCCCATGAAAGGTTTTTTTCAGGAGTTTTTCCTGATCCGATTTGAGGTCCTGGGACAGGGATGTTGTATGTGTACAGATTGTTGTAACGCCCTCTGAGGCAAATTTGTAATTTATGATATTGGGTTATATAAAATAAACTGATTTGAAATTAATTCAACTTGTAATTGTTGCTCTGGAAAATCACATCAAATAAAAATGACAATGTAACTGTCTTCTGAGCATCAACAGAAATGCTGATGTACGGAGTTTATCAATTTGACTTGACAGGTGGATTAGCTCCAAGTCATCTTGGGAGCTGTGGCTATCATATGCCGCTAAATCAGCACTGTGTTAATGACCGCCTCTCACAGGCCCTGGGCAACCCAATCACACTACTGGTGATACACATCGTCAGAGGTCAAAGCCAGCAAGGAGACATACTGCTTTTTTATAAACAACGTCCTCATGATAGATCCAGATACACATTTTAACCACCTGAAGGGACACAAACTATTCAACTGAGGCATCAACTCAATTAAATTGTTATTGCTGCAAAGATTTGTTGATTAACCGATTATTTGATTGAAAGAAAAGAAATCGGTCACTAAATATTTGTAAATAAAGTATGCCTGTTTTCTTTTCTTTTTTTATTGTTTATGTCCCAAACATATTTTTGCCGGAGATTTCTTTTCCCATGTGACAATAAATTAATATTTTCAGGTTTTGGACTGTTAGTCAGACAAAAATAGAAAATAGAAGACATTACAGTGAGTCATTTTCAATGCCATTTGTTCTTTTTTTAAGTTTGAATACACACCCAATAAATATAAGAAGAAGAAAATAAAAGCAGGTAATATATATATGGAAAAAGAAATATAAATATCCAGAAGTATGCAAATATTCGCACAGCTGTAACTGAGTTCAAGACATATTTTAGAGGTTATTTTACTCGAGATGCAACAAGTATGCAAGCATATAGACTTCCAATTATCCTTTTTTCAGTGAAAGCTGACGAGGTCTTCTATCGACAGTCAAAATAACAAAGAAAGAGCGCCACAAACAGCCCTCATGGTGGGCGTGTGCGAACCTGCTCAGTCCCACTTTCCAATAAACTCTCCCGGCTGCCTGTACTTGATACAACAAAGAGCTCAGCTGCTTTATGGGCTGTTGCCAGGTTACTTTGTATTGTTAACAAGCCACTTAAGTAAGCCTATCATACAGTTAGAAAATAATATTTCTATTTCTCTTTCCGCCCCGAGTGACACCAGAGACATCTCTTCCGACTCAGCAGGAGCACATGTTTCATTCTCACGTGCCGTAATGCTCTGTGGTGTGGGAGAGCATGTTGGTCGTATAGTGCACTAAAACTAAGAGCATGTGGTTGAGTGAAAAGTGCAGCAGGACCCTCCACAGTAGAGTGTGAGAGTCCCAGTGCTGAACGACAGAATACAAGAGCCAGGAGATACCATTTTACCATTTCTGCACTTGTCTTACAGCGTGAGATAGGATAGGAGGAAGATGTATTTTTAGAGATGTCGTAAGTACACTAATGACTCTCTTGCTCTGCCCGAAGCTCCCTGACTGTTGACGCCGTTGGCCACTTAAAGACTCGGATTATGGGTCTCTATTTGGAGCGGATGCAGTCAGAGTAATTATCAGGGAAATCCAGACAATATGGCTCGTAATTAAGATGATACTAGTTTGTTATTTTTGTTGGGAAAGTTTCTCTATTTTAAAAACTAACTGCTGAAGAACTGTCCTCGTTTTATAAATTGGCATACAGAGACAATGAACCAGGGCTAATTCCTAAAAGATGACTTTGACATGTGGGAAATAGACGGATGAACAGATTGATGCCACTCATGTCTCTATGGTGGATGTAAAGCTCTAGCCGGTGAGCTTAGCTTGATATAAAGACTGGAAACAGGGGAAGCAGCTAGACTGGCTCTCTCCAAAGGTAAATATCCACATAACAGCAAAGTTAATGTACACTAATCAACATGTTATGTTGTGTTTGTTAAACTGTACCAAACTAAAGTGTAAAAAAGAAAGGTTGTGGTTTGAAAGGGGTTATGTGTGGGAGTATTGCTATGAGAGTTGCAGTCATTTGTTAATTAGTGAGCAAGCCAGGGTCATCTTTTTCATAGTTATCCTTACTGTCAGATGAAGGTGTTCTGAAGTGAAACATCACTGTTGAAATGTTCCCAAACCATGCAGATGTTTTTTAAGAACACATCTAGCATGATCTTTCCTGTCAGAGTAGTAGAAAAAGTTGAAACATGTAATTTTGTGCTAAGTCACCTGGACTAAGCTCCGCCCTCCAGGCCTTTGGGTGTCAACTTGAAATGGAGACTTGCCTCCAGAAGGAATGTTTACCTGAGCTTAGCACAGAGCCCTTATTGCTCAAAGCCGCATGAGTAGATTTCTGTCTGCATTTTACCTCTGCACCACTCCAGCTCTGTGCCATTTCAGATTGGGACCTGCCCAAAATGAGCCCCCCTGTGATGACAATAATAACTCTTTTAAAGACACAGAGGGGAGACAAATTAACTGTGTGTGATCAAGTGTAAAGAAACTGCACAGCAGGGGTGGAGGGGAGGCTTGAGGGGAAAAAACGGATTCCAGACATTCCTAAAAGTAAGGAACACATTTAAAATCACGAGATGCAGCGTTTTAGAAATTGGGAGAAATTGAATTCCACCCATCCGTAAGACTGTATCTAATTGGCATACATGTATGGCAGAATTCTAATACACATTATTATATTGCAAACCACTTATAACTGAGTATTCATTGTGGAGAGCCAGTCCTAAATATTTGTCTCACTAATCTTTTTCACGAGGACAGATAGCTTTTCTTATAGTCACATGTTCTCTCTCACACCCTAAGAATAACCCATCTTTAACAGACAAAAGAAGTTCCTTCTGTTTCAATTTCCAAAAAACAGAAGATGCAAACACACCATCCTGTGACTGCGCTCTAAAAGTGAGCTCTTCGCCTGCTACTTTCTTTTAAATGGAGCCCAGGTGGTTCGGGGGCAGGTAGAGTCGTGCACCGAGTTAAAAGGATGGAGGCTTTACCTTGTATGTGCTGGTTGACCACATTCTCCAGCCGGTCAAGCCTCTCAATGATCCGGAGAGTGTCGCCTCTCTTGTCGCCCTCTAACTTTCTCTCCGGAAGAGGCATCGGAACTTTGATGTAGATGTTGGCGATGTAGTTAGTGACCCATCCGACGTAGAGCAGGCACACAATGTTGGTCATACCGCTCAGTATCACGCATGTGGACACCAAAGTTTTTGTTCTCCTGGTGCAAGCCATGCCGACATCCCTCCATGCAGCCTGCAGTGTCCAGTCAAACCCGAGGACGGGGCGAACAGTCGCCCGCAAAATAACTGGAATAATGAAGTTATTTCCAGCGATGCGATATCTAAAGCGCGGAGTTTTCACTTCAAATGTGGCGCGTGGGGTTTTTCCTTCTCTTCTCGAGGCTGGTGAAACACAGGTTAATGTCAAATGCCTACAGGTGAAGGTTCCTCTCGTTCCATCGCAGCGAAACTCCGTCGGCTCCAGTTGCATGTGAGGATCAAGGAAACGGGAGAGACGCGGAGCATCCCACTGCAGCCAATGGGCGGGATGGCTGACACCCTCCGCGCTGCACGCGTCCCTGATGCGCACTGGTTCACTGTGGAAGTGGATCTGAGCGGACTATTTCCATAGACCAGGGCACAAAGTGGAATAATAACCTATTTATGTCTGCACAGCGAAGTGTGTTCCTTAAACTCCTCATGTGATGTTCATTCCTGCAGCAGTTAGACAGGCGCAGCTGCACCTCAACGACTTGTTCTTTTCTCAGTAACAGCGCGATAGAAAACACACCCTTGGAGTTTTTGCGATGAGATCTTTCCATACAAACGTGGACTGGATTTCGTGCTGCAATACTGTGTCAAGCCACGAGATAGAGACAACGGGGTCCTCCGTGGGGAGTCGAGGTGCGGTGGGGTCATGTTCTAGGTCTGGCTGAGGTCCAGCTCACGGTGAGGAGAATGCAGGATGCAAAGAAGATGCTGGCACTCATCTCACTCGCTGCTGTAATTAGACCAATGCAGGGCAATGTGGCTGCTAATGACTGCAGACCTGCTCAAAGGGCACACATGCAAAGTGACCTGACCAACGTACGTATTCCTTTATGTTAATCACGTCTTGATCATGAATACCTTCAAGGCAAGTTTGCATTGTTTTTACATCTGGAGAAGTCCCTTTTTTTGGCAAGATGTGGTTATTGGATGTTAAACTGTGTTTTTTTGTCTTCAATGCAGGCATGTTGGCATGTATTCCTGAAGCCAAATGGAGGCTAAAAGGCTTAAAATGCAACCATTCAGAGGAAGGTTTTGCACATGTTTACCCTCAATATACTACACCGATTCTCACACCTGCAGGAGTGTATGTTTGATGTGTTTGCTGCAGCGGAGCCTCTGGATTCTGCGTCACACAGCTGTATCTTTAGTCCGAGTCTGGTTGAGTTGACATTTCTTGCGAGCTGTCCTCCTACTCTCACAAGAAAATACAATTATGTTATATATTTAAAGGTGACTTGGCATTAGTCTGTAATCGAGGAACCCCTGAATGCACACGGAAACTGCAGTATCTGAATGAACAACATATATTTGACAATATTTTTACCAAAATTCTGGATAGTGTTTTGGCAATCATTTCTAGTATCATATTTGCCAGATCATAACATCCATTGTTATTCAATCTGACAGACAGTTCTAACACAGCAGGCTGCCAGCATGAAATTATTATATCATGAGGAGGGTTAAATGTACACATTACATTAATATAATACATTTCAAGTGAATGTACAGCATTATTATTACACTTGATTTCTCATTTTTAACAAATGACTACAGATTATTAAGTGTGAAAGGGAGAGAAAACACTTACACACTTAGACAGCTTTAAACCTGATTGTTTTCAAAGCGCACATCTTTGGCTTTACGTGAAACATATGCTTTGGCATCAATAATTTTCCCAGATTAATTTAGCTAGTCAAAGAGCATCACAGTGACCTCATTCATCCTTTCCTTCATATATCCGGTGTAATGACAGACCACCTCCCCTGTCCTGTCTGCTCAGCAGCAGACATTTATGGCTGTGAGATGATCAATGCTGGAGCCGGCTCCCCATTCATCGTAGCTAACAGGCCTGCCAGACAGAGTGCAAAAAGGTATTTGCTTTAGTTTGCAACATGAAGGGGTTTTCTATTTGCTCGTAACGTTGATGTGATGAGAAAGTGTTTTCTCGCTTTTTTACCCACAGGATTTTATCGCAAGTCAATAAAGTCGTTGTAGGATTTTGTGCCCTGCAGGTACAGTTGATGGTGTAAAGTGTCTTTTATTGAAAGTCCATTATGAAATGCTGACTGATTTACAGTTATGAGTCTGCTGAAACACTGGCATTTAACACAAACTAATCTGCAATTGTTTTACGATTTAATACATAAATAATTCATTTATTTCAGTTAAATATTTCTTAGTGTGAGCTTCTCAATTGTGAGGATTTTATCTTTTTAAAATCTTTTAAGATTAAACTTCTTTGGATTTTGATGTTGATTTTCATTATCAATTATTTTCTGCCAGTTATTGTCTCGTTTGATTGAATTATCAGCATGTCAGATGGTTGTCATACATGTCCATCACGCTGTGTCATACATGTCAGAGGCCAAGAAGACATGCTCACAAAACACCAAAACAAAGAAACAGTGATGCATTAGATATCTAGCCAGCTATATATTCAGTTGCCTAGCTAGCAGGTATTTGTGGAATATATTTACACTTTCAGATCACCTTAAATATACCTTTTTGAAATGTGGGCTGTAGAAATATTTCATTAACATCTGAGGAAAATGTAATTACTTTTAATCAAATCTTTAGTAAATGCCTTATACTGACTTCAAATGGCCTGCGTGATGCTTCTCGTATTGCAACATATGCACTCTCCGTAGATGCATACAATTAAAGTGGTTTGAAATTATAATGAGAAAAACATTTTTCGGCTAAATCACCAGACGGTCACATTGAAGGGTCGATCAATTCATCTTGTTTACTAACTCGCCGCGTGATGATGTACAAGTGTCATTGGTGAGTGGCTCACTTTGGTCATGTTATTTATGGTCCTCTCCTCTGTTTAAAGGGCAGTGCAGAAAAACAAAGCCTGGCTGTTGTCATGAACAGAAGCATAAAGCTGTGTACATATTTAATTGACAAGCCATAAACGCCTGCAGGTGTCGGAAGTGCAACTTCTATCGATCTCTTTTGAATTGGCGCCAACTGCAGGGACACTTTGAGGTTGGTATTCGGGACCTGCTCGCCTCGCACTGGGCGATGCACATGGCCAAGCAGCTGTCACATTTAGTCTGAACGAATGTTCTTTGTGTGTGCTGATTAATTACTGCGTGTGAGAAGTTATCTTGTAATCATCACTGTAAGGTCTCAGAGATAAAGACACTACCAGTGGAAGTTCCTCCGCTGTGGAGACAGCAACCATTAATCACAAACCATACACATGACATGTGACGATTAGTCCTTGACCAAGCAGAAAAGATAAGTTTATGATTGAGATAGATTGAGATAACGTTTTACATCAACCTCTCCTGGAGTGATGCTATACATTATAGAGAATGTTGTCCCCATTGAGGCAGTGAAAAGACACTGAATCCCTTCCGGTTTGAAAACCCCATGAATGTCTCACGATTCCTCCATTAAACTGTAAAAACGGTCAACACAAATCCAGCCTCCATACGGCGTGGGAGGCCGACCTTTTGCTCCAAACTCTCTGTTGGCAGGGAGACTAGCAGGAAAAAGAAAATTTCCCCCGAGATGCAGGATCACTTTCAATTAATTCAGCCTGACAACAGTCAATTAATTTGAGTTTCAAAAGAAATCTTTATACACATGAAATAATAATAATGTTACTTTGGTGCCCACTGTGTGGGGCTACGCTACAGTTTTTGAGGGAATATTTTAAGTATTTATTCAGTTTTAGCATTAGGATATCCAATATAACAGTGTACTTGAATATACCACAGGATTGTATGACATAAAACTGTAATATACATTGGAAAGCATAGAAAAATGCCATACATATTCTTAAATTTATCATCAGACGGATTATTTTCTCAAGACTCAGTTTTCTTTATGGAATTACACCTGCGCTATCAGTCTCCAGCTGACGTTTTATCACCTGCACCATGTCAAAAAACTTGAGTGGCTTTAAGTCATATTACTAGTCCTTCCTGCCAACAACTGAAGAGGAACAAAATCTGATTAAAATAATATTTAATTTGACTCTGCACTGAAGTGCTTTGAATATTTGTCCTTTTAAATAAGCCGACATATTAAGGTAGATGGCTGTGATGTGGACACAGGGATTGTGAGATGAGAATCACATTAAATTTAAGCATAATTATTTATAGACCCCTTCATCACAAGTTTGTCTCGGAGGACTTCACGGACGAAAGGCTAGAATAAACCTATCTGGATCCGTCTAATCAGAATCATTCACATCACAAAGTGAAGTGCTGTAATACATGATGAAACGTGAAATGAAAGGCAGAGAACAAAGCACACGACTCAGAATAGCCTCACACTTCTGATGAATGTACAAAAGGTGGACAAAACATCACAGTTACCTCTACGATCTAATGCAATCCAATTCAACACGTTTGCAATCAGCCAGTCTCACAGAAATGCCCTAACCAACAGTCTACTGTATATGGCCTTATAAGATAAAGAACATTGCACATATCATATTGTCCTTTCTCTCGATACATAAAATTCGCCTGAAAAAGGTTCCCTTCCTTTCTTCTTATAGTAATAAATCCAGAAGAACTAATCAGAAATGACAAGACAGTTTACAAAAAAATGTAATTCAATTAAATAATCCCATTATGAGCAATGAAAATATAAAAATACTTTATATTTGTGGCAATGTACCTGAACAGAACTGAGCTCACAGAGAGATAACTTTGAAATGCTCTTCACTGTAGTCCATGTTTAAAATTGTCTTGGGCTACACGTTGTGCTCAACAGGCTGGCTGCCTGTGAAGTGCAACAGACTATCATTTTAAATGAAATCACCAAAAATGAGAAGCCACGGGTAAACGTACAAGCACACTGCCTTCATGAACCGAGGACACAAAATGTGTCTGTAATTTTGGCAAGTAATAGCAGAATAAACAAGCTCAGAACACGGTAGAAAATGAGCAATGAGGTGACTGTTATTAACTCACTCAGCTGGGGAGAAACAATTCTGCATGATAAAGGCACTCAAGTGCTTTTTTTATGTGGAGAAATGAAGCGATGCATCATAATGTGGTTACAGGGGTTTGAGGAGAAGCAGCAGTTGGGTCTGGCAGAACATTTAGGAGAAATGTAGGTGAACTCACCTGGGAATGAGAGAAATATCATTTATAAGTTGAGTTCAGTGACTTGAAAATAAAGTTAGTTGGCTTTCTCCATACAAGTAGGAAGGCCATCTGGTTAAGGTAGGAGACAATTAAGAAGAGTAAGCATAAATGCCTTTGTGTTCTTATCTTTTTGGGCCCCACCAATATCGTAGACGTAGAGCATGCTGACATCAAAACATAAAAGGGAGAAAACGGAGAGAGGAAGCATAATATCAGATTAGACCAGAAGCAGAGTCACTGGCATGATGGCAGGCCAATGTTTACAAGGATTAGTCTCCAAATACACAACAGCCCGTCTGAAAATATCCTTTTGTCTGAGAAAAACTGGAAAAATGGTTTTGACTCAAAGACTCATGGATGTGTTGTGATGAACCTCATCCTAAACTACAAAAAGCCATCATTATACAAGTTGAATATAACACACGTTAGACACTAATCATTAAACTTGAATCTCTTCACTTTTCTGACACATTTGACTTGTTAGATATGAAAGACCCTGCAAGAAATTGCTTTAGTTTACTGCTGTTGCTAACTACTGTAGCTAATAAGCTAACACTAACGTGGTGAGGTAGCTAGCTGTGACTGGTGTTGTGGCAAAATGACGAGCAGAGAGAGACGTTGATGTGGAGTAGCAACCCAGCAGGAAGTGTTCAATGAGCAAAAGGCAACATTCAACAAATCCAACGTTTGTAGGATTTTTAGCATATTGTATTGTAGGTTAAATCCAGCCCTCCCATCAGACCTTTCACCAATCAAATCAGTCATTGTATTCATGTTGTATTGTTTAGGGGAAGAAGCAAGAATAGACCTGTCAATCGATCTACTCCGGTTCGGTCAAGATGACCTTTTTTTATTACATTTCATTTAGCGGACGCTTTTATCCATAGAGATTTACAATCATGTTACAATCATACAGCGTATAGTCTACCCAGCTAGAGGGAGACATTCAGGGTTAAGTGTCTTGCTGAAGGAGACATTGACATGGGCTGGGATTGAACTGCCAACCCCCTGATTGAAAGACGGACCTGCTAACCACTGACCCATAGTTACCCTTTTTTGCAGAAACCACGAGTTGTTCCCATCATTTATGGGAACATTATGACGCAGCCATTATTCCCTCTATTAATCACCCAAGTCCCAATCTCTAGGAAACATCTGTTACACAACCAGATGTAACAAGTTACACAAATGGCTTTCCGATCGCTAACTGTAGAGAGTTTAAATTACGTTATGTGATGATTTTCTCCAACACTGGCTTGTTTTAATAAAATTGATCTTAAATATGCACTTGTTGGCTACATACGTGATATCTAGCTAAAAAGGTGTATATACCAGCACCCTGACCAGTCAACCAGCCAAACAGAAGACCCAGAAGTAAATCATCATCATTGTTTATTCTGGAATTGCAGTGTGGAGCTTAGACATTTCATAATAACATAACATGTTTCCTTTAAAAAGCGAAGAAGGCTTCTCGGATGAGGACTAGCTGAAGCTACCCTGAGATTGCTTAACTTCTCAAAATCCTATAGAGCTAACAGAGCGGCTAAGACGAGCTTAAACTGTAAAAGCACCCGGCTTTAATGGTGTGGTGAAACACTTCACACTGGATGAGAAAGTTGTCAACATCTTTTTTTAACGCCACAAACTTATGCAAACTTATGCAACTAAACATGTTACATTGCTATGTTTGATCGGACACACTCACGTTTCTTTCACTTTTACTGGTTTTGTTTTTATAAAAGCAACAAAATGTGGAGAGATCCAGAGCTTGAAACTATACTTTGCCTAGTTACAGTTTCTAAGCTATGATTGGACAATAGCAGTTAGAGGGAGGGTTTCAGAGATCCCATGGAACAGATTATTTGTCATAGTTGTCACAGTATATTTATATTCCAGGCTTAATACGTTATTTTTGCAGCATTTGTTATCACATTGCAGGAGTAATTCCAAGTAATTTTACTTAGTGACGAAGGTTAAGAAATCAACTCTTCATCACAGACCATTATAATAGTGGAGGCTAATACCAAGCATCGCATCTCTTTTCTTTGCCCTACTTTCTCCATTTCAGCTGCAGATTCTTTTTATCTTTCATGCAGGAATAAGGTGAATTGGACCAACTCAGCAGAGTGAAGCAGTATCTATCATTTGGCATAACACAAAATGAGAAAGCTTCTACAGCTTTGTCTGTGGGTGAAGATGAGTAAATCCCTTTATGCTCATGGCAAAACCCATTGTGTGGCATCTTGGGGTCTTGGATATATCTTTTAAGTCAATTGACAGTTGTTGCTCTAAGTCTAAAATGAATATTCTTTGTATATTTGCTTTTAATACAATAATATACAGAATGATTTCCCTTTGCCATAACTATAGTGCATGAACAAAATAAATATCTTTATCCCTGCACATATAAATTGTGCGTGTCCTCTTTCTATTGTACTCACCCTTAGGAGCTTTCAATTTAATCCTGATAAAACAAGCTTTGTAGAAAAAATGAATCTGTTTTAAATCCTTTTGTTTATAAGCCTTTAAGCCAGGAATGATTATTCTTAACAAGCCTAAAGATGTCATACTGAACCTCAATTTGTCTAAAATAAAAACATACATTGAACGTATTACAAGCAAAGAATTGTGCTGCAAATGCACTTGAACAATTTTGACTGATATTAAAGCTGACATGTCTTTGCTGTGGGTGACTGACTGAACAATGATTTCAACACTTTGGAGTCAGGAGAAGTCTTACAGCCGTTGTGACCTGACATGTTCATGGTTTGTGTCATCGGAATGAGAAAAAAAGGAAAATTATGTCTCGAAGGATTTGAAAAAATAACGTGAAAATAACCCTTTGCAAACAAGGTCGCAATCAAAGTCATTGGGTACTGTGTGTTGAACCAGTCATTTTCATTTGTCCGTTTTAATCATTATTCACTGGGCAGGAATAAATCACAATTACATTACACGTCATTCCTCGATTATATTCAACTTTTATTCATCGTTTTATGAAATCTTAAAACTGTAAAGCAAAAACATACAACATTCACGAGTATAGAATGTGAGTGATGAGTCTTTTAAATGATCAGATGCTGGCGTGGCCATGTGCAGCTCATACTGCTGACTGCACAGCTTACAAAAATAAATCAAAGTCGTTCATACTGTAAGAGCATGTGGTCGACTACTTCTCCTGCATGTTAAACAGTCAACACTAAAACAAACCAGAATGAACACATTACAGGCAGTTTACAGGCAGTCTATAAACTTTGACAACCGACTGTCCATCTTTATGCGACTAAAATGCATATGTGTGGTTTGATTAGCTTGTAATATGTTGTAATGGGACAGCTGTACAATAAGCAAAAGCCTTCACTTCACTTGATATACTATATACTCACTTATGTACAGTATAAACGTTGCATATTTGTTCTTTCTTTTCTCGTGCTGTCTAGTGCAGACAGCAACATCTAACCGGTCCCAGGTAGAATTTGCAGGTACATTACTGCAGTACACCAGATAGATATCTAGCCTGCAAACGGACTCACACTGCACTTTTCCCACATACATGTTGGTTTGGTCACGAGACAAAATGTGTGTTTGTGAGTAACACTGTTAAACATCTCTGTTAAAACGTTCATGATGAGAGAAAACCTGATGAAAGTCATTATTATACTACATGTCTTCATTTAACTGACTTCTTTATTAAAAATGACAAGGGAAGAAATGTAAAGGTAGGGAGGCTAGAGTCAGAGCAGTGTAAAATAACTGATGGACTTTTCTTATATTTTGTAGATAAGAAATCTGCCTATTTTCACTCAAATATAAAATCTATTCATTCAAAATTCCCAAAGGAAAACCGAGACTGAATGAGGGAACAAAATAATCAGCTGAAACTCACTTGAAAGGATCATATTGAGGACATAAGAGCATCTGATACTTGACATGTGACTTATTGTGTTTTTGCTCACTCCAGTTGATAAAGAGCGAAAGGACAAACAGCAGGTCTACCTACATAATATTAAAACGTAGCCTCATACATATAGGCAGTTGCATTGGTAAGTGTTGGTACATACAGTATACTATACACAGACCCTAAAGCCTTATGACCTATACATTAGGTGAAAAATATACAAGCTTACATCTGGTTACACCCTGTATGCCCTAAGTGCTGTGAGGTGGTCTCTGGTGTATCGTCTACATCAGTAGAATCTGTTTTACACTTCAAAGCTACACAGTGAGGCACAGGGGGAGGAAGAGGGAAAGAAGGAGAAACTGAGTAGCCGCTAGCTTCGTTTTGATTTGATTTTCATTAAGCAAGAGAACATAAAAGTACAATCAATTAAAGTGTGAATCTCTGTTCCTTGTGGTTCACGGCGGGTTAGTGTGCCTCTGCCATCAGGGCGAACAGGCTGGAGCTCCACACACCCAGCTGCTGGAGTTACACATCCAGGCGCAGCTTTGATTAGGGACTGCGTCTCCAGCTTCCAATCACACGACTCGGTTTCTTTACTTCTTTCCTTCATTGTTGCTCAAGGGTACCCGAGCAACTAACCTGTGCCTCTGCTGGAGCTGTAAACGGAGAGCACACTGCTTCCTTTCATTAGTCGCTGTTCTGAAGTCACGGCTGTGAACCGCATGCTTTAACGATAACACAAATAAGGCTGAGCACGAAAATGGTAAGGTGCTGGTTAGCCTTCTTAAAATAGATCTAACCTCACTCTAATAATTTGAAATAGCAGGCATCCTTTACTTTATATTAAACTGGATCATGAACACACACAATGTCTCCAGAGATTCCAGTGTTCATGGTTTCAGGGTAAAATTCATATAAATAATCGTATGTGCTTTTTTAAAACGATACACTGATGAAATAACGAAAGAAAGTCTGATTATTATTTGGCAACATATCAGATTTTTTTGTAGACAGAAAGACACAAAAGCCTGCAGAAAATAAATCACAAATACATTTTTTGGAGCCTTGGAAGAAGTTGTATTGCCAAACACTGACTTTGTTCTTTTATTCGCTAAATCAGCATCAGCCTCTAATGTACAGTGAACTATTCATGCATGACAAACTATATGGGACCATATGTTTCCTGACAGAAATAAGATTGATAAGACGAAAGTGCTCATTTGGAGAGAAACTGAAGTTTCCTTTAAAACTATCAGAAGAAAAGGGCTATGTGCAGCTATTTATAGGGAAACAAATAGGTTATCTTCTTCAGATGTTTGCAGAACCCCATTAATTACAGTTAGCCTTCTGTTTTAAATTTATAACAAAGGAGTCTCTAACAGTAACTCAACAGGAATTCTAAATAATGTTTCAATTGTTGAAATTAGAGGGATCTAATAAAAGAAAAAGATGAATCTGAAAAGGTTTGTGTGACCTGCTCATGCATGCAAAATGGATCATGCAATTATATGTTGCCTCCAGACTCTTAAGTCAATTTAATGAAACTATTCCATAAACAAAAATATATATGTAGATATAAATATACATATATATTATATATTCATTCCGATCATATTTATATTGTTCTTTAACATTATTTTTCTGTTCACTTCTTTGCATCTTCATCCATTCTCTTCACGTTCTGATAGCGACGGCACAACCACATCATCCACAAAGAGACACAATCCTGTAAAGTACTGGAGCACACACTCCAGTCCCAATTTTAAAGAACATGTAAACCACGACTCTACAGGCGCTGTGTCTGACCTCCATGTGACCCTGAAGAGGCACAAGAGCTGCAGCTCAATAATATCCTGTGCCTTCAGCATCTCAACCACCCGTCACCTTGTCACGGAGGAGCTTCTGACTATATGTGGATATGGATTCCCCCGAGTCTTCAAACTCAATTCAGATTCCTAGTCCTCAGCCTCCCCATGAGCACAACACAATTCAGGGTTTAAGAGTTGAAGACGTTCCCCCTCACGACATCTTGGGTTTACCAGGTCTGTCCGGCAGCCTCTACGGTCATCTGATCCAACTGTTGATCCTATGACCGCTCTGCTCCTCTCTTCACTCAAGTGCTCTCTAATGAAGATAGAAATAATCAAAATCTAAGTTCCAACTGAACAGTATTTGCATCCTGGGAAAAAAATATGGTTTTGCTCTACAATGGAAAACATCTAAAGCAGCAGCTGTCAATCAATGGCTGAATAGCCTCTAAAGCTGCCTGGCAATGGAAATCTGATGATATGCTACTGAAGGCCACACATATTCTATTGGAAATCAGGTTACCTAAGCAACTCTGTGCTGCAACCATACTGTCACATCAGAACGTTTATAACGTTTAAATATAATAACAGTGATTTGTAGCTGTTTATAGAAGGCACCGACATTTTTTTTATTGTCCTGCTAATTGAGGTTTCAGAGAAGCAAATGCCTCTATGTGTTGTTCTACAGCACACATTAATGTTTCCCATCGTCTAATTTGAAAGACCTTTTTAGACAGAGGTCAACACTTTTATCTATCTATTAATTTCATTTTTCTTTCCACTGTAGACTTTTCATATCAGGCAAAGCACAGCTGTGATTGGTGATAAAAACTACGACTGCATTTCATTTAGATAAGCTGGCTCCAAGGTCTCGGTATTATCCATGCCGCCTCATTTGCAAAGCTTACTGGGCCACTTGCACTGTGCATTGTGCCAAACACAAACACATTGGGTGTGTTTATGATGTCGTTTAAAGAAAATGCCCATTGAGGCTATACTTAGTGGATGGATCAGTGGAGTTGTGAATATGGATTGTAAAATATTCAGTCCAGTATATCTCATCTTCATCATATTAAACTTTAGTAACATTCTTTTCACATGATACAAACTTCCTCATTGTAGAGGTCCTGTTTTACGGATGAATTACATTTTATGTCAACCTCGGGGCGGAATTTAAGTAATCTAACTCTAAACAACATTGATAAGACTTTTTAATAAACTTTGTAAGGTTCTTGTGAATTCTCTCTATAGAGTGAAGACACGGCACACTGCAGTAGCATATTCAGGGACATCTAAAGTATGAACCTGAGCTCCCATGACTCACAGCTTTGTGTTGCTGGCATATTTTTAGCAATGTCTAAAAGACATATTTTCTTTTTCAGCCACAAAGAGAAAAAGAAAACACACATCCTGCTGTGCATACTGCTGTTACCAGGGTAATGTCTCACAGTCTGCTTTAAATGTGTGCATAGATCTTTATACTGAAAACTGGAAACTTGCACATTTGGTTAATCTGCACATCGTCTTCAGAATAATTCTTCTGTGTGTATGTGTGTGTGTGTGTGTGTGTGTGTGTGAGTAATAAAGTATATTACTGAATATATCCTTTGTGAATGCTCATCCTTGGTGCTGGGGGGGGGGGGGGGGGGGGTACTGACCTGTGACAGCCACCTGTTACAAATAGAAAGCCACGTCAGCCCGAACACATGTTGGCTATTGACTGCAAATTCCCCAATTACATTGTGGTGAAGAACTTGAAGCGCTACATTTAAGCTCCACATTGGAGGCACTCAAGTGTAAAATAAAATGTGTTGGACTTTGACCCCAGAGACAGGGGTTAACCTCTTTAGTCCTTTTTGTGATTGGGTTTCGTGGACAAAAGCACTTCAGGGTTTGGGAAAGATTGTAGTTTCGGTTAAACAATGAAGTAAAGATGAGTGTCATGGATCTGGTGAGGAAAGAGCTCATACGCAGAAGAACAAGACAGGACTCTTTTATTTGACAAAACAGTTGAATGACACTATTGACAGGCACAAGGAGACAATCCAATATGAAACCAGTAAAAGAAAGGTACAATATATAGGGGGGAAACAGGTGTACGGCATGAGACTAACGAGACGAGAGTGGCTGAAGGCAGGTGAATGGAATGAAGCAATCAAGACACACTAGGGAAACACACAGAAGGAAACCATCAGGGACAGGGCAGATAATCACATGGTCAGGAAGTGCAGGGAAACCGAGGACACGAAAGACAGGGACTACTTAAAAAAAAGACAGGAGACAAACTCCGGATCATGAGGACAATAAAGGTGCAACGTCCAAAACACGTGAGTTTACTCGCGCGACCATTTGCCGTGTTCTCACCATAAGCATTGAGACGACCCGCGAGGGGCGGGGCTTATCTCTGTGTCTCGTCTCCATAAAGACCGTTATCATGTCCTTCATCCACCACGGAATAACTAACCACTAGTTCTGCTTTATATAAAAAGTTTGTAAATTTTATTTTCTACATAAAATCAGACACTGATGGAACACCGCTGTGTATAACAACTTTCTTTCAACCAAAAATGCTTTATGCTAGTTAGGGGGTGCTTGTCGGAAAATTCATAGGGGGCTACATCACTAAAAACCGGAAAAGACTCACTGATCCAGGAGATGTGATGGCTACAGAAAGAAAAAACATAGGAAGTGGCTCCTGTAATGTTTTAATACATTTCTTGCTGTCAGTGTATTTAGTTTGTTTTGTTGTTGAAGCACTTGCCTGAGCTGGATCACAAATTGCCTCAGATACAATGTTTCAATAGGAGGTGTTATATAACTTTTAAAATCTATATCCAATTTACCAGCCGAGAATTTCATCAGAGGACATATTAAAGCTTCATCTCAAAATTCTTTAAGAACGTACACAATGTATCTTTTCTGTATGAAATACAAGCATTAAAAATATTCACACAACATGCTGCAAAATGGGATATTCACTTTCCCCAAATTATGGACCTTTTCTTTAAGACCCTTGAAGCAATTGCGGCCTCGTTATGGCTCAAAGAAATATCATAATGGACAAAAGAAAATGACATCACAAAATAGAAACAAAAATGCAGGAGCACTACAAATACATTAACGTTTGACAAGCTCATAGCATCTTTGAGGCACACAGCACTGAGCTGTGAAATGAAATTGATTCCTTCAAATCCAGATGCATGTTGCAAAGGATGTAATGGTGCCTGTTTGTGTGCACCCTGAGCTGGAGGAATAGCTGTTCCCGCTGAGCTCCCCGATGGGTCGCCACAGGTGTTTCACACAGCTTGAGCACGTTTAGTAGCATCATCAATGAAACCTGCAACCCCCCGCTGGCTTTGTTCAACAGCCTGTCCGTCTTTACTCCTTCTGATCAGAGAGTCACTGGTCTCTGCAGAAAGGGGTCCGAGGCATTTTGATGAGTAAAGTGGAAGTTTTAGTTTCCTGTGACCAATTGATGGTGCCGCCGTTAAACTGAGAAATCGGTGAGCACAGGTGATGGATTAATTTTAGGACTAAATTAAATCTGGTCTCCTGCTGCACAAAGTAGGAAAAAGTGTCTGCTAATGGGATTCACCAATTTAAGGAGAACTTTCTGGGATCAGAGGGTGAGGGGAATGGGAACGACTGCGCTACAGGATACCTCAAACAATAAAGAACATGTATAATATATCATTCATACCCAGGGCAATTGGCTGGCTACATTTTGGAAGACTACATTTAAACCTTTTATTTTTCCTTAAAGGCCCAGTGTGTTGGGTTTAGGTTTCATTGACAGAAATGGAATGTAATATTCATAAATATGTTATCAGTGTGACCTGAAACTAGGAATGAGTGTGCTTTTTGTGAGTTTAGGACGAGCCGTTTATCTGTACATGGGGAGCATGTCCTCTCCACAGTGTATGCCGTGTTGCACCGCCATGTTTCTACAGTAGCCCAGAACGGACAAATGAAACAATGGCTTAAGCCTTTTGTGTTTTTCCACTAGGCCACCGTCGTTTTCCACATTCAGTTGGATGCAATCTGCAACCATGCCACTTAATCCCACATATTAATCCTTTTTAAAAAGTGACAATCATAATGATCTTGTATACTAACATTGGATCATATAACAACTTCTGAGGAAAAGAGCTCCTTATGTACCTAAAGATAATTTGTACCCAATGTATGTAATGTAGAAATAAATATGAAACATACATAATGGTTGTTTGATTGTTGATACTCCTGCGTTTATTAATCGGTTTTACAGTGAGTGAGCACAGATTTTGGGGAACCACTGGACAGTGACCTTGAGAGTGCATCTTATCAACCTAATTAATTTACTACTGTTCCTCCAACTCTCATAAATCAACTTGTCACTATCCAACTGGCAACAGATGTAGAGGACAGCGGACAATCTATTATGTTCATGTATAAGAACTGATATGAAACACCATTATTTAGTTGTGGATGAGAGGACACGGGAGCCTGATGAGAAGAAGGATTTTCAGCTACTCGCTGCGATATAATTTGTCGAGAGGTGATTGTACATTGATTTATACTGTCGCCTGATATAAAATATGAAATACATCAAGTGATTAAAAACTAACCCTTCCGTGATTCGCTTAGAAATATTTCACGTTATTATGAAAACTAGTGCAAAACTTCCCTGCTCAGAAAAGGGCCGATAGATGGGCCTCTGGTGCTGATTCTGACGCTTTCTTGAGAACCACTTATTCAAACCACTTCACACTCAACACTGTAGTTCCTTGGTTCTCAAGCAATACACCAGCCAAGTGGGAAGTGGATCACATGAACATTTGTCAAGCAAATTATCAATATAAATGTACGTAGATCTCTGATCCTTCTTTCTTCATCTGTTCTTGGATGTCAGTGAGTGACGTCATCTTGAAACGAGCAATGGAGAGTGAGATGTACCACCACACGTTTAGCATTTTAGCAATTCAGTTTAGAGGGTGGAGCAAAGCACAACTGAATGCTAAATAAGACATTTCTAGACGCCCAAAGAGGTTACAATTAACTTTCATGAAATAAAAACACTAGAAGGGTAAGACAAGAAAAAGGGACACCTCCCAGGAAGGGCAACACCATAGTGGTGGTGCCCAGTTGATAAGAAGGTAGCTCGCCCTAAAGCAAACCCTCTATTGTCTATTTACTCTAAAATTCTATGCTGTATTATATTATGTATGAAGAAGATTTGAAACTTAACAATTGCTGATGTAATAACTCAAGTGGGAAGTAGGCTTTCAAACAGACTTCTACACAATCAGACTTCTTTTTACAACCAAAAAAGAGTTGCCTCTTAAAGGCTGTTCATGCAAGTTGAAGGTGCATCGTAGTATGAATGAGGTCGGATGGACGGCTGTGAGGACAGATGTACATAGGCCTTCATATAGTACTGTGACAAGCCCATACACTGTTGCATGGCCTGTCTGTCTTATTATGATGTTTTTACCTTAACAAATAAATGACAATTTTAAATGAATCAACTACCAACATATTTGTTGTTGTTGCTGTATCTGTATCTGACTTCCTCGTCCAACAGCATCTCACTGGATCTGATGTTACCGGTGTTCCTGTGACCTCTCTCCTCCAGGGCGGCTCATGCAGCTTGTCCCTGCCCGTACGACCAGTGTTGTGTTGAGGTGTGAACCGCTCTGATCACTGCAGTCTCTCTTACCTGAATGCCTTCCATGCCCACACACCCTCTTTAATCCTTTTGAGTGTCGGGTATTAAAGCTCCGCTCCTTAACAAAGGATGTCCTTCAAGCTTGGTGCTGAATAACTCAGTTTTCTAAATATAAATGTTATTGGAAAAGACGTGCATTGTTATCAGCACTCAAACAACTGAACAAACAAATAACTCACATCTCAGATGAGAGAGGTAAAACTCTGTGGGATACATGATGAATACTTGCTTTGGCTACTGAAATTGCATATGCATGGCTCTCACATCTAAAAGTGTTAAAGGGGTAACTTTAAATATTAAAATGTCATACATGGTGTTCACCTGGATCCTTCAATGCCCCTTTATTGCATGTCCTCTGATATGTTCAGGTATTTATTTGTATCTATATTAATGATTTAACTGTTTAGTAAACCAATTTGGCTGTGAAACCAAATAAAATTAAAATGTAAAAATAGTTTTTTATATAGAAATAAGAGCAAAGAGGGGAACATTGCACAGAGCTAGCACAGCTGTCATTTATCTACACTGGTAATGACTCCAGTCCCAGTTTGCCTCCTCCATACACGTGGCTTTTGGCAACCGTCGATACAAGAAACACCAATTCTCAAACTCGTACGGAAGCTTAACATGTATTCAGGGATTTTGCCACGTCGATAGTAGGAACTAATTCATAGATGTGACTGATCTGGGATTCATTAGCTGATCTCAGTTACTATCATGTTACCGATGCGTCTGTTGCTGAACTTCTAGAGCAGGACTACATCTCAAACACTCCTCGCTGTATTAAAGTCTTCCTGACCTGCATGCCTGTTTGTTCCTGTTGTCCCAGGGGACACACTCCCATTCCTCCCATTCCCCTCTCATCTCTGAAAAGATCCCCTGGTGTGATAGCAGCAGCTGTTTTTCAGTTCCTTGATCTCTCTATCTTCTCAAATATAGCCACTGTTTTTTAGTGGTTCTGGCATCTGGTTTTCTGATGCATTTTCAAAATCTATCCTATACATTGTTGTGTCTATCACATCTTTAGAAACCTTTTGTTTTCTTTGCCTCTGACGTTATGAATTTGATCTATCTGTATGCACGTTGAATTCATGAGCACCTGGCATTAATTCCACATGAAAAATCATTGTGCATATGTTGTCAGTATAGGCCTACTGTGTATTGGGGCCATGTGGTCTGTAACATTAGCCCACTAATAAAGGATTAAGATGAGGTGGATGAACCTGTAGCCTCCACATCAGAGCCTCCGAGTAAAACTCTGCTTCGTATTTATGTCATGTCTGACACGTTTAGACCCTTGTATTGCCATCTAAGTGTTGGTACATTTTGGTAGTTTAATAGACATTTAGTGATTTATTATGCACACATATGACGGTCATTTTATGTCAATTAAAACTAGAATGAGCCATCAGTGTTTCTCTTTGCTCTCATAATGAGCCAGTCACAGCTGATTATGACATACCATTGTCTGGGTGAATACTTGATTCTGATTGGCTGCTGTGTGTCTATTCATTCCTGATTATATGGTGACAATTGAACCATCATTAATTTGTCATTTATTCTAAATTAATGAATTCACCAGCTACATTAATATAAGTTATATAGAGTATTTTATTTACAACAATGATTTGCCTCACCCTCTGAACCTCACAACTCGAAAACACAAGCTGCAAGAACTGTCACTGCCCCAATGGATGTACTGACATTGTCTCATGTCCCATTCAACTGGCTACTTTTTCTTTTAGTCATGGTATGGGGTTGCTCCGCTTTTTTAGTACCACCTCTGGTCACTGGATAGCACAGGTCACAGCGTGTGTAAAGGTTTATGTGCGTGCTTTGCATTGCAGACCTTCACTGGGCCTCTAACACAGCAGGAGCATTGCAGACCACTTTGAGTCCACACATAATAAAGAGAAAACAAAGCTGCAGACTGAAAGCTATCAGGACAGACTTTAATGACTTTTTATAAATACTTCACTGCAGCCACTTTTACTACCAAAGAAAATAGCAATAGAGTCAAGAATGAATGATAGCGAGTGCATCCCACTATGCGTGCCTGATTATGCTTCAAGGCTAACACTCCAAAGTTCCAGCCACATGATACCCTTTATATGCCGTTTTCTGTTTAGCAGAAGCACGTTAATCAGACTGCCGTGTATTGTGTGTGGGCTGGGTATTAGAGAAAAACAATACACATGTTGTGAATTGTTTGTAGTTACTGAACTGCTCCAAGATTGATTTAAAAGTGTTTTCATGCTCAGAGGGATTCAAACTCTGCAAATTACACCAACATTGTTTCTAAATCACAAACAGAAAGGGAGGCAAGAAAAGATAATTTGGAAGTCATGTCATCCTGTTTCCTGACAACATCTGTCGAACACCAACTGACTAACTATGCAACACTGTAGGATATAATGTTCCACGCATGGCAAGCTTCTGTTCTACAAATCAAATCAATCAGCTCCTACATCTGCTTCTCCGCTTGAAATGTGTCATCTGCTAATTGTGAGCGAGAAAGTCAAATGAATTAATGATGATGTGCAACAGTAACAACCGGAGATGAAAACACCGGCCCCTCATTGGGAGTTTCTCACTTTGGTTTTGAAAGTTGTCATTCAACTTATTCTTTTAGTTTTTTAGGGAGAAACATTTAAACATTGAGGAAAAGAATAAAATAATTTGAAAACTTAAACTATACAGTTAATGTCTTGTGAAGGGCTCAGCACTTTGACTTGTAATGATTTATTTTGCTACTAATCAGCAACAAAAATTCAGCAGCAGAACTTGATTGCCGTGTGAATGCTCGTCTTATTTTTATATTTTGTTTCCCTCAGGCCATGCCATTTTATTTCTGCTTGCTCTATATTTGGAAAGCAAATAATCCAAAGCTATTTTCCACCAAACACCTAATTTGCACCCGACAGCCCACACACCATTATGTAGTCATTTTGTTAGTGATGGTAGTACTGTTTTCTTGTCTTCTTGTTCCAGCAATGCATCAATGAATACATGAAATGATAAAAGAAAATACAAAAATACACACATCTGTTCTCTAAATCATCCAAGATCACTGAAGCAGACACTACACAGCAATCCTGCACAAGCACAGTGCAGCTGAGCAATACTACTGATTGCCTTTTAAACTCAAAGTTGTTTTGTTTGTTTCCTGTTTGTCCAATTCACCTGGGAGGTTCTGCAGTGACTGTTGACCAAGTTGCAACGCAGTGCAATGCCATTTAATACATTATAATGGAGAACAATGGGATTGTTTTTGTCTTCTGCTATTCTGTACTTTTGCCACTGGTGACATCAAGCAGCATTTAGTATTAAATCAACCCAGATATGTGGGAGATGTTCATTGAATTTTTTTTATAAATATTTCTATAACTTATTTTCCCTTTTAACTTTAACTTTTTTTTTTTTATACTCAACTGTGAGAAATCTTAATTTCTCTGTACAATAATCAAGAAGTGAATTAATTCACTGACAGGCTGGTGATAATGTCTCAATTGCACATTGTGCACTGGGCTACCAGATTAGAAGAGAGAAACCTCTAAATGTAACAATATATTTTAACCGTATCAATTATTAACATTCCATTATATCATCTGTTTCACGCTTAGATCTTTCTTACATTTTAGGTGAAACACATAGTGCCACGGCGCAAAGAAGGTGTTCTTTACGTCATGCACACTGAGTTGACAGCTGCACCATGAAAATTAAGTTTGAATATTTGGACACCCAGAGCTTCAAGCACAGAGGAATGAAAGGCTTTACTTTATCAGTACCGGTCCTTGCATGAACAAGAGACTCTACTGATGCAGGACATTTCCTTTCCACTGAGACTTTTTTTTGCTTAATTGCATTCAGGGATTCTATTGTTCCTTTTAAAACTGTCGGCTTTTTTGTCCAAACCATGTCTCCACTCATCCATGGCTCCCTAACACAGCGGTCCCCAACCAGCGGCCCCCAATCAGCGGTCCCCAACCAGCGGTCCCCAACCAGCGGTCCCCAACCAGCGGTCCCCAACCAGCGGTCCCCAACCAGCGGTCCCCAACCAGCGGTCCGTGGGTCCCGTGCTACACGCAAAGGTTGAATATTACTTTTTTCTTTTTTAAATAAAGCAGAATATCCTGAGATCGTAAAAAAAGCACTGAAAATCTGCTTCAATTTCCAACATCCTGTCTTTGTGAAGAGAGTTTTCTGCAGTGACAGCAACCAAAACGATGACAAATGGATGAGAAATAGTGTGAATAAAATCTGAAAAAACATATTTTACATTGAACATGATTGTACCATGGAGATTTAAGAGATGCAGCTTCAGTACAACAATCTTTTCAGTGTGTATTATAAGCTATTTTACATTTAAGCTAAGTATATTTCATGTTTTTTTTAATGTATACATCATCATGGTTATAAAACACAAAAACACGTCTTAGTACTTGTGAAAAATGTGATTGGTTTGATCGTTAATAATACCAATATGATGAGCTACATTCACTCATACATGAGAATATGAAGATAACCCAGATGCTGCAGACACATAAATATTCTATGTACCACCTACGTTGGCCAGGACAATACAAAGCCGTGTTTTTCCTGGCTTGTACCTCGTGACAGAATATAAGAAAAGTGCAGAAATAGTTGGATTTTCTGTTCATGTCAACTGCACACTTAAAACCAATTCCACCTTATCGACCCTTTGTTGCTGTTTCTTTCCAAATCTGTGAGTGGCTCATGAGTTTGATCGCCCTCCACCAGAAGCCAAGCTCCACAGTCTCCTGTGTTTGAACTGTTGCAGCAGCATTATGAGTCTCTTTGAATAAGGTGTGGCTCAGGAAATGGGATTCCTCTGTGAACAAGGGAGTATAGAAACAGACATGACATAGAAAACACGATGATGAATTGACTGAAACACTTGTGTAATATTTTTTTCTAATTTGAGTTTAATAAACTGGACCACACTCAACATTGAATGTCTTCTTTTCCCGATAATAGTGTACATTCGTTAAAATACTGCTGAAACAAAGTGTAAAGTCCAGCAAGGTTAAGGCCAATGCCAAGCAGCTAACATCTCAGATGTGTTAAGAGGTTAGTGCTGGAGGAAATGATTACATGATAGAAACAGTGGATTTTACTTCCACTGGGAGCATGCATGTGCTCAGTTTAGTTTCTTTGACCTAAGGACAGTGCCGGAGGAAAGCTCACATATTCTCCTCTTTGAAATGTAGCACAAGAGCAGTTGTAGGGTAGTCCACCCATTGGGGTTTTATATATTGTGTGGATATTTTATCCTGACAGCAGTATCTCCAGGGGAAAGGTCAGGAGACCATGAATATCCACAACAAATGCCATGTCCTGCAGTTTCTGAAATAATGTGTTAAGCAAGAGGCCGGACATGACAGTTGTCCAGTGTAAAAGGTCAAGGGGCCATTATAGATTAGACTTTTGGCATCATGGATGTTGCTAAACTGTCGAGTATTTCTTGGGATTGGCGTACATTTAGCCCAACCGAAGCTGTAGGTAAAAGGTGCCGAGACAAATTTTTCTGTAGTTTAGATCCTAAACCACTTGAAATATGTTTTGTTTGGTCCCTTATTGTGAACTATTTACTGAACTATTTACTAAACTAAGCTGTGGAGAGTGTCACATTGTTTTGTACTATTGGGTCAATGGGGAGTGACATCCTAGCAGCAACAGAAACCAATATCTTGTCTTCTGTATGATATGCCTCTAAGGCAGCACGGGTATTGAAGATGATATTAGTTTAAGGACAGACCCTTGAGGTTCATCGCATGACCTTCACAGGGTTCTTACACATGTTGACCAATGGATTCCCATGACTTTTCCATGACTTTTAACCAAATTTCCATGACCAAACTAAAATCTTGGTATATACATGAACATTTTAGAAAATGTTGCGTATTAAGAGCGTATGCCGGCTTATATTTTGAGCGTTTTTCTTTAAAAGACATATTAATTATTTCAAACTTGGCGTAAATTAACATGTGACATTTCCATGACTTTTCCAAAACTTTTATGATTTAAGTTTTTTTCATGACTTTTCCAGGCCTGGAAATTACCATTTTGAAATGTTATGACTTTTCCAGGTTTTCCATGACGGTACGAACCCTGCCTTCATACATAATCGAGTCCACTCTGTGTCCTGCAGAAAAATACAGAACTGGATGCCTGAGCGGTTTTACACATTTTCCTCTCTTAAATATGTTGCTTTTATTGTGATATTATTGTTGCCAATACGTGTGTCTGAATTAGAAACCGGGCAGAAAGCAGTATAACACCCTAAAGTTATCAATAATAGGTCAAACCCGAATAAATACTCCTGATGATAATTATCATATGCATGTTTGTGGTTATTTGGATTATGGGAGGGAAACGAGGGCAAAGGGACGTTGACACAAAAAGAGTCTGCAAACCACCTCATCACTGCAAGAGTGAGACAGCTACACACAAGAGACGCTAATCATCATGGCAGAGAAACAGCCAATCGGAAACCAACCGTGTTATCAGATGTTCAGTCCGAGGCTGAATCCTGAGAGACCGTATGAGTCACAGGTTGGAAATGAAGTCGTCTATTCCTTGTTCTGCCCTGTAAGCACAGCAAGTCAAGCTGCTGATGCTGAGGCCTATCCTGTCCAATCTCTTAATATAGTAGACACATGCTTAACCTCCAGAGTGAAGAGTGATGTCATATATTGGTTTCATTTCTAGGTTACTGCAGAGAGAGGGACAATGTCTGTTTGACCTTAGAAATAGGAAGGACATTTTCACACAGCTCAAGTGGCATGAAATTGTTATTTCAGTTGCTTTCTTGCCCATTTTATCTCTTGGAACTGGAACATTTGGTATTTGAGGCACCTCCGTCTGTTCTTTCCGAATGCTCGACTTTGGTACTTCAGCAAGTCATTATCTGGTAGATGCAATGTAATCTGCATGCAATCTGGTAGATGTCCGTACTCCCCTACTTAATTAGTTTACTCTCAGTTTATTGTAATTTCTAGCAGGTTGAAAGAAACACTTTCCATATTAACATATTTCCACAGTAATTGAAGGGCTTATGAGATGCAGTAATTAGCCACTGATATTAATTTTTTGATATGGCCCATCTTGCTTCCAAATTATCCAGTTGCTTACCTACCTATATCTAGTAGGTAATAAGCAGGTTATTACCAACGTCATCCTTTGCAGGCGAATAATTCCACCATTTCCTTCTGAGATAATGTGTTAGTATCCCGTGCTAACATGACAGTTCAGCCATGCTGCAACTCTGACTGCTGTGGCCCCGCAGCATAATGAAGGAGGCAGTCAGACTCTTCTGTGCTCTGCATTGCAAAATATGACGCTGAATTACGAACAAAGATCAAGAAAAATAAATATCTACATCTGAGGAATAAGCTTGGAAAGAACCAAACTGTCAGAGCAGTCAAAGCTGTCTGTGCTCATAACCGCCACGATGCCATGCTCAAATATGTTATGACAAACTTAAGCTTAAGAGACACAATCAGGAGACGGCATGAACAGCCAGTTATCTTTGGAGGGAGAGCAGATTGACAGCTAAGCAAAGCGGTATTAAAGATCAGCTCTGTCTGGAAGACGGGGACACGGCTCTGTCGTTTCTCCAAAGCCTTTACTCCATGCTTTTCATTTCCGGGTCAGGATTGGATATGAGCAAGAGCCAAACTGCCTAAAGGGGGCCAACGTAAGACGCAAGTCGGTTGCGGTCTTATCCTGGGCTCAGGGTTGAGATGAGAGCAGGAGGGTTTAGAACACAAGCCCTCACAGATGCACCGCTTGAATTAAAACATCAGCAAATCCCACCAGCAAGGCCATGGAGGGAAATAACACCATCTTGCTTTAAACTGTAGAAGTAAAATATTTATATTATATTTCCTCTCTAGCTCCTTCTGTTTCATGGAGGTCTGGATCATGGTCCATGCATACTACTAATTATTCATACATGTCTGTCATATTCATTGAAGGTGTATGTGAAACTCTGTAACGCTGCTCATGATGTACACGTGATGTCTATAGCTTCTGTCCATCCGGGGAGAGGGATCCTCCTCTGTTGCTCTCCTGAAGGTTTCTTCCCTAGAAATGTTTTTTTCCTTTAGTCCTGGGACAGGGATGTCATACGTGTACAGATTTGTAAAACCTCTGAGGCATATAGCCCAGTTTGTGAAATTGGGCTATATAAAATGAACTGAATTGAATTGAATTTACAAATGTTCACCTCTCTGTTTTTACTTGGCAAAATGTAAAAATCATATGCATGTATACTTCTTTTTCACGATTCCCTCTTAAAAGTTCCTTAAACATCTCACTGTGCAAGATCTGTCTCATACAATATTGGTTAATACAAGGGTCAGACTGTATAATATACATTTTGAGTCATAACAGATGGTGTGAGGACTACGAAATAAACCTTATACAACTGTATGACTTCTTAGATTAAGTTATTTGTTCCCACACCTTTTCTACTACATTTGTGCCTGTGCAAGCCCCTGAGGTGTTTATTTGTTATACAACTACTTGGTTACATTTGACTTTTGGTTTCCCATGGAACAAAAACAGTGATCTCCTTGGTGAAAGTCCCATCTGGCAATCTGATATTTGAGTGTGTAAATGTACCCATTGTGTAGTGCCCTTCCACAATGGAATGAAACAACAGTGTCTATGACATTAATAAAATATCAACCAGCCTCCAATTACAAGAGTCCATCACCCAAAAACTGACCAATATTGCACCTAAGAGATATATACTATAGGGGCCTTAAAACAGAAGTAATTACATAATAATTGGCAATCCATTTTTCACGTATTAGCTACATAATAACTATGAATGGGACACCTGTGTTGGATAAGATCACAGTTGATACTGATCAAAGACTAAGCTGATATGCATGTTGCTTCACCTGCACTGAGTGAGATTAGAGGAGAGCAGGTGTTTCTTACGTGTCTCGGGCTCTTTGATAATGAGGGCAGAGCACGAGTCTGTGTGTACTGTTAAAGACACAGAGACGACTTTGTGCGCAGAAAAAGTTGAGTTACAGGTCAGTGGGGCAGTTCCTCTGGGAGCCTTCTTTATTGTGACTGAAGGGGAGTTGGTTTCCCCATCACTGGGGAGGAATATTATTGATCCGACACACAAAAGCCTAACATAAATAACTTAGGATGACAATAATAACTGACCTTGAAAAATAAAATGTGTATAATTCATCTCAAAGTACCAATGCTGTCCTCAAAGGCAAATCTGCTAAATGTTATTTCTCATACATGTTTTATGTTCATTGGTCCTATTTTGGTGTTTTACTGCATCTCTCCCATTTCAAGGTTTGTCTTCCTCCATATAGTCAAACCCTTCAACTGTCTTAAGCGAGGTGTTAGGCTAAGTGAGTCTTATTTACAAATGACGACCTTTTGAATTTTAATTTGCAACCGCATCGAAAACATTTAGAGAAACTTAAGTTATCAAACTCCTCATTAAAGAGTAGACTTAAGACTGTCCTCTTTGATAGTACTTCTGGTTAGGGCTGGCTCAGGTTTGCCCCGGTCCGGAGGCCTGTACTGCTGGGAGTAAAATTTGCGATTTGTGATTTTGGGCTATACTAACTAAACTGAAGTCTTTTCAATTTCATTCAGGTAAAGCTTAAAATAATTACGGTGAGGGCTATGAAAGGAGAAAGAGCTTATTTTTCATTTACAATTCAAATTTTCACTACAAGTGGCTACTTGGAGAAGATTAGTTGAAAATATCTTTGAGGCATGGAGGCTTCTAAGATGAGATATGACATTAAGATTTTGTTTTCAAGGGACTTTCCCACAAAGCAGGATTACCAAGTACATTTGGGTTTAGCCCTGGCTTTTCTGTTTCATGACATGACTCAGTCTGAAGCTACCCTGACCTGCTTGGTTTGTGAGAATGGAAATATATAAAATGCCATGAACTCTGGAAAAAGTCCTGAGGAGGAAGAAGGGAAGCGTGATGATTTATTGTCACACACGTTTTTTCAGACTACAAAAAAAGATTCATGCTAGCTGAGTTTATTTGCTGAAATAAATGTAGCTACTGTTGCATATTAAGCGTGTTGAACATCCTTCATTGGATTCTCGAGAGTGACTGAAGCAATAGATTGCCCTCATATTCACAGCAGCGCAGCCTTTAGGGGCACAGAGAAAAGTAAAGCTTTGACTTAAAAATACTTCCACCGCCTCAGTGTGGGGACATCTTACTCTATTAATGAAAGAATCCCCAAAGTGTGTTAATGGCCTGGCAGCAATAAGACGATTTACTTACACATGCAGTTTACCTGCAGCAATTTTTTTGGGAGCTTGACAGAAGACTTTTTTTACAATTGCAATTTGGTGCTGCTCATATCTCCCTTACATACAAACATGGTGTTGACAATCCACCTTTCTCCCACGTGTGACTGTTTAACAGCTTTCAGTAGCCTCAGAAGTATACTGTATATCAACTTTGTTTCATTTCCACGAAGCAGTCACGCAGGGGCGGTTGTAGGATTCAAAGTAGGGGGGGGCTAAGCCCCATGGGGAGTGGCAAGCTTGAGCATGTCTTCACGTGCAGGACACCACCATTTTTTTGAGGGCCCCCGGATTTCCACTGTTTCTGACGGTTCATAGGTTGTTTCAATCAGAAAGGGATTTTGCTCTGTAGTTTCCTTGCATTCAGTATATAATAACACAAGAGACATAATTTCAGGGTTATAGTGATATCTTATGCTCATTTGGACACTATGACTGAGATAAAGATGAATTAGTTCAGTGTCAAATATACCATTCGATGCAAAAAAATATAAAATAATAATGTCTAGGTTCCGGCAAAACATCAGAAGAGACGTCCCTTTGCCTGGAAAGAGAGAGATGCTTTGTCTGCAACTCAAGGCTAGCTAGACGCCTAACAGTATTTAACATTCACACATGCTATCAGTATTTACACATACCAAGAGAGGGCGCACGGCCAACAGACAGCCCCCACCCATGGATAGGAGTGAATTCTCATGAGAGACTAGAGCAGGGCTATTCAACTTCAGTAGCAAGTGGGCCGGATAAGAAAATCACGGGGGTGTGAGGGCCGCCCAGAATATTGATCAAATATCTTTTTTTGATTGGCTGATAAGTGGCACCTCACAGCAGAACTCCAGGGGAGCGCTTGATTTCTCCAGCTCATGTTTGCGCACTGCGGAACATTAAAACATTAAATAGCCGAGAGTTTTTTTCATTGTGAGAAATACGATGTGTGGCGGGAGTGCGGGAGTTAAGACCGAAATGTGAGTCTCACGCTCAATGCGTGACACTTGAGAGACCTGAAGACAACTTTCCGACGCTTCGGCTTTGAGAGAGACATTTTTTAGCTTAATGGTAGCGTCAGCTAGCGCCGGTATTTCAGTGGTCAGCCAGACCAGAGCGCTGGTGAGGAGTGGGTTACGGCAACCAACACGGGTGCGTAACATAAAGATGTAACGATACAGGTCTGGTGGAGGCAACAGTCAGTGCGTTTACATGATGGTATAATTCAAATATTGCTTTAGTCAGACTTTGCTATCTTTGGGGAGGGTCTGCTATTATCCCAGCGTACATGGCAGTGAGTAATTCGAATCATTGGCTGAAAACATGTCGCCTCCGATACGACAGGTGGCGCTGTTTTCATTACAACTCCTGTTGTGTAGCCCATTTACTTTTTTTTATTGGCTGATAAGCGCCACGTGATAGCACAACTCCAGGAAGCATTTGTTTTCCCCACGGGGAGAGCGGCGGGGCTCATGTTGTCGCTGCGGCACATTAAAACATTAAATAGCAGAGAGTTGTTTTCAGTGTGAAGAAATACGATGTGTGGCGGGAGTACGGGAGTTAAGACCGAAATGTGTGACACTTGAGAGCCCTGCAACTCGTTGCGATGCTCGTGGCGATACTCGTTGGCGAACAGTGTGTTTTTGGGTCTCGACTTGCATGTTGAGGAGAGCTCCCCGTGTGATTGCAATCGCTGGTGAGCGTTTGTACTTTGCTTTTGATCAGTGAATAAACGTCTCCCTAAAGGAGAGAACTATAGCAGACTGTGGATCGGATTATTGTAGAAGCTCTTCCAGGCTGTTCAATTCTGAATTACGTTACACCACCTAGGGTGCATTTCAAAGCAAAAAGCTTCTGGTCCGCATGAATCATTGAGTAACTATTCAGTGTCGTCATTTCAGTTTGATTATTTGTTTGTGTTAAATAATTGTTCTTAAGTACTGAACACCTGCACTTGAAAATCTAGGTTTCACTTTAAAGTGCAAGTCACTGCAATTGCTCACCATCCTATTCATCTGACCTCTCGGTCCCCTCATGTCCGGAGAGGATCCCATTTTTCTACCTGTCTCGAGAAGAAAATTAGGGTGGCAGCCGAGCATTTTCCTGCTAACCTCCATCATTTTGGAACCAACTTCCTCCAGATAATTCTTCAAAACCGAAAAACTTCAAACCACAAACTCATAAGCAATTTATTTTCACTGTCATAGTGTCTAGTTTGTGCCTGACAGTCTTCGTTTTTCCTTCTTTTACACAGGGCATTACTATGGCACTGACTGTCTGGCTGCGTCTCCAGTCACTGCCAGTCTGCTGCCTGAGTGTCAGGAGGTGCTGCTTACACAAGGCTCCTCTGCGTGTGTTGTTCCAGTTTATTGTGGAAGTGTGTGCTCTGCTTTCGGTTTGTTCTCCCTTTTAGACGCCTGCTGCATTTCCGGGATTTAGTGTGGTAGTGGCAAACTGTCCCCTTCTATCTCCTCATAATTCATGTTGTCCTATTCTTTTTTTGTTATAACTTTGTTAGCGTCTATTCATTGTTTGGTTTGTTTGCACACTTATCCAGGTGTCTGTTGAAGGAATACTTACCTATTTGTATATAAATCACTCACCACGTATTACCCTTACCCTTACCCATTACCCGTATTAGTTCTTGCACAGGGTGGACACCATCTTCTAATGCACAGGATTACAGCGACAGTATTGGTGAAAGTGGTTTGAATATAAATATTTGGGCAAAAACACATGCGTTTGGGAAGTAGTGAGCATGCGTCTGGATGAAGGAGACTTTGATTATACTGTCCCAGTTGTGTGAGAATTTGTAAACAGATGTTTTTATAGAGTTGCTGTTGTTATGAATACAACTCAATTTACTTAAATTCAAAAGTATTTACTCCAATCTTGTTGACACCACCATGTGGAAATATTCTGGGTAAGGCGATGTGGGAGAAGACCCTGATCCAGATCACTGCCAGGATTATATGTCCCATCTGGCCAGGGAATGCCTCAGGATCCCCTCAGAAACAAACTGGAGCACCGACTCGGAAAAAGACCTTCTGGACTACCTTGTTTATCCTGCTGCCACCGGAAGCTGGACTTGTGTAACATAAAATGGTTTATGATGGTGATTATTTAAAAGAATGTTTCCAGAGAAAAGGCTTCAAGGATGAGGACTGTGTACATTTTGTCAATGGTTCTTGGGAAAACTTCCGAAACAGACAAATTAAAAGGAAAACCTTGGATTTTCCCAAACTGATGGATCTAAGGTTTGAGTTCATTTTCAGTGGACTACAGCTTACCATGATTATTAGGTATTTACATTTCTTAACGTTTTAAATTACCCGTTCACACTTTAAAATACGATCCCTGTGGATACGTTTCTGGAGAAGGAACGATGCACGTTAAAGGACAGGAACCAGAGATGTAATATAATCTTCATAACTCGTTTTTTAATATATAATCAGCTCAAACTAACAACGGTCGTGTTTTTGATAGCTTAGAATGAGACGTTCATACGCAGTGGGTCCTCTTCCCGGAGTCCGCCATGTTGTCCTAATTAATTTGCATAAATTTCATTTCCGATTACAAAATCTCTTGTGGGGATGGTTACATTTTTGCTTCTGGGTAAAATATGAAAACAAAACAACAAACCACAGCGATGCAGAGGGTACCCCTCAAGGAATCATCACAATAAACATTCCTTAACACAAATACTCCACTTCTTCGATCTGCGGTCTCCTGTTCCCATCTGTTTGAATTATGAGAAAACATCTACTGTGGTACTGGAACTAAGGTACAGGGCACAGAGCCAACGCATCTCTGACATCTGTTTAATCTACATGTTTGTTTGTAGTGATATTTGTCTTGACAGCAAGTTTGTGCAAATGATGTCCCCATTGTATCTTTCTTTACATGAAAGCCATGTGATGAAATGCAAGTGATACATCTTTGAGTAATAATTGCCACACTTTATGAATAGTTACCTTGAGGTTCACACCATTGTCTTTATAGACTTTGATGATGTAATTGCTTGTAGTCTGGCATGAGAAATGTAAAACTGTCCAAAACCCTATGTTGTGTGTACAGTCTTGGGTCACCGCCTCCAACCACATCTACCAAATAAAGCATGTGGTGCACATCATCATAAAAGCCTCAGGAGGAAGCTAGAAAAAGATTCAGAGTATAAATGAGCACTTTAATTGTGTGTGTGTGTGTGTGTGTGTGTGTGTGTGTGTGTGTGTGTGTGTGTGTGTGTGTGTGTTTGTGTGTGGTACCTGCACAGGCAGCACTCTCAGGCCAGTGATGGCAGTATTCCTTTAGCAGGATAAATGGCTGTCTCTGATTAGGTTTATACTGTGGAAGTGATGTAGGAGAGGATGGCCTGGCCTGGGACTGAGGATGAGTGATGAGGCCATTTGAACCTCTGCACAGGGCACACATAACTTATTTGAAATTATTAGTGTGTAATTCAGTGGCATTTACACTGGAGCCTGCAGGCTCACCACCTTGTGTAAGGTAGCACCTCACTGCCTTCATTTAAAATGCAAATAATGAGATTATTCATCAAATAGCTGAACATAAAACATGCCATTGGCAGATTGAGATCGCTGGAAAATTGGAGATATCAATTGTCCTTCAGTTCTGTGTTTTAATTTGTTTTGGTCAAAATTAAAGATCAACTCTTTTTCCATGCAAGCATAATGAAAACTACAACTTCTGAAACATTGATGAATTTACATGGTAGAAAATAGCGTTTGACATTGCTCTATGTTGTTCTACAACCCTTTGCAGAATATACACACCAGCAATATTTCATATTTCTTAAACCTTGATTGCCCTCTTGTGTACTTGCAGTCCTGCATACATTTTTAGCATGCACACTGATACATTTACAACATCCCTAGAGATTGGTTTAGTTAGGCCCTCGAACATCCGGAGGGAGCCAGAGTAGAGCTGCTACTACTTTGCATGAAAAGTGGCCAGCTCAGGTTCTTCGAGAATCAGAACAGGATGACTCCTGGATGCAGCGAGAGAGAGATTCTCCAGGCATGTTCACCTGGCAAGAACATCCAGAACATGCTGAAGGGATTATGTATCTCGTCTGGCCTGGGAACGCCTCAGGGTTCTCCAGGAAGAGCTGAAAAATGTGATGGAGAGAGGGACATCTGGAATACCCTGCTAAGCCTTGCAAACCCTGCTGCACCCGCAACATGGCCCCGATAAGCAGATGGATATTTAAAAACAAGTTCAAGATAAGGACAAATTGCATTAAATGAGTGTTGTTTGGTTTGTTTACCAAAACTACTTTTCTAAACCTTGCTTTTACTTCCTTTGCTTGGCTCGCGTACGCCCTCCCTCTCTAACCTCTGACTACAATGACACCCTTGAATAATTCCAATTAATGGAAACACTCTCCGGGGATGGTCTAATTACTTTTCTGTTGCCACTGCTCTTATGATGGGTTTGGTGAGTTCCCTTGGGCTTTACCTCCAGTAAATAGAAACATCAGCCAGTGTCTTAACTCGCTCTTTCCGTCTTCGAGATAGTCCCCAACATACTCTTTAGCGTTCATGTCCCCAGTGAGTACCACTTGTTTGCAGTAGGCAGCTCTACCCTGAGACTTCATTATCTGTTGCCCAAATGTGGCCTCTTCCACGCAATAGAATAACACTGTTCATCTGGGGTAAGGCTTATTATCTCTTTTCTTTATTCACCCCAGTGTTCTGATGGTCTGTGCTGCATCCTTATTGTTATATCCACGTCCTCGGGCACAGAAGGGGCTGAATCCGCACCAAACGAGCGATGTTGTTTACGATGAGCAACTACTGACATCATTGTTCACTACATCACATGATACTTTGTCTTTCTTTTACTTGTAATTGTATAATTTCTTTACTATGTGTAGGAAAATAAAATTTCCAACTTTCAGCAAACACCTCATTATGTAGACAGTAGCCTACAGCATTGTTTCTCAAATAGGTCACTAGTCGGGAGCATTTCAATTGCCAATTAACATCTCTTAACATGGAAACTACGCCAGCTGGACAAGGGTATCAGCTGTCACAAACATATGAGAGCAGTAGCAGGCGGCGGCCATGAGCTAATGAACCAGTAGCCCTTATGCACTAAAATGCAATGACTTCCTATATATGTCAAAAAGCAAGGAGAAGCTTGGATAATTGTACTAATAAGAAAAAGTTCATGATTAATATTCCTATTTTCAATAAAATAGCAACTGATGTAAATTGTCAACTGCTGCAAAAAATATATATAATTTAAAGTTGGTAGAATGTGTGGTGTTAATGAATAGGTTACAATGCTATAGATCCTGTAGGGATTATTAATGGAACGTCATTATTCATACATTTATGCATTAAATTGAACTGTGACAACACGTTTATGTTTTCACTTTGGTATATCACATCAGGAATGAGATGCAATCCTTTTTCTCCTTTGGTTCAGGTCGGCTGAGGGAGCACGTAGTGAAACCAAAACAGAGAATATATATTTCTCTCTTTTGGTTTCTGATTGTTTTTTTTCAAAGTACAACACATGAAAAGTGATTTACTATACAGATGTGTATGCTGTAGCAGACAAAACAAATGTTTTTATATTGTCAAAGAAGCTCTACAAATGTATCATTTGCTGTTTCCCAGAGCTATTGTTCTGCATGGTATGGTAGATGATCTTCAGCCACACACTACACAGATGAACAACAATTACTGAATAAATCCATAAAGAGGAGTCTCTGCCTCTGTCTGCAGTGATTTAGCTTGCATGCAATGTTAGCCTGTATTGTACAGCTGTCATCTGTAGCTCAGATTATATGGAGTCATGCAGTGTCTACCTTCAAGAAAGTTTTTGTGGCTGACAACAATTAAAAATGAATCCTTTATGGTGCTTCCTCTATTACAGTTTATTCACAATGTTCTTGTCTTCAGCACTCGTCGCGTTCCAATTGAGTGAAACTGTGAGTAAGGATCGCAGAGTCACAGAGTAAGAGCAATACTCTATCTTAAAGCCCCACTATGCAACTTTTCCACCTTAAAATAACAGCTTGAAAAAAACGTTTTAACTCCTCCTGCCGACTCCATCCTTCCATCATATCTGACCATCAACAGTCGCTTTTAAAGCAATACAGCTAAACCGGTTTGCTCTAGGAAAAGCACCTTGCAGGTTAGGAGGAACCAGAGTGATACATTAGATCAGGGTTACTTAAAGCCCCACTATGTAACTTTTCCACCTTAAAATAACAGCTTGAAAAAAATTGTGCCGCTACAATGACTTTTAATACGTTGATTTGCGCCTCCGCCACTGCCATCGGGGGTCTGGGGGCTGAAAACTGCTGAATGTAAGATGGTTGGGACCGACCCGGTACTTCCGGCGGAAGTAGTTCAACTTGCTGTCTGGCAGCTCTACGCAACGTCTTATAGTGCCAGTCCACGCTCGCAGGTGACTTTTTATTTGCTCCACTACGCGACGTGTAGAGACAGAATGACATGCCGCGGCTGCACTGCCGGTAGCGCGCATCGACCAGCTGGGAGATCAGCTGTGAGGGCACGTGACTGAAGAGCCATATATGGCTCGAGAGCCAGACGTTAAATACCTGAAGGGGGCGCTACAGGGGAAAAGTTACATAGTGTCGCTTTAAAAGAATGAAATGAAATGAAATATACTTTATTAATCCGCAAGGGGAAATTTGGTGACAACAGAAGCAGCCCGATAAAACTAAACACAATAAAATATAAGTATAAGAAAGAAAGAAAGAAAGTGACAGTGCATAAAGTAAAGTGTGCAAGGTGAAATATAAAATACAAAATAACATAAAATTAAATATATATGTATATATACACTGCATATACACACCATATATGTAAATATAAATAAAGCACTGTAAAATTAAATTTTATATATATATATATATATATATATATATATATATATATATATATATATATATATATATATATATATATATATATATATATATATATATATATATATCTGGATAGTGTGCAAAATGCAAGTGTGTGTATGTGTGCAGTGCAGATCAACAGTATAAGTATGAATGTGAATATGTACAGTGATATATATGGAAGATTGTGTCTGTTTTCAAGTATAAGAAATGGGTGAAAGTGTGTTTAAATGCTCTAATTAAGCTGCCCAGTTTACAGCCTATAGGGTCATTTTCTAAGCAAGGGGGACATGTCTTCAGCAACCTATTTGTGATATTATAGGTTACTTTAGAAACATAACTGTAGAGGACTGGAACATCCTGTTCCTTGCCCACCCACTGGTGCCAGTGTGAGACTCGTTACAGCCTGTGGTGAAGCATTTCTCCAAGTACAAGCCTTGATTGATTAGAAATAAGTCTCATAAGGAGCGAATGCATTTAGGAAATTAGAGACTATGAAATTACGATTATTATAGTTACAATACTAATTTTCTGTAGGACGAATGAGGAGGTGAAAGGTTGTTATAAGTGCTGCTAACCTTTCGAATTTTTGCTATTACTGTTTCAGTGACTCTTTTTTAGGCATACTCTTGAACAAAACAGCACTGACAATATGACAAATATGACATGTGTATACATACTCAAATGTTCAAGAGGTGTTAAAGAGCTTTCAAGCACCGTCTGGCAATCCTCTTCCATTTCATTGCTGAGAAAACTAGATGAATTAAAAGTGATGTTTTCCATTTTGTCAAATGAGAATGACAGACACAACACAGCTGCCTCTTTACAAAACATTTCTTAGCCCTGGATATACATATGAAAAGAAAATCTGTATCTGCTTATGTCTTGTAAATTACTGCCAACATTTGGCAGCCGTTCAATCAGACAAGACTTATATTACATGTATTGAGGGTGCACGGTGACGTCAAGACATATAGGGAAAGTGTTAGGCGGTTTAAACTTCCTCGGGATGCCGGGGAGTGATTAATAAGGGAAGTTCCCCTGAGGGAGGCGGGACACTGGCGGTGCCTCAGTGAAAGGAACCCTGATGTGATGAGGATGCATGTGGATGGGAGGAGGGTGGCAGTCGATTTTACATCAAAATCACTGAAACTAAGAAGCAGGGAGAAGAACAGTGTTGAAGCTTGACAGCAACGATATGATTGGCTCAGAGAAGTTATTATTGTTGGGGAAATCACTCAAATAAAATGTTTAAAAAGACTATACACATTATATTCTTAAATTAACAATACCTTCATTTATTAAATATTGAAGATTTAATATATCGGTTTAAGTTCTACTGCTATACTCCACGCTTGGCATGCTTCATGTGTAGATTTTTAACATTACTTGTATGCCAATGAAGACAAATTCAAATTTCCACATGATAGACACTAAAGTCAGTTAGGAAATTGCTTTGCTCTACTAAACCTCTTATACTCTTTTGTAGTGCGACCGCGTATCAGACAGATCAATATCTGGCATTGATATGCATTATTTTTCAACTCATAGTAGAAATAGTGATTTCTATCTGATGAGGCTGACATCTGTGGCTAAAGTTGATCACTCAGAGATGTAATCAATGGTTTGAATGTAAATTGTATTATTTAGCATTTAGTCATGAATACACATTACCTCATTTAAATGAGGTGAATTGTAATATGTATGTGCTACACATATTGGAAGTAGTGGAGGTGTACTGCATAGTTTTTAGTCTTCATTCACTTAACAACCTCTGCACACACCACCTTTGAACTATTCCTTAAATCCTGCCTTTGTTGATTTCAGGCCTGGAGTAAAGTTGTGGCCTATAAGCTAAGATACCTGTGAGAACAGAGGTGTTTGAGGATTGCAGTGTGTATGCATGCAGCAGTCACTTTGTGGATAAAGGCTTCTCACATTTAAAATTATTTTGGAGCTGCAGGAGCCTAATCTCAAAAGCCAGGGTTCCCTCCACAGAAAATGATTCACTTACATCCTTTGAATGTAAAAAAAAAAACTATAAAGACATGCAGAACAAATTCTGTTTTTACAGTCTAAGTCTGTGGTTGTCAAAGCATGGTCTGTGACAAATTGGGAGGTTTCAGCATATAACTTGGTGGTTCAAGCCATGCGTGTATAATGTGTTGAACACTGCTCTGTGAATTGTCCAGTTTACAACCGTTTTAAGATTTAGCTGAAGTTGTTGGCTCAAGACCAAAAACCTCTCACTGAATATGAGTAAAGCCCAATAGATAGTGGATTTAGGGAGGGAGGAGAGACTTGTAACAGCTGCAGTGGCGGTAGTATTCAAAACTGATTCTCACTAAGCTAGTGAGGTCTGAAACACTTACAGACCTCACTGCAGACGGCCATTTATCGCTCATTTACAGGTGGATTACTGTAGGGCACCAAATTTGAGTGGCTGTCACTTACTTCCTTTGAAGGCTGTTGTTGTTCAGCTGTGGTAAGAATAGGATACTTATCTGGAATGTATATGCATTGAACTCATATAGAAATTACTGGAAATTGCAAAGTGCTCAATCTTGGTTTGTGGGTAAGACAGAGACATCCTGGGGGATATCTTCATGCATGGAGATGTAAGTATTATGCAGAGAGCAGCTTCTGCAGTCAAACTGTTGGGGACGGTTTGCCAGTAAGCCCAGTGGTTTATTCTAGTTGACAGCTCTGCAATTTATTTCAGCCTCAGCACTCGTCTCTGTCAACGGATCCAGGCTGCAGGTTGGGAATCACTACTTGTTAGAGTGGAGTAGCACTGGCAGGTTTCTTTCTGCAAGGCCCTCAAAAATAAACTGCAAATAACCTTGTATCATTCTTGATTTCAGCTTCTCTCAAAAAAAGACCACGCTGAAACCTCTGCACCTCGACTGACCCGCAGTTATAGAGCTTCGATAAGCTGTCCAATTTCCATCCAATACGGAAAAATGCTGTTTTAGTGGTAGCTGTTTTAACACAATAAAGACTGTGGGTCTTATGAAAGGAATTAGATTGTCTAAGTGTGTTTCAATATTACTCTGTATTTAGATCATTACAAACCATGTTAGCAAAGATCTTATGGTTGAGACACTGAACAGTGTTTTATCAAGTTTCTTGTTTTTATCCTTAGATATATATATATATATATATATATATATATATATATATATATATTGTATATATATACTTGCTTGTTTTCTATAGCAATAAAGTCCAGAGCTTCCCTAGGAAGTCAAAGGCATCTAGAAGGTTAAACATTATAAAGATGTAACTTTTGGTTCTTATTTACTTTCTTCACAGAAACAGTTAGTTTTACTTCAGGTATTTGAGTCATCTGAAGAAATTAACAATGATTTGGGATTTTTAAATGTTGCCTAGACAAGATAAAAATGACAAACATCTCAACAATATCGACATCTCAATAATTTAAAGAATGAATACAGGAATGCAGAAGATCTCTGACTTTTCATCACAATTTAAAACTAAAGGGTCAGCGCAGGTCATTAAAGTGAAAGTGCATCTTAAACTGAAAGTCCAGAACAATGTCAGTCATGGATGATATGATAAGTTTAAACATAAAAGAAGTGTGTGATCCAGAAGAGGCTTAGGCTTGAAACATCTTGTATTGTTTTTTTTCATACAGTAGTGAGCATGACCAATCAACCACTATTTGTATACAGGTAACAAGTATAAGCATCATATGGATTTTTATAACAGCTTTGGACAGTTTTATTGTATTTGCCTTGCTTTGTTTGGCATTGAGTGGGCGTGGCAGTCAACATGACAAATTGCTTTTTCAAAACGAAGCAATTTGTTAATTGTGCTTTGTTAGTTAAGAATTAAACAAACAAGGGTGAAAATGGTGTTTTGTGAAAACACCAAATGTAGCTAATAGTTTATCACTTTTGTTTATTTTAAACTTGTAAGAAATAAGTAAACAAAAATTGGAGCTACTCTTCTCTGGCATACTGTTAGTTTGATGTACAACAGGCTTGTTGTATTATGTCCTGGTTTTCTTTGGTCGATTGTTTTTACATTCAATCTTTTATCCTGGATCCTAAATTGGTTTCTCCTTTACCTCTGTTTCAAAAAAAGTAATTAGTTGTTTGATCCCTGTGTGAATACCCTTTTTTGTGTTGAATGCTTTTCAGTCTGTATGAGTCCTCTCATTACTCCGGGAACCAATTTATTGACTGAAGTACTTTGCAACTTTGACACACCTTATAAATACAGAAAGAACACTTCACAGTTTTTAGATTCAAGTAATCCGTTGAGAGGTGAAACGCCTTTAGTGTTGCACCCTTTAATGACGGGTAAATTGATAGACTATTGAATTCAACATTAACCTTGAACATTATGCTTTTATCGCCATTAAATGTCATCAGTGCATTGAAACAAATTATTGTAACAAAAGTGAGGACATAGTATGAATGTTCACCATCTTGATTACTGATTAGATGTCAAGTGGGAGAATAAATCTGTGCTTTTCCTTCCTAATTTACATATAAATATTCAATGAGGGAAAATAAATATATTTGTATTACATTCCCCTCTTTGACTCATTTTAAAGCTTCTCACCACTTTGTATAAGATAATCACAATTATTAGGCAGGGACTCTTCAGTTTTAACAGTAAAAAAAAAAAAAGAATCGGTCTTGTAATCAAATAAATGTAGATGAGTAAAGTTCAATTATGAAAAAGAATCCAGAGGCTCAGAAGTCGTTAGACCAGGTGTGAAGCAGCAGTGACGCTGTATTGCATCCTCGTCTGTACAGAATATAATCTCATCACACTACAACCGCACATTTATGACGCCAAGTCAACCCAATTAAACATTATCAGAATTATTTGAAACTATATACGGAACTGTGTGTTATAGGGCTGTTGCTTTACATTTTACAAACCCAAGAGGAAAATATTTCACTCTTTTTGTTATTTCAAATGGACCCGCCCACATGGTTTGTCATCACACCGTTTGACTATTAAATTAGTTGTTGTTGCATATTTGTTAGAACCGAATTAGACGGTGTATATATTTTTAATTGTCATAATTAAGTGTATGTCGATGTACAGCAGCTGTCAGAACTTCCTGATATTTTCAGCTGAAAATTACCACAACAAAGCTGAAGCATACCATGTGAATTGAGTATCAGGCCCAGCAGACAGCAGCATATACCATTTCTGTCAGATTGTCAATGTTTGCCCTCAACCAGCCTTTCATGCATGCTTTGTTTCCTGTTGGTGTCTGGTTTCTGCTCCTAAACTGTTATCTGCTATACTAATGAGCTGGAAAAAGATAGCTTGGGTGCATTGAGTTTGTAAATGACATAATCCAAGTCCTGGTGACGATTTATTAGACAAGGTCTATACATGACAAGGTAATTTCCCGAGCAATTTGTTTCCATGCTTTTCTTTTTCAAATCCCCTAGCTCATTGAAGAAATACCACAGTGAATCAGGAAGCTGTCGATGTGATGACAGCTTGTCCGTAGAGAACAAAAGGTGTGTGGTGATTGTCTCCAGGTTGAAACTTCAACCTTTCCAAATTTCCACAGATGGCGCCACTGGGCTACTTTTGCATCTCGAGTCCCAGCAGGAAGTGCCAGGGTCTAGTTTCCAGGTCCCATTAACAATGTCGCATCCTGTTGCTCCCCCAGTGACTGTTTGAGCTTGCCTGTTATTTTAACTTTGTCCCAGCAAAGTGTCTTCGACCTTCAACCAGTCGAGCGTTCGCGTTCTCATGCCAGTTTGGCCTTACTTGAATCTTTTAAAAAACGGTGTGCTAGATGTATCTCAACTCCCTCCATGAGAAAATAATAAGTACTTAACTTACATTCACCTCATGTGTAGAGAACAAAAAATGTTTCTTCAAACTTCCAATATAAATATGCAAATGAATCTCTGTTTGCAGTCTCTCCCTGCTTTGTTATTGTTCCTTTCAGTATTCATGAGTGGATATTTTTCTTTCACAGAAGCAACAGAATCTCCCCCAAGACACTCAGCATGTCTCCAACTGGCCTGCATACTATTTTATTAAAGCAACCTTTTTCTCTTCATTAAAAATTCACTGGCTCGGAAAAAAATAAGTTTCAAATCCGATTGAAAAGATGTCAGATTTTCATTCGGTAAACCCCAGACTCTTAGATTATATACGGTATATATTTCTCGAGAATACATTTTGATACATTTTTGTAGGAGTGACACATATTTATACGTGTTGTGTGCCCCACAAGGCATTTGTGAAGAAGCTCTCTTTATTTAAGCTGAGAGTATCAAAAGTGTGCACTTTAGAATTCATAAATGTTTAAATGATCAAAAGCTCAGCGCTTCAAAAGATGAACTACAGACACAAGCTGGCTCTGCTCTCCGCTTTGTTGAGTGCAGGAGTTTAAACTCAGGAGAGAGAGACAGTCAAGCATCGGCGGTAAATAACTTTGTATTTGGAAATTACAAATCTGATATTTTTATAGTTACGATGTGAATGAACTGAATTCAAACATGTATACAAACAATATACAAGCTGTATTTTTTATGTTCGACAAACTAGGTGTCAGCCTATCAAGATTGATGGTGATTACTTCAAAACACTGGGAAAGTCACAGTGCATGAGAGGTGATCAATTTCTCCCAAACATTAAACACACAACCACAACTGTTACAGTCTGCAACGACCAGCTTTTCCCCAAAAAATTATATTTGCACTCCCATGAATTTCCTTTTGGGCTCAGAGAAATGCAACATCTGTTACGATATGTGGTGGCGGACCCAAACGCAGAGCAGGGAGTAGAAGAGGGAAAGTGTTTATTGTTAGGGAAGCAGTGATGGAGGAGCAGTCGGGGAATGGAAGGGAAATCCAGGCGGACTGGGGAACCGGGCGGACGGAGGACTGTGAGAATAAGACCGGGTTAGAGGCGAGACAAACTCAATTAGGTTGACTCTTCGACGTGAGAGCCGACAGGCGCAGCCACTACCGGGTCAGCTGAGACAAAGATCTGGTGATGAGTGGATGAGGAACTGCAGGGGCAGATATACAGCCGGGTGACTGGTTAATGAAGACAGTTTGGTTGCTTGAGCAGGTGAGGTCGGTGTAATCAAGGAACCAGGAGGCGATCAGTCTGGAGCATTTACGCACGCGCACCCTCACATGCACGCACAGCACAGCACACCACACCACACACACACACACACACACACACACACACACACACACACACACACACACACACACAGCTTGGCTGTGACACTATCTCTATAAATGTGTGTGATAGAAAATCAATATGTGATGCAGAACACCGACGAGAACAATGTGGAGGGTTTTTATTTGAAACAATGCTTTTGTAATCTGCTTCCGTTGTGGGGTTTCTATAGTGAGAAGGTGCTATACTGTGATGTTGCTGCAACAGCACTTCAAGAAAGACTGGAGGTATGAGATGTGAGTGTGTGTCTTTGAAATATGCCTGTGCATTTGAAGTTGCGCACATATATTCTCTGACAACGTCACCTACAATAGATCAACCTGATATCATGAGAAGTAATAGCATGACATTCAAAGGAGGCATCTTGTGTCAGGAGACAGCATGTTAGGCTTTTCTCGTGTCATCCTTTGCCACGCCGTCTCTGTGAAAAATCAAAATCACTTAAGTTAGATAGGTTTAGGGGAAACTAAGTATGTAAATACATTTAAAGAATACATCAATAATCTAACATACTGTAAGTACAGAAAACACACTTTAGAACATGAACACCAGGGTCCTGGTTGTATGAAGTGTGTTTATTTGAAGTCCTTCTCACTTTTTATACTATGTAATTTATTCTGAGAATAGCATATTCCCACACATTACACTCAGTTCAAAATACACAGCGTAAATTGATCATACCTGCAAATTACCGTCACGTTGTCTTTTCATTCATACACCATTTGGTGAGACGGGGCTCGGGAGACATTATTCACAAGACTCAACTCGCACTTAAAGGAATAGTTTGACATTTTGTGAAGCCTGCTTTATTGGTTAGAGATTGTTAATAAGATCCATATCCCTCTAACGTCACATACAGTTAGCAACTGGCTGGTGAACATAGTGGAGCATTTAGCAACTAAAGACTAAGATATTCCCTCCTGGATGGATCAAATTAAAAGTGTAAAGAGAGAGATTATTGGACTTGTATTTACCAGGTGGTCAGACACACAACTCTTTATTAATACTTATGTTTCTCTTTAACTGCTGGATGTGTACATAAGATGTGCTATATCAACTTTAATGGGTGTGTCAATGCGGTGCTAATATCTTGTTTCTGCTGCAAGTGGGCAACAAAAACAGGTATTAAAGGTTTAAGAATAAATTACGGCTATAAATGCAATATGCAGTAAAAATAGGGAAATAAAAAGAGACAACAATTAGAACACCAGCATTGTTGACCAATTAATTTGTCGATGAACTATTAGCCCACACTGCAGTTAGCTGCCGCCTCATGTGTCTCTCAGACCAGCGAGTGAGGTCTGGGTTAGTTTGACTGCGTTTGATTCGGTGTATATTATCAAGCTAACATTCAAAAGGCCCGGATTCAAACTTGAATAAAGCTTTTCTAGAAAATGTACAGATGTCCGACCACTTTTTTTGTATATTTATTGAATCCATAAATCATGATAAAACTACCAGCTATATAAATGTGTAATTCATGATGGCTGTAGTAGCAACAATGAATGTAAGTTTATTCACACATTACATCCATTCAAATAATGTTGTATTATTCCAGATTAAGTAAATCTGCAAGAACATGAAGGGGGCTTTCTAAACCGAGCATGTTTAGACAGAACACTGCATCAGTGATGTCACCTGTAACTCAATGAAGGGGCATTTCATTTATACCCATGCATTTGTTTTCTTGCAATATGCATGGCCTGAGGAGCTAAAGCTTTGTTACATGTTGTTGTTGTTTGTTGTTTCTCATAACAATCTGAGACGTTTGTCCTTCAGGCAGGAGAATAATCTTCAATACATTTATTTTCCACAACTGCATGCCAATATGTGTAAGTGTACAAGCATATCACATTACTTGGGAATCCAATGCTATCACCAGAACCAGTAAGTACTGGTAAAAGGTACTGATGGTGTGAACAATGGGAGCAAAACACAAAACATTCTAAAATACTTGATTTTGCAATCATACACCTGGATACACTTCTCCTACTTTAAATTCCATTTGCTCTGAAACCTTCTTACTGCCTTTGTATTTCATTTGTTTCAAACCACATGGGACTTGTGGAGAAGCCCAGCAGGAGGTGTTTTTCATTTCATCTAAAAGCAGAAGCATACTGTAGTATTTTTGTTATTTAATTTTTTTATTTTTTTATTTTTTTGCGCTTTTCCCTGACAATATCTCAAAGTACTGTCATGTACTACCAAATGACTCACTCGCTGTCCATCGGCCTTGTTTCATATTCCAGACCAGATTGTTTTCTAGTTTGATGGATGAAAATGGTTTATTATGCAAATCACTAAATCCAGTGTATGTAAATGTAATTGGTATGTACATCTGTACATTTATATAGAGCGCATAGTCTTATAATGTGCAAGCCTGAACTGCATTTTCGATCATGCAAAAATCCCGAGATAATTGGAGCATTTCTGATTGGTTCTGGTGACCAGTGTTTCTCTCTCTGATCCTTCCTTGGTGTGTTTTTTTTCTTAGATTCGTATCTCTGGTCAATCAGAGTTTATCAGAAAGCCATATATACATATATACATATATATATATATATATATATATATATATATATATATATATATATATATATATATATATAAAAGAGGAAACACCAGTGAATTACTCATTCAGCCTCTCCTCCACACAGTCCTTTATGGGTTTCAGTCTATGATCTTGGAGACAATTTCCGATCTAAAATTCTAAATGTTATTGATGCCAATGCTCACATTAAGGACCAGAGGGTCTCTGGTAAGACAAAAGCGCCATGGAGAAATGTAATGTAAAAATAAATAAAATAGAGAGTAGAACATTGAATTCAGATGGCGAAAAACTAATATTTTGATTAATTAGGAACTCTAGGGAGACTTTGGATTTTTAAATCTGAACTAAGAAATGCAAGGTAGTAGGCTACTTGTTTACTGACATTGCCAAACAAATAATGATAAATGCATTAATTGCACTTTTTGACAAACTGTACGATGATGTCAGTAGCCCCTGAACTTGTATCCAGTCAGTAATGTAAATGTCCTTATTGTCTAACAACATTCAGATAATCAGACAAACTATCTGGCCTGGGTTGAATTGTTATTGTACAGTCAGACTTTTGTATTATTGTATCACCCCTTTCTGTGTATCCATATCATTCATTCTCCACTTTATAATTGTTACTTTGTAACACAAACTAAATGTGTTACGAGACACATTAGTCCAGCTCAGTTGTTCCATCAAAGCACGCTATTTGAATAAAGAGGAATCAAAGAGGAGTTTGCTCTTCTTAATTTAACTGATGGGTCACAGCGACCTCTTGTGGATGAAACCTAAATGTGGGATGTGCTGTTGTGGGTAAATATGACCTTTGTTTCAGAAACAAACACGCAACACAATATCTAAGATATATATATATATATATATATATATATATATATATATATATATATATATATATTATGACTGTTTTATGGAAGCCTGTTTCCGCCACTGTGAGAAAAAAATTAGGATCCTGTAAATCATATGAGATACTATCTCATTATTCCATCTTACTATCTCATAATAATGATAATAACTGTTTGACATCTTTGACCGGTGGAAATTATTTCTACTTTCGGATAAATTGCATGTACAACTAACAATGACCGCTCCTCCTATGTGTGTATAGTTAAGGTAGGGACTCAGTTCAAGCTATACTAGCTTTGTCTGAATATATTTAGGTTAGAAAGGGATGTATCACACAGAGCAGAACCATTCGCTCTGACTGCTTTAACTATCTCCTGTACATATTTTCCTTTGTGTCAATGTATTTTCTATATACATGTTTTTGTTTGGCTTCTGTCTTTACAGGCTGCCATATTTTTAACACTTAAATTGTGTTACAGTTAATGTCAGTATTCATCTTCACACTGCTCAGCACACAAAACCAAACCTGCATAATTTTATTTTAAATTATAGTAAAAATACCCAAATAACCAAACATATGCCAGGCTGAATTTTGGCGAGTTATGTCTAAATATTTCCACAAGACATCAATAATATTTCCATCTATTGCAGTGGTGGAATCATTTAAAAAAAATTAAATGATAAAGTGTGTAAAGATGTCATTAGATCAGATGCTTTTTCTTTATAGAACGTTCCACCGATTACGCATCACACTGCTTCATAGATGCAGCAGAACCAGAGATATTGTCTGTTGTATTCCGCGTCACATGACGTCACCGATTTCAAGCAGCTACCTCTGGAGCCACAAAAGGCTGTCCACAACTGTATTCACATAAGTAGTAGTACTCCAAGACCTGTAAACAGACATTGATGTTTAAAATGTTTGCAGTCAATAGAATGGTTAATTATTATATCAGGGATTTAATTTGAGATTATTTGATTGATAGTTACCATGGTGCCTATGAGCATAATAATAGTGATGATAAAAGAGAAAGGCTGATCAGTTCGCTGCTGGCTCTGGCCTATTGGGATCTTCCTTTGATGTCTGTGGACTCAATGCTACATGGCACAGCAGTGAAGGGATACTATCTACTAACCTGACACCGCCACCACCTGTGCCGGATAGCCAGATGGACATTGTGAACGTGTGTGATAGATTGATGTGAGTTTGGGTATCCACATCCAATGAAACTGAGACGGGCATGTCCCTGCAACCCTGCTTCAAGGAAGAAGACAAACATTTGGTTTGGCAAAGAAACTGTTGAAAAGCTCCAAGAGGACTTGGTGCACACTCATCTAAATGATATATTGCTGCACTGGATTCTACCCCCTCGTGAGCTTCATAGTTGTTATTCAAGCAGTACGGTTACATGATGTATGCTATGTGTTTGTTTGGTTCACAAGCAAAGGTGGGATGATGTCAACAATCTTAATATATCCTGTTTCGTTACATGATATCTTCAAGTGAGGTGACCTCATAACATGAAAAAAGTAACTCCATTTATAGCTTTCTGGGAAAGCATGATATGCTCTTGGTGTCCTTCCATATAAGACCTTCAACGATACAATACAGAACCCAGAGAAATTAATCTGTCGCTCTCTGGATTTATCTTACAAATAAATCTATACATTCAGAAAACACATTTCACACATTGATTAACTGACTTCTATTTACTAAAAACATTTTCTAAAAACATTTACCTATACAGAAGACAACAGGTACACTAAAACATGAAATAAGCAGGAAGTAAGGTGAACAATCTGAAAATCAAAAGCTTTCAAACACCAAATATGTGAAGAAGCAGCCTATTTACAGCCAATACACTTATATATAGATCAGAGAGATGAATCATTTTTATGAGCATTACTTTCTTTGTGACTTGGGGGTGACCCAAGTTAATGATTTGCGTGCAATTCTTCCCATCAATCCCTTTCAAGTGCTCTTGCACACCAGCTGCATACCATTACTGAGATGGCTCACATTGTGACTGCATGAGGTAATGAGAGCAACTTGTTTGAGTATGCTACACATGTACAACATATCTAGCCTCGTCGAAGCCACAGGTGGTGCTGAGTGTCTTCTATGTGCACGATGGCGAGGGGTGATAAAGACACAGGTCAGCATCAACTACATGGCCTTACATGTACCCCGTACCCTTTTGTTTCTCCCAGGAGGACCAACTTGAACAAGGTGTACTGTCCTGTTCCAACAACCCCCTGATCGGTGATGTTACACAGGGGCCAGTGTTACTGTTATTATTTAATACTGGGATGATAAGTATGACATTAAATTAGGATGTGGGTATAGATATATATTCTAATGATTAGTTAAATCATCATTTGCAATGTAAAAACTACATTACACCACTCCAAAAAAAAACTAATAACATATTATAAAATGTGCAAAATTGCTAAACAGTGCTGCATATTGTGCAGGGGAGCTTAATGACAGAAAGATATAGGTCCTTTTGCGGCACCTATTCAGTCATGGCATAGCCATTCCTTTGCCACATTTAGAAAATGTCTTACATGGTTACCTAATGCACCTTGTGACACTGTTACAAGGGTATCCACAACACGTATACATCTTATAACTGCAATGCTACTTTACACATTTGTAAAAGAACAAGTCAACTGTATGGTTGTGGAAGCATATTTTTTCATATTTATGTTCAGTCAATTCATTCTTACGGTTAACATGCGTGAAACAACAAGTGAGGCCGCTGTGGAACTCGGTGTGCATCATACAGCTGAAGAGAAAACATAATGTGTCTCTAAGAATGGTTGAAGGGACCTTTCAATTTCAATGATGTGTTGTTTGTAATCAAGATTGCACAATCAGCTTGATAAAGACCGGATGCCTGTGTTCGCTCCACAGCTGATGCAAGATGTAGTAATCTACAGGTTCTACAGTGGGTGATTCTGTCATTGACAGAACATTTGAGAGGTGCAGGAGATCTCTGCAGAGATTCAGTCAAAGACTCCTGACCATCCTGCACTCGATAGTTGTGGCTATCTCTCTTTTGAGATATTCTGTGTTTGAGAAAAGCAACTCAAAATCAACTCTGGATTGCTCTCTTTGCTCCCCATGACCTTTGGATGCTTGCTTGAGGTGAACCATAAAATACATTGCGTTGCTAATAAATTAAGCTTGACAGTCATTGCCATTTCAAAGAGTAAATGCTTTCACTGCAGTCCCACTGCATGAGACATATCTAGTTAGAGATCAATAAAGAGATTTATTTTACAGAGTGTTGTGTGTGTTGCACCAAAGTCCCATTATTCAGCACGAGGAGTGAAAATGGAATAAGTTCAATCCCAGTGTGACAAACTGGGCGCTTTGCAGAGGTGTTGAAAGATGAGTTAGTAGTGAGTAGTGGTGGAGGTGGTGTCATGCAGATGCCTGTCCCCATCGATGCATTGGAAAAGTGACATCAACATTAACAGTGAAAATGGCTCATTGATGACCAGGGGAGGGCTACGCTGTATATAAAGGAGAGAACCTTTCCTCGCACTAAAGACTGATCAACAAGTTTGACTCCTTTGCCACACGGATACAGAACTATCTCAACAAAACCTGCTGTACTTTTTCGTGGGTAAGGACAGAAAATCTGGTAAGAATGCCATGACAGTGGATCAGTAGATGATGTATCAATGTACAATTGGGTATGATAAAACATGTAAAAGTGTTATATTATGGGACAATACTCTTTTTTTTCTAACCACTTTTTTACTTCTCTTGTTTCAGTTGTACAAGATGTTTTCATTGAGGTATTTGGAAATATTGGTTCTGATTGTCTTCCTCGCCAGTTTACATCTAGAGGCTAAACCACTGAGGTAAATTCAGTTTTTAGTTTGTACACTAACTATGTGAAAGAACATTATCATCCTCATTTTTACTTTGTGGTGAAAATAACTAATTGAAAAATAAAATGTATTGATGATGAACGTCTTCCTTTTGGCATTTTCTATTCATACAGAAAGAGAACCATCAGTGAGGTTCAGCTCATGCACAACGTCCAGGAACACAAACAAGTGGGAGACAGACAGGACTGGCTTCAGGAAAGGTTAAAGGACATAATTGTTGCTAGCGCCAAACCACAACATGGACAATCAGGGATTACTAAAAATATTTTCCCGAATGATGTTCTTAGCTCAAACATGCGCAAAAGTTGAATATAATAATATTTAGCTTTTTGTTATTTTATATGTCTTTTTATTGTTTGTCTTTTTATTTCTGTTTCTAACCATTATTTTGTTTATTTCATTTATGTTTTATAATGTTGTTTCTTTTAATTTATTTCTTGATTGTATGTTAAATATTCAAACTACTTTAGTTTAATTATTTTTTTTACATTATTTTGCATTGTCGATGAAAAAGTCTTCATTCACAGGTTTAAAAAAAAGTTAAATATTAACTTATAGTCTCCTGTTTAGACTGCAGGTGTCAAGGTGAACTAGTAAAAATACATGTTGTTACATTAATCTGTAATGTAATGTAAATACGGACCAACTACTGTAAACAAGTAGTCTTAAACTGAATGTATTGTTTCACTTGTACATTATAGGCATACTCTCATGTAATTACTTTTTTGAAAAGTAAAGATCTATTTGTTTTCTAGACTTGATTGGCACAACCTTTCTTACTTGTAACCTTTGCTGGAGTCGGGTTGTCGTCTTCTCTTCTGTTCCTGTTTCTCCCCAACAGTATACATGTTTTTTCTGTGTCCATTCATGAGCCTAATCCTGAAAAAATTCAACACGGATGCTTATTGGGTCTACATTTTCTGGTGTATTTATATAATCTTGTCTCGTTTTCCATTGCATACAACTAACATATAATAACATAGCATACTACAAAATGTCATGTCTGAATTAATACAGTTACATGACAATTATTTCCTGTGCATCCTGATAAATAATTGAAAGAGTTCCTTATTATTTTAGATCTGTAACATCTACTTAAAATTACAACTCTGTTAGTTTTTCATCATTCTGTATGTGTAAGAACATAGTATGCTTTGTAATGTTTGATAAAAACAAACAAGGTCTTATCGTGGAACAGTTGAAACTAATTGATTTATAAATCCATGTCTTTCCATCATCCTATAACATATATAGTGTACAAACATCAACTCCTTTACTTGTTTCCACCTTAGTTGTAATATATATATATATATATATATATATATATATATATATATATATATATATATATATATATATATATATATATATATATATATATTGTTATGTTATATCCATCTGTATTACTGTTTAAATTCTCCCAATAATTAGTTGTATGCTCCAAACTAAGTGTTTGACATCATTTGTACATAGTTATTAAAGACAGACTATCGGCTCCTTGCTCAACCTTTAACAATCAAGCCGACATTCAGTAAACCTATGGCAATTACATGTTACTCCGTTTTACACAAAGAATATCAATGTTACAACTGGTGACTCTAGCAAAAAGAATAAACGTTATATATTTGTAGCCCAATTGTGATTGTTTAATGTGTTTACTTTATAATGTTCCTCCTTTTCATTTCCTTCTCTATGGCTGTTTATACTTTAGGTTTTATGTGTATCTCCTCGTGTGTTTATCTTTTACACGCCTTCGTATGTGCGCACCATAGCGGCTTTAAAAAACAGAAAGAAGAAAAGAAAGATCGCCCACGCACGCAACGTCGCGCGAGATCTCAACACCATTCCTTTTTAGGAAATAATTTTAAAAATCGTCCTGACATTGGTAAACAAAAAAAAAATCGATGACCTTCAAAACATTTATATTTTCAAATTCAATACGCTTTTCAGACAAGGTTAATGTAACAGCAAGTTATTAAATAAAAGACAACAGCTGCACTGTCTAGCTTCGCGTGCGTCATGACGTCACTACCTCACGTCGAACGTCAGTGTTTTGAAAGGAGATGGCTTGTTAGCTGGCGATAGATTGGGATTACTCTACAGCGGAAAACGTAGCCAACCAGGTAGCTATTCTTTATATGTTTGCATCATCGTCCTGGAATATGACAGTCTCCAGTCAGTACTGTTCAAATAACGTTGCTAGCCACACGGGTGTCCCATAATATTACGTTACTACGTCGGTAGCAACCCCAGCTAATGTTAGCTAGCTTGGTACGCTAACGCAGCAAACTAACGTTAGCTAACCTGCTCGTAGGCTGACTCAGCCTGAGAGCAGCGTGGAGTTGTTTCCGACATGTGTACAACTCACCTTTCTAATATACCGGAGCGACATTTCACGACAACCGCCACCATTCAGCTTCGTTTCCGTTCAAGTCGACACTACACGTGAACTCATTGTCTGAAAGCTGTGAACCCGTAGTTTGTTAGGACCTGATCTGGGGATCCAACTGACTTGTTGATTTCGCCATTAACCCAGATTATGAACGGTGAAAGATCCAGAGCAGACTCCCCGTGTATGGGTGATGGCAGCACGTCTGCAGTGATATGACAGTAACTCCACTGACACCGAACACGGGGAACGAAACGCAACGAGCCGACCTCGCAAACTCTGCAAGCACTTGAGGTGAGCAGCTGAACATATGTCAGACCTGCTGGGAAGAGTCCAGGCAGCGATGTAGTTAGACTCACTGGTCGGAGACGGCATGGATGCTGAAATATTGTTAGTTGACATTGGAAATGTTAATATGGTATTTAAGTAACAATTATGAGTCATTGCCCAGTTATTTAAAATATACCAGATGATAATCATGCAATATCTGTGAATCACATTAGTTATATGTATTCTCTTCATGATTTTTGTCTTGTATACAAACACTGGATTATGCACGCACACAAATCAGATGAGTTTAAATACGGTTGACTTTATATGAACACACTCTTCAAGTACACATACCATGAGGGAAGATGTAATCCAGAATACCAACACCTCCCCAGAGGGATGACAGTGTCACGCTTTAAGACATTCTGTAAAAGTCAATATATTGTAAGAAGATTATGTACAATATGTCATATGTGTAACTGCTGAGGGACCTGTTCTTCAGAATGGCAATGCTATATATAGTATAATAATAATAATGACATTAAAAACAATAATGGTATCGGGAATAGTAATGTGACTAATAATAATAATAATAATGATGGTAGCAGTGATTGTCAGCAGAGCTTAGGCAGGAGGCACGACCACGGTATAACCGTTATACATGGAAGCATGCGAGGTGAGACGCTACAAAGAAGAAGAAACATTTGTAATGTATGTTATTGGGACATTCATTCATACAGAAGGTGACAGGAAGGGAGATAATAACATCATCCATAGGCACACACAGCTCGGTGAACTAAAGTAGCAGCAGCCAGTTTGATTCACCAGTAGCAGGACGTCAGTGATGGGTGGAGCATCTCCACACTGATTGGCTCTCGCAACTCGGCGCTACATACAGCGCTCGGGTCTAACGAGACAAGTATGGAGACGAGTCCTTTATCTGATGCAATGAGAAGGTCATTAGTCATTACACCAGTACTGTCTCTGTGCTGTGGTGTGTTCTAAATCTGACTGAAATCCTAAAAATGACTATTGTTTTGTAGAACTCACTCGGCTGATTTATAACTGCTTCCTCAAAGATCTGAGAGAGGAAGGGACGGTTAGAGCTGGGTCTACGTAATGTCTCTGACTCAAGAGTCTGCTTCTTAAACGATGTTTCATTTACAGCTACTTTGAAGGACTGTGGTACATTGCCTGTTATTTGGTCAAAATATGAATAATGGGGTCTAAGAGTGCAGACATTGTTGAAGTCAATTGTTCAAGGCTGAAAGGAGAAAAGTAATCTTAATATGTATCAGGGTTTACAGCTGTCTGTTCACCGATGTGTAAGCAGTCAGAACTCGTGTGAGAAATACTTGTGTGTCTTCACTCCAGGGACACACATGTGCATGTTCCATTTTGTATAAAGGTATTCACAGAAGCCACCCCATCCAGGCAATAAATACTAGGTGTTAGACAGACTAGCATGTAAAACACACACACACACACACACACACACACACACACATACACATGCTACTACTAATAATAACACACATGACATAATGGTTTAGCATACATAATACATACTACTACTAATAATAACACACATGACATAATGCTTTAGCATGGTGATATTTGTATATTTTGTATAGGATTTATTTATCTATGTATTTCTATTATGTGTTGTGCCCAAGGTTAATAGTTAATAGGTTAATAGGACCAGGTGCTCTTTCTCATGGCCTGTGCTAGTGGGCATTCGTTGGCGTGTGTTGCAATCCCCGACTGGAGAAGCGCTAGAAACTAGGAATGTCCCCGGTTGTAGTCATTTATAAAATGTTCCACTTTGTGTCATTTATCCAGCAACGACCACTGTGTGTTCGTCCCAAACAACACAGTTAGCTTTAGCTTCTCTCTCCTTAAGTAACCCTGATCTAATGTGTCGCTCTGGTTCCTCCTAACCTGCACAGTGTTTTTCCTAGAGCAAATCGGTTTAGCTGTATTGCTTTAAAAGCGACTGTTGATGGTCAGATATGATGGAAGGATGGAGTCGGCAGGAGGAGTTAAAACGTGTGTGATTGAGCTCATGTCATGGGGGTGCACTGTTGGCCTGTGGTTGCTGGGTCACTTGGTACTGGCTGCACATTGGTACCCAGCAGCCGTACTTGTTGCCTTTTTAATATTCTCCCTTTGAGGAAACTACTAACTTGTGGACTAATAACCTGTGGACTGTTGGTTGTTCTTTAAGTGAGTACGTTTGACCTGTCAAACACTTTTTAAAAGAAGAACCTGTATTCAAAGTCTTTGCGTAACAGTTTTATTACAAGCTTTGCAAATGTGTAAGGACCGGTCAGGATATGTTTTAAAGTCCTATATGTTAACTTGCTAAATATAAGGTACATATGTTAATAATAATAATAAACAGTTCCTTAATTGTTAAGAATACCAGGCGATGAAGATAAACAGTGACAACCCTGCTCAAATGTAAATGCCTTCATCTCATGTTCTGGCAGATGTGTTTATCAGCCAAGGATTTTGTGCACAGAAGTCGAGTGCATAAACATTGTAAAACCTTTGTCATACTTTACAACCTCTGACTGGAGAAAGACATGTTAATTCTGCGTTTGTTCTGAGAAGAAGCAGTCACGCCACAGCGTCTAGAGGGGAGGCAGAACTGAGGAAGATGAGCATGCATGGTGCCAGTGGAGGTTGTGACCGCTCACGTGACCGCCGCCGCTCCAGCGATCGCTCCAGAGACTCCTCGCACGAGAGAGACGGCCAGCTCACCCCCTGCATCCGCAACGTCACCTCGCCCACCCGCCAGCACAACAGTGGTGAGTGTGCAGGGGAAGAATAGAGGACTTATACGGATGTCACGTTCGAGGGCCACCGCTTCTGGCAGCTACTGTTGGGAACCGCTCGCTGCAGCGATCAACTGGCAGCTCAGACGGGGTTTACATTACATTACATTACATGTCATTTAGCAGACGCTTTTATCCAAAGCGACTTACATTAAGTGCATTTCAACCTAGAGTACAAACTAAGAACAACAAGAATACAGAAAGTAACATTTCCTCAACATAGTCAAACTACAAAAGTACCATAATAAGAGCCATTCAAGTGCTACTAAAGTGCAAATCTGTGTTTTAATCCACATATAGTCGGAAAAGGTGCGTTTTCAGTTTCTGGCGGAAGATGTGGAGACTTTCTGCCATCTGACATCCACCCATTCTGTGAATCAAGTCAAGTCAACAGTAATCTACCCGTTTGTGTTGGTAGCCAGATGGCTTATGGTCTAATCATCTGGAAACAGGACACATGTTCTGAATAAGATCATATTTCCTCTGGTTGTTTTAGATCAGATATTACTAACAGTCGATTTCTACTAAAAATGTATACCCATGTTTCTCATTAATGAAAAAACCTTCAAATGAAGCTGCAAAATCATAGAAATGTATGTCAGAAATGATGTCTGAACACATGTCTGATGTTTGCCTTGTGGTTCATGCCCTAAATTAAAGGGGAATCGGTCCTTTGTGAGTAAGTGCTCCGCCTGTTTGTGTGCAGAGCGAGATGGAGGCTCGTCATCGAGGCCCAGCAGCCCGCGGCCCCAGAGGGTCTCCCCCAGTGGCTCCAGCAGCAGTGGGGTGGTGAGCAGTCGCAACAGTAGCCTCTCAAGTACTGAAGGCACCTTCAAGAGCTTGGGAGTTGGAGAAATGATTTTTGTCTACGAGAACCCCAAGGAGGGGCTAGCGGGTGCCACCGTGGGCAACCGTAATATTCGGACCTCAGAAAGAGTCACTCTGATTGTGGACAACACGCGCTTTGTAGTAGATCCTGCCATCTTCACTGCACAACCCAATACCATGTTGGGCAGGTACGGTATACTTGGACATTGTTATCCGTCATTACTCATAGCCTCAATAACTGAACTTATTTAAGTAATCAGCCATGTACAAATATACGTTTATATGCATACATGTGCTATTTCTATTGTCTGTGATTCAGAGGATAAAACAAAGTCTCTTTATTTTAGAATGTTTGGATCTGGAAGAGAGCATAACTTCACACGGCCCAACGAGAAGGGCGAGTACGAGGTGGCGGAGGGCATTAGCTCAACCGTTTTCCGAGCAATTCTGGTCAGTTCCTCCAAGATTTTCTCTGTTTTTATCAGCACCCATGATTGATATATATATATATATATATATATATATATATATATATACACACACACACACACACAAAGTACTTAAAACAGCTTCTGTGATAGTTCCCGCTACAGTAGTTATCTCCAGGACCACATTTTGGCATTATCACACACAGACACACACACACTGAGAGACAGACTCAGACTCAGCATTAAAATAATACCAGAACAAGCTGTCGCGTCTGGTAATTGGATCCACCTCCCATTAAAACACAATACGTCTCAACAGCACCACAAGCAGCCTCTAAAGGACCTTGAAGCTAAAACAACAACCCTCGATCAGTGGCAGCTTAAAACTGAACATTATCACCTTTATGAACATTGTTTACATCATTGCTGTTGAATTTGACCTGCATGACAATAACGCTAAATGCATCTTAAGTACTGATGACTGATATATTGTATGTTAGTACTATTATCAGTCTAAATGCAGCTAAACTAGATGAGTGAGTGATAGAATAATTACTAGAAAAGATGCTGTTGGTGAATTCTTGGAAAAGTTGAGGTAGCTAATGATTAAATGAGGGAGTACTTTATTGTCAGAATCTTCTGAAATGTTATCACAAAGAAACGTACATTAAACTACAGCACAATAATGTAGTTATAGCTAATATGCTGTAGTATATTTAATTGAATTGCTTGTCATTTAATATCACACATGCATACACCACGTTAACAGTCTTAAAGCAGATAACTAATTTCCTGGCTAACTGCGTGCGACCCGCGACCTCCTGAGAACTCATCTTCTTAATGTTTGATGGATTGAGTAATGAATGAGTTAAACCTGTGAAGCTGAACATCTATTGGCTGGCGAAACACTTTACCAAAGTAAGATTGTGTTACAAGTGTGTTATAGAAGGTTGTGAGTGTTTACATGTTAGCACTTTGATTCGTTTACATGTGTTTCGGATTATGAGCTAATGGATTCGCACTGTTTGAAATGACTTCCTTTCATGTGATTTATGTCTAATTGACAGGATTACTACAAATCTGGGATAATCCGCTGTCCTGATGGAATCTCTATCCCTGAGTTGCGGGAGGCGTGTGACTATCTATGCATCTCCTTCGACTATGGCACCATCAAATGCAGAGACCTCAGTGAGTGTTTTGTCTGGGGCATTGTAACTGTTAATGGTGCCCATTAACAGCGGGCGCTTGAGTCGGCGTTAAAAAGAGACGCAACAAGGCTGCCATGACACTTTCTTCCTCAAAGCCTGACTCAGCAGAAAACATGTTATGCAGCAAAGCAAGTACATGATCAGAAATGGGTTCTTTTGTCGGTAGAACCTTAATTTTGAGGTTTATATTTATTTTGTACACAAGTTCAACTCATGGTGGGGCTTTATGAGAGCGGGTGTGAAATGGTTCACCTGATGCGTTCCCCTTTGTCTTCAGGTGCCCTGATGCATGAGCTGTCCAACGATGGAGCTCGGCGGCAATTTGAGTTCTACCTGGAGGAGATGGTACTGCCTTTGATGGTGGCCAGTGCCCAGAGCGGAGAGAGGGAATGCCACATTGTAGTCCTTACTGATGATGATGTGGTTGACTGGGACGAAGAGTATCCACCACAGATGGGAGAAGAGTATTCGCAGAGTAAGTGCACACTCATGCATCAGCCAGGCGCACAGGTATGCATGTGCACAGACGACTGATATGTGATTATGACATCTGTTGTGGTCTTTGTCTTTGCAGTCATCTACAGCACAAAACTGTACAGATTTTTCAAGTATATTGAGAACCGAGATGTTGCCAAATCAGTTTTAAAGGATAGAGGATTAAAGAAAATAAGACTGGGCATTGAAGGTAAGTTGAACTTTCAATTATTAAATAGCAATTCTTCCTGGAATACTAGGGGCAAAGAAAGAAGATGCATACATGACGGATATATTAGGGGTATGGCAGGGAAACTATTAATGTGCATTAAAAAGGGAGCGGTTACTTAGTGTCTGACCCAAATGAATAAAAGGCACAGTGACATAGAAGAAGTCAAAGCTTATAAATGATATGATTGGGTGAGTGAGATCTAAAATAATAGAGAAGACGACTGACATCTTGCAGAAGGGAATTTTGTTTATATTACTGAGAACAATGCTGATATGCAAGATTGTTTCAACTTCCTTGTTCTAAGTGTGATTTGTGACTGCAATTCAGTCATTAATGCATTAAAGATTTATGGATTAAGTCTTTCAACGTAGCCGACTATATACCGGACATCTTCTTTTTCTTTAGAAAATAATTCTCTTTTCATTTAAAGGTCCCAAAACCTTTGAGGCATTCTTGTTTCTGGTGATAGGGTTTAAAGAAATGTAACAATGTAACGGGCTCAACAGACGTGATGCTGGCCAGTAATAAACCACAGAACACCTCATCGCCCATTTCACATGAATAGAAAGTACGACGAAATCTATCAAATCACACCTCAGTATACTCTATACTATTTATGTTAATTATACTAATGTCATATTGTAAGCCATTAATCAGCCATCTGCCTCATTATATTAACCTTTTTAAACCGCCCTGAAACATCACTGGTGCGTTAACCACTTTACTTCCTGGTCAAGTAGCTCTTGCCCCATCATTCTGGTGTTTTTGTCTTCTATGTGAGCATGACTGGTTTACAAAAGCTGAGCTTATGATTTGACCACACTGTTCCTTTGGCAGGTTACCCTACATATAAAGAGAAAGTAAAAAAACGACCAGGAGGGCGTCCAGAGGTCATTTACAACTACGTCCAGCGACCCTTCATCCGCATGTCCTGGGAAAAGGAAGAGGGGAAAAGCCGCCACGTGGACTTCCAGTGCGTGAAGTCCAAGTCCATCACTAACCTGGCGGCAGCAGCAGCCGACTTCCCCCAGGACCAGCTGGTGGTGATGCACCCTGGCCCCCAAGTGGACGAACTGGACAACCTACCTAATCACCCACCCGGTGGGAATCACTACAGCAACAACTACAACAACGAGCCTGACCCCGATGCCCCCTCACCTGCTGTCTGAGGACACACCGGTCCTCTTTCAATGCCTCTGCCCCTCTCCGATCCCTCCAGTCCCTCCCCCAGCACGCTGCAGCATGGAGGGCCAGGGGCTCCATAACCATATTGCCTTGACACCTCCTTTGCAGCCTTAGAGCCTCAAGAACCTGGTTGACTGTAGGAAATGAAGCATGAGGGACTTAAGACTGGTGGACGTTTAATATTATTTTTGTTTTTTACTTGACCAAAGGAATTTATTTTTCTGTTTGGGGAAAAAATAAGATCTGTAAAACACTTATTAACATTATTATTTACAATGTTATTGTATTTGATGGTTTTGGCAGAGCACTCATGTGGTGTCACTGTTTTTTTCACAGGGTTTATTTTACTGGTAATATTGATTTTGATTGTCTTGGGTGGCCTAAATACTAAATGTGCTTTGGGGAAAATATGACTTTCTGGTCATGAAAAAAAAACTCACCGCATAGTGTCATGATCTCCTTTCAGTAGTCTTCGAATCTTGTAATTGGGTATGTAGTTATTGGCTGGATCTGAAATGTGATGTTATGCTCTTCCCCTCAGCCAAGATTTTAAGCAGAGCACAGGCTGTTGTGGTCAAAATCTTTCTGTGCAAAGCTTGAAATTGTTGTTAAAAAATTTAAACGTAAAATCATCAAATAAAGACATCAAAATCATTTTGTTGTGTAATCAATCCTTATTCTAAAACCTGCTGGTGGTTTCAGTAACAACTGTCCCGAGACTGATCACGTTGATGTGATGAATAGGAGAGGAAGTAAGTTGAAAGACCTAACAAGTGTTTATGGCGAGCATTTATAACGTCACAGCCATAAGGGCTTGAACCAATCACGTCTGGATCAGGCTAATGGACAGGAGATCGTTACGGATTGACACTTTCTATTGTAATTGGTTCCAGAAGTAGAACACATTTGAAGATTGATATTTTGTTGGAAGGCTTCAGCTGTCCAACTATTGTTCCTCAAGACTTTTTCCGGTGAAGCAAAGCGAAGCCGCCAGGCTCATAGAGCCTCGCAAATGGGTCAATATACATCAAAATGTGTACATCAATTGGGAATTATGTGTAATGACTTTTCTTAGAGATCGGACTAGCGCTTAACCCCCAAAACACCAGGAAACGTAGAGGAATTGTTCCATTAACTTGAATGGGGTTTTGAAAAAGAAAACGCTGATCAATGCTAATCTTTGTGACCACAGTGACTCTCCATACGTTAGGGTAGAGAAATTACTTGGAGATCCAGCTTTGCAGCAAACATGCAAATATGAAGTGAATGTCATACAACAGAATACAACCTGATATTTATGAGCTAGAAAAAGACAGTTTTACTTGAAATAATAGAGTATCAGTAGAGAAAATAAACTCCACTTATTTGGTCCGAGGGATCTTAAAACTGAACCAGCGGCTTCTTCGTGTGATGAATGCACCGTCTTTTATTTTTGAACTTGTTGCAGCTTTTATTGATCTTCTCTCTCATCTGCACCACTTAGAGCAGACAGCGGCAAAGGGGGACAAGGACAAGTAATAGATCAACTGTCAACGGGTAAGATGAACTACAATACTATTTTCGGCTATTGCAGCAAAGCACTACAATTCCACCAGAGCAGTTCAGAGTCAGACTGACACTCATTAATCAGTGACATCACTAAACATGGAGAGTACAATAGCAGTTCATCAAAAGACGTCCCTTCTGTAAGATGCACACCCTGCCTGTGATGTTCTACTAAATGAGCAATGTCATCTTCATGAAAGTATTCATTATAATCTTGAAAAATACTGTTTTTTAACTTTATTTTCTTTTTAAGTTTAATAAAATAATTTCTCAATCACAAAAGGAAATTAAAGCATTACTACATATAAGCCAAATGTATTAAACTGTGTTGATGTTGATACGTTGTGATATAAAGGCCTCACCTTTGATCTACCAGGATAATCTTTTCATCAATAGCATGACGTGAAACAAACTCCACGGGTTTGACCGTGACGTGATTGTGTATTGTTTGAGAAACAGTTCGAGGAAGCGGCTGGCCAACAGCCACCTGACAGCTCAAGTTACATCCGTCACCCTACGCTTCATCGTCTGAACAGAACCAGAGCTGTGAATGGTGCAGAAGGCTTCACGCTCTGCTGTGGATAGAGGAATAATATTTAGGAAGAATATTCATGTAACACTAATAATTAACACTAATGTTTAAGCATCAGGCTCTGTTAATCAGCACAACACAATAGATTGGTTCAATGTAAGTAAGGGATGCCACTGGAGGAGAATCTTCATCTTTCATTTTTCTGTTGCACCGCATCCTGCAGAAAAATAAGCATCTCATCCCGGAACAAAATCTTAAATAACTTGGATAAATATCAGTCTTCATGAAAAGATAAAAAAAAATGTAGCTGTGTAGATGACAGCCTGTATATTACATTGTCATTATATTGTCGTCTACAATATGTAAGATAAGATAATATAGGATAATCCTTTATTTGTCCCACAGTGGTGAAATTTCAGGATCCCAGCAGTGGGTGCACATTAGATCATTAATAAAAATAAAAGATACAAATAAAACACAATAACAATAACGATACTAAATACTAAAATATTAAATATACAGAGGAAATAAAATACATAAACAAGGCAGTGACCAAAGTGAATTTCCAGCAGGTTAAAGTGTCCAGGAAAATAAAGTGCTGAGCCAATATCTCTAAGGATCTACTGCAGTTTGTTGTGCAGCCTGACAGCAGCGGAAGGAATGTGTACACCTGTATGCAGTTAGGACTTACTTTCAAGGAGAAAACACTTCAGATTTAGAAACAGTGTAGACTAGTTCAGAAGCTTTTTCTTAATGGAGGACCACCTTCGATTTCAACGCATGCCCTTAAACCTGTATTCATTGATTTTGACCACTTGGGGGGAGTATAGGGCTCACACACAACTGATCGACATATCACCTTTAAAGCGACACTATGTAACTTTTCCCCTGTAGCGCCCCCTTCAGGTATTTAACGTCTGGCTCTCGAGCCATATATGGCTCTTCAGTCACAGTCACAGCTGGTCGATGCGCGCTACCGGCAGTGCTCTCTCCGCAGCTGCAGCGAGCGGTTCAGCCGAGCAAATAAAAAGTCACCTGCGAGCGTGTACTGGCACTATAAGACGTTGCGTAAAGCTGCCAGACAGCAAGTTGAACTACTTCCGCCGGAAGTACCGGGTCGGTTCGAACCATCTTACATTCAGCAGTTTTTAGCCCCCAAACCCCCGATGGCAGTGGCGGAGGCGCAAATCAACATATTAAAAGTCATTGTAGCGGCACAATTTTTTTCAAGCTGTTATTTTAAGGTGGAAAAGTTACATAGTGGGGCTTTAAGGTAATACTGTGAACATGACTATTAAGTTAGAGTCATGATTGCGACCACCTGATACACGTGAGTTCAATATACATTTTCCTATTGGACTATTATATACCCTACAGACTCATGAAAAACAATACCTGTCTCTGTAGCTGCTACATGAAGTTTAGCAGCTAGTCACTAAATTAGAGCTGAGGGGAACTGCAGAATTGGGCAAAAATTCCACGTGAAATCATGTGTTTGTGTTTTAAAATAAGGGAGACATTTTCCCTTAATCTCAACTCAAATAAAAAAGTGTTATGAGGTAAGCATGTGAGCTCACTATTCACTCTTGTTGTTAGCAGTGAAGTGGGTGTTGGCCTGAGCTGTATAGTACAGATCGATGAGCTTGAATTGATCAATACTGTGAGTGAAGCAACACATCTCCATGTTGATTCAAAGTTAAATCCATGGTAGGTGACCTAAGTGTTTTAGCTATTCATCTGATAAGAAGGAAGGTTTGTAATTTATTTTTTTTGGCAGCAAAACCTGCATTTCAGAGAAATTAGAAACTAAATCAATGGTTGAATGGCTTCTTTATTTCATTTTGTGTGACTTTGTCTGATTGACAAAGGCACCAATGTAGCATTTTATTAAATAACATTTAGAAAAAATAAAATCATTCTATAATATGTTTGAACCTAAACTGACTTTTCATGAAGAAATACATCCCATTTAAGCTGATCACAATGTCAAATCATAAAAAAACGGATGTAAGTGAACTGTTAAAGGATCCTTGCTGGATGTTATTGAGTAAAAACCTGCTCTTATTGTTATTATTGCCAGTTAAATAGAGAGATGTCTAAGTCTGGTGAACAGATGGCAGCAGTAATCACATTATCAAAGTCAGTAATATGAGCTTTTTGTTTGCTCTTGGGATTAAAGCACAATGTTGTCCTTCGAGTTTCCAACCTCACACCTTGATATTACTGAACATCAATCTGAGAAAACTCACTGGGTTACAAAAGCTAGTGGAAGCGAAACTAGAAGCTGGGACTTGGTCTCCTGCATGATGAACATCGTCATCCCTCTTCCTCAACCCCAAAATGTCTGTTTTTCAAGTGGGAAGACACGTTGTGCTCTACCGGCATGCTGTGTGATTAGGCTGCAACACCGAAGGGGGCTCAGCCGTAACGGTCGCCACAAACTGCAGTTTATTATTATTCAACAACAGCAATTCAAAAAGGATACAGTGAGTATAGTACATGAGGGAACTAGAACAAGAAGGGCCCTACCCTGTATATTAACTGAAGAGGTCAGTGAAGGTTGATATATCTTGTATATCTTGGAGGGGATGCATATCTGCCTTTTGATAGGAGATACAAGGCAGGGATTATTACAATTGTATTGAATGTTGAAAAGCAATGTTCCACAACACCTCCCTCTACTTTTTTTTGAGTCAAGGAAATTGCTTCATAAATGGCATTAAAAAACAAATCTATCTTTCCGACTGCCTGCGTAGTCATTATTATTCTTGTAGCAGCAGCAACAGTAGTCGTAGAAGTATATGTCTGATAGGGAGAGCTGCTATTTTTGTTAGTTGTTGTTATTTTGCTGTAGGAATAAAAATATAAAAAGGTCAAACAAATATTCAACACCCTAATAATCAAAGTAAGAAATACAAGACATGTATGGATGTCTTAGGAGTGGTTGATACTGCCATATGTGACTCAATGGACTTGGAAGGCCTTTGGAAGTACCTATAGATTAAGACAATACAACCACAAGAAAATAAATAGTTTGCTATATGTGTAGCTATTGACATATGTACAAATGTGTAACTGTTTACCAAGCAGTCCTCATCTCTTGAGGTTCAAAAGGGTTATCTGGTCGTTAAACTAATATTGAATGTTGTATTATTTTAGTGGGGGAAGGTTTAGCACCCTGACATGTTATTTCATATATCTTACTCATGTAATTCAACGGTGTCCATTTCTTAGAAATTGTGTTTAAGTTCATTCATGTGTTGTGCACATACTAACTGTGACGGGAGGACAGTGCTCGTTGGAAGAGAGCGCTGTCTCTTTAAGAGGGGGGCGTGTCAAAGGCAGGCGCTGTATGCAGGCTGAAGAAAACAATGTCAACTGAAGAACGAAGTGTTATTAAAGAGTTCATATTAAGGGTGCACTTGTACAATTATCAAAGGGGTTCCACAACTTTCTGTCGTGTTCACGATTTGACTGTGAAACATAACGTGCATATTACAGAAAGCACGAGAGAAAAAGAGCGAGAGCGCGAGAGAGAAAGAAGTTCAATTGCAGGTCAATGAACCCACCCATTACCATAAAGAGAAGAAGGATTTCGCATCCAAGCAGGTTCAATTGCAGGTCAATGAACTCACGCATTACCATGAAGAGAAGATGGATGCTGCACCTGAGCAGGTTCAATTGAAGAGCAAGAAACCAAAAGGAAAGCAACGAAGACATGAGGCAGCTCAACTTGAATGGATGGAAGTGGAGGCTGCTGGGCAGATTCAAGTGGAGATGCTAGAACCCACCAATGACCTTGAAGAGCAGGAGGCTTCTGCACCTGAGCAGGTTCAATTGGAGGTCCCAGAACACACCAATGACCTTGAAGAAAAGGACGCTGCTGCACCTGAACAGGTTCAATTGGAGGTCCCAGCACCTATTAAGGACCTTGAAGAGAAAGAGGCTGCTGCACCCGAGCAGGTTTATGCTGAGGATACTAAACCTCAAGAAGCTCCTTTGCCGATAATACCGGAAATACTGCCATTCAACCGAAAACAAAAAAGAGAGGCAGCTAAACTTAAACGGCTGGAAGAGGAGGCTGCTGCATATGAGCAGGTTCAATTAGAGGTCCCAGAACCCACCAATGACCTTGAAGAGCAGGAGGCTGCTGCACCTGAACAGGTTCAATTGGAGGTCCCAGAACCCATTAAGGACCTTGAAAAGAAAGAGGCTGCTGCACCTGAGCAGGTTTGTGCTGAGGATACTAAACCTCAAGAAGCTCCTTTGCCGATAATACCGGAAATACTACTGAAAATATTTCGATGCTACAACAGCCCTCAACTAGCAATAGAGCCAGCACCTGAACAGCAGGAAAAGAAGGAGGATGCTACACTTGAGCAGGTTCAATTGAAGGTCCCAGAACCCATGAAGGACCTTCAAGAGAAGGTAGAAGTGGACACCAGCTGGCTCCTCTTGAAGAAAGATAATCCTATTACAAGAAGTCAAGTGGAGGTTTTAGAAATCAAGAACGCTTCAAGAACTTTGAAAAGATCAGGGAAAACAGGATTTCCAATGTTCTGCCTAAATATTTCAAATATCCTCAAAAAAGAGATAACCAAACAGATATGAGGAAAAATTGCCTGCAGAAGTCAATTCTCCCCAGTCAAAATTGGAGAGAGTGCCCACAACAAGTGGCTCAGAGAGCTCCTCATGGTGAACAAGCAGGTAGACTGGCTACCCAGCAGAAAGCTGAGCCCAGTAAACCTAAAGATGCTCCTTTGCCAACATCGCCGATGAGAATACGGCCACGCTGCATCATGCGCCGACAACTGGCAGCTAAATGGCCGGAAGAGAAGGAGGCTGCTGCACCTGAGCAGGTCCAATTGCAGGTACCAGAACCCATGAAGGACCTTGAGGAGAAAGTAGAAGATAGCACCCACCAGCTGCTCTTGAGGAAAGACAATGCGATTCTACTAATCCAAGTGGAGGTTTTAGAAAAGAAGGCCAAACTAAATGAGGCTCTTCAGAAGAAGTCTGGGCTCAACCTAGTTAAAGAGCTCAATGAACTAGAGCTTCAACTATCTTTAGTAAAGGTCACTGAATCCGAGACCGGCCACAAATTAAAGCATTTGGAAGAGGCCCTTCAGGTGCAAAAGGAGGGCAACATGGAGACCATCATGAACCTGGTCCAGACCCTTCAGTTGCGGAAGAAGAGCCAGGAAGACGTAGCAATGCACCTGGCTGAGCAAAGAGAGACAAACGATCAGCTGCAGGCTGTACTGACCGAGTCTTTGGCTGAATCCAACCGCCAACAGCTCCGAAGGCAAGAAGAAAGTGACGATTTCCTCCAGGCCATCGACACAATGAAATTCACCCTGGAGACAAAAGTGGTCCAAAGGCCCGAAAAACTCTCCTTGCTGAAAAGATTCCTTCGATTTTTCAGGCCAGCCGGAGGACAAGAAACACGCTAGAGAAAAGTCCCAACCACGACTTGTGAGGTGTATAGATTACACATCCCATGCTTTAGTGTTTTTTTTTCCGGTTGATCCGGTTGTCCCATCATCAAACGCGAAGGCCGACCCCTGTTCCCCGTAAATTCAAATTAGATTAGATCAAACCAGTACAACACAGGTGTGGAGTTTGCACATCCCATGCTTGAGTTGGGGTTTTTCTCCGGTTGATCCGGTTCTCAAAACGTAAAATTTCATTAAAAGAATTCAAATTCAAATTAGATTGGATCATTAGAATTCAAATTCAAATTAGATTAGATCAAACCACAACAACACAGGTGTGGAGTTTGCACATCCCATGCTTGAGTTGGTTCTTTTCTCCGGTTATTCCCGTTCTTAAAATTACATTAAAACAATTCAAATTAGATTAGATCAAACCACAACAATACAGGTGTAGAGTTTGCACATCCCATGCTTGAGTTGGGTTTTTTCTCCGGTTGATCCGGTTCTCAAAACTTAAAATGACATTAAAAAAATTCAAATTCAAATTAGATTAAATCAAACCAGAACAACACAGGTGTGGAGTTTGCACATCCCATGCTTGAGTTGGGTTTTTTCTCCGGTTAATCCGGTTCTCAAAACTTAAAATTACATTAAACAAATTCAAATTCAAATTCAAATTAGTTTAAATAAGATTATAAATTAGGATCTTCTCAAAACTTAAATTACATTTAAAAAAATCTTATTTAAATTAGATTAAATAAGATTTTAAATAAGGATCTTCTCAAAACTTAAATTACGTAAACAAAATTAAATTCAAATTAGATTAAATAAGATTATAAATTAGGATCTTCTCAAAACTTCAAATTACATTAAAAAAAAAATCAAATTCAAATTAGATTAAATTCGATTATAAATTAGGATCTTCTCTGTGAATCGCCACCTTAACGCGGTGGAGGAGTTTGAGGGGCTCGGTGATCCTGGGGGCTGTGTGGTCCGGGGCCCCTGCTAGGGGCTCCCAAGGCCAACAGGTCTCGGTGGAGAGTCCAGACTAAGAGTGGTTCAGTTTTAATTTCAATTCAGTTCATTTTGTAGAGCCCAATATCACAAATTACAAATTTGCCTCAGAGGGCTTTACAATTTGTACTCATACAACATCCCTGACCTTTGACCTTTGTTTTGGTTACACCTGCGTTACACCTGTGGAACACGTGTGGAACAAGTGTGTTACGCGTATGTGTTACATATGTGTGTTACACGTGTGTGTATGTTACATGAAACAGTATCGTTACTCGTTACTTCAGAAAAAAATAATCATGAGACAAACATCGGGGCCTGTGGTGGAACACACCGCGCACCTGAATGCAGCACGAACCCGCAGGTTGGGAATCAGTGGTCCTTGCCGCGTGTTTTCTATTCCCAGTGATGCCCAGGATGCTAGCGAGCGAGCGGCTACAGATACGACTCATTTCATGAGGAAGCAGCAATGGAAGCGCCGGCTACTCCCGCGGCGAACAACCACGGTGACTAAGATCAGATTTTGAACAGACATCAGTGTGTTTAATTTGAATTAATTCATTTAGATTAATGTATATTTCATATTTCCACTTTTGATTTGTATTTCCATCGTAAATTAGGTCTTAAATTGTATTTAGACGTGGCCTTAAAAAGTCTTAAATTTCACCTGTTTATTCCTGTAGACACCCTGTTTTAGGAAGTGTTATTAATTCTATCATGTATATAATAGCCTCACTTTATTTCAGGAATGGACTACATCAAGCAGCACATGGAAGAACCCTCCCTGCAGCTAGGTGATGCCACCAGGTCCAGTTCATCTGATGAAGAGGACTTGTTCTTCGTCATCTCATGCGCATGACAGCAGCAAACAGCTGGATGGAGACGTGACCTGGTCAGCATCACGTCGACTTGCTGAAATACTTCCCAACTGAGTGCACGCTGTCTGTGAAGCTAGACACACCTCTACCTGCACCAGGGCCTGTGAACGGCTCTTCAGCATCGCAGGACTCGTCTTCAGCCCAAGAAGAGTGACACTGAAATCTGGCCATTTTGAAAATCAACTTCTTTTGAAGATGAACAAGAATTTGTTCAGTTTCAAGTGATGATTCTGGCTGTTACTTTTGGTGCTGCTTTTTTCTGTGTTAATCGTGTTTTTATATTTTTGTAATATCATAGTGTTCATATATTGCTAAGTTCATCCTAGCTAGTTCATACTCCTTGTTCATGGCGGCCTAAACAAATAAACTTCATAATTCTCAAAATTCTGACCCTTGTTTTTTTTTATTAACAGCATTTACTTTTACTTTCAATACTTAAGTACTTTTAATATCAGAAAATGAGTTTTGATACTCAAGTACAAGAAATACCAGATACTTTAATACTTTTACTCAAGTAGTATTCTCATAGGTGACTTTTACTTTTACTTGAGTAATTTTCCAGTCAAGTATCTTTACTTTTACTCAAGTATGACTTTTGTGTACTTTATACACCACTGCGTAGGACCTCATGAAAAGAGATGATCTCTTCAGCAGGGCCTTTTAGGCCATCATCTCGCCACATGCTGGCAGTAGAGTGCCAACAAACAGAAGAAATATCTCCACAGTCAACACTGTTAATTTACAATACAATTATTTTTGATAATATGTCTTTCAACAGAAACGATAGTTCAGAATTAGTATTTAAATAGAAAGGTAAGGTATTAGAATAATGATTTATTATCATTTGATGTAGTTTCATTGAGTAATGGTGACCGAAGGATACTATACCTCTTATGGTATTTATTAAGATCTAAAGTAACGATATATTTAAGGTGCAAACTTCCACCCTATAACCTCAATCGTAGAAGAGTATGCTGGAAACATTGTTGATAAGACGTCCATCTTAAAATGTATTATTATACACACGTCTCACATTGCCAACATGGCAATTTTGTCATGTCATGCAAAGTGATTTATAACAATAATATACAACATGGATTTTGTTCTACGTTCAAAGTAATGAAAATTATTTGACGATGAGAAGTGAAATGTTTAATGAAAGTAAAGATCTGTGGCAGTTGGTCCACTTGGAGCCTGTGTGCATCAGCAGATGTTGATGTCCTGTATCACAGGAGAAGGCAGGTGAATATTGATAGCATCATAATCATACAGTGGTAAACATTTGTCAGTGACCAGTCTTTTAGCTGCAGGGAATAAACATAAACATGTTGTTTTGAATACGAGCAATAGATTCAGAAGTGACATGTGTACATATTGTTTGGCTTTTTCATCCTTTTTTAACAGCTGGGCGAGGACAGGCTGGGATGTCCTCTAATTTAATATAAACCTGGCAGCGAGATGTGAACATGCAACATTATACCTGATTTAACTCCGACCCGATCGAACCATCTGCTCTTGCTGTGGGGTAAGGTGTCAGTGAACAATGTGCTCTTCTGTAACTGAATTACACTCAACACTCACACAGTGTTATTTACAGTGTTTCCCTGCAATAGATTGCATTTTGTTTTCTTTAATTTCACATTTTATATTTCAGGATGAAGGAAAATAAGGTCCTGATACATCAGCTTAGATTTGATCAGCAGACCAAATAAGTGGAAATAATATGAGAGCAGAGTTCATTTAGATGTAACAACAAGAACAACAACGATAACAGCAACCAAGTATAGCCTTGAAAATTCACTCAGATCTTCGTCATTTCTAAAGCGATACAAGAGACAAATTAATAATGAATAATTTTGCAGATATAGGCACACAAGTATGTTGCTCAATAGGAGTAATAAGGATGAGTTCAAAGTTAAATGTAGACTTGGGTATTGGTTAAAAGATTATAGTCAAGCAGCTTTAAGCTTGATAACCTGTTGTGTTTACAACAATAAAACAATATAGCAGCAAAATGTGAAACCAGAGACGAGGCAACAGCACAAAAGGTCAAATATCTAAATAGGAACAAAGTCATCTGAGAGACTAAATGTGTTAATGTGTGGAATGAGTGTCACAGAACACTTCAAATATAAGGTGTGATACTCTGCTGCTGTGGAATATATCTGTTTAAATCTGGACCCTGAATAAAGAGTTTTATTGTTGCTGTCTTTATTCTTTTCAGTAAAAGACGGAAAAGCTATAAAATAAAACCTGTTAATGGTGAATCATTTGTGGGTGAGCTTGTGCAGGTTTAGTTACTTGTATGTTCAATATGTGCTGTTCCAGCTGTGCTGTAGGTATAGGGCTTCCTTAGAATGAGCTGTAATAATGTAGATGTATAGAGAATATATTTTATATATGTATACAATCATGTATTTGATCACTTTTAAATTTCTAATTTCTCTCTCTCTACTATATATATATATATATATATATATATATATGTATATATAAATGTATACATACTGTATACATATGTATATATTTATATGTTTGTGTGTGTGTGTGTATGTGTGTGTGTGTGTGTGTGTGTGCATGTGTGTATGTGTGTGTAAAGCTGCTCATTGGATATCCTGAAACGATAATAGTGTTTAACCATGTCCCTCGTGGGTTGCCTCACAGCTATGTGGAGCTGAACATCGTCAGGATGGTCAGGGCTACATTCCTCAGACTGGCCGAGCTGTCTCTGAGGCCACTGGGAGCCAGAAAGTGCCCGGGTCAGTTTCTCCAAATTGCTCTTTCAGAGCTTCATTTGTCGATCAGTTGCATCTGGAGAGGCCCGACATTGACCCCTTAAAGTGCTGCGTTGACTTCCTGTGAGAACCCCGAGGGTACATCAGTGAGAACAGAATGTTTTGGGGAAATTTAAAGCTGTTACTTTCAGCCGACATTATGGGTTTTACTTTTACATTTTTCTTTCATTATAGTTTTATCATTTTAGTATTTCATTGATTACATTTGTTGAAGTAGCTGTAATTCAGCTACTGAATGCCGTTGAGCCAATATCAAAATATACGTCTAATATTTTAAATCCACTGTGACTAAATCTTAAAATGACCAAACACATTGTTACTGGATCAGATTGTGAGCTTCATACTTGTTGTATCTTATGTCTGTTGATGTATATGTTATTTAAATCTTCAACTACATTCTTCAATCTTTAGTTTGCCCCTATGTTTTGTCCTCCTCAGATTAAAGCAAAACAATTATATTGAAAATGTAACGTAGGCTTACAGCCTGAGACACCACTGATTTCACCACTTCATAGTTTGAGAAAAGATGAATTAATGGAGAATACTGTGTTAACTTACTGACACTGTCGAAAGATAAATGTGCAGAGTCCACATGCAGCTTGTATGAAAACAACTCTTTACATCCATTGGATTAACATGGAGGTTCTGCCTTATATCGTACCTGTAGAATCAGAACGCTATTATTGATGGCTTTCTAAATTCACCACATACAAGCTTAACTTAGAGTGAACCAACTCTGATCAGCAGAAAGCTAAGAGTTTCCCACCCCAGGGTTACTCAACAGTTTGTTAAATCTGCTTTCTGAAACAAGGCCCTTTGGCGGACTTGTCTATGTTTGTGATTGGCTGCAAATAATGTTTATATTTGTGAACGCGCTCACAGTCAGTAACCTTGGCCTTAACGTTCCCGGTTGTTTGTGCGCCTGCCTATCTCCGGCGACCTGAATCGATGTCACAACCTGAGTTTGCCCTGCAGGTAGCCCCCGAAAAACTCTCCACACTGTCATTGGTGCACCTCCACCTGTTCACTCGGTGACACACATCTGAACTAACTTATCTTTGCATGCTGTATAAGATAATACCATTAGTCCTATTCCACGTTGTCTTACTTAAAACCTTATTTCTTTAGATGCCCTGTCAAAAAAATGAACCCTTATGATCAACATGTTATAAATACAACACAAAGGAATAAATCATCTAATATTTCCCTGTATATAGTGTCTCTCTTTTGCACCCTAGCTGTGTTTGGGTTCCCTTATATCCAGATGACTGGTTTCCATGACAACACTCCTTTCACTAAAATAGGCTCCACCTTTTATCGTACCGGGGAGGTTTTGCACTTGAGCGCAAGAGTGCTCTCCTGCTATACATATTGATCTGGCAGAAATTCCCTATTCTTTATTTGCTCAGTGAATAGACTTTTTTTCTGAATGAGGAGTATTCTTCTGGCATTTCTTTGGATTTGGTCTTTGAAGGTACAATCATGGATGAAGCTTTTATTTTAAATTGTACAGTTGTATTGTAATTTTTGTAAGCAAGTAGCTCACTTCTGTCTGGACATAAGACTCAGAGGGCTTCGGCTGGTTATTGTGGCGCGTGCTGCTGCTGGTGCCCCACAGAGACCGTACACTGCACACACTCTCCTGTCATATATCCATCCATCCAATTAATTTCCCAAACTTGAGTTATTTTTCAAGTCAATGGCAAACAATATATATTTTAGGTTTAGGACTTGTTACACAATCAGGAATGAAGAATATGGTCAGCTCAGTACGTCAGAGTTCTGATGAGCTGCGTGGTCAATTTGTTTTGTTGTATTTTAATTACATTTTTACTAAATTTTTAAATAAACATAAGCAGTCTTCCCTCTCAATAGTAGGTTTGTGCAATTTAATGCACAAATAAATAAACACTTCTTATAGTTCATTTACATGTCTCTCTGGGCACAATTCAGGGATTTCCAGACTATTCTGTTGGGGCAGCTTCATTATCTTTAATTATTCTTGATCAAACTGGTCTGGTTACACCGAATGATTCAAGATACACGATATGAACATGTATTTCAGCCACATAATTTGGATTTTAAAACTACAATTAGAATTAATCCAATTAACATGCATAGCATTTAAAAATATGAGGATGGGGCAAACTAAATCTGTCATGAGATTCTAAGTTATTTATGTTCAACAAGTCGCATGTGTGCACTTCGTGAGCAACCAGCAGCTCCATCTTTTCAGCCAATTCAGTGGATCTCCATAAACATGAGGGGAGGCTAAGAGAGTGCACATATGTTCATCATACTTAGTATTAAGGGAGTGCCGGCCCTCCCTCATTACTCCAGCCTACCAGACAAGCAATTTACATTTAAGATGTTACCTCAGTGCCGTTAAAGAGCTTTCAGCCCTCCTCTCAAAAGACGTAGAGTGTTTCTGAGTGAACTCTATTGCGGGCTCCTTTCAGCTGTTTTAAAATGCTAATCAGCAGGCCTGTTATTCATGCCAGACTTTTGTGAGAGATGTCTCACAGAATAGTATATTAACAACCACAAAGTAAATCACAGTGTATTTCGCGTATGGGTATTTTTTGGAGCATCTAACTTTTTTGTCAATATTATTAACTTTTAAATAATCTGCTTTGTGAAAATGAGCCTGTTCAGACAAATGTATCATTATAAAATGAGGCCAGGGCTGATTGTGCATCCCCTTTTCACTCATTCACTGTGCGTCGCTGCTGTCGAGAGTGGCACAACTGTCATTTTTGCATTGTAAGATTTTGTGTATTGTCTGTTTTTGCCCTATTGTTTTTTGTTTTTGTTTGAGAGCACAATATAAGAGATAAATGTCACACAAAATGTGAAGCTATAATAAATACTTTAGAAGAAATAAATAGGTAGTGATTTCCGACACAGCCGTGGTTTGCGAACATATTTTGGGCCGGATTGTCAAAGTCATTCACAATCATCAACCAGCCCAAATCAGCTAGCGGCCCATTGGCCAAAACATCTTTGTATTTTCAATAGTCTGCTGCAATAGTCTGCTGATAATGGCATTTGTAAAACATTTGCTTTTCCTATAAAGACATATACAATTTCTGCTGTGATGAATGTCTATTATTAGTCATTATCATATGCAAATTGAGGAATGTATGTCATTTTTCTGTTGCATGCTCATAATAAAAGTTTTCACAATGTCTATAAACTATAAGTTCGAAGACTAATTGCACATCAGATGAAATGTTCACTTTACGACTGTCAAAATATTTAAACATCCCTTTGCATCAAGGAAGTGCAAGAAAATTGGATAATTTCCATATTCTCACCGTTTTTGATCCTATTCCAGTCTCCACTGTACACAATGTGTGTGTTTCAAAAGGACAATTGGTGTGACCCACAAAAGTTCTGCAACACAATCCATTCCCATTGTATGTGAAACCAAACTTTCCCATTAAGTGATAAAGAGGCGGTGTTACCGCAATTGTTCTGAAGAAAAGATTTTAGCCTCGAGGAGAATCTATTCACTTTTACTGAGAGGAAGATAATTCAGTGAATTCTGAAACACTAAGACATCTTCACGAGTTTTTGTTGTAACTGATACACCAAGCACACCCATGAAATCCTTTATTTTGCACTCGAGGAGAATGTTTGTGTGTTGTTGGAGGAGATAATTGTAATATGCTTAACGCTCTCTTTTCATCAATCATGGGTGTGGCACCTTTTGCCCCAGAAAACCTAAAGCTGTTTGACATTGGTAAGATATAATGTGGCGTATCATGCCACAAAACCGTGATACACTTTATTTAAGTGGGACATTTCCTGCACATTTTAAGGTTCACACTTGAATTTTGGGTTTATACTAGAGCGTGTTTACATGACTCATACTGTCTGAATATACCTGTATTCACCCTGTTTGTTTTAGCGCCTGTCACTTTAAGCGCCATCCCAAAAACGCCCAAACTGCTCTGATGGGCCTGCAAGCATTGTCCATAGTGCTACAGGCTCACTGAAAATAACACTAGACTTCTGGAGCCAGAGGTGTTGGCTAACTACAGACTCATCTCTAACCTTCCCTTCCTCTCTAAGACCCCTGAGCAAGTCGTCGTAAATCAGATCTGTGAATTTCTTCATCATAATAGTTTATTTGAGGAGTTTCAGTCAGGATTGAGAAAAGACCACAGCTCCGAGACAGCACTGGTGACAATTACAAATGTCCTCCTAATTGTATTGACTCATCTCATTAACCAGAATAAACTGAATTGAATGGTGCACCTTTGCAAAGATGGTTCTCGGGCCTTGAGTGGGGATAGTGATAATGAGCCTTCATGTGGCGTAGGAAGGGGAGTCGACATGTAAATTAGAAAATGTTTGCATGCTAACACATGATGCCGAACAAGGTAGATATTTTAGCTGTATATTGATGGTAACATTGGCCATTTTAGCTTATTTTCATGCGTCTTGTTCACAATTGCTGGCAACTGTGGTCTGAAACTCAAAATCTAGTGATGTAGTTATCAAAACTAAAAAGTTATTTTTTTCATTTCACAAATATCTTTACTTTTTAAATTGTTTTAACTGGCACAAATTACAAGTTCAGCAATCTATATCTCAATGGAAATGAAAAGAAAACATGAGATAAACATACATTCATACTACCTGTTACTGCCTCTCGCTGAACAGGCCGCAAAACACAAAAAAGGGATACAGCTAATGGGGAAAACAAAGGAGGCAAACTATAAAGTTAAATGTATACGCAAATAAGGTGGATTTAATTCAGAGTTAATGTTGAACAAAGGGTGGAATAACAAAGAAAGCAAAAGGAAAATAGGCATCAGGGTCTCCAAGACCAACACAACAAACAAAACTACGATGCCAACTAGAAATAAAGGATACCACTGACCTACCACAGAATAAAGGAAAAACAATACTAAGCTCCCTGTCTAACCATAAAACAGGAGAAAACAGACAAAACAAAAATGGCAGAGAACCCCTACAAGCTTGACTGGTAAACACAATAATGGCGACCTACACCAAGACACCATCACACTAAACAGTCTAAGCTCAAGAGGTGGAGAGAGAGAGAGAAACACTCAATCAGAGGTGTATATAAGCCCCGCCCACTGATTAGCTGATCTCTCTCAGGTGGCGTTGCTCCAGGCGTACCAGACCTGAGAGAGATAGCTCCACCCTCTTCCCGACAGAGGGTCGTCAACGTCACAGGACGTAACACTACTCGTGTATCTGTCTTTTATCTGCAATTGAACAGTTCTAGTTTTGAGCATGACTTGCTGTTTGGCCAACAGGAACACAGTTTTGTTGTATCCATCACCTATTCTCAAAACCTGATCTCTTGTTTCTAACAAAGCATCCGAACAAAGGAGAAAAACTTTAACCTAGACGTCTAGACGTCTTCTGAAAACCTAACGTCCCACTGGACAGGTTGGATTATGTCGAACAATTGACAATGCACTTCATCGCTGAGAAATGACAACCTTTCTGCCATGTAAACCTGATTAATATCCATTTTAATCTACTGTAACTAACACGTATAAAAGTTGTCTACAAGCGGTGTTCTTGTGGTAAAACTGCCTTTTTAGTCACCTCTAAATGTTTGATTCTAAAAGTATAGCTTTGGGGTAAAGTATAATTTTACCACATCACACAACATATTATCTCATCTCTGTCATTATACATATGAAACTGTTGTTGTGTTATTTTTTATTTGTACACAGACTGCAACGGCTTTATGTGTTTCCATTGCATTAAAAAACAGAGGTCAGAGGTTTGAGTGGACCAGGAAACACGTGAGAACCATTTCTGTGTAAAGCTGCAAAAAAGTCTTATGTAGCAAGTTCCAATAGATTTAGCTATTTTTCTAAATATCACTGATGGTGATTATAAGTCAGAAAATTACATGAAATAGAGTTATTTTAAAGATGTGTTAGTATTGTCAAGGAAAGTCAATCTAAGTTTAAAGAGCTTTAAGAGTGCATCTCTCTGGTGTGGGAATGTGAGAACATGTGGGATGAATCGTGAACACTTCCTGATTTATCTGCCTAGAGAGATTTTCACAAAGTTGAATTACACTGAAAGCAGCTTCATTCCTTTTTAAAGACTTTGCATTTCTTTTTAAGCTTGCAGTTATCTATCCATGACACCAGTTAGTTACACTGTGGTTTTAGGAGGTTTGGTTCGCAAAGACTCACATAAATGTCCCCTACACTTTCTGTCGCTCCACTAGTTGGGATGTAGGTCCTCTGCAGGAAGATTGTTGGAGGGTAATGAGCCAGCTGGTGACAGATCTGGGCTGCATCCGATCCTACAGGATGTGACAGGCCTCGAGATGCTCGGAAGGAGGTTGTACAGTATCCCACAGGCGAGGTCCCGGGGTCAGCACCCAGGCTTACAGGATTAACACACCTGCCACCAGCACAATGAGGTCTAACGAGCGCACACTGGAGGCCCCAGTCGGTTAGCAGCAGGCCAAGCGCTCTCTGAGAGGCTCACACCTCAGCGCTGGTTATTGAAGTCCTGGCTCTCGCCTCAATACCTTCATTAGTGACTTCATGGCAAAGGAACAAAGGAACAACAGGAACACAAAGTGACACATTCCTGGGATTACAAAACTCTGAGTCATTAAAATTAAAATAAATTCTTGACGTGCCAGGAATGTGCTTTGACTACCGGAAAAATATGACAATTCAGTGTAATTAATTGATTGAAAAGTAATGTCGACATGTTTTGACATATTAGAGGCATTTGGCTGCCTAACAACCTGCAAAAAAAATTAATTTAATCTAATGAACATTTAAATGTGTGGATATACAGTATATACATACATACTTCGGAAAACATGATACAAATAGCTCAGCAAAAATGTTATTCAGAAAGGCTCTGTAGATAACAATGTAAATACCTGAAAATCTCAATGATCAACCAATTCCATCACAAACAGGTGTCAACCTAATAAACATGGTGTAAGCCCACTGATTGAAAATGTTATTTAAGGCAACAAAAGGAACAATATTAAAATGTAACCATAAATAAACTAACTAAATATTGAGTTTGGATAATTAAGTTTTCAATTCAATTTATTTGTATAGTCCATTTCACAAATTCCAAATTTGTCTCAGAATGTTTTACAATCTGTACATATAGACATCCCTGTCCCAAAACCTCACATCAGATCAGGAAAAACTCCCAAACAACCCTTCACAGGAAAAAGAGGAAGAAACCTTCAGGAGAGCAACAAAGGAGGATCCCTCTCCAGGATGGACAGAACAATAGATGCCATGTGACCATAAGGAATCATTATACACAAATTAAAACACAGTAACAATACAATCAATGAATATGACAGTGTATGAATAGTTGGTAGTTGGCATATTCCACGATCCAGACCTCGATGTGATAACTGTGATTAATTCAAGCAGTGTAGTCTAGTCTCTCTGTTAGTGCTCACTGATTAATACACACGTGCACTGCCTGCAAATACAACCCTAAAAGAGTTTTTTTAAATGTGTTTAAAATTATTAATAATATATATATTATTAATAATAATATATATATATATATATACTGTATATATATATATATATATATATATATATATATATAAAAATGTATATTATATATATATACTGTATATGTATACAACATTTCCACTGAGTCTGCAAAACCATGTTGGCCCGACATTGAACAATGCAGAAAGAAACTGGCCCACTGGAACCTTCTGTTTTGCATTAAGAAACTCAGATTCCTTTAGATTCAGATTAATCTATGCTGAGCAGTCACACAGGCCTCTTACTACACTTTAATTTGAACCTGTTGCTAACAGATGGGAGTATTACATTAATCAGGTTAGAATTGAATTATCAACATGTGTGTAAACACAGCAGCTGCTGACATGTAAAAGTCTCCTGTGAAGAGGGCATTCTTCAATCTGTCATTTCCTTATTTAGACTAAGTTGATGCATGGACTCTTCACGGAGTTAACAGAGTGACATAATGATGATTTAGTGGCTGTGCAGACGTCTCTCTCTCCTGCTCTTGTCATAACACATCAAACACTTGGCTCCGTCCAAGAAGAGCCAGAGTTGGGAGTCCTGCTTCTTAAAGTGCGCTACCTCCCTACTGTTCACCTTCATGACCCCCACGGTTGAAAGTGTCAGATGGCAACGACGCTTCAGTGACTTTAACCTCTGATAACATGACCTGTGAACCCTGTGACGACCCCAGAACAAAAACAATGACATTTCCTTTGTTAGGGTCTGACATGGCTTTTGTTAGTGTGCACAGGGATGTGAGTTGTACATGTATACTCACGTGACAGAAAAGACAGAATTTCGGAAATAGTTTTTGTGATAATAGACAAAAATACGCTTTTATGCCAATCCTCAAAACCCATTGTGTCTTTCACCATTCCAGCTCAGCAAAAAGACTTCACAGACCTCACCTGAAATAAAAGACAAAGGAAGGAGCTCATGTGTTCCTTCCTACTACTACTACTACTACTACTACTACTACTACTACTACTACTACTACTACTACTACTACTACTACTACTACTACTACTACTACTCTGTAGCCTATTATATTTATGCTTGTAACATGTGAGATGTTTTACTTTTATTCCATCAGGTTGAGCTAATTTTTTTCTCCTCCGTGTAACAAAGTAGCAAATGAAAAGAGAGAATATGAGAGAGGAGAGTGCTGCTGCGTGTCAAGAGGAAGGAAGGCCACCATTCAGCAGGTGTGTAACACAGTACATCCTCTTGTTAGACAATGATGCTGCCCTAAATTCAAGACACTTAAGATGACTTGTATATGTGTGTGTGTGTGTGTGTGTGTGTGTGTGTTTTCTTCTTTTACGTCCATCTCTGTGACGACCATTTTGAGTTTCAGACCTTGCCAGACATTTCTGGGAAAATCAGGATAGTTTGCCCTCACAAAGAGCTATTTACTTAAAACTTTATTTTCCACAATATGAACAATTGTCTCTGGCTTTACCACTTTACCTATTGAAACTACACGCTGCTATAACCAAATAAATACATTGCATATAATTGAACTCCAAGCTCTCCCAATAAGTTTATGATTTCATACTATTGTAATTCATGTTGTCATGATTGGAGAACACATTGTGTCATCGAGTGTCAAACCTCGCTTTTTAAGAAACAACATTCATCTGAAATACCAGTACAAGGTCTTCCCCAACAGACTATTTGAGAGTTCATTCTTGTTAGTTTGTTTGTCAGAATCTCAAAGCACGTTTAGAAAAAAAGATGTACCTTTGTAAAAGTGGTCTGATTAAAACCTCCAAACACTTACATTGGCATGAAGGTGATTTGTGATACCTAGATTTTAATTTGAGCCATTTCCTGTCGCCAGTGTGTCAAACTCAGGAACAGGCAGGCCGACATGTGCAATTTGGGGGAACGAAGAGTGAAGTGTCTTCTTTTGTCCAAAGCAGCTGACAGAACATGGAGGCGGTGTGTCCTTAACTCTGGAGGACAAGTTACAGCTGTGAGATGATTTTCTCTGGATAAAGTTCAACAGCAGTCATTCTACACTAACAAACACCTGGGGATTAAAGTGTTAATGTTGTCTGAATTAGACAGTAAAATATCTGATCATCTGTTAGAGGTAGTTTCTGCTTGAGACGTTTGGATATGATGAGGGTTTTCTTTATCGCTCAGTGTCTGGGTCACAGTGATCGCTGAGATGCTCTCAATCTGCAGAAAGATCTCAAAGACCTTTGACTTGTGGCTGCTGTCTCTGAGGTGTTTATTTACATGTCAGAGGGTGTAAAAATGATCGGAGAATCATTTTGGTATAATCTATTCGTTGGTTTGCTTTAATCCTGACTCGAACATCCAAAAAAGATAAAGAGAAACCCATGAGATAAAGTTTCAAAAACAGCTTTTATTTTGATGTCAAAACAACTTTCTTGGTGAGATTAGTACCCCAACAAATAAAAAAATATAATTCTTAAATGGATGGTTCAAACATATGACATTGTTATGATGCCATATGAAGATAAACAAATAGACACCGTATCTGAGATTAGATAGATTCAGTTCGTCATCCATGTTTACTTCAGACTAAAAATGATCCCTGAGACTCTATAGAGGTTGGAACGTGATAAATCCTAAACATGATACATCCTAAACCAGTGACTCCCACACAGGCTGGCTGTCTGAGTCCTGACTGTGCAGAGAACTTAAACCAGTGTCTGAGTCGTCGTCGTCGTTCACACTGTGAGCTTTGGACAAGTCCCTGGCCTGCTCCAGCCACTCGTCTTTCCTCTCCAAAGTGCTCGTCATCCCTATCGTATCCTCTGTCCCGTGGCCACATCTCTCCTCGCTGACAGTCCCTTCCTCTTCATCCAAAGTGTTTATTTTCTCCAGCAAATCTCTCATCTCCTTCTCCCTCGCTCCGCAAAGCTCATGGGTCAGCTCTAAATCGCTTCTAAAAGCTTCTAAATCCGCGTTGAGGCGCAGACTGACGTATGCACTCGCCTCTAGTTGTGTTCTGGTCCTCTCTTCTTCCCAAAACAGCTCCTTTTCTGACGAGGTGTCTGCCTCGCTGCTGGCCCGGGATGGTGCGCCCTCGCCGGGCTCTGCGTCCTCGCTCTGCAGCAGCTGTTTCCTCCGCTGCATCCAGCGGTGGTTCAGCTCCTCCTGCACCTGCACCGTGAGCATGTCTATGAGGGCCTCATGCTCCCACAGCTCCTCTCGTAGTCGAACCACCTCCTCACACCGCCGGACATACTCTTCAAAGTTGGCGAGAGTTTCAGTCGAACACACGTTGTCTCCATCTCGACCGGAAGCCGCCGCAGCATCCACTGAATACGTGTCCTGTACATAATTAACCCCGTGTCTTTGCATTCGGTCACAGTGCACCTTTGCCTCGCGCGTATCGATGTCCGCGTCCAGCTCGGTAATCCTCTGGATTTGCTGTCGGATTGTATGATCCTGAGAAATCACGAGATGGACCAAAGTTTCCATCTTTTCCGCAGTGGACGCGTTTCTCTTCACTCTCTTTCTTTTGATCTTCTCCAACTTTCGGAACGCTTTCCTGACGACCCGACGTTGTTTCTCGGGTGGGATGCCCCCCGTGGGGGACCGTGCAGTGCCATGTGTAACACGGGGGCTGTGTTTGCTGAGCACCACACGCGCCTCCGCGCTCCGGGCTCCGTGATTCGCCAAAGACGCCTCGCTTTTCACCAACACGAACTTCACGTTCTTCTGCTCCTCTCCCCACGCGAGCCAAAGGCGCAACAGCTTTGTTTTGTTGGGTAACATCCTCTCGAAACCTCTCCATTTTTCCACGATGCAGTAGGACTGTGGGCAGGCAGCTGTGCAGAGGCCGTGCTGTGAGTTCTGGTCCTCCAGAAGCACTTTGACCACATCAGCGCAGGTCGTGCGCTTCGACAAGCCAAAGACAAGTTTCTCCTCTCGGCAGACCCACAACGAGATCCTACTGCCCTCCGCCTCCATCAATAATGTCTGCTAACCTGTGTTTCTTCTTAATAGCCAGTCCATACAACTTAAATTCGCATGTCAGGAGCAAAGCGCAGTCGTGTCATCTCCTCTGTGCGCGCGCGCTGCGTCCCGGATGCGAGATGTTGCTGATGGAGCAGAAGGTGTGAGGGTCCCATGTGTCCTTCTGTGCACTGCCCTGAGGCCAAATGAAGGACTGCCCTCACGAGCTCTGCTGTGATCACATGACTACCACCAGCAAGCGTCAGCAGTTGTTATTTTCTGTGACATGTTGGAGGTTTATGATGGTTATTGTGTTTCCAATGCTCTTTATGAAATGTCAAAACGGATCCTCACACCGTTTACACTTCGTGAACATGTGTCATAAAACATGCTCAATTTGGATTCAAATGTAATTGAGTGGACAACACAACATATCATTATACATACATCATGATTAAAGAACATCAAACAAGTATAGCCCCTATTAAAGCTGAGTATTATCCCAAGTGGGAAATATGTTTTCTAAAGAGATGGAAATAAAAATGTTCTGTATGAGATTTTCAAAAATATCTTTTTGGGGTTCAAGTTTTGGTTTCTTCTGGACTCCTGCGGGAAACATGGTTTCTTTCTTCTACAGTACATTTTGCAGTGTTAAAATAACACTTAAATAATTACATTTAACACTATTGCTGAGTGGATATGGTCCCAATCAGAATTTGAATTAAATTAACTCTAAATAGAGTAAAGATGTAACACTACCTAACACTGTTAATCAAATGTAACATTCAGTCAGTGAACATATGGTCCCTTATCCTTAGAGTGTTAAAGTAACACTGAACATGGTGTTAAAATGTCAGAGTTAACACAACTCTGAAAGAGTTATTATTCTACATTGAGAAGTGTTAATTTTACACTAGTGGATTGTCAAATGTAAATTGCCACTCAGACGAGTGTTAATCAAAATGAACACTGTAATGTAATCACTATGTTCAGTGTTAGATGTAATTTGTCTGAGGCTTTTATCATAAGCTACTTTCGATCATATAGACTTACAGCATTGCCAGAGGGAGTGTTTAAGGGTTAAGAACACATCGACTAGGGCGGGGTTTGAACCCCCTGACAAGTCAGATCTGCTAACCGCTGACCCATAGCGGTTCTTTAACACTTTGTAGATAGGGACCATATATTTACTGGCTTACTACCGTACTCTTCAATGTTACTGTGAAGCTTTTGAAGCTCGGTCACGTTAGCCGTCTGTAATTCGATATTTCAAGACACAAAAACATCTTGAGTGTAAGTTGAACTCAGTAGAGTTATTATAACATGCTGCTGCTGCTGAAATATAAACATTTGATATAAAAAAAAGTGATTTAGAGAAACTTACTGCAGTCTTTTCCGAATTAAAACGCCCGTGATGAAACTCAATTTGAATGGAGAAGGAGGGGGCGGAGCTTTACATAGAGGGGGCGGAGCTTTCCAGAGTAACAGTGAAGTTGTCGTCACTGGGGTTTTTACTTGCTCTCGTTGTAATAACTCTGAAAGAGTTAATATACTTTGACACTGAATTTTTAACACTGGGGAATTTACGGTGTGCTTGTGTATATTTACAAATAGTAAATATACAGACAGTTAACTATAATAATACTAATAATCATTGTATAGTTAATATAGCACCATTTTGAAAATATGAAATGTCGCCCTTACAAAGGTAAAGCTATAGGCTAAAGTAAAATTAATCGGCACCAGAGTTAGGCCATAGCAAATAAGAAGGGGAGAGAATGAATGAAGAAAGACCAATTAACCAAATGTAACACACAACAGTCAGTGGAAACGGAAAAATAAGAAATGCATTAATAAAAGGATTTAAATAATAATGTTAACACACTGAGAACGTGAGCTGTGTTTGTGTGACAGACTGATTCCCCTGTAACTCCATGTCTCTCTAATTGTCCTTACTGAGTTAACATTGACTTTATATGCTGATATCTTTCAGAAGACACTCCTTTTAAAAATATGAAATGTGATGGTGTTAACATAACAACTAGTGTTGAATAGTCCTCTACAATTTTTTTATTTTTTTTATTTGACCCTTGAATCTGTATCATAAATGCAACCGCAGGTTCTGATTCTGTACATTGTAAACTGTCAACGGTGACATACTTTTAATTAATTCAATTTAATTATTATATGATACAGAATGAAGGAAAAAAACAGTTTATTGTCGAGCAGCCACCAAGGCTGGCAGACGCACAAAGAGGCTTTCTGTATAACATGCTGGATTACACTTTTGTGCTCCATGATCTGAATATTCAGGGTCAGTTTGCTTCGGTTCAGTTGTGTGAGAGGAGATAGATATTTTATTGTGTAAATGACACTTTCAGATTGTAGAGAGGATAGCGGAGTGTTAAAAAAGCCAAAGAAAAACGGGGGAAAAAAGAGTATTAAGTGATTGTTGGATAAGTGCGACTGTGCTGCTTTGCTTGATCTGTCCTTGATACTCTTTGATAATGTACAAAGGAAAGGGATGTCTTTTAAAAATGCTAGAATTCATCATTTTGAGCCTGGTAGCCTTTAGTTCATTCATCTTATTACGTCTCATTGACAGTTTCATATTTCAGCTTTAGTGGTTTCTGAATGTTTAGATTTCAAAGCCCACTGCTGCTCATCTTTGTCTTCCAGAAAGGTCCGATGTCCAGACTTATGTGGGGTTGTCAAGGCTGCTGCTTATTTGAGGCCTATTGTGACCATGCACTGTGCACTCTGCTTGTGTAAGAAATGTGTCAGCTTCTGCTCAGGCATCTTGTGGTGTTACAATCTATACGATTGTTTTTTTTCTTAGGGCTTTAGAGGATTACTTTGTGTGTGAGAGAGAGTCAGTAATGGTTGGTGTAGTCTGCAGAGTCTCGTCAGATCAGAGCCAAAGAAACTCATTCGAAACCTGGAAGCACTCAATCCTCTAAATATGTCATAATTAAAATAAAGTGTTGTCAATCTTTACCTCTTTTTGCACTGTTGATAATATTCAGCAACTAACAAGAGTGAAATAGATTGGAAAATTGGTCCAACCAAAAAAACACGCCCCGTGTTGCTCAGTCTTTTCCAATGAAATGAGCTTTCCCAACCCGCCAGATGGTTTTCTACAGTGACATTAGCGTGTTATCTCATGACATCTTGAGAACAAAGCTGCAGTGCGACGTAAGTAGACAAACTGACAGCTCGTCCCTTTGAAGAGATTCATCTGAATTATCACAATGAAGGTAAACAACAAACCCAGGTCTTCATTCTTACAAGCTGGTCGGGCACAAACAGGTGTCTGTCCAATCAGTTCAGGATAAGAAACAGTCACAGATACCAACGTGTCTTCTTTTCTATTTCATTAATTGGTTTCTGTCGAGATGTATACACAATTTCAACAAATATACAAACAAAAGCTTTTTGAATGTTAACAACCATTAAAAGACATGATTTTACCCTCAAGTAAATGACTCAGGGTCACTCAGAGTACACCCATGTGCATATGTAAAATGGCCTAGAACTACATAATACAGAATACATTATTTTGCTGGAACTCCCTGCAATTCAAGAGTTATTAATCTAAGTGTAAAGTGATTTATAAATGACCACTTAGTGGTGCTGTATTCTTTAAAAATATTCAGATTTCTCCTGGCTTATGGGCACCACTTTCTATCAAAAGTAATTGATCAGATTTTCTGCAGAACAAATATTTGGTTTGGAGTCCTTCCACATGCCTTTAGAAGTGAACTCACATTTGGGAAGAACCCTTATTGCCTCTTAAGGTTTATTACAAACCCCAGAGAACACACTGATATAGTTAAAACAGTATCTGACAGTTTGATTTGATCAATGATGTTTGTAATCAAAGCAGGAAAACAGGGAAACATTTTACATTTTAGTCGACACGCTGATATCTGAATAATTATTGGTTGAGCTTTTTAGTATTTGGTCTAATGTGTTATGTGACTGAATTTGAATTACACGTTAGATACTATTTACTGATGCCTCAACTAATGGGTTAAACTCAAAATTAAACAATGTCTCCCTCTGGTGATGGTTTCTGTTACTACAGCTGGATACATACAACTATGATATAGTTGTTTAACATGTGAAACAGGGACACAGATGGTTAAACATAAAGCAAGTGACCGGCTCCATCTCCGGTGGAGCGGAGGTGTCTGCACCTAAAGAGTTAGATCAGGCCTCAGTTCTACAGAATCCGGTAACACTGCGTCCTCAGCAAATACTCAAAGTGTGCGGATTGCTTCAGAACCATGAGTGTTGAAGTGACAACAAAAGCAAGCAATCTATTTTCAGATTTATTTAACTTCAATATTGTATACATACAAAGTATCTAGAAAGCTACAAAAAAAAAAACTACTATTATCAAGAAGGCATCATAATGTTACGGAGCAAAGACAAGACCCGATGCAGAACACAGAAACATAGCAGAGCTCCTTTTCTCTCCTTTGTCCAACACTTTACTGTCATGGGTACGAAAAGATATCACACATCTGTACCGAGAAAAGCTAAGATATATAATTTTGTACAAAGCACCTTTTTACAAAAACAACAAAAAAACGAGTCTGCACACAAAACCCAAATGTGTGCATGACAACTATATGTGAGCTGTGTGATAAATCACTTTAAAGCCACCATCTGAAAATGGTCATAAAACAAAAAGGTACCAGTACCTACTCTTTCGACAGAATTACAAATAACAAGAGCTAAACTGCTGATATGTTTATATCATGATTCCTCGACGTGGCTGATTTTTATTTTTTTTATGTTTCCATTTTCTCCTCAAATAGTCCACCAGACATTCGTGCCGTCGAAGGCATCAGTCCTGCTGTTTTAGTGTTGAACCAGCAGTGCAGCAGCAACATCACCATACCATCTTATTGGGCTTGCAATATACAGACAATGTCATCACGAAACCAAGTACAACTGGATACGAGTACATTAAGAACACATCTCACTAAGTAATCAATAAAAGTGAACAGATACACAGGGTAACGTAAAGAAATGAAAGCCTATTAAAAGTCCACAGTGTCCACAGGACCGTGTTAAAATACTGAATGATTGACTGAACTTGATCTGCATTCACCAGAGACATTGTCTGCAATTATATAGAGCTTATTTCTTTAAAATACTTTATAATTGTATGAGTAGCTGTAGTCCTTATGGTGAAAAGCATTAACCTTGACGGCCTCGTCCACACTAGCACCTGTGAACAAATGTGTTTCTAAAACAGCATCTCAAACAGGTTTTGGATACAATTTCCACCACATTAAAAGTTATACAATTTGTAGTGTATGATCATTAAATAAAGTTCCCTTTTCGTTCTGAAAGATAAATTATAGAAGCTAGGACATCACAGCTGTCGCTGCATCACCAGCGGTAACATTGTGATGTTTTGTACATGGTGCGAGCGCGCGGATGCAGGAGAGAGGAAACTATGTTTCCCCAAAACTTTTTTAAAAACACACTTGAACCTGCAAGTGTGCGCGGAGCAAACAGCTGAGGTGTCCGTACGAGTTGGCGTCCTGCGGGTCAGTGGCTGTACATCATCGGCAGGTCTTTCAGTCGTTGACCTCAAGCAAAGAAATAGCTTTTCTTCAAATACATCATTTGTGAATCAATGAAAATTAATATATCATTTATCTTTTTTTTTAACTGGTAACCAACTTTCCTCCTGCTGTCATAATAATCCTTTAAAAAAGGCAATGTGGTGATTGGTTTAACTTGTGTCTCGTTTTTGGTCTAGCAACATTAAATTTGAAATTTCCGTTTGAGCTTTTAGAAGCTGGACATTGTATACCGAAGGCACTTCCTTGCTACCATGCAGGACAGGACAAAAGATTAACTGTATCTCTGTATTTTTGGTCTTTTACAACAAGAAAGGCAATCAGTTTGTGTTTATAGTTCACTCTTAGAAAAAAAGGCTGATATTTGAGGAACATTTACAGCGTTAGAGGAGAATATAACCTGTGGTATAACTTCAACATAAGAGAGCTGCATCTGACGTCAACACAAACTGTATTTCTAGGAGCGTACCAAATGGAGGAAACACAATGTCGCAGATGTAAAGATGTACCGAGTCACGTAGTCGTGAGTTCTTTTTGTTTGATCCGCACAATTGATTTTAGACTGAAAACAAAGCACAGGGTAATGTTGGTGTATTCTAAGGCACTGTACATCCACACTTTGGCAGATGAGATTGTGACTTTCGTACACAACGCAAACATAAAAGAGTTTTCCTGCGTGGAGATCACAGTTTACGGGGCATCTTTTGGAGTTCTCACAGCTATACCATGTTTAAGGCTGGGGATCGGTGTAGGCCACAGAAACATGAGAACATAGTGTGAACCTGAAGGCAGCACCGCTCTGGTTTGAAGCTCTTACACCGGCAGCCCAGAGGAGAGCGATGTTCTAAGCCTCTACGAGGGCAAAGCCGCGGTGTACTAAACAAAGGCCTTCTGTCTAGACGTGATTTATAATGTGCTGATTATTGAAAATGTTGTTCTAAAACCCACAGCTTGAACAGAAAAAAAAAAATATTAGCATCGCTAAGGCAAGTCCAGGCGGGGGAACAAAGTGCTTTTGGATAAGAGGAGAGACTGTTTGGAGTAATCTTCCCAGTACTTACACCTGTCTAAAATCTCAAATCCTCCCATCAGTTGTCAGAGAAAAGACTTGTTTGCGGCACAGAAACGCTGAGCAGTCGGTAAGACTTTCTACATTTAGGGAGAAGATGCAGGCAAAATGTTTTTTTGTATTTTCACAGTGCAATAATTCTGTTGTTAGTTTCTAAGACTTGGAGTGCTTCAACAGGGATAAACATACCACTGAGAGCAGAGTTTTCATGAACACATAGCAGTAATTCAGCAATATTCATAACCACTAGCTTCCAACTGTTCACGTTGTGTTTTGTTAGTGAAGGTTCTTTGGAAAATCTATTGGCTGTGGGTGCATGACTGTATATCTACAGTATATACACTCACAAATTATCAACTACGGACGCACGAGAAACACTCAAACATATTACACAGACCACACCAGGCTGCTGAAAGAAAAGGCCAGTATCCTTTTTTTCTTCTGAATCTACATAACAAAGCAGAAGAAGACAACACAAATAGTTCCATTTACTAAATTAATCTAGTAAATTATCTTTAAACGGCCACATTTATATCCAACAGCGACCAACTCAACATCTTTTAAACGAGAATCCTCGTATTTAAACACAAAACAACTGTACCGCAATTCACAGCTGCAGTCAAATAACAAACACTTTATATTAAAACAAATGTAGAACGACTGACTTCACCCAATACCATGACCAAAAAGCATTGTAGGTGTGACTTTCAGGTAGAGGCACTGCCACTTGTCTTGAGGTTGGTAAGTCCATGAAAAGAGTGTGTGTGTGTGTGTGTGTGTGGGGGGGGGGGGGTTGGGGGGGCTGGGGGAGGGGACGCTCGGAGCCCCTCATTCCTTTACCAGTCTGTAGATATGATGCTGGGCGCCGTGCTCACTGTTTGAAACCTCGAACACACACGCCATACACAGCAGCGTCTCCTGGGTGTCCCTGTTCGTCACCACCTGCGAGAGAGCAGAGCAGTATTCAAGGAGTGGCCATCTTTTTATAAACCGTGAACACAGGGGTAGAATCAGAGGGCCAGGGGTCTCGGCTCCGGATAACAATCAGAAACGCTGTTCAAATGCTGTCAACTTCTAACGTTACATTTGGACATGTTTCCTAAAACCCTGCGAGTTTGTAAATGCCAACTCTCTGGACTGGATACACTTTGGAGACGGTGACATCGTTCACTGTTTATACCTGCATTCTGTATATTGACAAAATACATACATCTCAAAGAATACATGTGGTAAATGACAATAGAAACATCTACAGTCTACAGCTTTCAGTTACTGGGTTGAAGTTAAAGGGTTAAACCAGGTTCATACTTATATTTGGGGTTTCTCCAACAATATTCTAATACGCTTTGATGTTTAAAAACACCTAATTGTCCTCACAATCCCCCCCCCCACACACACAGACACACAGACACACACACACACACACACACACACACACACACACACACACACACACACACACACACACACACACACACACACACACACACACACACACACCGTTACTTCACTGATATGCATCAGTTTTAGTCCCTCCTGAATATTTCAGAGCTTTTGAAGATGCTTTAGAAACAGATATGAGGTGCTCATTAATCTATTGTGATAGTTTCCAACATGATGCCTTAGGAAACGCCTCTTGAAGCTAGAATGAATATCAATCTTCAGCTTGAGATGCATGTGGGCCCTGGTGGCCCCCCATGTAAAGATCTATGCCGATCTTTTTATTTGTTTTTTGCTCTCTCTGGAGTGCTGAATGATACTTTAGGACCACATGTGATGGATAATAACAGGAGTTTCTCTCCCACTCTTATCCTCCCTTTCCCCCTGCAGATAATGAGGCTCCTCACACTGCGTTTCATCCCCTGTGGAATGAGAGCAATGCAAGAACAAGAGGAACACATCTCAAGGCTCTGTCAACCCCCCCAGCCCACCAACACACCCTGACAGCGAGAAAAGAAGAATGAGAGTCCTGGAGAGGCCTCTCGCCCACTCAGGTCAGGGTTGTGATTACCAATAAGATAGTGAAGTTCTCCAGCACGCTGTTCATCATATATTTCTCTGGCAGATGTTTTAGTTTATGGATGAAGTTGATCATGTATTCACACATGGGAGACCGACTTATCCGGTAGACAAAGCGTCCATTCTCAAACCGCGCATACTCCGTCTGAGGAAAAAGAGAACACAATGTATTCAGTAAAATAGTATGTGACCTAAAGATATATTGGTGTTGTGTGGAAACGTGTTGTTATTCACATCCTTTAGTCATTGTTCTGATTCACAGGAAGAAGAGACTGGAGGGCATACCTCGACTTTCTCAACCACCTGCTTGCCGAAGGAGCAGACCTTGGTTGAGCACGTGATGGTCATGTTCTCCGAGCTCTCGTACTGACTCGTGACTCCGTAGAAAGATCCACTATCATCTTGAATGTTGCAGTTCAAGTCCGCCTGGGCGAAAGAGGAACATAAAAATGAGCTGTCAGTGGCAGTTAATATATGTATTGTATTACAGGTATTGAGTTAAATAAAAAATGCACAAAACCACAATATAAAGAGGTAAATAGAGTGTATTAAAATGAATAAAATCATAGTAGTGACAATGAAGACGAGGTGTACAGGAGAAACGTTGTGGACCAAATTAATTGAGTAATTATGTCTTGGTACAGCAACCTTCGTGAGGAAGTAAAAACAAGCCGGTGTGTATATTAATTATTTGGATGTTAACAAACAATTTAAAACATTTAATTATCAAGAATCCCAGTGAATATTTGTAATTTCCATTCATGTGGACTATTTGTAACATATCCAATGACATGTTAAAAAGGATAATATTTCGCAAATTTGTTTACATAAATAAACACTCTAGATATAGAAACCCTTGGGCTGATGTTTTTAAAGATCTCTGATCAAAATCCTTCATCAGGACGTTTTACAGTTGAAAATAGCATTCAGCACTCTCTGGTGGACAAACTATGTAATGGAGACTGTTTTTAAATGACCTCAAACCTCGTCTGACACTTTTGTTCTGCAACTTCTTATTTAAGCTTTCAAACACCAAAAACAACATATCTGCAAAAAAGACAAATATTGGCTGATACACCAGTCTGATCGAGTTTTTTTCCTTTATAATAATTGTGAGCAGGTTTTGATCATGTTGTGTATTCACAATATAGAAAAGTGACACAACTAAGTAAGTTAAGAGTCCTCTAAAAAAAACTTTTTAAATGTGCCATTGATGCACACAACTTTCCAACAATGCAAAACACAAAGGAAATGGAGGAGCTGCGCACGGCTGATGATGGTTAAAAACATATCTTTAGTTTTTGAAGAAGAGAAATGCTTTTTATTGAACCTGCAATATAATATTTCTATATTTTACCACTTGGGAGCAGCAGAAACAAGTTGTGAAAACAAGATCATATACCTCTAAAGTTGATATGGAATATTTACACCTTCATTTTTTGGTCTCTATACCAACTCTTGGTTTCTTGAATACTACAAAGACAACACACATAAAGACGAGCATACAGTTCATGTAGAGTAGACTGTATCCAGGATGAAATTGGAAGAGGAAGTCAGAATTTGGTTTAAATTTGGTGGAATCTAAACAAAATATATTGTCTAAGCTGTCAAAATTAAACATGTACATCGCATATAACATTTCAACTTCTCAGCCACATATGAAAAAGCATCTAATGTGTCCATATTGGAAGCACTATTGTAAACTAAATGAGAACTAAATGAAGTAATGTAAAAAGACGGATAAACAAGGTGGAACCGGTCTCCTCCGGGCGTGCAGCCTTTCTATGGCCCTGAACATCCTGTTCATTATGGATTCAAAAAGAGGAGACATCCCCCTGCAACATTCTGCTCCTTCATTAAGCAAAGCAGTTATACATTCATTATTGTGCAGATTCTGTCTTTCATTTGAAATGTAGATTGGTCGGTCACTTCAAAAGGAATTTGAGGGGACTTGGTCCAAGTGCATGCGGGCCTACTTTGTTGGCGGCCGCTAGTTAGCATTTTGCATCAGGGAGGAAATACATGCAATGTTTAACAGCCATTAGGAGTGCAACCAGGTCACTCCATTGTTTGGATATTACATTGAATTAGTGACTGCTTTGATCAAAAGCTCTCCTGCTATGCAAGTCCAAATATAGCCGAGTGCATTCTGCAAACATTAAGAGAGCAATCTCCTCTGTGTAGACTGATTATGCCCAATCAATGAAGACAAACCTGAGCAGAATGTTCTTGATTCTGCCATTAAACATTTCACAATGATATTCATACTGACGTGCATAGAAATACAATCCAGTTTGAACACTGCCGTTTTATACGATACTTCTCAATCCTCTGGATGTAACACTTACCCAGAATTTTATAAGGAAGAAGGAATTATGGGGACCTTTTCCATACAGCTCCTTCAGTCCTCCTTTCTTTTCTGGGAATTTGTCATAAATCTGACGAATGTCCACAGACTCCAGCAGGGAGTCACTGTAGGAATGATTTGTCTGTCCGATATGTACAAATAGGTGCTTGTTGTACTGAAAGAACAGATGGATAGTATTAGAAACATACTCAATGTAAAATAGTGTGCTCCGTTTCACATTATATAAAAAAAATCAATGCATCAATATTAAGATAGTTATCAAAACACAAAAGTTTACTATACAAAATGAGCCAATTCTAACATATTAACGCCCATAATAAACATCTGGAATCAGATTGGGAACAATACAACCTTGTAACTAGGCAACATTGCCTTGTATTCGTCTGTCTGAATGGTTTTATGATGTACAAAACTCAAATTCTTTAAGCTTAGAAATTGAGAATATTTTCGTTAGCAAGAAAGCCATGAAACTGCACATCTCAATACAGTTGAAGATAGAAATATCTGTGTCTTAAATTAACAAACCCATACAGTAAAAAAGACATGAAAAGCATTTCTGCATCAAAGGCAAGTACAATCAACATAAATTGACAAAATGGAGGGAAATGTGGGAGCTTACTTTGTATGTGTTCTCTATTCCATCAATTCTTTAACTAAGAATATTTGGATTTGCTTTATCAAAGTGTGATAAGTGCTGTGATCTGTTTAACCTCAAACCCACGATGCATAGCAAAAAGCAAAAAGAGAAGCACATCAGAGAATAACATTTGATCTTCAGAGGTTCGTCGGCCTCGTCGGGACCGCATGAAACCCGGTGGTATTGCACTTCAGTTTAAAAGCTCACACAGCAGCACATCCAGCAAAGAGCCTTTAGGGCAAATGCAACAAATTCAAGTATCAAGCTGAATGGAAAATTAATGGCTGTTGTCATGCCGTAGTGATACCAGATAAAGCGCTGAGGAAAATGTGGACACACATTTAAAAATTGCTAAAGCAAACCCCAAAAATGTGAGACTTGAATATGTCAACTCACACTCTTATTTTGGCATGCATACCGTTTGGGCATTTCTTTTAAAAGGTACTGATTAATATACAGTCCTGTACTATGTCTGCAGGTGTTCGTGCTGTGTGTCCCTACAGGCCGGGCGTCTCCCCTCTCAGCGTGCTTTGGCCTCCTCTCTGCTGACTCCCAGTGTGTTCACGGAGGAAAGGACTGGATGATGAGAGGTGGGAATGAACGCCAAGAGATAGTGACGTGTCATGCTTTACTTGAAGGCTCCACTCACTGTCTCTGGGTCTCTCTGTTGCTCGAGGAAGGCGGAGAACTCCACCTGTCGGAGTTTAGACGTACCGATGGAACGGCCCTGCCACGCCGGTGCTGTCGGAGCTGGAGCTGCTGTGGTCTCGTAACCTACGGCAACGTCACAATAACACAACATTTTGTCTCGTCTGTGGGTTGTTTTACAATACGGATAGATTAGGTGGATATTAAGACATGATTACAAAACATAATATATCAGAGATACTGTTTGATGTCAGTATTGTCCTGGTGTGGTTACTAGCTACTGCCCTCTTTATTATATAATAAATTCTCAGCAAGTCACAAACTGTACAACTAAAAAGGAAATATATATTTATGTATACATTAGGATGTACATGTCCTTGAAACCGTTTTACGGTCATAGCAGTCCAACACTTAGGGGCATTATATTCAGATAAATCTCCAATGTGAATGCTTTATTTTCAACTTTTACACAAGATTATTAAATGAAAACCAATCCTAAATCACAAAAAACACTTAATAATAATAAGTATGTGGTTTGTGCTTATTTTGAATTGGAAGTTTAGTTTTAAAAGAAGAAACAAAACTTCCTGAATGAGGTTGAATATGTTGAATGTAAGGAATAAAAGAATTTATAAAAAAAGGAAATGTTATTCCAATTACAATGAAATCTTAGCTGCTCACAAAATTTTAAGGAATTCAAAATATGAATTTTAAGAATGCGAATAAGAATTAGGGCAATTTTCATAAAAAACGATGAACTATAACTAATAATCACTCGAGGTGTGTGGCAGTCCCCTGCCTGTATTATCTTATGTTGCTGTGTTCGGAACATTTCTGGGCGTCAACCTCTATATAAACGGTGCCACATCGTAAGCACGCATCCAAGAGCAGGCTACGAAAATGGCCAAAAAAACATATATAGTGAGATGAACACAGAAAAAGGCTTGTTATAAAGCTAGCGTGAATCTGGGGTTGGCTTTCACCTGCTGGCGACCACCATAGCTATAACTGGGGTCCAAAGTATTTTAATCTCTCTCTATCCACATGTTCATTTAACAGTGTTAATCTGCCAATGTTCACAGTAAAACTAAAAACGAACAGATTCAACAGCGACAAATATTTTTGTAATGCTTTTTACCGAGTAGAGGAATGTTCATGTGGGGATGGAGCAAGTTTGAATAGTTAGAGCATTTTACTATGTGGTGCACATTATTGGATCTTTGTCCAATTACCAAAGTGTGAGGTTGCATTTAGAATAGTTCAGTTCCAGCAATTATACAACATGTCTGTTTTGGGTCATCTTCTTCTTAATAGTTTTCGAATCAGGTAAATTCTTACTTGAAATGGCTGTTGTGACTGGCTGGATGGGATAGGCTTGCTGGGTGAACGGCTTAATACTGGAAGAGAGAAAGACAGACCCATAAGCATCCTATATTACCGTTACATCTTTTGATTTAAGGTAGTTTTGTGAATTCAAGTTTTCTCAGATGAAGTTTCATACTTACTCTTGTGAGGATCCAGGCTGACCAGCCGATAACATACCCTGCCATAACTGGAGATTTACATAAATTAATAGAAAACAAACAACAGAGAACGTACAACTGTAATCAAAATGGACCATCGCTCTGTGTTCGTAGGACGTAGTTATCTTGACTAACACTCCATTTGATATTGTGCTTATCTGATAGTAGCAGTTATGCAGAGCCGTGGTGTGTAATGTGATTTGGCGCGCGTGTCGCTGTGGTTGGCCTCATGGCCGCCCCGGGTGAAGCTGGACAGGATGGATCAATAGTGGGGTGTCGACAAGGCTCTTACCCCTGCTCCCGGGAAGGCTGGGCGCGGGATGCCTGGCAGGCCAAGCTTGTTGTGAATAGCCGTGGCAGAAACAATCTGAGCCGAGGACATGGAGGCCATGCTCTGGAGGGCTTTGTCCTTCACGGCTTGGTCCTTTAACAGCAGTCACAAAAGGCTTAGCACTCGCACAGAAGGGGAAGGTAGGGCATGTGGCAGAGGTAGAAACAAACAGACTCCAAACAACACGCTAAAAGCTTCAGCGACCTCTTTCACAACAGTAAACTGCAAGCGGGTTAAAAGAGGATGCATGTACATCACTATTTAAGTGTTTTCTACTGGAATGTGCTGAACAAGGACAATTCAATTCCAATATACAATGTAATATTTGTGGTATGCACTTGCACAATAGTTTACTTGTTGACTATCAATACAATACTGTCAAAATCTAATAAAGCAGCATTTCTATGAAGGCTGTGTTTGTCTGCAAGTCAAAACACATCCAAACAGTGTCAGGAATGACTCAAGTAAAACTGTTAGACTCTTGTCCTACTTAATTAATACACTTTCCCTTTACTGGTTAGTTCCATATATCTTTGGACAAGTGGTTTTAAAATTATCAGGACATATCAAAATGTCAATGGTAAATTGCATGTTGTTTTTGATGTAGTCCTTTGTTAATGAGTCATATAACATATACAGTCATACTGAACCTTCTACATGCAGGTACTGCATCAGAGTGCACATCTGGAGAAACCATACGCACAACAAACCTATGCAGAATCAATCACTGGTGGCAGAAGCTAAAGGTAAGCATGCTGGTGGAGCAGAGTCAAGCTACAGTATGATGACACGATGAGAAACCACTAAACTGGAAAACACCGGGCAGCAGCTACTGTGTCGCTACGGCAGGAGAACACATGCAGGACGAGCAGCTGAGGGTGAAAGAAGGCCCGAACGAAAGCAAAGACAAGAAACAGGAAATGAATACTTACCATGCTCGTAACCTAAATGTAAAAAAAACAAGGTTTTGTTGTATATTAATTTATTGTGATTAATTCAACATTTATTAATAAAACTGTTAAATCTGCATGACAAAGTCCATGACCTACAAATCAACAAAAACAGCTTTTCAATGTGTGACACAACCCCACGCACAATGAACACTTTGTGAAATGTCTCTCTACAAATCATCCTCGGTTTCTGTGGCGAACGTCTTGCTGTCTGTAATTTTCACAATCTGATCAGTAGTCATCACTCAAGACAAAACAACAGAACAAAAACACAATGACCGAAATTTCACAAAAATGCCACCGACGAGACCAGAAACAGCAGGTTTTCATTGATGCCCCCTGGAATGAAGGGCACACTTGTGTTCTCTGCCCCAACACTCTAATTTGCTTTAAATGAGGAAAAGACTGGGATTCATACAAAAGCTGTCTGTTTCTCCTCAGACAGCCGCCTGTGCCCTTGAAAGACCAGCCAAAGCTGCCTGTCACACACACACACACACAAGGGGTCATTATTCATGTTGGAGCAAAGTGTAAAAGTCAACACAACACATGAAGTCGGCTACCCACGAAAAGAAGAAAAAGGCACATGGGTGGGGTGTCCTTTGGTGTACAAGCATTACTTCACGAGAAACATGAAATTACAGGTCAATATTATTCAAGATTATTTCACAATGAATTTGTCCCATTTTAATCTGCCATTGGGAGAAGCTTAGTAGAGGGATTTTAACATGATTCATGGTTGTGAAACAATCGACGAGAACGCTCTGAAATGACGACATCTGAACTGGGAGAAAGAAAAGCGTCTGACAGCCATGGCACTGGGAGGAGGGAGGAGGAAGGAGGAGGAAGGAGGAGGAAGGAGGAAGGAAGGAGGAGGAAAAAGGAGGGGGAACAAGAAAGCAGCTAGCGTCTCAGCAAGAGCCAGCCATCAGACCGATTTCCTTGGACCTTCTGCTCTCGGCCGCTCACCATCAGCCAATCCCAGCATGCATCCCGACATTTGCACACTTTGATAGTGGCTTTACAAAATTATACAAAATATACATAGAGTACGAATTTGAGCCCGGCCAGATACAAGATATATATATTATATATATATATATATATATATATATATATATATATATATTATATATATATACATTTTTTGTAGGAATTTCTTGGAATTTTAAATGGATTAACAGGAAATGTGGTACAAATTAGACTTTTCTGAGAGTGCCCCATGAGGTTGACATCTGGGGTTGTGAGAAACACGTCTCAACAACTGTTGGAGGGATTGTCATGAAATTTGGTTCAAACATTCACGTCTCCTTGAGGATGAATTGATATTACTTTTGAGGATCCTCTGAGTTTACATGAAGTAGCCAATCAGATAAATAATTAAATAGTGAACAGTATACCTGCCATCATTAGTATGTAAGCCGTTTGTTGTTTTCATTGTTTTTGGGAGCATGAAGATGTTAGCATTTAGCTTAAATACCACCAATAGTGATTGATAATAATTTATTTATTATTATTTATTATTTATTTATGTAAACAAAATGTCTTTTTTCTTCTCCTTTAGGCCCATAAAGAAAAGTGTAGATGAAAACAAGCAGAAAGGACCGTGACAGCACGTCGTAGCGAGGGTAAGAAAACTGCTCTGAGAAGTTGGAGGGGGTTAGAACGTGTGGACGGAGTCAGCAGAACGTTTGGGTGAGCAGGAACCAGAGCACCAGGCATTCACTCTGTCACCACGGGAAACAGGAAGTTAAGTCTCACAGCAACCAACAAGCCCAAAAGCAGAAAAGCGCATACCTTAAGCTTGGAATGAAACTCACGAGATTTCCTTCTGGCAAGAACCTGAATGTGACTAGACACCTGCGGGGTAGGGGAGGGGAGGAAAACAAAGGAAGAGCCTGTAACCATGGCAATGAAAAGCCCCCTGCAACTGGGCAAAGCCAGACGTACCTTAATGGCTGCTTGGATTTCTCGAACTTTCTTTCTTGCTAAGACCTGTATGTGACTAGACACCTCCATTAAAAAAAACAAAAAAAGAGAAAACGTAAAATAAAAAAACAAGAAAAAACAAAAAAAGTACAAAGTGGATTATACATTTCTTTGTTTAACAGACACTTGAGGGAGAAACGGTGCAGAACAGAAGCATCTCCAAACCTTACACTAAGCTAACAGCCAATAAAGCGTTATGCTGTGTGTTGTCGTCACTTAAGTGAACTGATTAAGGAGGATGCAGGCCCCTCTAGCACACATTAAGAGCACACAGATGCGATCTGCTGTGTGTTGAATGAGAATTGGCTAGTCTAGTATTCTTACGGGAGCTTGGCGTGGCATTTCACCGGCCAAGTTTACACTCCAACGTTCACAGTGCTAAATTATTTAATATTCTCACATGAAACATTCAGTAGTGCAACAGTTAGAAACATGAGAAATGTGTGTTGACAGGTTCGAGGGGCGTTTCCACTGACACTATCCACGCAAATCACACCCAAGGTGAGTTTCCTAGTGGATGCTAAGTGATTTAAAAAGTGCTTCCTCTGCAGGTAAAGATGTACTGAATGTTATTCAAAATCTAAAATGTTCTTGCTATTAAGGCTGATACATAAACTATTGAAAGTATTACCCAATTGAAAATAAATCAACAACTATTTAAATAATTGTATATTTCTCAAGCAAAAATTTAAAACATTCTCTGACTCTATCTTTGCCCGTGCGAAGATTTGTGTGTTTCATATCTAATTATAAAACAAGGAATATGTTTGTCTTTTTCTTCTGTCCGTCTCTCTGTGTTCTTTGCATACAGGATCTCGAGAATCGCTCATCTTATCTACTTCACACTTGGCAGGTGTACTGCTGGAGAACCCAAGGGAGTGTTTTGTCGAATATGGTGCAATTTGGACATTTTACACGCTCAAATTTATTAAACTTAATAAAGAAACAAACATCGCTCTGTGAAGCTGCAAGGGGCGGAGCTTGAGGGCTACAAGCACGTTGTCCAACGCTGCAAGGATGCTGGATAACGTTATATAACCCAACTTCCCTGGAGTCAACGAGCATGCGGGGCTAGCCTACACTCGAACGGCGCAGCTCTGGCATTTCAACTCAAATTGTGTACATTTTTGATATTTTTACTTATAACACAAACAGTGTTGCGACTGGCAAAATAACTCCACTAAGCCGGGGCAGGCGGCCAGCACTTACTGCCTTTAAAATAACGGATTATGTATGATTTTAACAGCAGACTTCACATCATGGATGCAGTGAAGAATGTGAAGCAATGGCCCGGCTGGTTTCAAGGAGCCACACATAGCAAATCTCACATCTCCGAAAAATTATCGCACCAAATTTCCAAATAGGAGTTTTCTGAGTAAACTGACCACATATTGGTAATCAAATGGTTAGTTTCCCACATGAAAACATATTCAAACTTAATAAAGTGGCATATTTTCAGCATTTATTAACATCACTCAAAACATTCTTTCTGAAGTAAAACTATTAGGTAGAAGTAGATCTGCTAGTACTGCACGGTAAAAGTCCTGCTTTTTAAATGTGTACTGTGAAGAGGCATTATCAGCACAATTTACTTAAAATTACTACTCTTTTTAAGGTGGAGCTTTTAATTATATGATGCTGGATAGTTTGATGAATAATAATGCAACATTAATTGTTGTATTTATTTAGTCAAAACCAGTATCTCCGTTAGCTTAAAAAAAAATCTCTGTTAGCTAAATGTATTAGTACACTGTTCCCTCTGTAGTGGAAGTACACAGTAAGTAGTGTACAGCGTTGCATACATTTTAAGTTTGGGGCCTTTTCTAACTCATTTTGAGGAACAATAGTAACATGATTCAATAGTTCTCATATATATATATATTATACACCTTTAACTTTAGTTGTTTGGGGTCCTTTCAGTTGGCCCCTGGTGTTTCTCACCGTGAGTATCCATGGCCTGTGTGTATATGTGACATAACTATGTCCCGGCAGGTGTACTGCTGAGGACTCAAGAGACTACAGTATCTAGTGTGAAGTTGTTTGATTGAGCAGTTCTCGAGAACGCTGCCGGCAGCAACACCACAGAACAAGAATTCGGCCCGCTCCGAACAGGTTTGTACGTGTTTTGAACGAGCGCCGCACTAGTTATTATAAATTCAACATCTTGGGTTTGGGACATTTGGTTGGACGGAACAAAACATTTAAAGAAGTCATGTTGGTCTCGGGGAAAATGTACTGGTTATTTAAAAAATAAAAAATTCTGGCATTTCATTGATAACACAATCAAGAAAATAATCAGCCGATTAGCTGATAAAGAATATTTGGAGTGTCGGTAATAATTATTTAATATTTAATTAAACAGCTGATCGTGTTTTCAATTTATTTTTAGGACTTTGAAATAACAAAAGATATTAAAAAAGTGCTTCCTATATCCCAATTGGACATATTCACACAGCTTGTTTTGTCCGGCCTTCAGCCCAAAATCTAAAGATTTTGAATTGACTATCATAGAAGATTTACAAAACCAGTTTATGGTATCTTTGACAAATAATCTTAAAGAAAAAGACAAACAATGATTCAATATCACATATTTTGCTAGTACATTTAATCTCGATTGACTTGTTAAAAATCGTTGTTAATTGCAGCCTAACATAACAACACATCAATTACACACAAATACAACATGCTATCAAACCAACAGAGGTTCTGGGAGTAGATGTAAATCTCTCTCTCTCTCTCTCTCTCTCTCTCTCTCTCTCTCTCTCTCTCTCTCTCTCTCTCTCTCTCTCTCTCTCTCTCTCTCTCTCTCTCTCTCTCTCTCTCTCTCTCTCTCTCTCTCTCTCTCTCTCTCTCTCTCTCTCTCTCTCTCTCTCTCTCTCTCTCTCTCTCTCGGAGGAATCACACAGCCGTTCTGCTCCAGACTGATCAATTCACACAGTGATTGAATGTCACTGCAGTCACTGGCTTGTTTATCATTGCCATTCAACGCAGTGGTCATACAGGGGATTTCCTGTTTAGGGGGACGATCAATAAGTTGGTTTCATAAAGCGGCTCATTATTAACAAATACATTGTGTACTTATTTGTTTTAGTACTATTATTCCCATGAGAAATACATACATGGGAAAGATTAAGAGGCATGAATTCTGTATAATTTGCATTACATTTACATGACATATTACAGCACAGACTAATAAATGAATCAAAACTTGATTCAGAAATCTGACCTGAATGCTGGGGTAAGAGTTGTGAGTCTGCACACAGTGTGTTGCAGAGGACAGGATGCACTCAGCGAATACTCTTTGATCAGAGATTGTACCGATCTATTAGCCTTCCACCTTCCTATTAATACAGGCTTCTACTGCGACCAAGTACACGACCTCGACGCTTTAGCCATGAAGCAGAATACTTGCACTGTTAACCCAATGTGGCTCTTTTTTAATGCTGTTATGTTTATGTTTTGCAGCTGCTATGCTACAGAAAATGAAAAGCTGCACTTTATATGCTTTTAGAATAACTGCTACGTTAATCTACACGATACGTGTACTAATACATGACAATTTTAGAAAATGTCACGTCATAATCTCGGGGCATCTGTTCATGCAACACAGCTGTGACAAGGGACTTGTCAGCCTCAGAAGTCTACCAAGCAGAGCATTGTGTTATTCTCTGTCAGGAAACAAAGGCAACCGTCGGCCTGTATTCAGATCTGACAGCCTTCTGACACTCATGCAAGAAAGGCGTCGCTTCCCTTGTCTTACCTGCTTACGAGTCCTCGTCTTCCCGGTCCGAAGCTTGATGTATCTGGCTATCAGCTCATTTCGACCTGTATGTTGAGAACAATTTAAAATTAAAAAAAGAAAATATTTCCAAAAATACCAAACATCTACAATAACAACCAATTTTGATTTAGAGATAAATTAAATATAAAATTAGGTGAGCAGGGGAAATACTAGCAATAAAGAAAAAAAACACAAGACCGCCATGACCAGACTCATGTAGTCTCTTTACATTTACTCAGTGTGTCTGTATGGCTCATGGTTTAGTTTCAACACAAGCTGTATGTTAAAACATCTCCAAACCTTTGAGTTAACATCAGAAACACGTTCAACCAAGTGAATAAACACCGTTGAACCTATTTCGAACATATAGATTGTAATTAATGGATATTAAAAGCAGGCTGACTATGAGTGGCTTTAGCCACAATATGAGGTATATATTAATTCATAAAGCTGCAACTTTTTAGAAAGTCGTCAAAAAAACTAACACAAAGCTATGAAGCAAACTATAACCGTAATTGGAGGTGCATGCAAATCAGATGATATGTGTATCTCCTAAACAAACCAGATACCGTGTCCCAGTGAGAACACAAAGAGCCATAAGCATGAAAAAAAGAAAAGGAACTCGCAGCAGCAGCACAGCCTTTCAAATTAATCTAATTCAGTCTCATTCTCTTCAAAGCCCGGCGCTTTGAAAGGAAACAGACCTAGCTGTTCATACTATTACAGAAAATAATGGCGACTGAATATATTGGGATTAAAACACTGCAGCTCTGACTAAATTATAATTAAAGCATAGCTTTGTAGAGATTTCCAATTAACAACGGCTCCAAACATTCTTCTGCCCTCAGCTCTGCTCTAATTGCTGTAGCAATGCACATGACCCCTGCTTAGCCCTTTCATATGGTAATAACATGCCGCCAACAAAAACTATTACACAAATTATAGGTAAGGAGGAACTCTAATTATGTGTCCAGCTGTAGCCAATCAATACCATGGATCTGCTCTTCTCCTCTATAAAATGCACCAAACCCTCAATATAATGAAACATTTTTCTACATTCACATCATTATCAATTAAAGGCCTTATTCTTGTTGTTACACAATGGGACCACAACGTACCGCACAGGTGCTAATAAGCCTTGTCTTAGGTAATCAGAAGAAAAGGCATTTTCAATGAATGGCAGCAGATCACGGATCGCAGCGTGACAAATTGAGTACATCCCAAAGAAAGAAAAAATCAGAATGAGACATGTTGCATACATAGACAAGAATAGACAAGAAGACACTGATGTATGCTAATATGTGCATGTTGATTGTATGATGGAAATATAAGGTAGCCAGTGTGAAGCATCCTCTTGTGAGGTAGGGCTCTTGTGCGCTGCTCGGGAGCGCTAAATTGAAGACAATTCAATTCCAACCACATCCATATTGTAAAGCTGTAAGTAATGATTAATCTACCTACATTGTTTGGTGTATAAAATGTGAGCAAATATTGAAAAATGACAACGTCTCAGAGTCCATGGTGGCATAAAACTCAAAATCACGAAAGAAAACCAGATATATATTTTTTTATCCATCAATTGATCAACTAATTGTTTCAGACCTAAAACATTTCCTTCATACTACCTTTTTTTTTAAAGTTAAGGCTGATCCTTTCAAAAAGGTGCTGATTTAAAAAAAAAAAAAAAAAAATGTATTTCAGGTTATTGTAATATGTTATAGACTCTTAATGAGTAAAAGGTAAATCGTAACTTTCACCTGTGAGTTTAAACAAAACCACAGTGTATAAACGTGTCAACAACATGAGATCTTTGATACCTGCAGCACCTGGCGGCGTGCCACACCTACAGAATGTACTGTTCCACTGAGCGAAGAGGGGGAGGGGTGGGCGGGAGGGGTGGGTGGGTGGGCTTTGACGTCGAGGCGCAGTGTGTAAAAGGTTGACCCCGTAGCGGTTTTCACGCTGAACATTTAGGCGAGGCCAACCGAACTGAACCCAGCCATGTGATTTCACAGGACAAATAAGTAACATCTGGGGATTTACAACGCCGGCCCGCCCGTTGATAGCACACGCAGTGTAAACTTTACCAGATGACGCGGGGGCCGGCACTATTTATACTCATTCACACACTGTGGAAGCATAAGATGACAATACAGACATTCATGCAAACTCCCGATTCCTAGATCAAAGCACACAAATGGCCAGCTGAAAGCTTGCTTACTGTTGAATAATTCATTTTTTTTACCAGGCTACAAAATATGCTCAGTGGGTCCTGCTGACCTGCATTTAGTTTTTCTTGCCTGCCTTTGCACTGCAAAACAACAATTGCTCAAAAAAAGTGTAACAGTCGTGTTCTCATTCACAACTGAATATGCTTTCGACACAACACTGCTTTTTCCACCCGAAATTCATAATTCAATTCAATTCAATTCAGTTTATTTGTATAGCCCAGTTTCACAAATTACAAATTTGTCTCAGAGTGCTTTACAGTCTGTACACATAGACATCCCTGCCCCAAAACCTCACATCGGACCAGGAAAAAACTCCCAAATAACCCAATGTGTAAAATGTTCCCACAAACTAATAACACAATTGACCCCCACATATAACACAGAGCCACTTTTAGTACTAAGTAGAAGAAGCAACATTTAAAAAAAACATTGGTTTGAAGTTATAGGATGCAAAGATATTTCAGATTGTTGTTGAAGTGTTATCTTATGTTCATTCCAGAACGTTTGTGCAATTGTTATCAAATCCAATTATGACCGCTCCTCGATTCTGCAGCACCAGTAACACATAGCTGTGAAAATCTCTCCATGAAAGTGTGTCGAGTGTCACCAACACTGAAGACGTTTCAGTATGTTTTGGTTGCAGCAGAAGATTTCAGTTTCAACTCATAAATCAAGCTAATTTGCCTAAAGGGGATCCAATCAAGTGAATACTGAGCTTGATAGAGAGCATTGTCCACTAATCTGATATCAGATATGTTCTGTAACGTTCCAGAGTACGATAAAGCAGACGTGTTTACACCTGACACCTAACTGTGACATGGCTGGCTGATCAGACTGTGATCGGATATATTTCATGGTCAGATGAACGCCTGTAAATGTGAGATGAATACATTTCATTCCCTATTAATTCTTTGTTATTTTTGCAGCTTATTATTCTTCCCTGTAGTTGTTTAATTGACGAAAAGCCACCCGTAATCTCAATTTAGTGATTCACTATTTCCTATATATTCTTCACAATAAAAGTCCACTGTTATTTTGTTAAATTTGTATTTAATGGCTTTTATTTTGAAGCAGCCCAATCGGGAAATGTTGGGTTTTCATCAGCAGTAACTTAACAGGAGACGGTGGGCCTCAGCTGTGCTGCAGACCCGGTTGTCTTTGCTCTCACTGGGGAGAGACTGATTCAAGTAGCTGGATTGGGTTACAGTGGCAATAGGCCGATCTGGTATCGGACACCATTATCTTGAGAAATTAAAATTCAATACAATTAGATCTATGTTTTTATTTTACATTTCATTTTACAAATGTGTAATACAGCCTGCAGATGCATCTACTGTGTCCTTTTGGCCTGAGTCCACTTGTAGACATGTTCAAACAGGGCAGAGTTGATCGAAACTTTGATTTTGAAGAGTTAACCAATGGCCAGTCCTGTCTACTATTTGCCTAGATGGCTTATTCTTGCATTTGTTTTGACTGGAGAGGGCTGGGAAAACTAACTATTTATGCGGTGTTCCTGTCACTCAGCAGGAAAGGGATTAAATATGTATAGTGTGACCCCTGAGCAGATTTGTGCTGCTGAGCAGCTGGAGGAACCCTCCACTTGGCCAGCCTGGACTCTCCTCTGAATCTCAATAACTCTGGAGGATCTGTGACATATGAAAGGCACTCCAGCAACAGCCCCACAAAGAGACGGTGGCTCAACTTTCTCTAGACCGACCCCAAGTAGCTGATTCCTCATTCAGCCAGAAATCCAATTTGGCCCTCAGCATCCTTCCTCCTTGGAACCTGGGACAGGCTCCCTCTGTTGTGAATAACAATGGAGTGTATTGTCACACTCCACCGAGGACCAACCTCAGAGATACCACACCCAGGAATAACTTCCTATACTCTGCCTTAAGACCTCCTGTCTAAACTTTTTATCAACCTAAATCTAGAACCACAACAGCACATGTAGCAAGAAGTGTTCTAGTATTCTGCATCCCACAGTCACAGCTCATCCATTTTGTTTCCATCTCGGCAAAGAAGTGGTTTGATCACACTGAGAGGTATCGGACCTCTCTTTTTCTGATATTAACGGCACTGCTACATAATCCAATAAACAGGTTGCCTTACATGAACAATATTTACCATCTGTAAATAACATCACTTCATACACTGCAATCCAATTCAGGCCGTCTTTCTACAAACTGGCTGCATGTTGTTTCTGTTCTCATTGACCAATAACCGGGCAAAATGCATGTTTGGGACATTTATTGAACAGCCATAGCTTTTCACAAAACTAGATTATCACCCTGGACTTCTTTCCTTCTTTACTGACAACTCTAGATAGAAAAAGAGTGCAATCACCCACCATCCTGATACACATTTAAGATTTAAGTCATTGAAACCATAGAATGAAAAAAGTCTGCTTGTAACTTCATGTGAACACAGCAAGAAAACAAGACAATGGATACAACTGGTGAAGATAATAACGATATTGCAGAGAGACTTGTATAATAAGTGCTGGGAGAGCCATAAAAGCTAAATATTTCTAAATAAATTTAATTGAGAGCCATATAGTATTTTTAATGTATAATGAAATTAAATATGTCTTGCTTTCTGGCATCAGATCTCTGCGGTGCGCGAGGCGGCGAGCGGAGAAGTGTTAACGCGACGCGTAGAGACAGAATGATATGCTGCTGTGATGACGATCAATAACAGACCTTTAATTTAATAAAAGAACAAATACGTCTTTAAGAAAAGGGACCTTAAATTACTTCTCCTGTAATCTAGCGCGATAGAGAAAATTACAGAGTGGCGGACGCAGATTTATTTATTTTTAAACTCAAACTCAAAAGAGCCATATGCCGTCACCGGAAGAGCCATATATGGCTCGCGAGCCAGAGGTTCCCGACCCCTGTGCTGGGGTACATTATGCCCAGTTTGCACATCTGCATTTGAGCCTTAGGTGTGAACGGTTCAAAAACACAATCAGAGAGGCGTACTGTTGCATTGCAGACTCTTTAGATATTTAGCACACTAAATGTATGGATCTGTCAGGAAGTCTGTCAATTTGAGAGGAAAAACCTCAAACCTACAGCAAGGGTTGAGACATGACGGAGGCTCACGGTGCCGTTAGCATACCTGCGTGTGCTAGGTGATGCATTTGCCATTATTGTTGTTGCACCTTGGTTGTTGGATGTTTGCATTAATAAGCAACACACATAGCAGGGTGACTGATCAGCGCAGGGCAAATATTAAAGACGTGTGAACATGTAAGCCGACCACAGCATCAACAAGCATGACTACGCTATGTCCGGGTCACGTCTCGTAGTGTGCGACCCCTTGAAGCCAGCCAGTCATGTAGTGTGAAAACTAGTAAGACGGCACGTTGTGAAGCGTGAACAGTACAGAGATCTGACGACTTTGAATATCGTGTAGCGTGAACTTGGCTTGGCTTGAGCAGCCGTTGGGAACTGGGGAGTGAGTAATAGTATTTGCAGCTACGGTTGGGTGGAGAGGTCGGGGGGGTGAGGCTACGGCTTTGGGGAAAAGCTGTCCTTCAGTCTGTTGTTATTCAGTGTAGGTGTTTGTAAAATCCATGTATGCCTTCAAATTCTAGAACAACTATTTTGAAGCGTTAGTCATTTGCCATAGCTATTAGAGCCAGTACAGGGCATCTGGTTACATTATTTAATCATCTCCCTTCCGTCACCCTGTGGATGTGAGGAGCCTTGCAGTTGAACAGAAATGTACAATAATAGAGTGAGAGTCACGCCACAACATACATTCCAGGTTTATTGAGGCTTCTCCCGGCATATTAAATTGTATGTACTGACATTCGAACTTTGAGTTAACACCTGGATGAAGCCTTTGTTCTTCAGTACCGAGGGACTGGCACCAAAACGTGAGCTTTACGGTGAGCTGATAAACGCTCGGTTATCAAACTCTATTTTTAGTCAGCTTCTGGCTGTTGTTAGCGTGGTCCCACATAAACACACAACACTTTGATTTGAACATCTTCTTTTAATTGTACTAAAGTCCAAAGATGTTCAGTACATACAACTATAAGTTAGAGCTGGCTGCAGTGTTTGATAAATTACAAAAAAGATTATGAAAACAGTAACAGAATCATTTTCTGACTGATGAATTAATAATTTTAGCTCAGGAATTTTGCCGTTCGAAAAAAGGTTTTCTTCATGATGAAAGGTTTTGGGATTCGCATACTTGGAATTTAGTTTGAGTGATATTTCTGAAATAGACTTGTTAAATTTGCTGAAATTAAAAATAAAGATTATAAAGTTCATCTTACAGAAATAAAATACAGAATTTAAAAAAAATAATCCAGCTTTGTATCTGCATTCAAACTAAAATTAATATAGATTAAAATAAAAGTGAATCACCAGGTAAATCCATACCACAGATGAATTTTACATGGCTTATTTTTGAATTTCCAAATTAGTAAAGCAGCATTGAATGAAATAATGCCACGTCATTGAATCCATGAGCAATGTCTTTATGCACCTGTGCAACATAAACCCTGGGCCTAATTTAAGTAATGGCATATTAAACAATTTAACTGGCTTGGTTTTGTCCTTTGAGCGGCAAAAACAATACTTTAATGCTCTGATCCAGTTTTTTTCTTTTCCTCTTTTAAAAGCATTCATTTCCTGTAACAGCACTTCTTTCTAATGCAGGCACAACCACAGTCACATCTGGCGCAGCACTCTGCCATGAGACGGCGCTGGGCCTGGCCGAGAATCAGTCGGCAGATTGCCTACATGTGTGTGGCTTCCACCACTCGGCTGTCTCTCTTTCTCCCTCTCTCTCTCTCTCTCCCTCTCCCTATCTCCGTCTCTCCCTCCCTCTCTCCCTCTCTCCAGGGCCCGAGAGGGCTGCTTCAGAGAACAGAGTACACATGATGCTGCCCGGACTGTGAAGACAGAGCTATCATTAACCAACCATGCATTTATTCATTACAATACAGTTGATGACATTAACGTGCGCCTTAGTGATTATATATAAACATGTTTAGACATAGTGATTAATAAAATTAAATGATTGGAATTGGCAGGACACATAATCACTAGTTGCAGCTCTTATACGTCTCTACATAACTACATAACGAACAATACTGTATTATAAAGAGAGCAGCAAAGATCCAATAGATCGCTGAAACAATCAGATTTATCAAATGACGAAGAAAAAAATGTAAATGGTTAAATTACAAATATTTTCTGGTTAAATTCTGTCAAATATGTTTTAATTTTTAATACTCACTTTCAAATCCTAAAGATGCAACTTGAAGTTATATTTTTCACCATTGTTCAGAAACAAAAAATCTATTAATTAAATAACAAATAACATAAATCAATAGTCAGTTGCAGCCCTATTAAATCACTCCCCATATATCGTTCTGCTTACATTTGGTTTAGTCTGTTGGTACTAACCTTTTTATTTTCTTTAAAGTTATGTAAACCAAAGCCCGGTATATGTTTGTTTCTCGTGTATGTGTGTGTGTATGTGTGTCTGTGTGTGCGTGTGTGTGTTTGAGGTGGTGGTGGGCCAACACAATGGCCACAGCTTTCCTGTCATCCGTGATAGATGACTCAGGGTCTCAGGCACACATTAGCATCACAATAGACTAAACCAACAATATGAAGGCATACACCCAGGTTTTAGGAATAGTGGGCAGGGGCAGGAAGCCTTTTACTGGCAATAGTAATGGGAAACTGCTTGCCAAGTAGAGGAGAACCTGTGGCTTGAAAGAAAATTGACAATGCCCTTTTTTCGGAGTGAAAACTCTATGCTATCAGTTTAGCATCACATTATCCCTGGATGAGAGGCCACGGCGATAAGGGAATGATTTCACAGAAATTAATCAAATATACATGTTGTGGTGAGAACACAACATATCACTTATGTAGGCCTCAACAATTACAACTAAATCTAAAAATGGCTGCAACTAGCCAGAGCCAAAATATGAGTGTTTTTCGCTTGGGATCAGAATCAGAATCAGAATGTAGTTTATTGCCAAGTAGGTTTACACCTACCTGGAATTTTTCTGGTGTGTATGGTGCATACAGACATACAGGACATAAAAACACAAAAGATACTGATTCAGTCTTTTCTCTCCACTCAGGCCCCAATAGCAGTGAACTCTCTTGTGGAAGTCAGACGATCACGTCAACTGATCATATCGTTTGACTCCAGTTCACTAGCTGCTTGTTACGGGAGCTTTAACGTCTCGTATTGTTGAACCCTCGCACAGGAAACGTGGGTCTATAAGAAAGACTTCAAGGTCAGACGTTACATGCGTGACGCCGCGATGATCACTGACACTAAGCCTATTCTCTGAGAGCCATTAGGAATCCCTCCTCCACACACACACGCACACGCACACACACACACACACACACACACACACACGTTGAAGCCCAAGTATCCACACATAATCAAACTTTTCATTTTTGTAATATATTTTGGGCTTTTAACTTTATTTCACACGTTTATGATTGGGGTAATTTTGTAACATTCTCTAATTTACATGTAGCAATGTTTTTAATTTCTCATAAAATGCTCACAGGGTCTTTCAGTGCTCCACCCATATCCTCAGGCAACAAGTCTATTCAGTCCTCATTTAGACAAGAAAAGCAAGGACATAAAAACAACAAAGCCTGCAATTAAGAGCAGTTTATTTCCAAGCCTGAGAACTAAATACCAATAGAGGCAAGACAGTGAGTAGTTCTTTTTGTTTTGTGTGTATCTAGTTTTTACCTTTGACAAAACATTGTCCATGCACTGTGAATTTAAAACCTGTCACTAATTTATGACCACGGAAGCAAAGGCTTTGATTTTTATTCCTTGTCATGTGCGCTTTTATCTGCACAGAAGGGTCTTTTGGTCTCGTAAAACATATATGTCTGGTGAACAAAGGGCTAAAGTCATCAGCTTATATCAGAATTCAAATATAAACCGCACTACATAGAACACATCTGAAAATTCAATCCCCAAGAAATTTGGTTTCACTGATCTAGTTTTCACCTAAAAATATATTTACAATTTTTTTCACAACATTTCAATGAACCAGTAAAAGAAAAAGCTAATTAATGAGTCATTTCAATCCACTGTTTAATTTCCATCTTATGTTAATATTAGGAGTTAGGTGAATGAAGATAAAACACAGTGTGCTAATTCTCTCATTGGAGGCCATTAAAACTAGTACAGAAGAAGATGGCGCTACAAGATGACATAATTAAAAGGAGTACCAGTCAAACAAAAAAAGGTGATGGAAATATTAATGTTTGTTTCATTCATTAATACGTGGAACATTACAGTCTAAGACTTAAAGTTCATAATTATCACTCAAGGTTCAGCAACGGTACATTTAAGTTCTCTACATAATGCAGTGTGCAACTGTAATTAACAGCTCTTTAAAAATCCATTTTTTCTCTGGACACCAAAAGAAATCAATACTCAACTTCAAATGACCTTATTGAGCTGGATAAAAGGCTTTATTGCATGGGCTGGGTCAGGAGCGGTTGAGCTAATGTGTTAGTTGAACAGTGGGGGATTAAAGGTGAGGTGTTCTCTCAAAATCTTACAAGACATCACAAAGCAGCAGGTCACTAACCCGAGCCTTCCTGGAGACACTGAGAGGATTACAGCAGCCAACCTCTGCTGAACTGAGCCTGTATTCATACGGGGCTGAGGAGGCAACGACAGCCTCTTTATCACTCAGCAGGTCCAGCCCTTTCTATTTCCTCTCTCCCAGCTCTACGCCTCTCAGCTGAGGCCAGAGCTGAAACCCACTAGTTTCAACTCTTTGCAATATACTCACAGGGGACCAATTTGCACAGGCAGCCCTCGTCTGAATCACTCTATCAATTAGGAGCCGCTGTGTTTATCATCACATACATTATTGTCGAGGCTGGCCTGGCCATTGTGCTGAGGTGTGCCTCTCAGGAGAGGGAAAGGGATGAAATAAACGACCAGGGAGTGAAGCCACAGTTGGACAGGCTGCTGGACTAATCTGAAAGGACGGCTGTAATTATGAGTCTCCCGAGGAACTGGCTGTGTGGCGAGTCCCAATGTGTGAACGTGGCGCACTGCCCCCCTTCTCCACAAGTAAGACACTGAGTCAAATCAATATTTTCAATCTCTCAGGATCAATTCAGCATCCGAGCACAAAGGAAGACATAAATGAAAAGTCAAACTTTGGGCTCCTCTGTCTCATTTTCTTTTGTAATCATGAGCTCAAACTGAGGGTATCTGGACTGAATGTTGTAATTGAATTCAAGTTTGGAGAGAGGCGAGGCCCCAAATAGGTAATGGCAATACCCCTGATAGTCACAATGTAATAAACATGCACTTACTACTAAATAGTATGATTGGTCATACATTATATTGGGGTCATACCATAACACAGCATTGAGTATGACAATGTTATGGCTATGGTAACAGTCTTCCTTTGTTCACAGGGATGCTGTTCAGTGTTGAAACCTTTCTCTGTTCCACAAATAGCAGAGAAAGAGAGGACTGTCTCTGTTAGCGGTGGAGTGTAGCCCCTGTGCTCTGGATGAGAGAATAACACTGGCATTCAGATTCCATTCATATGTTGATTACACAAAATGGTCCCATCAGTATGAGATGATCTCATCAGAATAAAAGTGTTTCATCAATGGAATATGATGTAATCAGCACGAAACAGATGATTTCCCGAAGAGAGAACGAAAGTGACACTGCATCTTTAAGAAGCCCCGAGTCTCACTGTGTTTTAGTCAAACAAAAGCAGCCAATTGGGAATGTGCAACCTGAAACCAGAAGCCCGACTCAGAGGGCCTCACACAGACCTCAGAGCAGGGACACACCCGTGTGCTCCTGATTCAGGCCGGCAGAGAGAAACGGCTCTCCAACCCTTCAGAGCAAACACTGACGGTCAGAAAATCACAAACAAAGACTTACTGACCATTTTGTCCATCTACTTTTCAGCAAGGCAGGTCTGAAAAGAATATGCCGTAAAATAACATTAATAACACAATTAAACTACATTTCCATTATATTAAAATGTATTAAACTATGTTAATTTAGGCAAAGAATTTGGATTCAGCAACATTTAAAGGATGAGCTGTGGTGGTGTCAACTGTTCACCTGTAAACTTGCCACTTAAGATAAAGTTGCGGTGCAGGTTTTGCACATATGATATAAATATACATATATATATAAAAATAAAAATATACATATATATAAATATATATACATATATAAATAAAAATATACATATGTATATATATGTATATAAATATATATATACATATACATATACATATATATTAAATTAAATCCTTTGCCATCTTCTTAGTCTGGTCAGAACCAGCACTGCTTACAGCTTGAACCCCTCCACCTCCACCCCTGTCAGCCACCTTCCCAGTGAGCAGCCGAGGCTGTGGGAAGGATCTATCACCAGCCACAACATGCTATGCTTGGTCACCACAACACAGACATGAGTTAGAGAGAAAATCTGCTCCCTTGTACTGACTGCCATCAAATAGTATGCATTTCAAAATCAACCGTGTTTCTGAGCAACAGGAGAGCTTCTGAATGTTGATCCATTTTGAGTCTCATTAATTGCAAGTTCTCAGAGCCCTAGAAACATACATGGGTCATCGGCTAAAGATATGTAGCAATCAAACAAAACAAGCACGCTGAAATCAGTTAGAACTCAAGTCGTACAATTCCCAGATGTTGCCCAAATTGTGTATCGTCCACTGGGCATTTTAGAGACGTTGGCATTTGCAATAAAAAACAGGTGCAGAAGCACCATGAGCAAATAATTTGCTTCAAGGGAAAAGAGCACAAAAAAGGTTACACTACATACACTACACTCCGTTACTACACTACTACATTACTACACCACAAACACCACATTACTACACTACTACATTTCTACACAACACCACATTACATTACACTACATGGGTGTAGCTTTCAACCGCATCACACTTTGCGTAGACACTCCGGTGAACCTGCTTCCAAATGATGTGGACCATGGATGTGAAACCTCTGTCACTGGCCATCTCTCCAGGTCTGCAACAGTAGTTTCCATACACATCACTGCTGATTGGCAGAATTACATAAACATCAGACCAAAGTCAATTTTATTTCTGGTAGCGCCTTGGTCCAGAGCCAAGTTGTTACAACGCTCACAGTCTATTGTCTCTCGCTCCTCGTCTCTCTCTCTTCTCATTAACGACATATTAAAATCAATTGCATCAGCAAAAATATCCATACTATCCATAATAGAAACACCTGTTGAATAAAGAAGGAGTGTATCATCCGGTTCGGCAGAAGAGTCACGAAACCCGGGTTGATTCGTGCTTGTTGATCCATTTGCATGTTCTATCCCGGCCACTGTGTCAGGTTGAAAGACATCTCCATAGCGACCCCCGATGAATATATAACCAGTTTGTACCAACCCAAACCTAAAATCCTATTTCAAAACGAGCTCTTTCCTCCCTCATCATACCTGCATCAATACTATTTACACTTTCGGCAGTTACTCCTTTTGAGGAAGGACATCAAATAATTGGACTTACTTCACTACCATGTGTGTGAAAACACGGTAGTCTGATACTGACAATGGCAGGGGAACAAATGAGGGATTATTCTGGAGGTGTGTGATGCCTCTCCTGCAATGAAGTTCCTCACACTCCATTCTGCGTGAATGTAGGTGACTCAGAGAGCCTGAGCTGATCCCAGAATTCCTCATTATCCGCCCAGCAGGGAGGATCAGGTCCGCTCGCTCTGCCTCAGAGCATGCTCGGCCCGGTGAGACGAGCCCCGGAGGAGCACCGTGCTGGGCCATCGGGGGCAAGCCAGGTCTGCTCATTATATCTAACTCATCCTTGGCATCTCTGCAAACCAAGTGCCACTTAGTTCCCACAGGAGGGGTCTGGGCTGGATCACTGACGAGATGGCAGAGCAAACAGCAGAGTGGTAATATGAAAAGCTTTACATCAAAAGACACATGCAGACAGACGCGCATTGTCCAGCCGTCCACCTCGGAGTGGATATTATAAAAATGGAGGAATATCTCACGTATTTGGTGACGCTATTCCTTATTTATAGCTAAATGTGGATTTATTGGCATTACTGCTGTTACTGTTAATCAATACCAGATTTATACCTGATATAACAATACAAGCACATAAAAGTACCCTCATATTCCCATGAAAATAAATATATCTGTATCAGAAGTATTTAAAACCTCAACTGGTGACATCAAATACTATTGGTGGATTTGCTTTTGTAGTGGAAAAAACAAAACATAAAAACACCACATGGTAAAGCCCACAAGTAGAGAATGTATTCGCATATTTATTTGAAAAAAATCTGTACTCCCCCCCCCCCCCCCCCCCCCAACAGTAACTGAGAAAAATTCACCAGTGTCATTTAGCTTGCGGGGCAAGTGCAAATATATAACCCAATGAATAAACATACAATTTGAGTGAAGCGTGTTGTTTCATTTATCAAGTCTATTTCTGGGATAAATGAATGCAGCCTAGCACAGCAGGTGAATTATGCAAGTGCAGAGTCGTTGGCCTTTGGCTAGGGGCCAAGGCCTTCTATTTCCCTTTACTATCAAAAAAATATTCTCCGAAGTAAACTCTGGGGCCGGGGCAAAGTAGACCTGATGCAGTCTATGCAAATGTGGTGTCTTCCATTGGAGTCACAATTAGCCGCATAGAATGGGCACAGCGCCAGCCAATGCTGGTCTCAGCACATCCGAAACACTTCAGGTAAACACCACAATAAGCTAAGAAGCAGAAATTAGAAATTGTTTTGTACCGCAACACAGTTGCTATAGAGACTGTTGCTAATTAACTGCACTCTACCCCAGGATAACAAAGGGCTTAAGGGCACTCAGGGCAGATCCTCTTGTGATGAGCTATGTGTATGGAACACTATGCCATCCCCGGGGTCTCTCAAACACAAAATACCAGTCTCCTTGCAGCCAACTTTCATCTCAGATGCCATGAGAGGTTTTGTGTGGCGTCGGTCTGCGGCTGTTTTAAACCCTATGGACCTGGATTACAGCCCCATATCAGCCTCGCCGTGATTAGCTGAACCCTTCCGTTCTCAAAAGACAAATCACTGGATGTTTTTGACGAATAAATCCCTTGTAGCAGCATGGAGGACCACTTCATTGGTTACTTATCATCTCTGATGGCAATCCAACGAGGTGCACTGTTAGTCACTATACGAAGAACACACATTCATGTGGCCAACCAATCATATTAGTTTTTATAATCGTCATGCAGCATGGATTGTAATTCATATTTTTCCAGTTGAGTTCCCTCTTTAGTAAAGCTGCCTTTATATATTCAACTGCATACATGTTTTATTTTGTGCAACAATTCATCTTATACTCCTGCAGCCCACAGGACAGGTGTGAGATTTGTTGGCTTACCCATCTTATTAACATTCATCTTAAAATATTGAATACAGATTTTAAATGTTACAATATGTGCACACATTTGATCAACCACATGCTGCAACGACAGTGGAACAGACTTTCATTGTTACAGGGAGTGCATTTTAGGGTTAAATAGGGAAGAATATAGATGGTACTGCTTATTTTGAGATAAAATGAATAAGGAAATTGACAAGCAAGTCAAACACGCCATTGGGCATTTTGTAAGAATTGCTCACAAAAAAAAAATTATATATATGGTGAAGGGATAAGATGAATTGAGTCACATTCCAAGCATTCCTCAAAAAATTCCCAACAATGGGTTAATTTTTAACACAGACATAATCCATGCAGCTGGCCCCTCCCTACCGCTAAGGCCTTACTGCTTCACAACGTCACGGTGAATATGGCAATCAGCCCCCAGCATAGATCGTCCTGACGCCCCTAAATGTCACCATTTACAAAAGGCTAACTCAATCTATAACATCTTGTCCTGTTCTGATGTTACATATTATATAGTGTGCTCGAATAATAAACAGTGTTATTTATTGAATGTATATTCAAGAAAAAGAGACTTATGATGCCTTAATGCCTGGATTGTCAGCAAGCGTTGCGGAGCTGAACAACAAGCCCCGAAATATCAGACTGATATCAATCAGCCTTCTGTAAGAAAAAGGTACAACAAACTCCAATAAGCTAAAAAAGGACGACGCCATATAGTTCTGCCTTTAATCATCATTATTTTTAAAACATAAAACTATGTATTTGGTTTCCCTCACTGTCTTTTCAGACTTTGAAAACGTGGGTGAGATAATTTGACTCGTGTGTCTCACAGGTCAGACTCAGTGATAAAGGGAATGACGGCCGTGTGATTCTGCTTCTAGTGAGACAGCATGTAACCAGATACTGAGCACATCTGGCAGGAACAACTCTACTCAACATTACATTTGTCTCTTCAGCAACTTCTAAGGCAGATTCAACAACACAAAAAAAAGAATCCAGAGAAATGAAACTTTAATGCTTCAGTTTGTGAATTGTATCTTTTTGTCTAAATGTGATTTCATGAGCTAAATTTCATGAAGGGGTTTTCTGCCTCAGTTTACAGTTAAATATGACCAGTAAAAACAATTGTATATGGTTATGAATATAATTTGATTGTAGGAGTTTAAAGTGAAGCACCCACAACCGACATTTAAGGTCTTGCAGAAAACGTAAATCAACGTCAAATATGAGTCACGTCAAGTTTCTACTTGCTCCATAACTTGTCAAAAAATATATATTTAGGTGAATATTAAATATGTCCCAGTCCAGGATGAGGACTGCTCATTAATAACTAGGAAAAAGCAAACGGTCAGGCTTTAATCCACAGCAGAGAAACAACTCCTCTCGTAGCCTCACTCTGTGTTTCCTCCTCCTCTGCCTCACAAGGGAATTGGAGGAAGAAACAGTGGGGAGGGTCCTGTTGTCTGAGCCCACTTCTTTGTAGTAGCAGCTGAGGGGTTTCACTGCAAACTCCTAGAATTTACATTTCGTTTGGCCGGAGCGGGTCACATGACAGCTGCAAGCGAATGCTCTGAGGGGCTTTATGCTTTCGCCTGACACTGACTGACTGGCTGTGAGACGGTCCAACACCACGGAGAGGAAATATTCCCTCTTTCCATGACATCACCCAGCCAGGAATGGGGGAAATGGCGGGAGGAGAGGGGGCACAGCTGGTGGATGCCACAGTACCATCTGCTACTGACTAATAGTTCATGCTGCTTTACTTATAAACTTACACTTCTGTGAACTAGAATAGTGGCTGTATGCTCACCATCACAGACACATCTGACAGTCTTATAATATTACATTACTGGGCACAAGAATAGTTTTGAAAATATGCTGATTCTCTTTTTGCTGTAATTTACTGTAAAATTAAAACATCGATACCACTTTCATGTCTCTAAATATGAAACTACATCCATCAAAAACTAAAAATGTCCAAACACACCACCAGTAAAAGCACAAACCTGTCGTTTTGCGAATACATTAAACAAACAATATCCAACATATTAATCAGAGACTTGTATGAGTGCAGATAGACAAAGCCAGGCTAGCTGTTGCCCCCCCCCCCCCCACACACACACACTTACACACACACCATTTCCAGTCTTCATGCTAAGCTAAACTAACCAGCTGCAGGCTGTGACATGAGTGGTATTGATATTCTCATCTAGCTCTCCTCAAGAAACCAACTGAACGTATTCCCCAAAATGTCAAATTATTTCTTTGAGCTTCCTCAGTTTACGCCTCTGAGAATAGTGTGCGACTACACAGATGCACACTTTACAACTCACACAACAACTCTTCTGTACTCACCATACATCTTTCCCTCGTCAGAGAGAATGATCTTCCTGCGTCCACAAGGAGGATAGATAGCCAGGGCCTCCTGGAAGCTCTGCTCAATATCAGGGCTCCACACCCCCTCCGCATCATTGTCTGTGGGCTTGTCTGCCGAGTCGCTCATCCTCTCCATGTCCTCGGCAGCGCTCTCGCTGCCGCTCCAGCTGCTGGGATCAATTGTGACGGTTGGGCTCTCCAAGCTGACGCCTGGAGCAGACTAGGGAGAGACCTGGAATTCCCGAACAAACAAACACAACCGAGCGGTCAGCAACCGAACAGTGGACATCTGCTTCCCAAAAAAATAAAACACACACACACAGTACACACTGTTAGAGAGCACAATATAGAGCAGAAGCTGCCAAACAAGTGTTGACATCCCCAAGAATGTTGTTGACTTGATTTACAATATTCAATGGATGTTATGGGTTTTAAAAACTTTTTTTTCTCTCATAGATGTGTGCCACTTATTAAACTTAACGGACAATGAATATATTGTTACTTTCAAATCTTGCTGAGAGATAAGAGAAGTTGTGCAGACCCAGCCAGTCCATACAACATATACCGTCCACCCCCTTTCAGTACCTGTGTGGTTAAATGTAGCTTTTTTTATATTTAAACAAGTTATAATAAAGTCCACCCAAAAGTGGATTCCTGAGGCGATAAATCTGGGTGGGGAAGTGAGAGAGCAGCATCTGACGCTCACTCAGGTGTGACTGTGGTTGTAGCTGGAAGCTTCCAGGTATAAATGTGTGCAACTCTGGGGTTAGGAAGATTTTTTATTTTTTTATTTGTACTCATCCTGAGCAAGATTAAGCTGCACAAAAAGCATTGTGGCTTACGTCACACGTCATCCACAGGCACCACACCCTGACGGCAGATAGACATACGACACTCAACCCCACAGAGAAGCCAAAGGATTTTTGGATAGCTGCAGGCATCACAGGAAAACTACTTTTTACAGACTGTGGCTCAATCCAAGAACCGGCCCCCTTTGTGCATCTTAACAAGCTGCTCGCACAGCTGGACAAAGTCTCCTCTCACCGGCAGCTATTGACAAGACCAACAAGCTGCAGGGTGAATCTGCAGCTAATAAACTGACGACTGCATCATTACGCTGTGACATCATCTTGAGTGGAATACGTTGCATGTCCCGAAACAGAAAAACCGAAGACTCTCCCGCATTTTACGAGAAATGACAACCGCACAATACAGCTTCATGAAAGCGACGCACATGTGTAGTAAAGATGAGATGCAGCAGCGCTGCGGTCACACCCCACTGTGGGGCCTTCGCCAACGGAGGACATTCTGCACAGAGCGGCTTCAGCAGCCGCAGTCCGACCCAGGACTTTAAGAGACTTTGACCAAGTTTATTAAGATGGTTGAATGAAATGATTAAACATCAGAATGGATTTCAAATGTTCCGTGGTGAAATAGAGTGAGAAACGAGTTCACTTATCATGCCGAGGTTGACTTTCTACTTGCAATACGTGTGTGACTTGTGAAAGAGCGGATAAAGCCCAAAGACAGACGGAGCAGACAGACGTTTGGGTTTTTATCAGATTATGTTGCAAATGCAGATGAACAGGTTGGCTTTGTGAATGTGTCCGAGCATGGAAAAGGGATTGTATAAACAAACTGGTAAACTCAATGCATGTAAGACAAAACTGCCTTAATTATGGGTAAATAAATAATGCGCCCAGGGAACTGAATGTTTGAAAGAGCTTGCTCTGTGGATCAGCAACTGAACACAAAAACACGGAAGAACACAATGAAGGCACGTCGGCTGAAAGGCAAGTTGTGTCCTCTCCCAGAGGGAACGGGCAGAGCGACTCGAGGAGGAGACATCCTGAGTAAACTAAGGAGGAAAGTGTTCGACAGGCTGTGTACGGGAGGCTCGTTTCAGCTGCTTCTCATTGTCCAATGCAGCTGTCTTAGTGGGAGCTGCTCCTGCTTCACTCACACTGAGCAACATCAAGTGCTTTATTTTTGGCTTTACGTCCATTTAGTCACAATAAAAACAATAAGTACATGTTAGTATATATGAACGTGGGCTCTGTCAATTGTTTGAGTGCGCAGCAGGACTGTGGCTGAAGGAGTCCAGTGTGCACACTGTGTGGAGATGAACTTACAATTAAGTGTCCTCCTCACTCAAATCAAATTCACTCTCTCATTCTGTAACATATCGAGTGCATTTAGAAGCAACATGTTATCAAGACTAACACAGGCTGCAATTTCAACATAAAGAAATGTCAGTTTGTCTCGACCGTCAAACTGATTTTGCCTTAATTCACGAACCAAACTGCTTTTGTGTTTTACTTCCTTTACTAACAAATTCACGGAGGTTTCTCTCCCTTTTCTTAATCTCCCCCCCCCTCTATCCAGACAACTGCTTCCTCTCTGAGCAAGATCCCATTCAAGCAGTACAAGCTGTCAGGAAGTGGGTATAGTAGCATATGTTTCTTCCAGCATGTCAGTTCACGAGGGGAAAAGGGGGATGGGAGCAAGCTGTTGGGAAAAAAAGAAAAAAAACCCCAGTGAGCAGAGAGAGCTTTTACTGAATTCTGTTTTTGTGTGCTGAGTGCTGACACAGCAGAAATAACTAACTCACAAACTGATGAGGGAGGGGGAAAAGAAACATTTCAACCACTAATAGTCTGGGACTCTTTCTAGATGTGCTCCTCTCATCCCCACCAAAGGATATATAATCATGCTTTCGCAATCCCTTTTAGTTTACAAGTTCTGAAGAGAATACTTGTTTGTATCCTCATGAAGTCCAAAACATTGAATGATAGTGGCTTTTGTAAAAGCTCAACTTTAAGACCTTACATCGATATGTCTTGAGAACGTTGAGTCTACTGAAACATTCTTTCGCACAAACTGATCTAAAGTTGACAGACATTTGTGTACATCCTTCTAGACCTCATTTTAATTTTGTTTTAATGAGCACTGCCTTTGTTTTAGCTTCATGATTAATGCAACTAACTCCACCTACTATCCTATCAATAAAGGCCATAGCTATGCAGATATGCAACCACTCCGATATAATATTTGTTTTAATTCGTCTCAGGGAGAAAGTCAAGAATGTTGAATTGGCCAAATCACTGAGCACGTCTCAAATCCCACTGCGGGCAAAACCTCTCCAGAGGACTTTTTTTCTAATATGAGATCAAATGTATCTCCAGGATGCTGATTATCATCGGAGAGAAAATGAAACGGCACGGACACAAAGTCAACCATCACAAATAACACAACGAACCTGGCAACACTGGACAAACTGACCTTCAACATCCAACTTGCTTCAAAGCAACCATGAATAGATTTCTGTATCGTCATGCAACATCCCAATGAGAAAGGGTGGGATAGATTATATAAACTTCTTCTGTTCTTATCCCGATCCTCACTTTGGGAATTCATTTTCAAAACATTCATAAAGTATTAGCAATGCTAACATTGTGAAATTAAACTATAACTTAATTATCCTTTAGCTTGGTGGCTGCTAATAAAAGATGCTTGGAGAATATGCAAATATTTCATTTAAAACAACACTAATAAAATATGTGAAACTATTTTGCATTCGCAAATTATGTTTTGATCGTCACTTAATTATTGTTCTACCTGCAGAACCAGTTCATACTGATGTATGTGGGTCCAAAATGTTTTATTATTTGGATGATGAATCTGTAGAATTATACTTCTTTCCCTTTTCATCGGCACTGTCAAAACTACTATATTGTTTATAACATGTCCAATTATTACCAATATAATGTGGAATGTGGAATAGGATGTGGTGTAAAGTCCATACATTTTCTACCACATCAGAAGATCTACTCATCTGGTAACGCTGTTGTCAACATCCTATCATTTCAAATGAAGATAGGGTGTGTTGACTTGTTCTCATACAAACACCAAAATAATACAGCATAAAAGACATTCCCATCCTTAAAAGATCAGTTTCTTAGCATCCGAGGCAGCAACGGGATGCTTTTGCCATGTGCAACATGTGAACAACGGCAGAGTCGTCAACGCAGGCGGTCTCTTAGTGCCTTAGAATCTGTGGACTAATTATGTCCGCTCCAAGAAAGTATGAATGTCACCCATAGAAACACTTGTGGCTACCAGATAATACTCCAGCATACTTCTGTCTTTGTTGGGTGTTCACCATAGAAATGGTCTTATTTGTGAGATGCGGGCTAAAGATCGCCTGCAATGCAATAAGTGAATGTGGTAACTAAGCAGTAGTAGCTGTGACATGGCATTATGGGAGATTACACTTACCGTGAGATTACATAAACCACTCAGCAAGCTGGAATCCAGCTCCTTAAATTAAAAGAACCCATTTCACCCATCAGACAGAGAAAGGTAATGAAATAGCAGATGAGAGGTTTCAAATGTAATTTTCCCCGTGGAGTTCTTTTGTGCCGTTATCTCAGAGGGTGCAATAATGATTCTGTGAATGACTTTTGTGCACCCCATAATGGCCCACAGTAGTTAAGGCCACAGTGTGTAAAACTGTAATTACTATGTGATTTCCAAACTCAACATTTTCAGCTTGTTGTCAAGACATATCCTGGCCTTTGCACAATTATAACAGCAATGACAAAAATATTAAATTTTGAGGAACACGCAAATTACTGTGAGCATTTACAATGACTGAAATTCCATTTAGTTCCGGTTCATTACCTGGAAAAAGTATGTTTCGGCAGGTGTTTGAGGACCTTGAAATGCAGTTACAGGGCAAAAGATAATTAATAAAAAGATCTATGGAAATACTCTTTGAATTGAATGTATTTAGAAAGCTTTCCTCCACAAGGCTACCTTCAAGCATGCAGCCACTGTTTAAAATAAACAAAATCAAAGAGTCATTATGAGTTTTAACCTTTAATTAAAAACAAACTAAAAAAAATCTTTGGAGCGCACTATTAACCTAATGCAATTTTATTTCCTAAAAAAGAAATCAGGTCAGTGGCAGGGACATTTTTAATTAGCGCGGTCATGTTGAAGACATTTCCAAACAGACTATAATATGTCCTCAAACTAAGCAAGAATGTCAGGGCATAACTCCTGATTCTGTATTGGATTTTCTTTGAGCTTTCATGAATACATCTACAGATGTTGAGTACAGATGAATGAATAAACAAGATTTTCAATACCAATTTCCTCAGGTCCACTGAAGAGGCTGGAAAGCTAACTTTCCGCCTCTGTTATTGGCAATGGCTTAGTGTTTACTTCATGCCTCTTTGAACCTGCAGGCGGAGCCGCCGTGAATCTGTCTCATATCATCCCACTCAAATCTGAGGCCTGGATCCCACCGCCCAGCAACCATCAGGCCACGATGGGATCAATCTTTGTTTGCCAGAGAATAGGATTGATTTGCAGGTTCTGTCCAAGCAGCCCTGTCTACCTGCCTCTGACTGAGGAACAGGTAGCAACGACACAGCCTGCACGACATCAGATATCTCGGGAAATTTGACCGTAAATCTAAGATGCAAAATTGTCTCCATCTGCAGACACATCCCCGCTCTGCCGGTAATATCAAAATATATATATGAAAAAAACACAATTGACCATTCAAACATGAAATGTAATGAATGTTTAGAAGACACGGCCTATCAAAAAATGTGCAGTGCATTCCACACACAGCATACGGCCATGTCACCGCGCCGTGCGAGCGGAACGCATAAAGCTCAGGAAATTAAAGCTGTAAATAAAGGTCCGTCAGATAAAGGATCTCCTGACAGTTATGAGAGCAGAGCAGGCAGAGAGCTGGCCGCCAGCTCTTTCAGGACGCGTGCGGAGGGGCATGAAAAAACAAATCACAGTGATGAGCATGAAGGCCACCATTTGCATTTGGCTCTGCCAATTCACACACCGACTCATCTCTTTTCTTCTTCTTCTCGCACGATCATTTATCCCCTTATATACTTCTTTCTTTTTTCTCCCTCCACATATATCTTCTGCACATCACACTGGACTCATCTGTCATGAAAGAGGAGATATTCAACCAGATGAAACTGAAAGAAACCTTTACCAATTAAGTATGATGTTTTAAATATATATCCACACATATTGTTGAGGTATCATCCTCAGTAATATATTACGGCAATTTGTATTCACTTGATGTTGTACCATATAACATATCAACTAGTTTGAGGAAGTTGAACAGAATGTTTGGCAGACTAGACAAAAGATCTCACATGTTTTACCTAAAAAATTACAAGCTGTTGAATTTGTATTTTTATTTAATTAGAGGTTGTTCACAGTTTTACATGTTTGACCATGAACAGTGAGAAATTATTTGGAGGTTTTCTGTGTCAATTGTTCGACATTGAAAGAAGATCAAATCAGCTATGCAAGAAATAATCAAAAACCTGTGACTTGGTATTGAAGCCTCCCTATTCACTATTCAGGAATAAATCACACTTCCATTAGTATTGACGTGATCACAAAAAGCATCGGACAAACTTAAAGCTGCATTAATTTTTGCGCTCTCTGTGCAAAATGAGAAATAAAGATCCAAAGATGAGACATGAAGCAGGTAGTTATTAAATTAGTCACGATACGAAGACGCTAGCTGCAGTCTTACGTGTAGCCAACGCTGATACATAAACAGAGGACACTACATCGGCTGACATAAACATCCCACGGGTATCGTTAGGATGTTATCAATACTTGTACTATTATTGATATCGCTTATTTCTTTAGTTACTTATTGATATATTCTTATTGTTTATTCTGTGAGAAGAAAAAATGTATAATAATCACAAAAAAAATATTATTCATAAGACAAATATTCTTTCTTGAACAGCAAAAATATTTAAATAATCCACTAATGTTGAGTACACTATTTCAATGCCAATAACTGTACATTTAAGAACATTCCTAATGGGAGGGGCATATTTGGAGTGAAAAGCATTGGTCATGTAAATAAACAATTTTTTGTTAAGGTAAGTTGGGTGGTAGAGGGACAGGCAGTTTCAAAATAACTTCTAACACCAACATATAAAAACACAGCTGCCCCCCTCTATTATTAACTATGTATTAAACAACTCAATATACACTGACAGACAGTTTAGTGGTTGCCTAAATCACTCTGACTCCACTGGTGAGAAAGGGGGCGGGCCTTTAACAGTAAGTTGGGCAACAGCCTGTGACACTCGTCCCCCCTCTACTGTGTCGTCTTCCCTGTAGCTGCTCCCAGTAGAGGGTGGGAGGATGTGCTGGGTCATGGTGGGAGGATGTGCTGGGTCATGGTGGGAGGATGTGCTGGGTCATGGTGGCGGCCTCAGCCTGAGGATCTACAAAAGTTCCCAAATCCTTCAAATACAATCGCAGCTAAAAAGGTTGAGCGATATTAGCTTTCATTTATTAGTGTGTTCTTATTATTTTTGCATGGCTTTGCAAATGTAACTTGTTTCGCCACACAGTGGGAAACTGTGCAATTGTGCACAGGTTTGCAACACTCCTTTTTTACTCATTCTGTAACTTCTAATGCACCGATAGCAGAACTGATGCCCTCGGACTCTAGCGGTACTAGGAATTTACCAAGGTCTTAACGGTCCCCAATTTTAACCGGGTATTGGAGGTCCTCCCTTTTCTGTAATTACAACGTTTCTCACAAACATTGACAGACATCTCCACATCAAGTATATATAACAAGTATGAGATTACATTTAGCTCTGCATTATATATATTTTTTTATTTAAATAATTAGTTCAGACCTCACAAATCATGGTTCGGTCACGTTCCACAACTCCAACCGGTATCAAGGCTCTCAGAAAGTGGCGATGTAATTAATCAAAAGATACAACAGAGAGAGTTTATTCACATTAAAATACTGCATATAATCACTGGGAAGTATTTGGTTATTTATTCGAAATACAGACAAATGGTTTTAATCAAAGATATGAGAGACAAACCTTTGGTTTTGTTCTTCACTGATGAATTTATAGAATATCAGCAAATCATTTTTGGGATTTGTTAAATACGCTGTGACAAAACGAGATAATAAATGATGTCTTGTTTGTTAACGGCACATCAAACCTTTGTCGTTGGTGAAAATCATTGTTACTTCTCGTTGAAAATGTCTAATAATTGGGTCTATTAAGCAGACTCAAAAAAGTTGGGACAACACAGCTCTCCACTGCTGTGTCCTGGCTAGGATTCCAAACTAATTTACCCACACACACACACACACACACACACACACACACACACACAGTCTATCTGCGCCTCAGTTGAATCCAGGACACCTTGGGGGCAGAGAGAGCCTGCCTGATCTGTGTCAGCCATGATAACAATGCAGCGGCCATTGATGCAAGGTCTTGTGGAAATTTATTACAAGCAACGACTGGGGAATACGGTGCCAGAAAGACTGAATAACCCACACTTGAATACAAGCCACAAATTATACAGTTTCACTAAATGAAGTGACTGTGTGCCTTTGTTCCACGGGTTTCCTTTCACTGGTGGAAAGCTGAACACCGCTACCGGTACTATGGCCAGCCCTGAGAAAGGAAGTTGTTGAAGCTGAGATTTCCTGCTTTCATTGTGGTTAAGAAATCAAAATGTTTCTAGTGGTTTCAGAAACTGATTCATGGAGTACGTATTGCTTTTCATTTGTGTGTGATCTCAAAACAGCTCGTTTATTAGTCTTTTTATTCCAAATAGTGAAAAAGAAAAATACTTGTCCCACCAACTTAATAACTTCTGAGGAACTACACATCAATTATAAGTGGTTGAGACATTGCGCTGTCCAAACTCCTTCCAAAAATGAAGCAGACGGTCATATGGTACAGATTTGAAGTCTCTAATATCAAAGTGGTTTCGCCTTCAAAGGGACACAGAAGCTCAATCATTTTGCGCTTAATGTAAAACTAGAAAGGCTATCACATGACCAAATAGGCAACGTCTGATACAAGTCAAGCTAAAAGGAGAGTAGACTTAAATACAGCATGTCTTTCATAAATATGCACAGGGAGAGAAACAAAACTGTGTTGCACTTACGAAGGTGGTTGACAGGGCCAAAGTGCATTCGGTAGCTGGCAGTCATTTTATGGCTGCAGTACTGAAGCAGATTTACTTAGATGACGTCAGTGGCTTTGAGCCAGCTTTTCCTTTTTGGTGGCACACTTCGCTGGCCTCAGCGGGCCCTGCTCAAACTGCTGAGCAGCAGCACATACTCTAAAACTCCCCATCTAGACCAGGGGTTACATCAGGACACACAGTCTGGAAGCCTACAAGAGTTTCACTCTTCTTTTTTAAGCTCGCTGTGACCGCAAAGAAAACAGATGTTCTGATGTGATCCCTGCCATACATCACATCTAATTAGAAAATTAATGACCAGATTAAAAAACAGATTTTTTTCTATACAGGATTTTTTCTATCCAAAAGTATCCTACTAATATTGCATTGATGATATTGTTTCAATTTAAATGTGAAAGGCAACATGTTCACATACCCATGAGGAATTTCAAGGCCTCTTACTAGAGGCGTTGATGAGCTTGAGTTTGTATTTTCAGTCAGGTGAAAGTTTTATTTCATCAATATCCTGGCTGTGCATGTAAGTTATGGAGTATCCAGAAACAGAAAACCACTGAGAACTAGCTAGACTTTAACTGTTGACAGTAATGAATAAGTTATTCAACACAACTAACTTAAAACTAAAAATTAACCAAACGAACAAACCAAAGACCAAGAGACGTCTCCTCAATACAAACACCGTGGTGCTCAGTGTGAATCCAACTGCCATTTGTTAACGAGAGATGCCATCCTGGGAAACCAAATACCGTACGGCTCTAAAGCACCTGTTGCATGGAGCACGGACTACACAGGTGCTTCTCTCCAACTGGAAATTAGGACTTTCAACAACAGACTGTTTCTCTTAATGTGCCATGATTAAAAACAGTCAGGAACCAGTTGAGGTTATTCTAAAATGTTAAAATATAGACGATAATTATTGTGGCTAAAAAGAGAGTTGGATTTCTTTCTAGTAGTTTATGTTTGAAACGCACATGAGTTTCTTGATTCATCCTCACAATATACCAATTAGAAGTAAACAGTATCATATTATGTCATTACTGTAAAGATCTTACCATGTTTGTACAATGATATATAAACACCATAATACAAATGGTGAGGAGACTGGTGTGAGCATGATGCAGGGCTCACAGGACAGACAAAAGCATTCATATTTGGAATGTTTTGTGAAGAAGAAATGAAACAAAGACAATTCACAAATGTTTGGCCAAAATATAGTTTTCTGAAAAGTGAAACCCCTCGAACAATATGGACAAATGAAGAAAAGAAGAATCTCTCTTTGGCCCGAGAAGTAACCCAGTCCATTCTGTGCTTCACAAAAGCACATCATTCCCTCCTCACTTCACACAAGTGAAGGGACTACTCTGTAGTTCTGTCCTTAGTCCTCAACAAGGCAGCAAAACCAAGTTACACATCGCCTGTGTATCCACTTAAGAAGTATACAATGTAATACAATTACGTAAAAATCTAAAATAACTCAGTACAAAAGCATGTCATTGTATACTAATGACTAACTCTAAATTATTTAAAAGTTCAGACTTATAATATACAGAAAGACACCGAATCAGTGTCGCCAAAGCTGTGAGCATATCTATGTTGTAGTCTCTGATGACTAAAGCAGCCTCATGCTCCATGCGCTGCATTACGCTGCATAGCGACGAGGAGCTAACGGTGCTAACGGCACTAACCGTGTTAGGTAAACATTACCAGAGCCAACAGACAAACAAGCGCAGTGCAGAATGGTGGCTGTTCTTGCTGCTATATTAACGCTCCCAGTTTCGAATTTAGCACCTTTACGGAATTGCATACTGATATATTTTTGTTTCGTATTTTGAAGCCGGACAGCTAATTCAAAACTGGTCCAAGAGGTGGAGCTGAGGTGAGACCGCCAGCAGCTAACCTGAGACAAACACTCCCTTAATTATGCCTCACTTCAAGCCGTAACATAATTAAAATGTGTGAGTTATATAAAACCATCAGGGTCGATGAGGAATGAATCACTTTTGGAGCCGGCCTCAAGTGGTCATTTTATGAACTGCAGTTTGTGGCAATTCTGTCGCATTGGCTTCATTTTAATACTGGGGATCGTCCCTCGGTGTATATGTAAATATATATATATAATTTGTCGTTCTTTAAATGGGCTAGTTGTTCTTTTCCTCCATAATACAAATGAACAAATTGATTGTGAGGAACGAAACATTTACTGGGATCAAGCCCACTCACACAAAGGATGCCCATATTATCCGAGCATAGGGGGGCCACAGTCCCTGTATCACAGTGACTGTGGCCCCCCCTTGGTGGCACCTCTGGTAATGCTCACATCCAAAAGCAGAGGGAGTTTAGTAACTACTCGTTTCAGAGGTAGAGTCTCATTCAGTCAAAAAAAGACAACATGTTATTACTGCACAAACATATTGCAGGCGTTCGCCCAACATGTCCACTAGTTGCATAAGCTGCAAACAAAGCATCTGTTTCTACCGCAAATTATTTTCTTCAAAGCGAGCAGATTTACATTGTGAGATGTCTGGAATTACGCCCGAAAGCATTGAGACAGTTTCCTGGAATTCATAACGAACGTTCACAGTAATTAAATAAAAATCTTTTTTTTTCCCATGTCTTTTCTTCTTATAATAAGTTACATAAAATATTAATTATCAAATAGTTCACTGTAAGCACAACTTAGTAGTATTGCTACCAACTGAAAGTGGATTTTGTTCAAGCTTGTGCAGGTCTTTTTTCTCAGATGTGTCACTTCTGCTAAACTTACTGACATACAAAATAGTAATATTCACAATCTCTTCTTTTTAGAGAGGTGATAAGTTATTTTCCCTAAGCTTATGATAACACCATAACTAAAGCCATGAGATATCAAGATTAGTGTGAATAGATGCACTTGAAAGCTCACAAGAGAACAAATGAGGTTATTTCATAACTGTATAATGAATAAAGTATAAAGACACTCTGATTGAATCAAAGCAGCATATCTGAGATGTTTACACTGTGACCTGATAACCTAACTGTTGTTCAAAGCTAACCAAATCAGATCATTTAAAACAACAGATATCCAGTTAAGTGACGGAGATTAAAACAAATTGAGACTAACCAAGTCTGGTAACTAGAGGAGATCGTTCAGAGTTTGCTACAACTGGGTGTACACCCACTTTTTAAGCCAACTTTACTGTTGCAAATGAAAGCTGTAGGCCTTGTTCTCGTCACTCCCTTTGCAGAAGAGCCTGTCTAATTGTCCCAGAGCCCACAAAAGGTTACGGGGTAAAATCCTTGTAAGGAGCCAAACTTTGTGACACACATCCACCCTCAGCTGGCATACAGTTGAAGGGGAGTGCAGTTTTAGCTGAGCAAGCATTTCCCAAAGTAGAGGAAGGAAAGGGAAAACAATGAAGGAAACCCCCAAATTAAAGTGGCAATTTAACCTACTTGTCCTGCTCCAAAATAACCAAAGTGTGGCTTAAACTGAACATTTCAAGATCATTTTAAAACACCAAAGTGGAGCAAACACATTTTATGCAAATGTATTTTTTTCTAAAAGTGGTGTTTTTTAGGTGCATAAGTTCCTCGGGGAGGGACACAGAGAGCTTTAACCCACCAAACAATAAAGGGGTCCAAGCTACCCTTTCCTCGGCTCTCGGTTCCGTTTAGAGTTACAGTACCAACATGGAGCACACACACACACACACACACACACACACACACACACACACGCACGCACACTGCTGAGAGAACAAACAAACAAATATCGCAAAATGTACTTACACTGAACTTCGATGACGATTAAAAATCACCGTCAAAACGCGTTGAAGCAACAAGTCTCTCCACCGTGTTTTTTTCTTCGAGGTGGTCCGAAAACGCTCCGGCGTGATCTCCAACAAGTCCCCGAGACAACTACGGAGAGGAAGACAGCAACGTTGTTCAACCGTCATCTTGTCCAAAAAAAAATCGTTATTCGTACGGTATATATGTATTTTGTTTTTTTGAGTTCATCCCTGAATCCTGCTGGGACTTTCTGCTGATCTGCCACAGGACATACCGGCCGCTGGTGCTCTTTATAGGGGCGTCTGATCGGGATTCTTCTCCAAAAATGTGAAAAATGTCAAAGATTTTCGCTGCTATGTAAAAGCCATCGGCTGCAACCGCGAGTGTTCAAAGTGAGCACCCCGCTGCAAACAGCGACCAGGACCATCGGCCATCTATCGCAACGGTGGAAACAGACGACCTAACGTTACTTCACGCCGTGGGATAAATAGTAAACACCTAAATAAGCCGACATTTTTAATAAATTGTCTAATATTTCCAAAGACGTCCACTCAAACCTCACGAACAGAAGTCCACAACCAGTTTGGATACCTGCAACTACCATTGAAACTTACCTCGTTATTGATATCTCATATAAAATGTCCCTTTTTTGAGTAATGGGATGTTACGGGGTATTTTTTTAATACTATGTCAAGTTATTCTGGTGTTTCTGGGCCAGCCAGGAAGGTGTAGGTGAATCGCTTCGCGCACTGACAGAGATGCGAAGAATGCTCGGAATGAGAAGAGGAATGAAATGAACGCAAAGAGCGAGTTTTCGCCGGGGCGGAGCGAAAGGTGGCGTCATCCCGAGCCCAGCAGCCAGGCTGGGCAGCGGGCAGCGGCAGCAGGGACAGGGGGGAGCAACACTGCCCGAGAGATGACGCCTTCAGGGACACCACGAAGCTCAGACTTTACAGCTCCACAGCCCTGAAGCCCACTTGTACAGAACTAAGTCCCCATCAGACAGTGGTGGAAGAAGTATTCAGATATGCCTTTAGAGGGCTTTACAATCTGTACACATATGGTGTATGGGACATTAAGGTTTACATACAAATAAAACCTTATAAAATGTGATCTGCTGTTACAGATTGAACTCTAAAGTAGATGATTAGCTCCACCTTGACCAATATCAACAGCATTGCGTAATATCTATACCTTTAGGTCAGTACATTATTTGAATACTTCTTCCTCCACTGAATTTTGATGTGTGTTTCTGTTGAAACAAACATGACTGTACACATGTTCACAACATCACTGCGTTGTTACAATTAATGATCGGACATAGAGGTGCAGATATATGTACAAATGAGTTATCATGTGTTTTTGCTAAACTGACACTTGGATACGTAAAGTGAAGTAAGATTACTTTAGCCATAGATAAAATGTAAATTCACAGAATATACCAAACCATGTGATTTTTATACATGTGTTCGTGGTTTCTATACATGATGTAGTTTTCCCTCAGGACAGACTTCAGCCCATTCCTTATCACTCAGTGCAGGGATACGATATTTCCTACAGGACTTAAAGGCAGCAACTGACTTAACACATGTGGCCAAGTTCAAACAGGAGAGAGGAGGGCAAGCAGGCCTTCATGCAGATTGAATTTAGGGACATTTTGTGAAGTTATGATCCCAAGTTTAACAAACTGTGTTATACTCTGTATTAATGAAAGCACACAGATACATTTAAATTAATTAAGATGCATTATTTCATATATTTACCCCTTAAAAAGTATATCTCGTCTGCACAGTGACATACCAGTTACGTAACATGCTATGGATTAATTGATATATCTTCGGAAATCTATTCAATCTATATTCATTAAAGAAAAGTGTAAAAAGACCTGCTTTATTTTTATAAAGGTTGAGTTGGCCAGCTTTACAAGAGTGAGTTCAAACACTTATAGACAGAAACCCCAGTCGCAGACACATCTGTGGTCCTGTCTGAACAAGTCATGCATTAGAAGCCAGTGTTTTGACACCAATCCTTCAAAAGAAAAGGATCTATGAAGACGAACGACTGCCCCTCCGAGGACATCCATCAACACCTTTTAACACCTGCCTCTGCATGTTTAGCTGAGAGAAACACAGGGAGTTGTATGATTTAAATGTTCTTCATGCAGGATTGTATTTCAGTGCATTCTTTACTGTCTCTCTCTATTATTCCGCAATCTGTTGAGAGTGAACTTCACGGCAGAGCAGCAGCCACTCAAAGCCATTGTCAGCAGTCGTATCACTTTCATATCGTCCTGGGAGTTGGCTGTTCCCTCAATAACAAACTATTAATTATCAAAATGCAGCTGTATCTACGACGCCATTAATGAAAATGCTTTTTTCCCAAAAGATGATTGCAGCAGTAACTCCAGGAGCTCAGAGTGCTGATTCATCAGCTGACAGTGTTTGAAAGCTACACACGTTATAAATAATCTCCCCCCGCGTGTGACATGTCAGGAAATGCTTTCATCTGAAAAGTCTTCGGTGTCAGTGCAACCAGAAGAGACGACATTTTGTAGGTTACTGAGCCAAATGAGTGAAGTTAGACGATGATGGATGGATGAATTTCTTAATGTTCTTATCTCTGTGGTCCTATTATGTGAAGTGATAATATTTCATCATCATTTGATGAAGGGGAAAGAGCTAGTGAAATGTTTACGACACAGCAAATAGCTCACCCACCAAGCCCACCCTATACTACGACACTATTCCTGCACAGCCACACAGCTGTTGTGTAATATAGGGTGTCGCCACATAAGAGCGGGAGCAGCGGGTTAAGCTGTATAGGCTGCAAAGGAGACAAGACAAACGTGTCAGCAGGGAATGAGCCAATGAGCGGGAGACAGAGAGGGAGAGTCCCGTGTTCCAATGCATGTTACACTTATTAGAGACAGGTGTTTAAGGTTCACACGTCTGTAAACACACACACACACACACACACACACACACACACACGCGTCAGCTTTTTTCTTCAGCACTTAGAAAGTGAAACACATGCTGTGTCGCTTGTAAACAATAACACTTTGCCCCAGCGTTGCCAACATATTTAATTATTTTCAGTATTTGGTGGAAGCCAAGTATCGCTGTGCGGAGCAGTATTTTTAGAGGAAACATTGATTTGATTGTTTTATGTAAATATTTGTTCTATAAGTCTAGCTGTTATTTTTAAATGTATGCAAATTAGTTTGAGGACATTCAATACATGATTTCATCATTTGGTTCTTATTATGATTTAAATGTTTCAATTATTATTGTGTTTTGTATTTTATTTGTATCTTTTATTTGTATTAATGCTCGAATGTGCACCCACTGCAGTGATCCTGAATGTTCCCCACTGTGGGACCAATAAATTATCTTATCTTATCTTATCTTATCTATGCAGTATGCAGTTCAGGGTTTTGATTTGATGGTCAAAATCCAATTAACCTTTACTCTCTGTGCAACAGACAGTGTTACCATACAAGAACACTAGCTGGTCCTTGCTTTACCGTGTGTTATTCAATTAAACACATTCATTTAGTAATAGCCAAATTATACGTACTGCATTGAAATAAAGAAGGTCTTAAAATCTTATCCTTACAGAGCACCTCACAAACAGTTAAGACCAACTATATGGCCTAGATAACATCAGTGAATGCTGCTCTAGTGGAGCATATTTCCAAATTAATTGTCAATTCAGTTGTTGAATCAGGAACTTTTGGGGCATTGGGGAAAGGACCCACTTTGGCCAAGTGACCAGCGTAACGGCCTTCATAGACTTCACAGAACCTGCTGGCCAGACGTTCACATAAACATCCTTATAAACATGTAAAGCAAAAAAATACAAATAATACTATCTTCAGTAAATGTTGTACCATGACTACTTTCTTACTGAGACCTACATTCTCCTGTATTGCACTCGCACTGCACTGTGTGTACCCTTTTCTACAAATGGCCAACACATTTTCCCAAACTGAAGAAAAAGAGGCGAATGGAACAGACCCTGACATAGAGCAGCCTCACAGTCGTTCAGGATTAACACTGTAATAAAAATAACTTTCTCTCTACATTACTGTTTTCAGTTGCCTCTGTGTCGATTTAATTGCTTAATAGTATCCCTTATTTTTAATAACTAATGAATATAATGGGTCTAAAGCCAGTTCATGACATGGTGTTTTCTAGTGACTCCCTTCAATGTGCATGTATGTCTACTTTCATTTTACTTAAAGGCCTTGAACCTGCAAAGATGTATCCTCTGATTTCATTTTTCTTTTTTTTTCATTCATAGTTAAACTTGGACATTGGGTAAAACATTGTTGTTCTCTACTGTCCTCCTGAAATGTTATGTAATGTAAGACACGTATATTCTGTATACAGCTACTGTCTATGTGCAGAGTGTTGCATGACTGACCAAGCTTATTGTTATGCTTGTATACTTTATTCAAAATACATATATATATATATATATATATATATATATATATATATACACACAGTATATTCCACCCAGTTTTACCATCTGCAAATATCTTTTTCATAATTTTTTTTAAAAAGAAGATAAAACTAGTAAACATTCCAAACCCTTTGTGTTTAAATATCTCTTACTAATGCCTTCATTGTGCTCTGTCTATTTCAACATCCATGTCATTGCAACAAAATATGTCCGAGAAGAAAGCCCATGTGGGAGTGTTGGGGACGATAATAACAGTTTAATCATTAAATGCATGCTTCAGGAAACCCCAATCAGCTATTCTCAATCAGAGAGGCTATAGCTGATCCCTCACTTCTGGGTGATAAGGGTGTTCTGTGCCATCGTATGCCTTTAAATTTGAACCTGCTGCTCCAAGCCTCGAAGGGAGGCCATGGTGCAATAGAATTAGCCTGGTTTAGTTCATTTAGCTCCAGATCTGCCACTGCCTGGCCTGGTCTGGTTGATCCTGGCCTGCAACCTCCTCTAATCAGATAGCCATGTTAGGCCAGGTGCTTCGCTGGCTCTCTGCTTTGACTGCTCCGCCAGCCGCACTGATTCGCTTTATTCAGAGATCAGAGACGGACTAGTGAGGGCCACTTACTGGTTAAATGAATAGTGGGTGAGCCCACATCCCAATCAGTAGAGCTTCTGATTATTTCATTCATTGCATTTCTCTTAAGTGCATTTGTTTTGTAAGTGTTTTGTTTGTATAAGAAAATGTACCTGAATAAACGCAAAAGTTTTTAGTTTGTTACCATATGATTCAAAACAGCTTGAGGGAAAACCACAAATAACACTTCAATAGTCAGTATTCCCTGTTTTCATAATAAAGTAAATGCTGCTTTCAAGGCATTAATAAAACATTTTTTATTTATTTATTATTTGATCTGCTCAATATTGCATTCTTATATGTGTAGATGTTGTATCTAATCATTATATTCTATTATTATATTCTATTATATTATATTCTACAAGAATGTAAAAATATTTGTATTAATTTATCTTATTTAGATAAATTGTTTGAAATCTGAGATTTCTTTCATTTCTAACACTAGCTATATGTCAAAAATGAGCAGAATAAAAAAGTTTAAGAAGTGCAATAGTGGCAATGGGGCTTTAAAACAAGGTCCCTAGGATCCCAATTTACACTGACTGACCATTACAATTAATGTATTCCTTGTATTCTGAATGTGTATAAAAGCTATGGGTCATTAAACATTGTGACATTTCACCTGTATAGAGAACTGTATGAGTGCCACTCAGCATTTCTTATTTGATCTGCACATCATACTTAATCCCAGTGAACAGAGTATGTTCCTTTTTGGATGAAAGGAGTTGCTCACAGGAAGTATATTTTATCTGATTGGGATTTCAAAATACTCTAGTTTCCCAAAGTTTCCTCATCATGTTATTCAAGGACAATTCTGATGAAATATGATTATAGCTCTTTGATTCAATTGTTGTCCCAAACACAATTATAATGCAGCAGGGATTTACATTCAGTACAAAACACTATTGTCAACCAATTGTACATGTACAAACATTCAGTATGCACTGCAATAAGATAAGCGATTACGGACATTCGAGTTGTTCTAATGGTCACCACTGTCGACTATAGAATATTTAATATGAATGAGACATAACAACATACTGCAATTTTAGTTTGTAATTTACAGAAAGTGGATTGATTAGGAGGTTTATTTTTCACACCATTTTATCTGATCCTATAAAATAAACCTTTTCTTAGTAGATTAACCACATATTTGTGGTTACATTAGAGTACTAAACTGGTCTAAATGAGGCATGTTCTGAAAGCGCCCACAGCCTCTTTCTCAATCATATTTTAATTTAGCTTTCAGTCAGAAAAAAATCCCACCAAATCTGCATGAATGATGAAAAACACTGTAACAATAGAGACGTTTGAGCACCTGGTTTGCAGGTATTGTCCACTGGTGTTGTTCAAACCTAACAGCTTGCACACAAAACAAACCGCTTTGTCATTATTTGCTTATAACTCAGCATTTAATACCTTTCCACACTCCAGGCTGTATGAAGAGCTCCTACTATCTTTGTATCAAAGGATCTTGGACTTATAACAGTGGAAGAAGCAGGTGGTCAGAGTTCACAGCAAGTTCTCAAAACACATGGTTATTAACACTGGGGCCCAACAGGGATGCATTTGGCATTTTATGTGAGTGCATTTACAACTCTCAGCCTGATGAGTTGTCTGAGTATGCCACCCAAGGTCCTGAGGTCTGTCTGTGATGTGAGGTTTGGGTTTGGTTGTGTTCACCGTGAGCTCACCCAACTATATCGAATTGTTAAAGTATTGAATATTTCCCTGGTCCCGTGATGCTGCTTCAATTTGGTCACCATGGTAACATGTGATGTGCCAGGTCACGATGATCAGATCAAAAAATATAAACAGCCTCCCTAACCAGTATTCACTGGACCAGGTACGACAATGTTAAAACAAAATGATTGCCTTCAAATCAAAGTGAAGAGTAATGAACAGACGGATTCTGAAATGAATCAGACTGGCAAGGTCACTTTTCTGATCTTGATGATTTATTTTATGCAGGATATAATAAATGTCTGTGGTACAAGCAGTTGCCCCCCACTCTGGTCATTAAGTAGGCCTCCATTAAAAAGCAGGTCTGGACCAATAGTCCTAATCAAAATTACTGTTGCATTTGTGCAGAAATGTTCGACAGTGATAAATTCAGTGCATGTTCAATATTCCATAACTGCAAACCTTTTCAGAAATTAAGTATATTTGTGATAACAAGACTATATGTATTGTACAATTAATGAAATACATTATTACTGCTTTTTCTATAGAGAAAAAAACTTTCTGTGTATGGCTACATTAACTGTGAGCATTTAGTTTAGAGGCTGCACATCAACTGATACATTTAATTTAGTTCTTGAAATTAAATGACACATTGCAGTGTGTCAGTAACCCAACATGTACTGTACATATAGTTACAAGAACAACACAGAACAGTTCTGTATGTGGAGGTTTTAAAGGACAAATGGGTCACTTGATGAAGTTAGTTCAGTTTTAAATGTTTTTTTATATTTTCCTGCAGTCATTTGGTGTTTTTTCAATCCCAGTGTTCAAGAGTTTGCATACCTGATAGTTGCCTACAAATCTCTTAATATCTGTGGCTGTTCAGTTGTCTATTCAATAGAAGACTCTGCCAGGCGGACACAGACATAAAAGACAGATTATTGCATAACCAATGTTTAAAATGTGATTATAACCAGATGTGCAGGCAGATTGTATCTGAGGCAGAGGATTTTGTGATATCACACAGATGCATGCTTTTAGAACAGAGCTTTATGTCCTGCCATCAAAGAGAATCAGCGCACCATCGAATTTCTGCCATCTGGCAAAAAAAGAGTTGGACCTACTGGGTGATAAAAAAAAATCATTATTATTTCTGTAAAAACAATGCTTTTAGCGCTACATGTGTATATGTTTACAACAAAGAGAAATGGCTTCATGGACATTGTACAATGAAATGTCTGACACACAATGTATGCAGTGAATTGAATGCACAGTAATAAATAAAAAAGGAGATTATCCAAACCACAAATGTGCATGTTCAAATCACGATGATGATAATGGAGAGCAGAGAAAATATTTGAAAGATTCTCCTCTTCTGAAGCCTTAGCGCAAATCAATAACAAACACACACGAGTTCCTCAGCCGTTAATAGACATAAACTACTCATCCTCATCCTGCCAAACTTACCTTACCTGTGGGTGTTTTTCTTAACTGCTGCCAGAACTGCTGTTGTCCTCCATGAGGGGCAGATAGGGCCTCTATTTGACATGAATACAATGGTATATAAAGGCAGATACAGGAGTGTAATTACACCTAATGGCTGGAAATGCTCCTGTTCAAGACATCTTGGCATATGATGTCTGATTATGGGTGATCATTTTCTGCTTTTTGGTGAAAAGGCACAGCTCCCTGGACCTGGGTTTTACCGATGATAGTGGTTCAGAACAATGGGCTATTGAAGAGCATTGTCACTTTCCCAGCTTAAATGTCAGAGTATGAGGCTGACAAGAAACCCAGGGAGCCATTTATAGTCGCATCCTCAACCAAAACTAAGAGACACTGGTATGGTGCTTTCACCTGAAACAACTGTTACAAAATAAAATGTATACTAGAACTATAAAAGTGTGCATTTAAAGCTGGATGGACTCCTTTAACCAATTAGTTGATTCAAAGAGAGAAGCTTTTTGCTGAATTTGTCGTAGTACCAATCACCCATCTCATTAATATATGTTAATAATAGACTAATAGAAATAGTTGGTTTGAAGAACCATAAATAGAAATTAGTAAAACTGTTTGATCAATTGATTGAGCTAAAGTACCGAGCTCTATTTCCCCTGCATTTTAATTAAATCTAGCTGACCTTAGCTTATTGACAATCTCTGACAATCTCTTTCTGAATTATGATAGTTTCGTAGCTCTACAGCTACACAATAAAGAATGTATTTCTTTTTCAGCGGTGTATTTCAAACGTAGTCCCTCAAAATGTGAAAATATGCCACAAAGTATTTAGTAATAATTTCTTAAAGTCCTCAGTACGTTTTATTAACCGAAAGAATGTTTTTGCTTGAGATCCTTGAATAAATGTCTGCTGCTTCTTTTGAATTCAACTGGTGCTTAGAGCATAATAAAACATTTGTAAACCAATTTTTAATGAAGCAAATCGAGATATTAAAACACAACAGCCTTCACATCCAAAATCCTTCACATCTTACTGCTTTAGTTTGAACCCAAACATTTCACTACGCTGTTCAAATTTAGTGCATCTCACCTGTTTTAACACACTGTTAATTTAAAAGTTATGGTTTTACATTGTTTTTACATTGCCTCGGATTGTCAGTCACGAGTTAATTGTTATAATTAGATGTATATGACATTATGTATGTATATATTGTTATGATTTGGGTAAATGGACCAGAAAGCATGCCATTGAAAATTCTCCTTGTTCGATTCGGAACAGTCCAGATTATTCAGATCATTTCCTTCAGATAACTCAAAGTGACAGTGAGTGTGCCCAGACCTCTTTCAAACATCATGGAGAGATATGTGCTGTCTGGCATTTTTCTCTGTTTGTATAACACATGTGAGAAGAAAAAAGCACATCTGAAAACGGCAACTAAATAAAAACCTGGAAAGTCCTTCATTTGACGCATGTTGTTACACATATGACTGTGTTTATAACAATGCAATCACCCATAAAATGGGTGAAACTTAAATCACTATCATAGTCATTCAATTGGAAAATGTTGCAGGTATTTAATGAACTTGTATTCCACATCGAGGCAATTTAGTTCTGCTTTAAAGCCCCACTATGTAACTTTTCCACCTTAAAATAACAGCTTGAAAAAAATTGTGCCGCTACAATGACTTTTAATATGTTGATTTGCGCCTCCGCCACTGCCATCGAGGGTCTGGGGGCTGAAAACTGCTGAATGTAAGATGGTTGGGAGCGACCCGGTACTTCCGGCGGAAGTAGTTCAACTTGCTGTCTGGCAGCTTTACGCAACGTCATATAGTGCCAGTCCACGCTCGCAGGTGACTTTTTATTTGCTCCGCTACGCGACTCGTAGAGACGGAGTGACATGCTGCTGTGGAGAACACCGGGCTGCCGCTGATCAGCAGCAGCGAGTCGCGTTCAGCGGCAGCCCGGTCGCGATCAGCTGGGAGCAGAGAGCCGGAAGAGCCATATATGGCTCGAGACCAGACGTTAAATACCTGAAGGGGGCGCTACAGAAGAAAAGTTACATAGTGTCGCTTTAAAGGGCTTAATACGCCTTCTTCTTTTTTTAACAATGTGAACATAGCCAACTCTACGAGGGACAAGCGTGCCACTTCCTCTGCCAGGCATGAAGGATTGTAGTTCTATTTCGCAAAATCATTTTGTTATGAAAGTACCCCGCGATGCATTCTCATGAAATCCAGCTACCAAGATACTGCAGTTGTACGTATATGAGTAATACTTTAAATGCCCTTAACCGTGTTTAGAAAATAGACTTTTGAGAACTCTATTATTGGCTATGCTTTTTTTTTTACTGGAGAAACACTTTTAGATGATTATTTTCCTTTTCTCTAAAAAAACTTGAAACTCTAACTATATGATATCAGCTATTCAACTCCAAGGGTAGATGCCCCCATCAGAAAAATGGGAGAGACCAAATAATATGATAGTAGAGAAAGTGATGCATCCTTACTTGAGAACATTTTAATTCAAGAACATCAACCCTAAATCCCAAAACGGCTGAGTATCTACACAACATGAATAGATGTTCTCCAAATACAGTACAGTTATTCTAATTAGTGTTTAGTTTACACATTTATATACTTTGAAGAAATTATTGCAATCAGCTTTTGTTGTCAAATGCACCTACTGATAGTTAGTATGTCTGGATTATATGCAGCTGTGTCTGCCCAGGAACTGATTGAGTGACTGAGAACAGGTGTGCAGGTGGGTAGAAAAATCAGGCGAAAAATCTGGCAACTACTGCAGAGCAGGGAGGGAATAGCAGCCTCTGGAATGAAGTACGGAGTGACAGGCAAACCCTAATCGCTCTTGAACTTTTCACAGTCATTTCAACATGTCAAAGCTGAAAAAATCAAAGTGGTGATTAGTGATGTTAATAGTAGCTGCCTTTTAATTAGGCGAGACAGACTCACTGGCATCGTTCATTGTATTACTTTCCCCTGTGCTGTGTCAAGTCAATCAGGGATGGACTTAGAGTGTAACCAGAGTAAAGGTGATTCTAACTCGAGAGTAAACAAGCGAATCATTTGACACACAGCGCCACCTGTTCTGCATTTTCATGGTTACTCCCCAGTTAGTCCATGTCGTCTTTAAGGCAGCATTTCATCCCCCAGATGGAGACATAAACCGTGTTTTCCCGTGCAAGGCTGTGTTCGGCTCTTTAATGCTGGATTAGTGCACTTTGCAAAAACAAAAACAAATCAATATATGGTGATGATTGTGTTAATTGAAGTGTGTAAATTGAGAATGTTGCGACTATGTTTTTATCTGTTTTTTCTTGTGACGTGTGCATCTGTCCCCGGTTTGGAGGACATAACATAGTAAAATATTGTTCAGCTATTTAAAACTAAAGCGTCTATAACTGATGTTTTATAGTAACATGAAAGGGTCCCTCATAATGATGAACCTAGAGCAGGGGTCGGCAACCCGCGGCTCCCTTTAGCCCCTCTGTTGCAGCTCCCTGAGGTGTTGACAACAACATTATAAATATTGTATATGTAAATATATATAAATGATATATATTTATTTTTATATATTTATGTTTTTCCCAGTGGCCAGTCATTTAAAGGGGACACCTCTTATTTTTGAGTTTGCACTATTAGTTCAAGGGATAGACGGGCACAATATATAGGGGGGAAACAGGTGTACGGTATGAGACACTAACGAGACAGCATTGGCTGAGGGCAGGTAAATGGAATGAAGCAATCAGAGAACAGGAGGGGCCGAGGGCAGGTGAACGGAATGAAACAATCAGAGGAACAGGAGGGGCCGAGGGCAGGTGAAGGGAATGAAACAATCAGAAGAACGGGAGGGGCCGAGGGCAGGTGAAAGGTGAAGGGAATGAAACAATCAGAGGAACAGGAGGGGCCGAGGACAGGTGAAGGGAATGAAACAATCAGAGGAACAGGAGGGGCCGAGGGCAGGTGAAGGAAATGAAACAATCAAGACACACTAGACAAACACACAAACCGGGCGTTACACTAACAGGTTTACCATGTTAACTTTAAGGGTGATGATATGATTTGCAGGTTTAAGAGCTGACTTCTTCTTTCTTGCTGCCAGTCTGGTAGTAGGTACAACACTGCCTGTCATGTACGGTATATATACTCCCTTTTAATAAGGCAAAAATATTTCTTCCTTTCTTTCTGTGTAACACCCATTTTCTGATTGGCAACTCTTCTTTAAGATCATCCGAATTCGAGCTCATTGTTCGAATGATGCACTGACGAGAATAAATCTATCTCTTCACATTTTAAAAACAAATGCCAGTGGAAACAGGCTCCACACATAACAGAGCATGATGCCTGTTTCATATTGATAAATGTAAGAAAAGGACTAATGGCAGCCGATGTCGTTCTGTATCTTATAACAAACCACTCAGAGACAATCTGACCATCTCATACCAAATAACAGAACACAGAGAATTACAGTTAAGGCCTCGCTGGACAGGCGGAAGAAACCAGGAGGTTGTCTCCAGTGTGGCGATGCTGCCGGCCCGCGAGGCTCCTCTCTGTCTGCACTGGGTCTGTTCCACCAGACAGCGGCGGCATGGAAAACATATTGAAAAGAAAGGGCTTTAATCATAATAATAGGGCAGGAAAAGTCGTGTTGTACATGTTGTTGCTCAGTGTGTCTGAAAGGAGAACAGATCTATTTCTCACCACAGGACTATCCAATACCACAGGAACATAAAATCACTAAAAAGAACATAAAATCACTTGTGTAAGCTCTACTCCTCGACGTTTAATCTTTACTCCAACGCAGTTATCTTACAGCTTTAGTTACATTGCATATTAACATTGTAAGTACAAAACACTTGATGAATGTATATGCACTGTTAAAGATTAGATAACTCAACAGTATACAATTTAGCTACAATTTACACATTAACGCATCAGTAATAATGATCTGAAACACTATAATAGTATACAGTACACACATGAGTACTTTTACTTATAATACTTGAATTACATTTGGCTAATACGGTTCTTACTGAAGTCATTTTTTCAATCACACATAGAGTCCTGACAAAATGCTGTTGATCAGTTGGTTAGTAATAGAGTGTAAAAACGAAATATACAGATAAACTAACTTAAGCATGTTTGCTTGTATGTCATGAAGCAGCAGTGATTTGTTCATTTGCATAGACCAGATACATATTTCTTAATAGCGTTATTGATAAATATTGTATGTATTGGGAACAAAAATCACCTTCAATGACGTCTGTTTGTTCTACGTTTCATTTTTCGAGAGAAGAAATGTAAATGTTCAAATGGAATAGATGATTCACTTCAGCAGCCAAGCAATTGTCTCCTCCTTTTTGGAGATTTGTGTTTGACTCTTTAAAGGACGATTTGCGTGAAAGTGCTGAAATAATGACATTATATTTTTAGATTAATCTCCTCTCATCTTTTCTTTCATCAACGTTCACAGCTTCTTCAATTTCAATGCAATTTCAGGCTCTGATTGCTCTATTGCTTGGATGCTAATCATCGCTACTGTATTACTTGTTTTATATTCTGCTCTTTTTGCATAAGGAGAGGTCATTTCATAAAAGTAAAAAAATAAATGAAAAAGTTACAATAGGTCAGTAAACAGATGGCGCTCCACAAGAGATCCACACAAAACACAATGCAGGGACTTCTGCAGGACTGCATTTTATACAATAACACAATTTGGACATGTTTTCCGAAATGAAAAAGAGCACCAGCTTCATGGTGAAATTCTCTTAATAATAATAATGATAATAATAATACAAATATTTAGTGGTCGTTGGTCTATCATGTTGTCAACATAGAATTGAATCAACTGAGTTGGGTTTGTAGGCAAGTTGGATGACTTTTTCCAGATTTACAAAAACAAGAAATAAATTAAGTATCCTTTAAAGATCTGTCTCAGGAAGGAATCACATAAAGATTCTTGCAAATGAAATACTCGTATTGTTTAGTTATACAAATATCTGTATGTTGCAACTTTCACGATCTTGATTTAGATTTAGTTTGTTTCCTGTTTTATTTTGAAATTCCCTGCCTCTTGTGTCCTGTGATAATTTGACTTCCTCTCTTTGTGTTTTTTTTCTGTGATCACCTGTGGTTTGTAGCAGTCTCTTCAGCCCTCCTCTCCTCCTTTGTATGTATGGGTCCATCCCATATTGCCTGTTTGCCCCACTGTGATATAAACACTCTAAATCCACAGATCCGTTTGTTGTACCTTTCCAGATTGTACCCAGGTAAGGACAACAATAATAAAAGCCACATGAAATGTGATCATTGTGTATCGGATCCTAAACACATTTGACATTGTTACCACAGGGAGCCATGCATAGAGGTTGGTCGTCCCAGCAAATAACATCATTAACCGTCTCTCAAAGATCTGATTTGAGAAGACAAACGGTACCTTCAGTAGCCGAATGAAACTCTCTATAAAGCTCCGTAAAGCCGAGACGAGCTCCATATTCAGCTGATGATGTCATCACTTCAAGCGACCCCTTTCACATTGTATCTCTGTTTTCACATCGCCATTTGATGCATTTTTATTATACAGTAGAAAATATAGCTGCTTTAAAAAAACATAACTCGAGAACCACACAACAAACTATTGCTGAACAGCGACCTCTGTGGTCTGAATAGCAATTACAGGACAATGCCACTTTGGACTTCCCTGCGTTTCATTGCTGCTTTAAAGACGCCAAGATGAGGTGATCGGACTGAGAACGATGGAATCATGAGGAGAAGATAAAGCCAGCAAACTGACTCAGTAATGTCAATTACATAGAAAAATCAGCCATCAGTCATATCAGACCAAGTGAGGCTTTCATAGGAAAGTAAACCTTAAATTAAGCAACAGTTATTTTGTTTGCTTACAAATTGTACTTTTTATTTGTAAGACTTTTATATTTCTCATATTTCAGAATATTCAAGTATTTGTAAGAAACCAACATGAGCGTAGCATGCAGGCTTCATGTGTGACCTTGCGTCTGTTTTTTATAGAGTATACTGTCAAATGATCAAAGGCTGTTTGTATTTTCTGCTCTCAAATTCTACAATCTGCTGGATGTTGCAGTCAGTACCAAATTAAATATTAAAGTGAAAGAGGTGAAACTACTCACCGTTTTTCTGTTTGCTTTTATTTAATATTATATTAATTTCAACTTTGAATAGCTTGGGTCCAAAGTCCAGACACTAATGCAATTACAGACAAAGACAGTACAAGAATACTTGAAAACCGTGCACACATTGAAAACCTAAGATATTAAAAGCTTACATCTACTTTGAGTTTTAGAATTGAAGAGAGGAAACCCATCAGCAAGATATACATATTCCATTTAATATCTGATGCCTTTATACTAATGTGGCCTTAAATGACCCATTCATGAAAAAGGTGAGGGAAATAACTCTGGGCCTCCTCCACATACACGAGGCTACCCGGCTAAATCGTCTCCTCTTATATTTACAAAGTGCTGCCATTAAACTCTGAGACAAATTGTTGGTCTTTCTACTCTTTGATTCTTAAAAACTTGAAAGTGTATTTAACCAAGTCAGGCGATGATGACTTTCATTCACAATGTGAACTCATTTAGTAGAGTCAAGGACTTCTTTTAGTTCACACTCTGAAGTATGATTGTGCAACACTTAAAATCATATTTTGTACTGAGCAATTTTCTCAAATCAATAGAGAACGAGCCCTCGCAGCTCCGAGTGCATTCCTCAAGAGCTTCTAACAAGACACAGGAGAGCGTTTTACTTTTAAAATGTTCGACTTTTAGAACTAGAGCACACAGAGAAGTTCTCTTTTATGTTGTGCTTTATCAACTATATTTTAGCCCAGTTATTCAGAAATACAGAGGTCAGCCTCTGCTCACAGAGAGAGATGTGAGGGTATTCATGTTTTTTTTGTTGTCAAGATCAGTAAGACAGACTTCATTTTTCTATGGGAGCTTTTATTTGAAATTACTCTGCAAGAATTATTAAATTAAACAGACAGAAACCAGTTTGATGTACGAATAAACTATGTTTATCCATTGGTTTCAGTCCGTCACTTGACTTTTTATATAGAATCACATTGTAGATTATAAGCATTGAAACTGAACCGGTGTAAAATCATAAAAAATATTAATATTTGATAAACAGAGTCAGATGTCAGTCAACAACACAAACATGTACTGAGCAACGCTGTGGCACAAAAAGCACATTCCGAAATTCGCTTCTCAAACCAAGAATAAATGTTTTACACACTTTCAAGAAGTCAGAAATAATTATATACATTATGAATAAATATAATGACTCTTCAAATCTCAGTCCGCTTTAGGGAAAGTGACACCTCACTTGCGTTGCAGCTTCTGAATGAAAAACAAGGAACACACATTGAAATGTACATCACGAGACATGCACACTCTGGACTGCTTCTTACTATTTTGTATGTCTATCTTGAAATCGTTACGGGTCTTTGAGTTGTTACATGTAATACTAACACTACTGTTAAGTCATGTTCAAGTTCATAACAAAAAGGAAAAAACATTAACTTGATATCAGAATCAGCTGATGTCAGAAATAATAAGGACAAATTTCCCCTTGGGGATTAATAAAGTATATTTCTATTCTATTTCTAATCACCAATCTTTGTGATTTAAATGAATAACAAATATATGTTAATTATTTACTCCTTTACTGCGTAATACCCTGATAGTCTCAACATGTGCTTAATGATTACAAAATGTAGAGATGTAGGTATTCACTGATAAACTGTAGTATACACACAATAAATGCTATAAAAAGGCTCTGTCACATTCTGTGCTCATAAAACAAGCTGTTAGAGGCGGAACATCTCTAAAGTAGTGTCTCAAAAACCAGATGGTATTTTGTTAGAGGGGGGGGGGTTATAACTTAAAGAACAACAAAGATGCAAAATAAATATGTATACATATGACAGAAGAAGAAGAGGATAATTCATGAGCAAAGCTATGAGTTAGTTTATTCTGGTTTAGATTGTTTTCTCTGCTAAACACAGGACAACATTATTTGAAGTATGCACTCGGGAGATCTCATCCTTGACTCAGACGGCGTTAATGATACGAATAGAATAACTTCTGCTTCTTTACTTACAGTTTAGCTCCTGGCATACAGTTGTCTGGTGATATAAAGAAAGTGGCGTCTTTATTCCATTGAGTGTAGGAATATATCCTCACTTATGAAGACAGAGTTGAATGTATTGTCATTATAGCAAAGTAGTAGAAGCAAGAGTCATGGTGAAAATGTTAAATGGTGGACAACTTATAAAAATATAAAAAAAGGAATTAACCTTCAATATTTACTGTCAAAGCAAAGGAAGAGCAGAATAATCTAAACTGGTGTTGTACAGTCAAGGATCTTTTTTACAAGTCAATTGAGGTTCAGTCCTCTGTGAACAAAGTGCACCCCTGAATAGTTTCCAACACAACACATATGTACCCGTTAGGAGGCAGAGAAATGCCACTAATGTGTTTCATAAACCAGGTCAGTAAAGATGAAGTTAGAGAGCACTATGAATGCACAGTGAAAGAGAAGCTTTCTCTAAATGGTGCTGTGTTGGACCTCTAAATGGAAACATCAAGTGGTTCTTTGCAATTATTATTAGATCTTGAAAATATGAGATACAAAGTGTTGCAGGCCATTGCACAAACCATGCAAGTGAGTTTAAACCGCACAGGGTAACGGGGGGCTGCAGTACAACGGACACACGGAATAGGTGAACAGTTTTATCCCAGGCAGAAAAACTCAACAGGCAAACGGATCCGCTCAGGTGGAGAAACGCCAAGCCGCCAGGGGAGAAGGCCGACAGGACGCAGAGGCTATTCTAGTGTCGGGGGTCGATGGCTCTGGTGGTCTACCGGGGCAGAGGCAAGGCGGGGGGGTCCAAACATGCAGGGTCGACAACGGGAAAACAGTCTGAGGGTCGGCGCTGGAAGGTAATAATAAATCACAAGGCAGCGAACGATCCGTCACTGAGAATGTGTGAGAATGGCGTTTATTGACCAGAGGGCGAAGGTGGAGCAGAGCGGGCAGGTAAGAGTGATTGAGCTGACGAGGTGGGTGTGACTTACAGGTGCGCTGATTGAGCTAATGAGGTGGGTGTGACTTACAGGTGCGCTTATTAAGCTGACGAGGTGGGTGTGACTTACAGGTGCGCTGATTGAGCTGACGAGGTGGGTGTGACATACAGGTGCGCTGATTGAGCCGTTCGATGTCCCCGGGCGCTCAATTACTAAGGATGGGCTAAATGGAGAGACTCATTTCACCACTGTTATTAATAAAAGGATTAATTAATTTCACTGAGCACTTTACCAAGTCTTTGTTGGTTACAAATGTAAGTAAATAGTACTCACCTGGAGAGTCTGTAAAAGTGGATATTGGAATTTCTCAGTGAAATAAAAACTCTGAACAAACGTCTGAAAACCTTGACGACTGCCAGGCAGCTTTTGTGATAAACAATGAAAAGCTTTTAAAGAGAATGGACCTTTGTGTAAAGAAGAAGAGGATGTTGGAATAAAACCTCATTTGATGTTTCCTTGGTTTCTTTTCTTTAGACGTTAGTGCAAAAATCAGACTTTAATTGTTGCATTTATACTATTTGAACCAGTAGAAAAGTAGGCGATGAAGGTGCAGGTGCAGGGGTCCTGAACCAGGCTTAATTAGTTCCATTCACATTCACAAGACAGCAGCACATATGACAAACGCCGAGGCTGCGTTTAGTCATGAGTTTAGTTTTATCAAAACTTCATACAAAATATGTTCAACTCACTTCATAATTTTTAAGCGATACCAGACACTATGTCAGTTATTTATCGTCAGTATCTGCAGCCACTTCACAAGTATGAGCCAAGATGACATGACCATGCAGGTGATCACCTTTAAAATGGAATTTCTTCTAACCATCCAGCCGGCTCACACATTTCATAAAAGGCTTCAGCTTAACAAGAGGGAAAAATGAGAACAAACGGACACAAAACACAGGTAGAAAATGTTTATGAAAACAAAGTAAAATATTGACATTTATAAAGAAGGCGATATGTGCATGTGGGCATCATTACACATTGATTGTCGTCATACCGATGTATAAAATAAATGATACACATGTCCAGTCATTGTGTGCGAGAACAGTTCTTTGGCATCTTATAACACTGTCAACCAGCTCATATTACATTAACTTAATGGAGCTGACGAAAAAAATCATCATATCCAGCAAAGCATACTGTAAATCCTTAAAATAATGCCTGAAGTCTTTGCAAATATAATTTTCAAATATTAAATCAACCAAACTCATGAGCATGAAGTGCTTCATAAGCATCAATAGATTAGTGTATCTGAAAAGGAAGCAACTGTGTAGCGTCCAGTTAAAGAGGCGACACCATCGACTACAGCAAACCAGAAGATGATTTCAAAATCGATAACTTGAAACATAATTGTCTGTAACGTTCTGCATAGACGTTTAAAAAAAATAAATGAAGGGGTGGGGAATCTCATTTTGTTTTCATAGTATTTCTGAAAGTCAACAGTAGATGGCAGCAACGTAGAACTAAAAACTGAGAGAAACTCACCAGACAGATTCTTTGGAGTTATCCGTTTAAGAATCAATAAAAACTGCTCTTGAAAGTAAACCGAATGGTGAAAGTATAAAATGATGAACCAATTGTTGTGCATAAAACAGGCATTCAAGAAAAGAAAAAAAGCATCTGTCAAAAGCACATATGCATAGTCAAAAGAAATCCTGTCTGGTGGTCAGCGTTAACATGCGCGCTGGCTTTTTAATGCGACGGTTTAACGCTGCAGTGACGAGGCAGTTCCCAAAAATAAAGTGCATCAATTTAGTCAGTCATAACCTGAGTTAAGCCATTTTAACGGCAAGGTCCATTTTCCAAGACAGTTTTCTAAAAAGTTCTACAGCAAGACGACCTCGGCAGTATCAAGTGCACCGACTATGGCCCGTTTGTCTTTTCATTCTAACTACATTAAATCTATTTGTTCACCTTATTCTAACTGTGAAAATTATGTGCAGCTTCCACATCAAACCCAAGGCAAACGTATTTGGTGCAGCTTTCATTAAACCCTGTGGTCATTTGCAAACAAGTAGCATTAGCAACCTACAGTGTCCCTTCTTGGACTGATGTACGAGTAAATCCAAGACACCGAGCGCATTATCATAAGAAAGTAAACAATACAGAAGGTGCTGGTGCACGGCTACAAATGGTTTTATGACAAAAACACTCCTGCTAATGTGCGCCATATTTAATGGCATTTGCAGTGAAATATGTGTGAGTGTCTAGATGAGCGCGTGGCCTACATGCTCCTGCAGCCACAGCAGCAGAGGCTGCAGAGAGCTGGGCTCGTCAGGCACAGCCTCTGTGAACATCTGCAGCAGGACCTCCTGGAGAACAAGCAGCAGGGGCAAGCTCAGACTCAGCAGCTCGTACAGGGACGCATAGTCCCGGGCATTGTCCCTCAGGTGGCCGGCGAGGGCCTGTGCTGTACTACGCACACGATGGGACAGATAGCTGGGGGCGTTACACACAGCACGCATCACACTCAGAGGCCGGCTCAGGTGCTTCCTCACGAACGAGCCGAGGATACCTGCTGAGGGTTCACTTGGCAGGGCTGCTGTGCTGCTGGACTCCGAGCTCGGTCCATCGTCCACACATCGCTCCTGAGCTCCAGCTCGAGTCTAAGACGGATGACAGTAGTTAGATATCTTACATTCTACTAAATTTTACTAGAATAAGATGGATGCTTTTTAGAAATGCAAAGTACTCACTGAGCGCAGAGAGAAGGTCCTCTGTAGGTTTGTCCTAGTGTTGCGTTGATCGAAATGAAGTTTGCAGTACAGTTTTCCTGTGAGATTAAAGCAAAGTGTCAGTACAAAGTAGATGTTTTAGTCCAATCTGGACTACATTGGGAGGAGAGACGTTATTGGAGGACTCCTACCCTGTTCAGAGTCAAATGCGTGTGCTCCCTGTCGCAGGGCGGAGCTGCAGGTGGAACAGCGGAAACACTCCCTGTGGAAGTAGAGCCCCTCGGCACAGACCCTCTCCACCATGTAGACACGCCTCTCGCAGGAGTGACACTTGTCCCCCGACGGGGGGAACGCCCGGCGCACCGAGCCGCCCTGGAACACAACGCCGGCACAGGGATGAGCCAGATGTCAAACGCTTGACCACTGACGTTAATCTTTTAGTTCACCACTCCTCAAACCCGGGCGAGTTAACACTCACATTATAAATGAGGAACATAAGCAACCAACACGGCACACAAATATGCAAACTAGCTTTCAAATTTGACAAAGACTAATTATTCAAACGTTCCTTCACCAGAAAGCTCTTGTGAATATTGAAGAGGTTTAATCGAGTTTTATTTCTGCACTTTTAACTCAAAGTCTTGGCCTGCGGTCTACATCCCTGTGTTTTTTGCTAACAAGGAGACCATGAGTTTCATTTTCTAAGTTCAAGATTAAACTTTTATGATTAATACTTTTACAAGTCACATAGCTTTGACTAGAAATTTAAACTGTGATGAATTAGTTACACTTGGAGATGTTGGCATGACACTGGCGGTATTACATGCAGGAAGACCAGGAGCCACCAACCATTTTAATAAATGCTTCTCCTGTCAGGCCCATAAATAGTTTTGTGGAAACTAATATCAACCTTATCTTAGGGATATTGTGATTCATGGTGAGGTCCAAGAGACTGTCTGGGTTCATTTTCAGGGAGGGAGACTGTTGTCTTTACTTTAAACTCTACAGCCTCTGACTCATTAACAACTGCTTGCTAATATTTAAACCAAGAAGAAAACAATATTAAGGGAAGCAAGTAAAATAATAATAAAAAATAATAAGTTTGCCACGTCTAATTTGTTTTTCAAGAAACAAATCGGACCCCAACACTGGGCAGCAGGAGTAGTTTGTTTATCTTAAACTGAGACGTCTGTTTGGGACGGCTGAAGCAGAAGTGCCGCCACAAGAACGCTCACGTCGGACTGCTGGCCATTAAAAAGCACCAGGGGCAGAAACAGCCGTTTAAGGCAAAGCAGCAGTCCAAAAGAGAAATGTGTCTATTATAATTCAGATAGTATATGACGACAACGTAAATCTTGGGCTTGCTAAGTCGTTTTCGAGCAGGCCCTCTGCAGGATGTTAAGCCTTCACAGCCGAACATCACCGCCCCACATTAGCTTCAGGCGCTCCTCTTTAACAGCTGGGTTAGGGCTGGCCCAGGGTTGACCGGTCCAGCCCTGTGCTGCTCTGGGCTGCTGAGGGGTGAGGATACACTGAGCTCTCCTGGGCCCTGCCCCCTGATTCCTTGACCCTGCTTCCTGCCCTCCTTCCTTCCTTTTTGGCCTTGCCTCCTTTGTGCCTCCTACCTAATGGGCCAGCCTGCCTAATTGGCCCTCCTCTCTTCCTTCTTCTGTTCAATGAATTGTGAATGTCTGGATCATGAAAAACTAATGAAGGGTTTCTGTTTTTTAGGGAAGATTTGTCCCAAATGTGGATGCAGTATTTAATCTCACTTACAAAAAATGTCTGTTAAAAACGTGTGAATGTACACAGCTGGCCTCTAAAACCTGCTCTGTTTGCACTCCGTACTACCAGCTCGGTTTGGGTATGACAGCTATGTATGAAGTCTCCTTCACATCTATCAGCACTCCAACAGGTTGAGTGATTTAGTTGTGAGGAGGCAGAAAACACATAAAACCACACAAGTTGTTCTCATGCCGAGCATAGTTAACACACCCATAAGAAATACATTTCCTCACAACTAGATGGTACCAAAAAATGAATTGTGAATGTCTGGATCATGGTCCATGCCTATTACTCATTATTCATACATGTGTCATAGTCATTGAATTTAATTGATTTCAGTTTGTTTAGTTTGGCTTTACGATCTGTACACATACGACCTGTCCCAGGACCACACATCGGATGTGGAAGAACAAAGCAAACTTGTTCGCAAACCGTTCCTTATTTACACCTCAAGTAGTTCCGGAAAACCGTTATCATTCACATTCAGTCATGTTTGTGGTCACCTGATGAATGCAAGTCAAAGATTATTTTTCTTTGAGCTCAGTCTCCACTAACTAACATCGGCTAACTGCTATCTGGGTCCATCTGCTGGTTGGTGGTCATCCGGTCTGTACAGCGGGTTTGTTTATTTTGCTGCGGCTAAAGTCCATCAGAGCAGTAAGACTGAACCAAAACATTAAAGTTATGGACCCTAAACGATGAGCTGAAACTCAATATAAAGATAAGATCTACTTTATTGTCCCGCAGACGTTGGTCTTTGACTCAAAGCCGCCGCATCACAATCCACACGCACTCATAAAACACAGACCATACGTAGACTCATGCAGTAACATGCTTAAATAAATACACATGCTCCCAATAGTTACAAATAATAAAACCAGGTTTGAGCAACACAGAAAATAAATAATCAAGTCAAAATAAAATCATAAGACTACTGTAAAGCCCTGTAAAGGGGAGAAGAGCTGCAGATTTAGGAATTAATTGACCCCCATCCCATAGTTTTCATTTTGTCACTTGATACCTTATACAATAGTGTCACCTTGATGGAAAAAAGGCATTGAATGATGACAAAATGTCCTTCATTAAGACAAATGAAAGTGTCCAAATATATTCATGTTGAGCAAAGTAAAGGAAGAGGGAGAACACTGGCTGCGTGTAACACTGGACAACCCAAACATAACCAGTTTCCACATGCAAATGAACACACACACACACACACAGACACACACACACAGACAGACACACACACCAAGCTTGAGATAGTCACCTGGAGTACAGCCGAGCTGTCTGATGAGACCAACCCACTAAGGTGAACAGCTTTCTCCTTTATACTCTTTGAGTGAAACTCTCTAGCCTGTAGCGTCTGAGCTTTTTTCTGCAGGATGACAAGAACAGCCATCAGCCGGCCTCCTCGGGACAGCGAGACACATTCTCCCACCAACAGATGGAGCTTTCTTTGTGGAGACATCATTAGGTAGACTAATAACCACTTGATAAGCAGTACACCATGAAATGATGAAAGGCCTTTCTGTTCTGCTTCCCCAATAAGAAGCAGGATTTGACAGATAGTGTGTGGGCTATTGTTGGGACGAGAACAATAACATCGGTGTGTGGAATGAAAGCCGCCCTATTACATACATTTACACCCCACTTGATGTGGTTACTCATGCTGTACTGGAGCAGAAACCCGAGCCGGCCACAAAGACCTGGCGCAGTAGTACGTCGGTTCAGCCCAAACGCATAGACGTTAATAAATACCATAGTGAAGGATTGAGTTGTCGGGGCTTAAATAACTAAAGGACAAAATACAACGCAAATCAATTTAAAAGGATAATCATGAAACGTAAGATAAGTTTAAAAAAAAAAGGGATGAGCGATGAGACCAGCTTCCCACGGCTGAGATAACCCCCTCCTGGCTCAGACAGCAGCATCTTATCATCCAACTCTTGGCAAGAAAGTGTATCAGGAAATTCCCCAAAATGCCAAAATATTCCTTTCGCTATAAATACAAACACCGGCAGCCTACATGCAGTATGTGGCAGTTAGCAGCCGTCTGTCAGCCTTAAGAGACGCATGGCAACCGACATGAAACATCTGACGGAGAAAAGACGGACGGCTGTTAAAGCTGCAGGTGCATCGGTCAAGAGGACTGAAAAAGTTTCAACATGTAAGAGTAAAATAAAGTCCCATAAATCATAAGCACAAGCTGCTCGGACAAAGGAGCCGTGTTCACCTGTTTTTATGGCAGCTTTTTAAAGAGTGATATATTTCGATTGTTGTAGTGTTTTCATTAATTTGAGTAAATTAAAAATAAACTGGATGAGATAGTTAAATATTTCACTCATCAACAAAAACACTAATTGACTCGATAAGGAAAACTAGTGTGCAGACCTGAGCCAGAGCACGCAGGCCTTTGGTCAATCTGAATGATCAAAACGGTTTATTTGCAGACATATAGCGCCTGCAGCCCCGACCCGGCCGACCTGTTCCACAGAAACTGAGTGTCCAGTCCTCGGCCTGCGTGCCGGTCTCAGCTGGTGGCCGAGTCTGGAGGCCTGTTCTTGCCTTTTTCGTCAGGCTGGATAATTAAGGGGCTGACTTTGCTCTCTGCCTAAACATTACACAAGCCTAAATGTATAATCAGGGCATGAAGTATAATCAACATTCACTCAGGGGGCATTGTGGGGGATCAGGACATGCAACAATCACAAGGGTTAGAAAAGAGAACAGAGGAGGAGTTAAATATATGGAGGAAGATAATTGATAGACAGATAGCGATCACCTCAGAGACGTGTTCGTCCACCTCCCTGAGGCGCTGGAGCACTCTGGTCATGAAATGGATTGCCGAGTGGCAGGAGGGAGAAGGAGCAGGCCGGTCCGCGCTCTCCGGCTGCGGCGGGGGCTTCATCTCGGGGAGCGTCCGGTCAACATGTCTGAGCTTCACTACACAAAATGGATGCTGGGACTCAGGATGGAGCTGAGGTTTGGGCAGAGTCTTTGGAGGCAGGCGCACTAAGTGCTGTGCAGCTTTTCTGAGACTGAACTCAAACTGAAAGATAATGTACAGCAGTGCACGTGTGAGCTGTGGTTCAACTCCTCATCAAGCAGCAACACTGTGAAACTTAAATTCTCTTAAAGGCCGAAGAACCACAAAGGCTGATTTGTTTCAGTCCATTAACTACCAATCATCAAAGTACTTTACAATGCAGCCAAAATTATCTATTATGTATCTATTTCTGTAGGTGTTATTCACGAGCAGCATTAAAATCAAAATGCAAAAGGTAATCAATACAGTGAATATTCTGTGTGCTTCATGTTTTGCCAGTTATGCATCATCTTAAAAGGTAATGTGTGATTAAGCAGGTTGTTTTTAAAACGTTCTTCTTGGGGAAGTCCCAAACTGAAGAGTCAGTCTGACATGGAGTCTACAACCAAAAGGTCAATTTAACTGACCTTTTGGAAACAGTTCATTTCACTTTCAGCCGGCTCATTCTCAGGCTGCCACATCCTGGTGCTCTGACACACCCCTCAGTCTCTCCAATACTGACGCACAAGGCATGCTCTTTAGCATCTGATTTGCATCTGGCCTTCAGGTATCGACCGTGTAAACCCTTCTGCAGCAACAAGAAGAGACAATGCTCTGGGACTGATGTATACACAACTAAAAGAAGAACACACAGGGCATGTGGGAGGGAGCCGAGCGACAAGCCGCCAGCATGTGACGAGTTGGGAGGAGAACGTGCCGATTCAGCAACTACAAAGCTCTCATGAGGAATATGAATCTCTGTCTGATTTGTTGAGATAAATGGGCAAACAAATCCTAAATTGGATGCGACCTGGTTATTATCACAAATTAAAACAGATTGATTAGAAAATGATGTCAAATTGATTCACAAATGAATCACCACCACTGTGTGAATGTGCAACCATTAATAAAGCCAATTATTAGGCATTAGCTTTTAGTAGTTTGCATTGTTCAGATGATTAAGTACTGTGTATTCATTTAACGTGTACTTTTTGAGCTTTCATTCTTATTTAGTTCCTGGCGTGAAATGAGGTTCCAAGTCAGTCAAGACTCCAGAGTGTAAAACCACCAGCACGGTCCTTTGCATATCCAGAACAGAGTGTGTACACATAAACAATATGTAGAATTGACCCAAAACAGGAGTTTGTTTGTAGTCGGTGCTTCTAAATGTCTGTATGTGTGTGAGTGTGTGCAGACGTGTGTGTGTCTGTTTGATCGACTGTTCTCGTGTAGCAAGCATATATCTTGGGACAGGAGTACAGAATTAGCATACAAATAATATTCTACTTTACATGAAGCGTTACAGACTGCCAGTAGTTTTAAAGACCGTCATCACGCCTTTGTACTTTTCACACGACTTCGCTGCCGTCGAGCGGCTCCAGACTACCTGCATCTCAGGAGGAGGTTCAGGTGGGACCGGAGGCCTGAGTTTAATGGGCACACCCTCAGCCAGGTCAAGAGTCTGAAGTGGGGAGGACCTCAGACAGTCTGACTGAGATGTTGCAGAAAGGTTAGGAAGAGCGTTAATAACAAAAAGGCACAGAAATAGAAAAGGCTGAAAAGAGTGAATGCTGGAAACAGACAAAAGACTTTGTAGAATAGGCGAAAGGCTAGCCACATGACACACAGACTGACGTCCGGCAATTAATACATTCATACAGTATATTCACACATATGGACTTCACTACAGGACAACGATGATAACCATAAGCCATAGCACAATACATTTCTATATTTTTTTAATGTATGGGGATGAACAGTGGTGTACCTGTTTTCTCCGGACCGTGGAGCTGGCTGTGTTTTCAAACTTGGCCAGCAACTGAGTCGCCATGGAGCGCACTTTGTTCTCCTTGGGCTCTCGGTCCTCTCGCACTGCAGAGCCGTTACTCGACATATTGGTGGCCTGGCGAGTCGGGACAACAGACGAGATCCTACGTCAAGATCTTTTCTCTACGGTTAGGTTTGTAATTGCATGCATGTAGTTTAACAACAAACCTCCTCCAGATAACTGCAGAGTTTCCGCCTCCTTTTGTAAATGGGATCTGGACCGTCAGACTTCTTTTCATCCTGTAAAGCACAAGGAAAGAAACTCTGGTTATTGAATATATTGCCCTTTAAAACTCAACACAATGAAATGCTGTATGAACATATAGAGGGCAATAATAACTGGAAATAAAAATATTGGGAGTCAGAGTGAGTTAACTTTTTGTATTAAATACATCAGATTAAAACATATCAGTGTGGAATTACCTTCGGTACCCGTTTCCTGGGCAGAGTAAGGTTGAGTACATTATTATTACTTCTGACTTCCTGAGATGGATAATCTTCATTGTTTTCATCCACTCCCCTGGAACCTGCAGTATAACGCGTGGCTGCATAAGAGTTTCATAGTTTACACAGTTCACAGGCATAAATGTCAGATAATATCAGTGAACAATAACCATGGACATTAGAAAAGTCATACGTCGTAAAAAAAAAGAAGAGAGTAAGTGCGTTTGTGCAGAGCAATGTTTCCCAAAAACAAAACGCCTTAGATCACAAAGCTGCGTCAGTACGGGCGCGGCCACTTCAAAGCTTATTGAATAACTCAGCTGCATGCCAGAGAAAGGTGATGGCTGCCTGACGTTAAATAAAACGTCTTACCTCCAACGTATGCTGGAGGTAAGCATTAAATATCCTTTCAGGAGAGACATGCAGCTGTCATCATGTTGCCAAGACTCCCAGACAATAAAGTCCACAGCTCTGGTACATACACACATTCCTCTCATGCCACTGTACTCGACTAATGACACTGCCACACACACACACACACACACACACACACACACACACACACACACACACACACACACACACACACACACACACACACACACACACACACACACACACACACACACACACACACACACACACACACACACACACACACACACACACACACACACACACACACACACACACACACACACACACACACACACACACACACACACACACACACACACACACACACACACACACGTTTTTAGAGGAAACCAAATAGAATTCGATACATTCTCTCTCACTGGAATTTCATTTGTTGTGGTTGTTCCTGCATATTTGAAACATAGGATACATTGAAGAAGACGAAGACCAGAAACAAAGAAGGTAAGACAACCACAGAGTAGATTACAGTAGAGGGGAGAAAAGTAAAGTCCAGTCAAGCAGAGTAGAGTCAAAAAGCGTAGAATAAAGTCAATTAGATACGATTGGAATTGAGTAAAGAAGGGTTGAGTTGTATATATAATATATATATAATAGTAGAGCAGACTACCTGAGGCCGGTAGAGGTGTGCCACGCAGCAGCTCGTAGAACTTGGACAGGTAGGCGACCATCCGGGTCTTATCCAGCTGCTCACCGGGACTCAGCTCCTTCACAGATGTAAACGATTTGATACCAAATTCCTGCTCACTGATGTCTAAAGCCAGCTGGAGGTTTGCCGAGTGGTCTTCCTCATTTAATGAGTCAAAATCTCTGATGGAAAAAGACAGTAATGGTGGGTTCAGTCAGAGGCAATGAAAAGATTCAGAGAACGTATGTCATAGTTACCGTGTCAGCCTATAGTAGGCTTTACATCTTTATGTCAGATCCTTTATTTCTGTGGGTTTCTGGTTTGCATTTCCACTGACCATCCTGACCATCCTGACCATTCTGACCATGCATACATGATATTTATTCTTTTAGCATATTTGTACTTTCTGTTGTGTCTGAATTGGAGGCTTTCCAGCATCACAAGCATCTGAATTGCCCTGAATAATGAGGCAGGAATGTAAGCGTGAGGTTTGAGGCTGAGATTCTTTAAAGGATTATTTCTCAACTTTCATTTCATGTAGGCGTCAGGTGACTGATGTTGAGCAGAGTGTAAGATAATACGCACACTGATATGAAAACAGTTCATGTAAGCACAATGGAATGACTTTATACTGAAATCTAACTTACTCAATACATGTCCTACAGAAGAACTTGGTTCCTGACAGGAAAAGAATTGCTCTGACGTCCATAGTCTGCACCGACAGTGTGCAGACACCATGAGACATAATGTAAAGAGGGGGGCAGTAACCTAGCAGCAGCACACACACACACAAACATTGGTGTTATTCTATAAGTAAAGAGGCTCGCTCTTCCCTTTTCCTCTGCAGCCGGCTCTACTGACAGGCATGCATATGGAGGAGGGAAGGGGGGACATGCCAGTGGTTCCTGGAAACTTACAGGACCACATGAAATTGTAGTGGTGAGGTATGAAGGCAATAATTAAAGAGTGAGAGGATATAATTAGATCTGTAAATGTACTAATCTACAGTTGCATTGGCTAATTTTATGCCATGCAGAGCAGTCCAACTCTAAAAAGTGTAAACTAATGAAGGGTTTCTGTTTTTTAGGGAAGATTTGTCCCAAATGTGGATGCAGTATTTAATCTCACTTACAAAAAATGTCTGTTAAAAACGTGTGAATGTACACAGCTGGCCTCTAAAACCTGCTCTGTTTGCACTCCGTACTACCAGCTCGGTTTGGGTATGACAGCTATGTATGAAGTCTCCTTCACATCTATCAGCACTCCAACAGGTTGAGTGATTTAGTTGTGAGGAGGCAGAAAACACATAAAACCACACAAGTTGTTCTCATGCCGAGCATAGTTAACACACCCATAAGAAATACATTTCCTCACAACTAGATGGTACCAAAAAAAGGGCGGGGTGTGGGGGGAGTTCATTTGAAAAAAGAACAGATTTGTTCACGTGAACGCATGTCTGTATTTAATACCAACTGTAAATATATAAGAGGATGTTAGCTGGATTTGGATAAAGATCTGAATCACCATGTGCATCATTCAAGTCGATGTGTGATACGTACATCAGCTGGGGTTTGAACCTGTGGATGAGGGCGCACAGAGCGATACCGCTCTTCCAAGAAGACGTCAAGTCTGTTATCATCACATTCCTGTAGCCCTCTGTCTGTTTCTGGCACCAGGTAAGCAGCTTCGCCGGCCTAATCTCGGACTCTACAACAGAAACATGGCACGTTAGACTTTTCCAAAACAAACTGCAGATTCTTAGAACATTAACGCAGGCTGTGTTAGAACACGTAGACCTTCAGAGAGGATATGAGGTCACAAGCCTGTAAATAAGGTCTTAAAGTGATGAGGAGTCATGTACAGATCTTTGTAATGTTTGTCTGGACTTGTACTTCTTCACTGTCTGAACAGCTCAGTATGGAGAGCTTCTGTGTTACTGTTAGTAAGTACAATTTAAATATAAACACAGTTTAAACATGGATGTAAACTAATGTTGAACTTGGAGAGCAAGGTAACTGTGCTGGACACCCTGAGCCTCTTTAAAAGCTTTTCTGTGTTGATCATACAGGATCAGTGCAGAGTGGGAACCCTAATCAATCCGTCACATTCTACTTGTTTGCAACAAATTGGAGCTTTAAACTACAGATCCTGTCGAGTTGGACGTACCTCGTCTGCAGAGGTTGACCGGCCGCCGGATGGTAGCAGAACGCTCCAGAGAGCAGGAACTCAGCTCTTTGCTGATGAACAAGTGACGCACCTGAAACCGGATTACAATCAAGACGATCAAGAAGTTGTTTATATCTGATAGAAATGGATGGAGAGGTGTTCAGAGTGTGATTTTGCCAAAGTGAGTGGACCTTCTCACCTGGTGTGGCCTGACACAAGAGGAGTTGAGGTTGGGGTATCGAGTCCCCGGGTCTATGGTGTAATTATCAAAGTTTTTGGCAATGTTTTCAGTTGTTGTCTGAGGAAGTAGTCTGTAAATACTCTCCCTATAGGAAAACATAGTATTACAAGGTGTTATTTATAATGGTATTGAATTACGTAAATATGCAAACACACACATATGTGCGTTTGTGTGTGCATGTATGTGTGTGTGTGTGTGTGTGTGTGTGTGTGTACCTACCTCTCTGCCAGCACCTCCAGAGCTGTCCGACCCTGAGCCCAGCTGTTCACCATCCAGGCCGTGTCAAAGGCAGCCAGGAAGCCTCTGGCGCATCCCGTCCCCATGGGCCAGAAGGGCTGCACAGGAACACATACATGTATATTAATACGAGTGTCAGTGTATGGGAGGAGACAAAACAACATCAACATGTCCATACTTTAACGTAACAAAATCACCATTGAAAATATTGTGATTCGACTGAAAAACAATTAGCAGCAATAAATATTGATGCGCAAAGCAACACATTACAGGTGATCTAACATAAACACACATGACTTAATAATATATATTGAGTATTATTATAAGGCTCAGACGGTGGGGCAAGGAGAACGCGCAACCGCCACATAAACGCCACGCCTCTCTTGCTATGAGGCGACGGTGCACGCCACCACACCGCCAAGCAGATTTCTTGAAACAACATGTTATATTTAGGTCTAAAAAGATCTTGAAATAAGATGGAAAGACTTACTATGAGCTATATTTAATGGGTTTTAGAAAGTGTTGTGTCGTTATAACCTGTAATGCTCCTATATTTCACTGAAACGTTACTGGTTAGTTGATTGTGTCTTATACCAAGTGTGTTATAAGACGAATATACTGGTCTAATTAGTTTGACCAGTATAATGAGTTTTGACAGTGTTTGACTCGATAGGTCCGGCCCTTCCTTACCTCTAGCAGACTGTCACCAACCAGTGATACCAGCAGCTGGTGTCCAAATCTCTCCCTGACCAGAGCAGCGTTCTCAGAGGCATACATGTTCGTGAAGTCAAACATTGCTACATCTGGCTGCCCACAGTGGTTCATGGCAAAATCCAGCGTGGGAAGTTGGTAGTTGGTGCCAAAGTCAGCGGCCTCTCGGCCGTAGCACAGGAGAGCTTCCTGGTTGACATTTTCACTGCTCAGCAGCATCTGGGTGTCGATGTAATCCTGATGAACAGAAGCAGGACGGTCAGGACAAGTTCACGCCGACTAAGCCTGAGTTTACCAAGATTATTTCCTTTAGAGAGTTCTTTAGTAATACAAATAGAAGTAAAATAGAAGTAAAACCTGTATTATTATCTTCCACATTTAGATGTACAAAAGGGTTTTTATGAGTACAGATTGTGGTACGCTGAAATAAATACAACCAGCCTGGCTGTAGACCACTGTCGTGCTGTCCAAATAGAATAAGTCTGATGATAAGTTTGTACACAATCAAAAGTAATGCCATCATTGGCTGCCATGCTATTCATCTCCCAACCTAAATAGTAGAAAGGCATTCGATCGCATTATTGATTTGGTGTTACTATGATAAAATAAACAAAGAAAATCAATTAAAAGTGAGAAAGAAAACATAACAATATAAACGTCCCTATGGATGTTGTGCTTACATTGATGAGGACTCCTTTGTCCAGCAGGCTCTGTTTCTTGGCAGTCATGACAAAGTAATGCGTGTTGTCCCTGTAGTACACAATGTTCTCCAGATCGATACCTGCAACAAATGACATTGTTGTAGAATAACAGGAAAGAAAAGAAAGCAACAAAGAGGGCATCAAATTGTTGTAAAGAAAACCCATCAGTTCCTAATTAATCGTCATGACAGATAACGCCACAGTGAGACAGATAATAAGAAGAAGAAGAACGCATTATATTTTTATCGCCCTCTTCCTTCAATAGATAGACTGAGCTCCTCTCCCACCCGTCTCCTCTTTGAGGTCAAGAAAGAACTTCTGGTTGAAGATGAAGGCCACGCCGCTGATCTCTTCTACTTTGGCCTCTGCAGTGGTGTTCCTGTTGATGAAGTTGGCTGTGATGGCTATCGCCAGTTTGCCCCTAAACTCCTTCCTTTTGAAACCTGAGGGAGAAAAAGACAAATAAAGAATGAAACGGAGGATCAGAGAAAAAAGACGGGGCCAAGCAAACCAGTCCAATCTGCTCGTCTGTCAAAACCAACGGAAATCTAGCCTTAAACCATAATTACAAGGCGGTTATTTCTGGATAAGAGGCAGCTGAAGGTAAGCCTGTATACAGCCGAGGGATCAAAAGTCACGGATTGTAAGAAGAACCAAGAATTATCAAAGATAGAAAGGCGTTAATTAACATGAAGAACTGTGCTTTGATATTTTTAGCATATTTTCAGTACACTCAAACCTAGTTTTATTCATATCTTCATAGAATATAATTCATAGAAATCTTTCAATGTTAACTTTCAATTAAATCAACAGTCCAACGAAGGTTCAACGTTTCACTGGTAGATTTTATAATGACCTTTTCAAACCAAAAAGAACAATAATGTCACTAATGTAAAGCTGTAATTGCAGTACGGAAAATAAAAAGGCTTGGTCGATTACGACAAAGTGATGTAAGAGACAGTGAAACTACTTATTTGGGGAAGAAGTAAAACTGCACAACCTCTACATTACGTCAGCGTCTCCTCATTGCATCGCAGATCTGATTGTGTTTAACCATCTGTTACCGTAGCTAGGCCACAAAGGCTGCTCCGGGGGGGGAATAATTCCCTCCAGACTTCATCATAATTGAAGAATGAGCTAAACAGCTTGTCCTGCTCAAAAATGCCCTTTTTAGGAAAAAGCATCTGATGCGAATTGGTTGTTAGATGACAGCATTTTTAGGAGAGAGACCAAAACAGAGAAATAGAGAGTCAAAGAGAGTCCAGCGTGAATGCATCATCAGCTACTTCACCGAGGCCAAAGCGCTGCTCTATTTATGTACAGAGGTTCATGACATTCCCTTACAATATGTGCACATATACTATGTAACATGTGCATTGTTTTGAGTTTATTTACTGACATTTAACAGCGCTAGAAAGTATAAATAAACTCCTTGTTTCAAGAAATCGACAGTAGACTGCAACCCTGTGCTTTACACGCTTTTGGTGTGAAAGAATACCTAGCTCGTTACTTCCTTGACTAACACAGGTGACTTTACATCCCACTCAATGAGCAAGGTGGAGTACATCCTTAAGGCACCTTTACTGTTACCCTCCTCACCTTCCAGAGTATTCCTGCGCCCGTCAGCCCCGACCACAACATCAAACTCAAAGTTAGCCACGGGGTGGTCAGCAGGTCGGACTGCTGCCCTCCACCCGAGCCCTGAGAGACGGAGACAAACACAGAAGGATTATTTCAATAACAATCAGCACGTAGAATGCCAACTCATCAAAGATTGGAGCTTTAGCTTTAGGACACTTCAGCAGCGTCTCAGCCGAGACCGATGGCAGTAGATTTTGCTTTTGTTTGTATTGAAAAGGATCGTTAAATAAAAGCCAACTGAATCTGGCCTGCCGCCTTGACTAACAAATCAAACCCTGTTTCATATTTAATAGTAGTTGTTTAAAGAGTGCCGAGTACAGGAGGAGTGTGTGAAAGCAGCGCAGTAACGGCCTGGCAGTTTGTTGTGTATTATCACCATGTGGAAAATGCATTCATGATGTCAAGGGCACAGCTAAATCCGTCCCAGCAGAACAAGAGGGATAAGTCTGTGTTTAAATTTAGACAAGGCTTTCGTTGTTATCAGTGTAAAGTTATTATAGCTGAGGAGAAAGTTATTTTCTTCCTGAGAGTCTAAAGTCCAATGTGAAGTGCGCAATGCTAGAAAAACATCCCAACACAAGTATAAGATATTATCTCTACATTTTGTTTCAAAGAAAATGGGGAAATTATATATTATAATCATACCATTATTCTCATTACAGCACATGCATTTGTGCACTAACAGGGAAGTTAGACAGTATACCTCCGCTACGCTCATGGAAATATGATGAAAGACTAGATCAGTGTCAATGTTTGTCTCTTGTTTATTGGTGGCTGTCAAGGAAATTAAATACTGCAGGTTGAGGAGTCCCTTGGTGGCGCGCCCGCCTGGAAGCAGAGCACTAAAGTACAGAGTGAGAGAGTAAATACAGATCTTCCAGTAAGCTACACAGTATCTGGCTGACAAGCGTCACAGGTGCAGCCTGATGTCTAAATCTAGCTTTACACATTATTTAACTTCTCAACCTCGTGCTCCTTCACATCCCAGTTGTATTGTTTGCAGCTGCTCAAATCTCCTCCTCTTCCCAAAACGTGCAGATCATAAAACAACGTGTCAGCGGGTGAATATAAAAGAACTGTTGATCTTTCTTTTGGACGCGTGTACGGATACCTTCATTCTCCTGATCCTCTGGAGGCTCCAACAGCTTCACAAACTCCACATTGACGTGAAACTCCACAGCAACAATCAGAGCGACCTTCAGTAGGACCAGCTGCAGCTTCTGAATACCTAGGAGGCAGACATCAGTGTTTCATACAGAGTAATGCAATTGTATTTAATAATATAAGATATCAGTATTTCATCCTTATGGCTTCTACAGTTTATAAACTGAACTCTTTAGAAACGTTATTTTTTCAACCATTTCCTTCTTCTGGAACCGATCAGTCCACTCCATTTATGGTTCACTGGACGCAACCATGAACTACCGGCAGCACGCTTTGTTTCTGTAAGGTCAGATACTCACTAATGTGGTCTATGGCTCCTGCGCAGAATTTGCCGTAGAACTTTTTGGCCCCGAGGCCCCGCAGGTCATGAATGGTGTAGGGCCAAAGGTGCAGCACGTTGTTCCTGGAGAAGGAGTCCCTCTTCTCGATCACCACCACTTTGGAACCCATCAAAGCGAGCTCGATGGCTGTCCGCAGGCCACAGGGGCCTCCTCCGATGATGAGGCACTACGGATTAGAGACATGACAAATTGACTTTGTTACTTCCACGAGGCTCAGAAAGATGAGCTACTTCATGGCGACGGCTAGAGTCACAGACCGCTGACACTTGTCCTGCAGAAGAGGCTGAGATGAAGCAAATGGTTTACTGCTTACTTGTTTATTAACATAACGGAGCGTTATAACATCTACAGAGTTTATAACAGGAAGCAGCCTTTACTGCACCCCTGGAGCTCAAGGATACTTCAGCTGGAGAGACGATGACTCGGAGGAGCATTGCAGTCTGAAGACGACTTCTCCAGGCTTCCATGTTGGTGCAAGGTTTGTTATTAAAACATAAAGAGAGTTTTCACGAGCCTGAAGCATCGCCAAGACGAGGAACATAAACCTAAACCGTCACTACAACCGTTACAACTCTAAGGTGTTATTCCTACGAGAAAGTCCGTTGGTTGAGGATACGGCGCCTGTCTGAGAATGTGTGGCTCGAACATGACATCATCCTCCTGAATGATAGCTGAAAGGAGTGACGCACATGTTCAGGAAAACCATCTTCTTTCTTTATAAACATGTCAAGAGGCATTATAGCGACCTGTGTCGAGGAGATGTGGGTGTGTCTTTATTCTTGTGACACCCAAACCCCTCCTGAAGGTTGCCCCTGCTGTCGCCCGTCTCGATAGCCTCGTCAAATTAGTGCTGAACATATTTTTTCCCCCTTTCCATAAAAGACGTTAATCCAACAGCACAAAGAGCGACCGCCACTCTGCTCGACCTCTAAACATTCCCTACAGCATGCACACAGGGGCTTAACACATATTTGAACAGGAGGACTCACTTCCTGCAATCCTGTGCGCCCACCAACCCGATAACACAGAGTGCGGATAGCGCCATGCCGGTGCTGCCCGTCCTTATCATGTCTGTGAGACACTCGGCCTGGTGGCTGATACTGAGTTCCCAGTGTAAGCTGACCAAAAGCCCAAATAATACCCTAAATGGCCCTCTGCTCCTATACCAGAAACGAGATGGTTGTGGCTTTAGTCACTTCATACTCTCCCTGTGTGTGTGTAAACCTTGTGGTGGCGTCACCGGGGATGTTGGTGATGAGGAACACAAGGTTTTCATCATGTGTTGCCGGAGGTTATCAGGATGAGGTATTCTCAGGTTTGAAACGCACAACGCTGGTTGAGCGCTACCTGGACTCGCCTGCGTCTTTACTTTTCTTTTCTCAACAAAAAGGTGAGTATGTGTAATAGTTACACCGCCAGAAAGAGACGGAAGGATGTGGAAAAGGTTACGTGCACAGTGTTGACTCCGTTTATTCAGATGCATGTTCACAGTGAGCACATGTTTCGATGTGAACTGTATCCATCAGCCAGTCGCAGTAACAGGCTGTTTGTTTAAGCCTGTTTCCACTGATATATTATTCCAGATATGAGGCTTTTCCTGACCGCTTTCTCCACATCTGTTGAGTCAGGACACACCAACTTCCTTTCAACTTCCCACTTGTGACCTCACTCTGCTCCCTGCTCCATCTCGCCCTGCTCACTTCTCCCCCGCCTTAATAATGAATCCTATGCGTCAGTCAGAGTGTCACCGTGTACCGTTTCCTCTCAGCTGACGGTGTGGCGAACACAAGGAGCATCTTCAACTATCACAGCATCTTGATTTAATAGTTAAGACACTCGAGCTGCAACAAACAACATGTTTGTTATCAATTCATCTTGGTTCAACCAACAGTCAAAAGTTCATTAAAAAAAGAAGACATATTTTAGAAATTATTTTTCTACCAGCATTCAGCCTTGACTAATCATTTCTTCACTGAGGGGCACACACATTATATTATCCCAAACCTACAAGACCAGGGTCACAGCCTGGCAAAGCTCGACAATATCTGACATAAATGCACTATACAGCAAAGGAGGGGAAAGTCGTCTTCCCTTAAAATGTCATTTAAAATGAAACTAGATATCTTGAATGCACTTGTTCTGTTGGATCAAGATATTCTACAGTCTCGGGGTTAAAAGGGTATTGTTTCACAGACCTCTGATTAAGTATACGCAGCGTCATTCACAATGTCACATTATAAAAGTGGATAAATTTGCATTTTCTTTGTACACAGAGAAAATTGAAGAGACGCACTGTGGTTATTATGAGTCTGTCACTGCAGCCAGCTGTCAGGGCATAAATCACAGATGACATCATATCCTTTAAAGAATTTTGCTACAGTGGTTAATATGTGAAGGCGAGGCACCGAGGGATTTCCCATCTGTCCCTGTTAGAGCTGCGCCGCCATAAAACCATGAGTCGCCACCTTGTGATCCTCCCGGGGAGAGACGGAATTAGTTATCAAGTAAAAGCAGAAAGTCGGTCCACCGAGTGATTAAAACGGGCTTCATGTTGCACTCGAAGATTCCTAATAAGTTAGTGTTTTAATATTGCACTGTTTGTACATCTGGTTTACTTCTTTGGTGCTACTGAAGCAGTAGTACACTACATATTTGAAATTTTATAACACAGTCCTGTGAATTGTTAGAATTACAAAATCGGACATGAAGTTTAGGAGTCACACTTTCTTTCTTCAAACGTTTACCTTCTTCCTATTTTGGTGTTGGCTCGAAGAACCTGTAAAGCTGCGCTCACACTGGAGCTTTTAAAAACACTTTAATAACAATCTGGGCCTTGCTCCAACATTTTAGGATAAGCCTATAAACAGCAGAGCACACCCTCAGAACAACTGGGCCAAATCATGGTAGTTGCTGAGTGATGCTGTCTGTTTCTCTGTAGAATAAAAACAAGCTTGAGGCAGCTGATGCCTGAAAGATAATCACACTCCTCCAGGTTCTCCTACTTTCCCTCATCACCTTTACTGCAGAGTACACACACACACACACTTTGTAATTTGCTGTGTTTGTTTGTGTTATTTAGTTAGAGTTTGATGAACAGCAAACATCTGTTGCTTGTTGTGTTTGTACGTTTCTTCGCTGGACTCTTTATAATTGTACTGTTTGCATAGTAAATGCATATATAGGTTTCACTGATGCATTTGTCTGTGATATAATCCAATAATGCATTTCCTTCTGTGCAGCTTTGTCATGGAGCACCTGTCTGAGAGGCACAGAACAAGTGCAAACAATGTATATCTCTTTGTATGTTGGGAGCTGTTGAAGGCTTTAAATGAACGGTACAGGTTTCAGCCGTGCCGTCTGTGCTGCTTTCAGTACATAATGAAAATGAACCTGGAAAGAAATGCTTGAGATAGTTAACCCATCAGAGTTAACATTTACTTAGCTTTAAAGCTACAAATTAAAAGATAAATCCAATATCTAAAGTTTAAGTGTTGGCTGCATTACAAGCTAAAGCATACGTGTCAAGTAATTAAGATAACAAAGATGTGCATTGTTTCTTCCATTTAACTTCAAAGTCTGGGAAAGTGGAGGGTCCATGATTGGACCACGGAGACCAGATTGTTAAGACTAAAATAGATGTGTGGTCACACAAAAATAATAAAAAACTTGGACAAAACACAAATGAATTGAAAGAAATCACCCGTCTAAGACCATGCTGAAAATACTTTCATACAAATCGCAAAACAAAAAACAATGCATGCCTGGAAAGTAGGAATTAAACCTAAAAAGTGTAGATTATACATTACAAAATGGCCAGAAGTAACAAAAATATACATTCACAATAAACTGTTGTTCAAAACATGCAAGATCCTCCATTTCAAAAGAATCGGCTCTCCATACCATCTATCATCTTCTTATCGAGCTTATGATTGGTTAATATGTTTGTGGTGATAAAGATATAATAAAACGTACCTTGGTCTCCGTACAGGCTTGGCCATTCTTGTACTCCTTTTGGGACGTCCTCTTGTCTAGTTTGCTCCAGAGTGCGTTGGCCTTCCAGGAGGTGACCTTCGCCTTCAGGCTGCTGTAGAAGGTGTCGTTGTCCGCAGGGTCGATGTCCAGCCTCCTACAGAGGACGTTGAAGGCCTGAAGGGCTCCCTTGCAGGTCGAGGCCTGGACAAAGTCCTCAAACAGCTTCCCTACATTATCCCTCTCCTCCTCGGCCTCTCCCATCTTCCCCCGCTGCAGTAGATGGTTTAATGTGCCGAGGCTCCTGCTTACTTCAGCAGTCTACGCCAGATGTGGTCACACCCTCAGCTTGGCCCTCGCCGTCATGCCCAGCCTGCGGAGGCAAGACACACAAGAGTCTGATGTCATCTCGTGGCAGAAATTCTATCACGGATTTGTTTTCCACATTCTATTATTAACCTGATAAAACGGACACGTTTCATGACTTTTTCATTTCAGTGGTTTATAGCTCAGACCGTTACCAACAACGCTGTATTTTATCTTCTCCATTACTCAAGCTTACATTACCGAATGATGAAGAGGGCGCTCAGCACCGGTCCTCATTTAGAGTCCATATCTTAGACTCCGTGGAGTTAGCGCACACACACATCGACAAGATAACATTTCAAGTAGAGACAAGGCTGTGATATAAATACTGGAGAGAAACTCAAGAAAGTACAACACGTGGTATCAGAGAGAACCAAACATATCAACAGCTTCAGGGTTCAACGAGAACTTCACACGGAAAACAATTGGTACCAAGAGGACAAATAGTCACAACTTTACTGTATTGTCACAAGATACCAAGACCTTGATAAAACAGAAGCGTTTTTTGTGAATAAGCTTCAGCGGTGTCCGTTTCCAGTAGTCTGGAATTGAATGCAATATTATTTTTGAATGCAATGCATTGAATGCAATATTATTTTCATCAATAAGTCCTCCATATATTAGTTTAAACTTTCTTAGTTGCAGTGAAGGCTAATTTCATGGCTCCAGGGAGTTTAACGTTCAATATGAATAAAATGTCTAGTGAATATCAACATGGGTTAAAAGTGGTTTCCTCATTATTGCAAACCTTCCATTTCTGGTGTGCAGCACTGACCATGGATGAGTAGACCGGGAAAGTATTTGTCTTGTGGTATTTATCATTCCAGCTGAAAACCAGACGGTGTTTTCAGCTGTAAAAAGAGAAAACGTTGAAGTAAATTATAATCCAAACCCAAACTCACACAGCTTGATTGGCTTTGATTGAGTTTGCATGCTAAATAATCCTCCACCTACTGAGGCATGGACATTCAGCATGCATAGGAAAGACACCCTTACTAAAATACACATTTGTGTCAGAATAACACTGAACTGAATTAAACACAATGCAATTTCTCTTTCCTCCAATCAACCATCAACTATTTCTGAAAACCATGCCCAACAAACCTGTGCCAGAACTCAACTTCAAAAGCAAAATGTAGAAATGTTCTGCATTAAGCGCTAGGTGCCGACTTGAGGTGGAGACCACAGCTTCTCTGAGTTTTGGGTCAAGTCTGCCTTTGATATTGTAATGTGCCAGTGGGATGGGCATGGTTAGAGGAGAGGTCAGGCTGGCTGAGCAGAACTCAAACAGCCCCCCCCAGGGCCTCAGGCGGTAGTGAGACTGCCCCGTGGAACTGGTCACCGAGCTTCAGCCCAGGACAATGAACACCAACGCAATGCAAAGTGAGTTGCAACATTCAATGGCCCTTACGTCTTGGCTCACAACATGTTTGATTGTGATTTGAATGGAGGTGAAATTTTGAATGTTGCTCCTCCAGCAACAGTGTTCCTCCCCAAGCTCAAATTAGCATATTCATTTGCACAATATCCAGTTTGTGTGTGTGTTTGTATCGTGTTTTCAGAGAAAGATTCAGGCAGAGAATGGAGAAACCACCATTACTGTACAGCCGGGTGACCTCCAGTCTGCTCGTTACACCCTCAAAAAGCCCCCGTCCTGTGGGTAGATGCTCTGGACCCCCGAGGCCTTTCACAGCAGACGTTCAGCCTCAAACTCTGAGCTGGCATTCCTTATAGCCACGTGCACAGAGGAGCCCCGAGCCGCTCCATCAGTCCAACACTCTGAACGCTCCCACTGACCCCCACAGCCAGATAGCCACACAACCACCTCCACCGGGGTTTCACTCAGATGGTCAATGAGTGGCGAGCGATGACTTGGACAGGCGTGATATAAGATGCAGGTGCTGTAATCCTCCATGCATGGCAGCAGACTGTGATGGGAAAATTGCCGTGTATTCTAGCATGTGGTATGTGGAAAGTTTGGGGCCTATATAATGTCTTCTAAATGCTCTGGGGAGTCATTTCATTGACAGTTGAGTTTTAAATTATTTTGTTTTAGGTAGCGAGTTGTAAATGTCTGCCTCAAAAAGGATAAAATGTCTTGTGCTGCAAAGGAAAACTTACATTTTTACAACTGCCGTTTGCGGCTGTTTTTCCACAATGACACTAATCATTTATGTTGAAATTGTTATACAATTCTAAACTTTGGCCAGTGTACAACATTTTGGATGTTGGCGGCACTTGTGCTTTTTACGTTTCAGTCCTAGTAAAGAGGTAAAAAGGCACAACTATTGGAACCATCTGTTGTACGAGTCTGCGAGGGCTAATGAAAAGGTACCACTGACTGTCTCTGAGCCGAGCCGACGCTCAACACTCAACCGGCATCGTCTCAGACAGAGTCCGATGACTTCACCATCGCAGGCTGACAGAATGGAAAGTCACTTGTGGGCAGACAGAACGGCTGTAAAAATACAAGTAATGACAGATAAAGCGGAAAGAGTACACACACACACACACACACACACATACACTCACACACACACACCACATATCACAACCGACCCATATAATGCTTAATAGATCAGAGTTTAATAGCGAGCAGGTTTTAAGTTTCTTGTCTGTTTATAAAATGATCCGATTGAGTGGAAGCGACTGGCTAATTGAGAAAGTGATAATTCCATTGGAAGCAGTGGGGAATTTGTACAATTTAGTTTTATTTAACCATTCACGCACTTCTATCTCTGCTAATTTTGTATCATTTTAGCAATACTGATGTAATTACTTAACTGTACTATGGCATATTTCTCAAAGAGAAAAGTGTCTTCTACTTTGTGTGGTACTAATCCATAAGAGTGTAAATGAATGAAAGCGCCGCTGTGAGAGACAAAGCCTGCTATCTGCTTCCAGTACGACACTGGGGAATGTTAGCAATGTAGAAAATGTACCCATTACACCTTGGTGGCAAAGAATATTCTCATGATACCAACATGCACACTTATAAACACAGATCCTCCCACATTTAAGAAAAACAGACACATTTGTCTTGTGATTTTAAACAGTTCCCTTCTTTAGACACTAGTGTAACTCATTAGTGTCCAACGTGGATGGCCAGACAAAAACCTCACAGAACAAAGCTGGCACTAGTCTACATTGTATATAATGTCAACAAATCCTTTGAAAACCAACAATGTGTGTTACTTAAATATTTCCGAAACACCTGTCTGTTACACTCTTTTCTCTAAAAAACTGACATCTTTTCTTTTTTTAAAAGCTACAACAGCTGGGTAAGCTTGAGTATAGTCCAAATTACTCAAACAGAAGTAAATAGCACATCTGTTGGAGACTATATTTAGCAGCATATTAATATACATATGGTCTATTGTTTGTATTCACAACACAGGACAGCAGTTTATTAACGTAGTTATTTTGAACATCATACCATGAGACGGGGAATTAGAGGCTACATGGTCAGATCAAGTATTGTTGTTTTTAGTCTTTTCATTGGATTTGGTAACACTAAAGCTTATAAGCCTTCTTAACCCAACACAATGCATGTTTTACATTTACATGGCTGATCATGTGTTTGCCTGAGCAACCTGCAAAGCCAGTCCCATTTGAAACATGCAGCGTGACTCCAACAGACACTGAACCGAGTGTCAGACCAGCGATGCAATGTCTTCATAGGTTTTTGCAGAGCACATTGCTTCAGGCGATCGGGATTCAATAGGAAGCCGACAACACAAGGAAAACATTGGGAGTGCTGGGAAATGAAACATACTGTAGTGGAGCCAGCCAGCGACAGTAATTACAGGCCGGACTGAAGAGAACCAGGAAGGAACCCTCTGAAGGCCCGATAAGCAGAAAACAGAGCACGCATGTGGACTTCACTCACTGTTATCTCAGCCCTCGGAAATCTGGCTGCGTGCACAAAACAAAAGAAGATCCTTCACACGCGAGGTAGAAACAGGAGCAGAATGCAGTGAACGCCAATCAGCTTCAGAAGAGAAAACCTGTTCATTTACACACACGGGAGAAGGCCTGTGAAGTCTGGCCCGCGAGGCGTGTTCACCACAGGGCTCCTTCAGGGAATGATTTATCTGGACACACCGAGCACAGACTAGCGCCTGCTCAGCTACTGACACAAACAATTCACTTGAGCAATTATTCTGACCCTAACTACACATGCTGGTCTGGTGTGTTACAATAAGTGTACTGAATGGGTTCCATTGGCTGAGGAAAACGGATTCACGTAGCCATCAGAACTTTACAAACTAGAGAACTTGGATCCTCTTTATATTTAGTAAATATAAAGGCGAATACTGACGCTGGGGGTCAAAGATCCGTGGGCGTCGTTCATATCACAGGGGGTGGGCACCGAGAAGGGTCAGATGTCGGGATTACTGCCAAGCAGGAATAGCAAATTCTTTAAGCCAACAATCAGAGCCAGGCTGAGAATAGACTCGCATCGTGTTGCAGGAGAAAACAGCACATGACATAAAAAGATATCAACAGGACTAGACCCTGTAAACAAGACTAGCTCAGATGAAAACACAACTGTTTAAAGTTCAAATCAATACTAGTCATGGGTTCACCGGCGTTAACTAAGCAGGGAATGTCTGGTAGCAACACAGACTCCGGTTTCTCACTAAACTAAATATTATTATTATTATTATTACTATCTGACACTACTGACTTTCCGTAACACCAGGAGCATTTTTGTAGTTGAAGTGAATCACAGTGACGCACTGAGAAAGAGACACAATGCCTTATTTTTCATTTCAAAAAGCTCTAAGTGAAAGCTCCCTGAGACGCCTCCCATCAGGACTCTTCCTGCGGAGTACGTCTGGTTTCCTGTCCGGATCAAAGCTCAGAGGAAAGCTGGCTCGGTAAAATTCCACCTCTGTGACTTTAAAGCATGACTGAGATATGTTTAAAGCCCTTTTCAGTGCACTGTTGTCCGTGTCCAGATGGAATTGTTTAACGATATGCTGCGGTGGACTTACCACAGCGAAGCCTCCCAGTGCCTCCTCCAGTGGCTGCATTGTTAGCTGCTGGTTGAGTTGTTAAATGTCCCGTTGGTTCTAAATGTAGCAAACGCTTTCCCAAAGCTGAAATCATGCCGAGCGGGCTACTGAGAACCGGACAACATGCCCCACCTATCTCTGGGAGTTCCTATATCTCTTTTGTGTGGCTGATGTATGAATGCATGTGTCCGTTTTTATGCTGTGGAACAAGGAAGGAAACACGTTGCAGAGAGGAAGGAGAAAGTTCAGAACACCTCCCTGGCAATAAAGAGTACAAGCTTCCACTCAGTTTCATTGTTTTCATCCACAGCATGACATCCTCACATGCTGTGTTATTGATTTATTTACGGATTCATTCAATCTGTAACACATTCTTTCAATTATCGATTCATCCAATTGATTGCTTGATATCTGCACTTATACATCTCTTTAACTACAGTGTTTGCTTTTTCTCAAACTAAAATGTTAAGTGTCGGAATAATGTCTCACATTGAAGTTAAGAAGCCGCAGCCATCGTCTTACGTGACAATAAGAGCAGCTTAAAGACTGAAGCATTAACATTAAACTCCTGAGATCTTACAGGCGAGTCGTGCATATGTAACACACAAGTGTGCGTGAATCTTGCAGGACTGAGATTCACGGCAGAGTCTGAAATTATTTGGTGACTTATCTACAGTCATGATATGGAAAAGACAAAAATTGTAGACAGCATTTTTAAGTCTTCCATAAGCATCATTAAAGTAAAGGCCTACGCTTGGAGGCACTTTTTGTTACGCCGTTTATCTCCAATTTTAAACTTAAAAAGCTGTACAAACTAAAAATGAAAGGCCGACACAGGAACATATAGTAGTGAGCTACTGACGCAGTGTTGAAGCCTAAGAAGTTGTTTTTTTGGACATTTTTTCAAAAGGACAGTTTGAAAAATGTGGAAGTTTGTATAAATGTCAAGTAAGCAAATTACTTCACATGTCAATGTCAGTGGTTTCTCCCTGTGGACTCCAGGACATTATACAGCCTTGTGATTTCCAGATGGTTTCATGTCCTCTTGGCTCAATACTTGTAATCAATGAGCATGTTCACAAAAAAAAGCCTTACAGCTATTTAGCAAAAACACAAGAGTGTTTGATAAAGTATTTGCCAAAGGACTCCTTATCTTATTGAGAAATACACTGTTTACGGTGTCTTTCCATATATTTATATCCGAGCCTGAGAATGACTCAAGAAGGTTTCCTGAGAGGGAAATTCCAGCAAGAGGAGAATAATGTGGTTGCTGTTGAATGTTGATGCACAAAAGGTTGTTAGTCACCAGGAGCATCAATCACATGGAGCATCAGTATCTGGGCCAGATGCTATATGTATGAACAATGTTTCAGGCGTTTGCATGGTCACAGGCAAAGTGAATCTGTAATAAAGTTTAGACCTAATGTTTGATGGTGAAGGTACGCCGAGTCTTCAACAGCCGCAAAACACACAGGAAGTGATGGATTGCACAGAGGGAAGGAGAACTACCACTGTTTGGATGACTGTTTACCCTCCTCAAAATGTTGATGAACAAATGCGTCACCTCGCAAGAGACGTGAATCATACCAGACTGACTGTTCGTGCAGGATGTTGAACTGTGTTTTTATTGTTGCTCATTCCTCCAAATTTGAATCTGGTGATTTTCTTCCCCGCTTCCACAGAAATCTGGTCTTTATCAAAAGTTATGTTGACCTGTAGTCAGACTAGAAGACATTAACAGGAGCAGTTTCTGTCACTCAATCAATTTATTTTTAAATATGCAGTTTGTGTCATTACGTCCTAAAGAAAGGTTGAAGGCTATTTAAAGTCCGGAAGCTGCTGAGCAGGTGGAGTCAGCCTTAAAGAAGCTGAACGAAATTTTTAAAAACTCATATCAGAGTTCATTAACTTGTAGCTTGGCAGACTATTTATAGCTAACAGTGTAGTTGCAAAACAGGAAATACATTTAAATGAGGGCTGATAGTAACCTTGATGTACCTGGTTCTACTCTTTCTACCACCTTTGAACATATATAAAAACTCTAAGTTAAGTTTTGAATGGATTTGTGCCTACAGGCATGTTTAAAAAGGAGTTACGCAGTCACTCAAAAGGTATTTGTACTAACATCAGAATAACAAAAACCCAGATTGCGCAAGTGGAGATCATCTTTTTGTTAACGGAGAGCAGAGACAAACCCGGATAACCGACTCCTCTCACACAACGTTCACAGTATCACAATAAAACACGAGATTTAGCACATGTTCATAAAACTCCAAACTCTATTGAAACAATGACACCTTCATTAGAGCTGAATGACCACTGAACAATTCAGCATTATCTCAACTGCAATTCTCTTATTGATACTACTGTAGGCCAACGGCCAGTTAGTTCACAAAGTGAACCATAAGCTACTTGGATGACAGCCTCTGTGCCAGAACTTTTAATACAACATTCCCTGGCTGTATCCCTTGTCAAACGTATTGCTTGAACAAAGCTCCTATTTTCAAAGAAGGAAACCGGCACTTCTGCCAGGTGTCCTAGTCTCACACCGCCCACTTGATTAAGAAAGACACAAACTACGCGGTGTAAAACAAACACACAACTAACCTCATAACTCCACTCAATCCAAACTCCTCTTCCTTCAAGTGACTTCCAACACGGACTGGTGTGGGAAGTGTGCCGGTCCTCCGTCAGGCTGACAGGCAGCCGGCTCTCTGTGCAGCTGTGTCCAGTGTCTGAGGGCGGGGCTGCAAACTCGCACACATCCCACAGCAGGCGGCTACTGTGGCTGCCGTTTAGTCCAGAGGATCCAGGCTGTGTCACGCCGAGGCAAAGTTCACTCCCTAAGCGGCCACGAGTAAATGAGAACTCATTCAGGTTTGGTTTCATGGGATTGAATCAAATGTTATTGGACTGCAACTCTATGAAACTTGATACAAATAAAAGCTAGGCCAGCCACCAAGATTAGATACACACACAAAAAGTTATTTAAAAAAAGTTATGTGCAAAAGCTTACCTGATATAGCTAAAAGGAAATACGCCAGTAACTCATTACACATAGAAGGAGGAAAGCGTTCTGATACACACGCCTCCGCTGCGTGGCTTTTCAGGTGTGGTTCTTTATTTCGCTCATGACCACCTGGACGCCATACGTCCCCGGACCGCAGTCAGTCAACACGTTGTACATTTACAACGTGTCAGCAGAAACTGTACAGTCTACGCAGCACATGGACAAAACCATTGAACAGGCAGGGCGGACAGAGCGGCTCTGTGGCCCGGTTGTCTCTACTACGAAATCAAATGGCGCCATCTTGAGGCCATATTGTAAAACTACACATTTACCAGACCGGTTTAATGGATAATTTCATCCGAAATCTTTAGAGTATTTTCCACACTTACCTTAAATAGCCGTGCCAATTGTTGTTTTTAATTTATTTCCCTCTCCATTACAATAAAATGAAGACGGGTCTCATTTTCAGAACATGTTTTTTAACCTGCAACTTTAACGTTACGTTTTGAGGATTATTTATTGGCCTGAAACTGCCTACAATTATTAAAGTATGTTCAGTTATGTAGCAAGCATATAGCTCTTAACGAATTGGTATGTACTTATGTACCGAGATGTAGAGATAACACAAGATAAAAGGTTATCTTTTGGACTGTCGATATGGACAAAACTGTTTCCGTCAGTTAATTAGCTAGCTAGTTACTAGATTAGCTAGCTAACGTTAGCTAACGGAACTTTATTTTGCACTCTCATCCTGGACTGGCCACAGGAGACGACAACGTTCGGCGTTGCGCCTTCACCATCATCCATTTGTTATTGTTGTCTTGTTAGTTTTAATTATCTGGTGTTTAGCCAACTGCTAAGCAACGTTTGTTGTATCGCCAGAATCAATTTTAACTCGGTTGACGTGAACTCGCGTACTAATTTCTAACCGTGGTTAAACTTGACCGGGACTATGTTTTAGTCTTAAATTATAGTCCACATCAAGTTGATCGGACACGAGAACACACGAGACATTTTCTTTCTTTCATTGTCTTAAAACCAGCTAACGCTTGAAGTGTATACCTGCTATGGAGATCGTGTTATGGAAATGAACTTCAGCGATGAGGCGCATCAGCTGTGGTGTCGCTGTTGGTGCTTCTCAGCCTCGCCGCCACACCCTCACAGTGCAGCAGCAGCAGCAGGAGCAGCGGCAGCATGACGCGGGTCGTCCTGATAGTGTTGTCTCTCACGGCGGTCTGCCATGGCATCCTCCCGGAGATCGTGCACTCCGACTTCATTCACATCCTTGAGGATAACTCCGCGGCAGGACACCCGGAACTGGACCGCGTTGTAGAAGTGGAGCAGCTGCCAGAGGACCCGCAGCAGAAGCCCGAGGATGCGTTTCACGAAGTAGGCAGACATCCAGCTTTTTACATGAGAGAGCATTATTTCTCTGCTCACTTCCTTGTATTATAATGAACGTTTAAGGAGATTAACATAGTCATATCTGGTGAGAAATATAAAAGGCATGGAGACTTCAGAGGAAGGAGCTAGAATATGGGAGTGACTTCTTAATGCATCCCTTAATTAACCTGCAAATCTGTCTCTCCCATTCTTCTAGAGGACCAACGAGAGTGTCAGCATCCCTCATGCCAATAACCTCCTTCCAAGTCGTCACAACAAAACTGCTTCTGATAAAGTTATTGATAATGAATATGTCCACACCTCGATAGAACCGGTGAGTTTATGAACAGTAAACAACAGTGAGACAGTGTGTATTCCCCTTAGTGAATGAAACCTAACAGATGTCCCACCTTCACACAGGAGACAAACAACATTTCCACATCTGTCCACTCTGGTGACCTGGGGAACAATATTGAGCATGTAAGTATATTCTGTTTACATAATGTGATTTCATACAGCCCAGAGAAAAAACATCTATCTTGAAGCAGAAATATTGTCTTTCATGACCTTTGACTGTTCAGTTTAATTGCAGTGTGTGTGTGATGAGGGGGGGGGGGGGAGAGAGAGATTTCTAATGGCTCTCAGAGAATAGGCTTAGTGATCATCATGGCATGTAACGTCTGACCTTGAAGTCTTTCTTATAGACCCACGTTTCCTGTGCGAGGGTTCAACAATACGAGACGTTAAAGCTCCCGTAACAAGCAGCTAGTGAATTGGAGTCAAACGATATGATCAGTTGACGTGATCGTCTGACTTCCACAAGAGAGTTCACTGCTATTGGGGCCTGAGTGGAGAGAAAAGACTGAACCACAAGCGAAAAACACTTATAGTTGTTGCTTCTTTTTTTAACTTTGAGGTTTAAATCAATTTACCGGTCACTTGATAAGCATATGGGCCCTACATCTGACATCCTAAACTCACTTCATGAAAACATAAAGAATGTGGTTCTTATTTTGCATGATGAATAGATTTCTTGTGACCCTACATTGCAGTTATGCGATGTACTCTTTCCTTTTTCTTGTCTTTAGGGGTGCATCAGTGATGGAGACTGTATGAAGGGAAGTTATTGCCTTCATGACACGCACATCTCTAGGTGTCTGCCTTGCAAAGCAATAGATGTGGTGAGTGAACCTCGGCTCCTTTTATATGCCACCTGCACTATTTCGGTCAGTTTTCTCAGATACAGACACCCACCCTGTCACGACCGGTCAGCTGGGGTTTCACTCCGACTGCATTGCAGTGTGTTCACAAGTGTAACCTGAGTGTGTTGTTTGTGAACACTCTGTCTATGAGCTTCACATGAAAGAACAGCGTGTGTCAAGGTTAAATAAGAGCCCATCTTTTTCCCCTGCTCGCACTCTCTCTCTGTCTCTTTCTCTTTTTTTAAGACTCCTTTGGCAGAGTATAAAGTAATGCAAAGGGATAAAGATACTGGCTGTCTGCCAAACCAGGGGAACACTCTACATGGATAATACAAACAAAGACCACAGCATCTGTGTCTCCTCAAAAGCGCTGCACTAGACATAGCCAGTACAGCGTTGGCCATATCCCAATATTAATTATTCATAGAGGGTGTGCAGGAACCGGACTTTGTCTCACCGTTATCAGAGACCAGTTGACCTGCTGATCTCATTTATATTTAACCCACAAAAAAACGTTGGTAGATGTCACGCTCGGAGAATAATTAATGTCATTAATGCTTCGGTGAGTTTCAGCATATTTTAAGTTGAAAAAGCACCTGTGTTACAAAAATACGTTGCTATAGATAAAAGATATCTTCTGAAAAAATTGCTTTTCTGATGTGTTTTCTAATAAAAGGTTAAGCATATTAAACCACATTTTTTAATCATTTCAGTCGTGCACTAAGGATAATGAGTGCTGTAGTGAGCAGCTGTGTGTGTGGGGTCAGTGCAGCCTGAATGCAACCAAAGGAGAGGCGGGCAGCACTTGTCAACAGCAGACCGACTGCAGCCCAGACCTCTGCTGCCTCTTCCATAAAGGTGCAGTACGACACGCCGTTCAGTAACCAGGATGCCGGAGCTTAGAGATTCTCTACATTCTCTCGCAAAAAAAGTCTTACTGTTTTCTTCGGGTGTCCAGCCCTGCTCTTCCCCGTCTGCTCGTCCAAGCCCATTGAGCGCGAGCGCTGCTTTGGTGCCTCCAACCATCTGTCGGAGCTGATGTCCTGGGACATTAAGGACCAGGGGCCCATGAAACACTGCCCATGTGCAGGAGATCTCCACTGTGAACACCTGGGGTGAGGACAGAACATTTGAGGCAAATAATGATAATAAAGCCTTGACCCTGCATGTCACTCAGTAACTACTAACTCCCCTGCTGTGCTCTGCTTTTGGACAGCCGAGGCTCCATGTGCCTTAAAGGAGAGGACTCGAGTGAAGAGGACCTGACAGACAGTCTCTACTCAGACATCGACTATATTATCTAGACACAGCGTGACTGCCCTGTCAACAGGGATCCCCACTGACTCCATAGCTTTGTTGCAAAGAGCCATAACACTTTGTTTGTCAGCTTAATCCAAAGAGGTGAAGCTACACAGCATGAACAAATAATGAATACAATGTATTTTATTTGGCGACCTGAGATGAAAAGCTTGTTGTAGAAGTAACTTGTAAAAAACGGGAAACACTATATTTGTTAAATCCTGTGTTACTAAGCAACACTATGATACTATACTGCATCTCTAACCTTTATTTAATGCTAATGCCAGCCATACAATGAACTGTAACACACTGAATACCTGCTGACTACTCCCTGTTCAAATGTGTGTCCCCTGTATCCCATGGTTCATCAGCTGAAACATGCCGAGTAGCAGAACTGCATCTTCCTAATGCTGCATCCACACCAAAAGCGTTGTGATATTCGCATAATAAATCAAAATAGAACAAAGTGACCACCTACTTTGCAGTCCCGCAGCATTACGATGCAGCAGGAAGAGCAATTAAACCAGATACAATCATGCTTAATGTACTGCATGATTAATTAAACAGCATCACTTCTCACAACATTGCTCCTGTATCCATCCACCGGAAACACAACCATGAGACCATTCTGTTAACTTGGGAATATAACACGTGGACATGTTGCCATCTAGGGAGCTAATTTGACATCTTTATACATTCTGATAAAACCTTAATGTTTTTAGAGTACAAAAAAAGTATAATTCTTGCTGCTACGCTATCCTAAAGTTGCGTGTTACCTTGTTATTCCTCAGAAAATGTTTATTTGACCTTTTCTTGATCCCAGCTATATCTGCTCGTACGAGGCCTCAACTGTTTTATGGCACATAATTCAGATGAAACACTGTCCAATGTGGAGATTTGTTATATCCATATTGTTTGTATGTATTGTTTTTTCTTTTAAATATGTAATTAATTTGGCCCTACTTTATCTCAATCGTCCACTTTTGACTACACAGTGTATTCCACTAAACTAATTGAACTTTAAATTGTAACTTTAAAAGTTATCACACAGTAATCATTTTTTTACAATTACTAAATTGAGAGACTGCTGTCTTGTAACTAGGTTTCTGCTTGAAGAGATGTTTTCTTCACAATCTTGAAATGCTTTTTATATTAAAAATCCCCTGCTAATAAAAACTGAATATTCAAAAGAAATGTGCATTATTATTCCTTAATCATCAACATGTCAGATCCTATAATGGGCTTTAATTATTTAATTTTAATTCAAGAGCAATTGTTTAACTCTTTGAAGAACATCTCCAGTTCATGTTTTACACATCTGGTCCCAAACATGTCATTATCCCCCAAACCCCATGTTTGTACCCATGCACATTAAAGTGAATTATTTCTAAACGCCAGCAGTATGGGAATAAGAGCAATACCAGGTGTTAATATAGTTTGTGCTAGATGTCATCTTACATAAAGCTGTTAAATATAAAAATCAGCACTATTAAGCGCTTGAAGCCTGACATGCAGCTTGTACAACTCCTACCTTTGGAAAAATAAATATTTTTTGAACACCAAAACTCTTTTTCAAAACGGTGAGTAAGATTTAGGAGTTAAATTTAAGCCATTTTAATGTACAGTGACAGAAAACTGCAGTTATGGGAAGAAAAAAAAAAACATTTTAATTCATTTCTAAAATTATCTTTTACTATTTTCACACATGATTTAAATTTCAAAGAAATAAACAACAAAAAGAAGAAGAAGAAAAAAAGATCTTGGCATTTCTACAGTGAATAGCTGGTGGCAGCGTCAGGATCCCAGAGGGGCCGGGATGCTGAGACTCTGTCTTTAAACCAGTTGCCCGGGCGACAGACGGGTCCATCGGGCCGTCTCCACCCTCTGGTGTCAGTCAAGCAGCAGCAGGGAGAAGCGACAAAAAACAACCTCCCTCAGCGCCCCCCTCTCAGTACAACACCACACACACACACACACAAACGCAAACACACACACGAGATGTACCCCTCATGGTTCACATGGTGCAAAAAAAAAAATCACAGACAGAATAAAAAAGTCCACTTTCTAAATTAAAAATTAACACTGACAGCAGATGTTTGCCTGGTGCCTCACAAGACCTGACTGAATCGTTACGGCTGGAGCAAGATGACAATCTACAAACAACAAAAACAAAACAAGGAGATTCTTTACACGTCAACTTGGTTTCGTTTCATTGTACTCTGTGTTACAGGACCAATAGCCATGTATCATTAAATCTAGTGGAAGGGATGCAACAAAAGGTGAAGCTCCTATAAATCACAAAGAGCAGCAATAAGGACAACTCATATCAGCACATTCCTCTGGCGAATAGAGCCGAAAGTTCATAATTGTTGGAAGAATCTAATCTTGTGAGTGAAGTTGTCAGAGTCACTGAGAGACGGAGGTCTGCCTCACCGGGAGCGGCGAAACAGAGGAAGGCTGGATTAGAAGTTATTGGTTGTGTGTGCTGTGGGTTTTAAAGCATTTTAAAAGGAAGGTAAGCAATGTATGATAAGAATGACGTCTTTAGTAGAGCGGTGCTCATGGAGTGGGAGCATATGGACCTACATGACATTAAAAGTCAGAATAAACACTATTCCCGAAATTCCCGAAACAGGATGAGAAACGCAGAGAGAGTAAAAGGGACCGACGTGGAAGGAGACGGCGGACTGCACTAGACGGGATGGATGCTTTATCGCCCGGTTTCACAGCCCTAATGTCGCTGCACCCATTGCTGGAGCTTTTACGTTCAATTGATTCGTCTATACAGTTCTAGATTCTTTTGACTGTATTCAATAGCGCGTGTACGTCCCTTTAAACTGTACAGTACAATACACCATAGTGCACAATAGGGTTTCTGAGACAGTCCTGGGGGATGAGAGCGCGTCAGCATCACACCGCTGCTCGATGTTCAAGTCACCGTCGGGCCCGACACCCGCACCGGGTCCCGGCGCCCGGTTGCTCCGCTGCAGCAGCCGCGCGGTCCAGAGAGCGAGGAGCGGTGCTCGGCGCCTCAGTCCTGCCCCGAGTCCTTAGCAGGGCCTCCGTCCAGGTAGATCTTGAGGGCCTTCTCCTTGCGCGGCGAGTAGCTGACACGGTGTCCGGTCTTAAGCAGGCGGCTGCTCTCCTTCTTCATCAGCTCGCTGCGCTCCTCGTCCGACAGCTCCTTCAGTTCCTCCGTGCTCGCCCTGCACCAACGCCACAGTGATGTTCATCTCACGTCACCAGAGAAAGGTTAAGAAGGGTGTGCTCGCCACTAAACTCTGGTACGCGAGTAACATTTTACTGCTCCACACCTATAGCAGGGTTATTACACATTTTGACCAATGGATTTCCAGGACTTTAAATCAAATTTGCATTACAAAACTAAAATCTCGGTATAAACATGAAACATTTAGAAAATGTTGCGTATTGAGAGCGTACACCGGCTTATATTTTTTGAGCGTCTTTCTTTAAAAAACATTAATTATTTCAAACTCGGCGTGAATGAACATGCGATTATAACACATTTCCATGACTTTTCCCAAACTTTTATGATTTAAGTTTTTTCCATGACTTTTCCCAAACTTTTATGATTTAAGTTTTTTTCATGACTTTTCCAGGCCTGGAAATGACCATTTTAAAATCCCATGACTTTTCCAGGTTTTCCATGACCGTACGAACCCTGCTATAGGCACTTGAGGGTGGACTAATTATTTTACCTGTAGAATACCACGGCGCCGTCGTCACAGATGTACAGAGGCCACACGTTAAGAGTCGACACCTTAGGGTTCCAGTCCAGATCCTGATGGATCTCCAACACAGAAATATCACAAGGAAAGGTTCCCCGACCCTGCACACAACCGACAGATGGATTCCATGTCAATAGTTTAGAAGACAGGAGATTAAAGAAACATTAGAAGAAAAAGGGACGCGTCCCGTGTGGAGGGCTGCATCTCGCCTACCTTTGCAAACTCCAGGTTTTCGAGCGGGATGTTGCTCATTTCACTGAGCTGCAAACGGAGGGAAAGCAAACACAAAGCGGATGATGAAGGGTACTCGGACCAGTTGTTGAGCAAGCAATTTATTTCAATCACGTCATCAAACGTAGCTTCATGTTTTTTTATGTGTGGTGTTTCCTGCATTTTGGTGTTCATTGTTGGTTGAACCGGATGACAAGATTGCAAGAGATTGTTTTTAATGGTGAGGAAAATGAGACGCACCTTCTCCTTGAGTTCTTCGACGTTGCTGCTCTCCAGAATGACTTCCTGGAAGGGCCCCAGCTTCATAGTGGTGGGGCTCCATCTCCGGGTCAGGATGGCCAGCTGCGACATGGACTTCATCTTCTCCGGTTCTGGGAAACGGATCATAACAGACCATTTACCATCTACCAGAGCAAGTACAGTATTACTCCCCGTGGAGAAAGAACACGTTTCTCTTCTCTCTGGTTCTAATGCTCATGTTCTGAGTTTACAACCAGAATTATGACCGAGTAATAAATTCATGTTTTTGTGACATTTGCTCAAGTCTCAAAGTGGTAAAGTGGCTTTTATTACCAATAGCCAAATAAACAAGTGAAAGTTCCTTTATTATACAATAATACATTTGAACTAGTATGAAAGAAACAGCAGAATGATCATTACCATTGAGAACTTCCAGGAAAACCTCCCAGTTGGAGGAGATGCTGATGTCTTCCTCATAGACATGATAGTCCAGAAACACCGTGCCGGGGTTCTTCCACGTCTTTTTCCTGAGACGAACACTGAACACACACACACACACAGTTGATAAACCCTCTGTAAGTTTAGCTTCTAAACGATGTGCAGTAACACAGTCTCACCTGTCAATGCTGAGGTCAAGCTTGCACTGCTCCTTCAACTGCGGGAGCAGGTCCTCTTTCGACTGTCTGACCGTCATGCCCTTGGCGAACACCGTGTCCACGAGGAACTTGCAGGGCTGGGAAACACAAGCAGGGACACATTGTCAACATTTGTAATTTCAAGGTTCTGCGACTTAAGTCGGGTCATTATGCAACAATCTTCTGGCGCACGATGACCGTTCTTACCTCGGCTTCATTCACCAGTAGTTGATACACTTTGACTCGGTATTCACCCTTTTTCAGTGCTCTTCCTAATCGAATAGTTATCTGTGGGGAGCAGTTACACGTACAGGTTAAGTATTGGCTCACTCTTAACAGAAAGGCCTGCAACGTCCTAAAGCGGCTTCTGACCTTGTTATCATCGGAGAACGACGAGAGCGTTTCATTGAGCCTCACGCTCTCAAACTCCTGGTTGTTGGCGTACACACGAAACACCTTGAACTGGGTGGTGGGGACTCCCACGTACGGCTCCAGGTGCAGTTTAAACGCTGCTAACGTTATTCTCTTGTCCACATGAACCACTAAGCCTGGATCGGATCACAATAAACAACAATCAAACATACGGTCACATGGCATGCCCCATTGGAGGAGAGAAACATAGACTTTGCGGTCACTAATAAAGACGATAAACATGCACTAAATTAATCATTATGCCTGCATCTGATCATTGGAACTAGTTATTCTTACTTCAGGATGATTAATCCTTTAAACTGCACCATAAATAGAAGGTTCATACATTTTTGTGCATCCGATGAGGAGTCATCTTGAGAACAAGGTTCTGCTCTGAAGTACAGGTACTGTGCCTCTGCCTTGCTCTTCCCATTGTCATCATACTCGCTGTCCGTACCAGAGTCTTCCTCAGCAGTGTCCCAGGTCTCTTTTTTGCCCTCGTGGGCTTTGGAGCGCCGGCTACTTGTGATGCTGTGCGAGTCCAGGCCGTTGGCCAGCTGGATGGGCCCGCTGTCGGCATTGCACAGAGTGTCACTACTGTGGCTGGAGCTCAGGATGTCGCTGTCCACTGAGCTGGTGCTGCGGTCATTGTTCACCTCAGAGTCTGAGCGCTCCTCGCTGGGAAAGTGGTTCTCGGGGTCAGAGGAGGGGCCGCCGCCGCCCGCCGCCGTTGCCCTGATCCGGTTCTCTAATTCTCGGTTGTCTGCGGCCACGCTGAGCGACGCGTTTGAGTCGGCCTCTTGGGTCGGGGATTCGATGTGTTCAAAGTCGCTGGCGTCAGAGCTTTTCTGGCTGTCGCCAGTGCTGCAGTCCTGCTGCTGCAGAGACAGATTCTTTAACTTGTCTGTGCTCTCTTCGACGGCCTCTACAGATTTCCTGTTGCTCTTTGATCCCTCAACGGTCACATCGGAGTCACCTCCTGCTTTTTGGCAAAGCGTCCTGTTGGCCGAGGTACCAGGAGACTGCTCGGGGAGTAAGACCAAGAGCCGGATCGTATTCCCGTGACGATCCAACAGTTTCCACAAGAGTGACTCAGTGAAAGCAACCTGATGATCTGTCGACTCGGAGCTCTCTACGAAAACCTGACGGGAAGCAAAATGAGAAACGGCTCAAAATCAAACTTAATGTGGTTTGGACGTGTGATGGTCTGATACCAAACCCAAAGGAAAATACAACGGTGAGAATTAAAAGAAAATGTGGGCACCTTGTTACTCCTGAAGAAGCCCTCCGCTTTCAGCGTCTTGTTGGGAACATACAGGAGCCGGAGGTCGTTGTAGCAGCGCTCCAGCACGACGCGCATGGTTTCTGCAGAAAGGCCGGCCGCCTAGGAAGAACCGCAAACATAAGTCTGAGCTCACATTCTCACAGCTCATGTAATGAATGTAGTTCACGATCCTATTTCGATGTTGAAGACAAAGCCTTGAGGAAAGAGATGATGCAGGGATGGAACGGAGGGGAGTACGACACCTGTGCAATAAGCTGTTTGAATTCAGTGATCGTCTGGTTCAAGTACGCCCGAACACTGATTGGAGTGGCGATGGCCTCGCTCTTCAGATCCACGACATGCACCTTCACCATCACCTCTGAAAGCAATCAGCAACAAACAGAAAGCCATTACATTCATTTGCTTTGTATTCTGGAAATCTACATCCATCATTGGTGTAGTCAATTAACCCCCAACTACCAGAGTCGGTCTGCATAATGTCCTGAGTGTACATAATCATGAATCACAGGATTTATAAGACAATAGAGCAGAGGTAACGACTTACACAAATACGTGTTGCACTAAGTACCACATGATGTGAAACAAGGGGAGTATGACGCAAGAGAAGCAAGCCACTGACCTCCAGGCTTGTAAGGCTGGAACACCTGCTCTGGTTTGCGGGTCTCGAGCAGGAGGTCGAACATGTACGAGGACTTGATTCCTCCGAGCAGCAGCCCCATCGGCGTGTCCTCCTCCCCTTCGTAGGAGCGCTCCAGGTACTCGTGGAACTCGTCGTACTTTACCAAGCGGCAGCAGTCCAGAGACACCACGCCGTCCAGCTCCATCATCTGAGGTACAGAACATAAAGTCGTATCAACCAACGGACAGCTGCTGAAAATTATTATGCCGATTAGTTACGTCGCTGTAAAATCAGACGGCGAAGACCGATGATGAACCAACACACCTTGTAGGCCATTTCTGTTGCTTCTTTAAGAGTTTTGTCCTTGTGCACTTCCAGCTTGCTCTCTGTCATCATCTTCACAGGATGCACGCAGAACAGCTTTATCTGGAGGTAAAAAGCAAGAGAACAATAATAGTTAAAGTTGTCTTACAAGAGAGGTAACTCGTCGACTAATCCTCATTCTGAAGAAACACAATAGACCATGAGCCGATCCGACAGGAACCATGTACCTTGCACGTGTTGCGCTCAATCTCCCGCTGTCGCTTTTCCTGCTCTTCGGACTCCTTCTCCTTCAGAACCAAACTCTTTATGTGCTCCGGGAAGTCTTCTGCAGCTAAATACTCTGCAGGCAGGAGAGACGGGGTACACAATGAAACTGCTTACTAGTTCTATGACCTTCACATTAAAGGCAACGCTAGCAATAGAAAAGGGAGATTATATTTCAAAAATATTAAGAACATTTGCATAAGCCAGCTACATTTAAGGGATGTAGTCGTGTGGTTTCTAGAGGTGTGGGGCACATTACAGAACAATATTCAGTTTGGCATTACCCATAGCAGAGTTCATTTCTTACTTGCATTCTTTGAGGGATCCTTCAATCTATAAATCAGCATATATGCATTTGTAGAGCTGATGAGAGAAACCAAAGATGTATTGTTAATGAATGAAAACACAGTTCTTGGTGTCAAATAAACTATAATAACTATTGGTTAAAAAAACAAAACATGAAAGAACAGTCGTCTCGTGTTACATGGGAGACGACTCACCTTGCAAAGGCACTGGAATAATAGCCTCTGCTCCCCGAGGACCCCCCGTGTGTCTTCCTGATATCTTCTTGGGTGATCTGCCCCAAAGATATACACAGAAACTTACTAAATGATTGAAGGGACACTACCATTGTTATGATGACAAGGATTGTTTGCCAAGTTCTGAATCAACTAGCTAACACAGATATACACATCTCTCTGACTGACATCTAAGAGCGGCAGGAGGACAAACGGGTCGCTCAAGGGGAGGCTGACCTTGCTAACGTGCTGGTCGTTGAAGCTGTACCACTGGCCATCACTGAAGGATTTGATGCAGGCGTAGTAGTGACCGCCTGCAGCGCTCCCAGAATGCACCATGACGGAGAACAGCTCAAAGATTGGCAAGCTCTGAGAATAGACAGAACAGCTGTTTGTTTATATCAAAAGCAACAACCAAGTGGTATTCTGCAAAAACAACAACAACAACAACAACTGATGTCGACAGGGACATCAATCCATGATACTGCAGATGCAATGGCAAGAGATAAGCTCAAGATATGCCCTCATCTAAGAGTCATCTATAGGCTGATCGCAACAAATTCTCCCATATCAACATAAAACAATCAACTTTAAAGTGTTTCCATTAGGAGTACTTGAATCAAGTAGTTCATACAACAAATGAAGAGGGACACATTATTAAGGCTATGTCTGTTGATAAATGTGTCAGATACCATATATGATTAATCAGCATTCAGGTACCTATAAGTATTGGATTGGACTTGTTATCTGCAGATAACCATAGCGAAAAGGACCCAATAACGGCCTAACACCTTGATCAGGATACCGTAGTTACCCGTAGTTTTTCCTTTTCAGATTCTGAGACAGAGTGTGTCGAATGCTGTACAGATTGTAAAGCCTTCTGAGACAAATTTGTCAATGCAAATAAATTGAATTGAATCCAAGTGAAGTAAGAGAGGATATTAACCACGATCTACACTCTCCATGTAGCGAGCATCCACGATGAGTACCTTTGGCTTCAACACCCTCTCCGTGCTGCCGGTGCTGTCCAAGCAGATGCCTTCATCCACACAATCATCGGTGGAGAAATCGTTGCTCATCTGGTCGCTGTGGCAACTGCCTTCATTCTCCGCTCCGCTGTCAGTGCAGCTCTCCGTCTGAGGAGATTTCTAGAAACGATAATTGAGGAGTGAAATTGATGATAAATAAACACATCAAAGTTGGGTGCTTTAGATATTTCTTTCTCCAAGCGTAGCTTGTGACCAAGTGATGTTATTTATGGTTGATCGGAGATAAGGATCAGGATACTCATATTTGGGTTATTAACATGATGTAAATCAGAAATAGGGATAGAAGCAAGTCCAGCCATTTGTGCCCACCTCATCTTCCACATCGATGAATGGACTCATGTCAAGCTCCTCGGGGAAAGTCATGCGGTCATTAAGCTTGATGCGATGCATAGTGGTGTAGTCAAAATCAAACCGCTTCAGCTGTAGTGTCAGCAGGTAGGGAAAATGCAGAAATCTCAGGCCCTGTGAAGAGAAGTGTTTATCAAAGACCACAGGTCAACAACCTCTTCACTGAACACAAGTCACATGTCACATTTTTCCGTGTGCTCACCTTTCGGGCGTCACATTTCTTATTGCAGCGTTCACAGTAGTACTGGTTGGGCCCATCTAGAGTTTCTGGTTGGATGAATGCCTGCAAAGCTTCTTCCTGTGGCACAACATTAGGTTTAGGTCAATTTAGAAAATACTCAATTGACATAAACGGGACATAAAAATACTGAATAAAAAGGCAGCCTTGATGCTATTGTAAACCCCGGACAGGGAATGTGTTAAATGTTTAAAAGAAGGAGACAGGCAACACACCACACTGCCATAGGCCTGGCTGGCTCCGAAAGGTCTGATCACGAGCGGAATGTCCAAGTAAGTATCCACCCTCCAGCTCTCATAGCCACACTCCAGACAACGGACATAATCCTTCAGCTTCCCCTGGTACAGCTGGTTGATCAGGTCAGCCTGAGGATATGAAGGCATGACAGTCAGGCCTTCTCATTATGGTTTACTGTTAACAATAAGCCATTTGTTTGGACTACAGAACGTTCTCTCTCTAAAACGGCAAATATTGCTGTACCCGTCATCTCAAACCGTTGGATGCATTAAAAATAGATATATTGACGACATCAAAAGCAACTTTAAATGTTTTTTCGATGGCAAACACAGCCACCTTGTTCTCCAAATCGATAAAGAAGTACGTGTTAAATCACCTCACTGTGAAAAGTTTAAGGAGAACAGTTTAACCATCAGCGTGAAATAAAGTTTTACTGCCGATCGTTAACAGCGCATATTCAGTGATGTAACATTGTGAACAACCAAGTTGTATTGAAATCAGCAGGAGAGCTATGAATGCTGTTAGCACCGGTCATAACCGCAGGCTCCATTCGTCACATTATGATGCATTTAGGCTCTATAAAAATGGCATAGGATAATATTTACACTTCAGTGGGAGCGGTTGAAACTATTTTTCAGGATTTCAGAATCCTCGCAGACCAGCTGCTGTAATAAAACAGCCGCCATAAAACAATGTGATCAGGGCATCTACAAAAGTTATTTGCTCCGTTTTTTTCTGCTCATCCGACCCGAGACTTAAAACCGTGATCAAATCCGAACTGCAAGTTTTCTGTCCTGTTGCATCCTCATTTTACTTGTGTAATTTGTTAATTGGGCTCAAATCCCATTTACTCTGTGCTAACTAGGAGCTCATGAGTACCGATCACATGGTTGTAAATGTGCACACGGGATGGCCTGTTTGCGATTTAGAATTCACTCGTGAGATAAGAAGACAGATCGGCTAACCTGAGGCCGACTGGCCTATTTCACATTTACCGCAGTAGGTATTTTGTTTTAATCATGGGGAGGGGGAATTTTATTAATTTCTAATTAATCTTTCAGAAAACATTCTGTTTTCACCCACCTGCTCCGTCTGCTTCCACTTTTGCTCCAGGGCATCAAACATGACCCTGCACAGCTCCTGGACATCATGCTGCTGCCACGCTAAAAAACAAGCGCACAACAAGAATAATTCAATACACAGTTACGGCAGGGCAGGATTTCTCACACACACACACACACACACACACACACACACACACACACACACACACACACACACACACACACACACACACACACACACACACACACACACACACACACACACACACACACACACACACACACACACACACACACACACACACACACACACACACACACACACACACACACACACACACACACACACACACGAGCCATGTGAGTCTAGTCCGAGTGCAAAGCTCACCCTCGCTGCTGTCCCAGCCGAAGCTCCGCGTCACATCCGTGGTCTCGATTGCCCGTTTCTTAGTAGTCTGCAGCAAAACAAACAGCCTTTGCAACTGGTGCGGTATACTGGTGACTCGATCCTCTTCAGTCTCCTCAAACTCCCAGCTAAAGTTGGACAGAAGTTATACAAGAGTTTTAAAACGTCGCAACTTCCCAAGGAAAATGTCAAAGATTTCTATGAGCGTAGTTTCTTACTTGTAAAGTGCATTTCTGAACTCCGGGGTCATGAACAGCGTTTGGAGAAGACTGTTCAGATAGCAGGTCATAGCTTGGTTGACCAAGCCAACGTAACCTACAGGCAGGAGGGGGGCGGGAGGGACAAAAAGTAAGAGGGCCGTTGCGGTTGTATAAAAAGAAGTAAGATCACAAAACCTCACCCGTTTCAGATTTGTTGAGGATGGACGAGTAGGAGTACGACGGACTGCTGTAGTCACTACTGCAGCCTGCAGTGCTGTCTCTAGCCAGGGGCCCAATAAACCGCTCCTGGGAACTGTCATCTAGTCCACTGCTGTCTGCTGTTCCAGACTCTTCCTGCTCACACAGATACATGTTTTTATCAAATGTCCTTAGTTTCCAAAAAGAATCGGACTGTAGAGCAAAAATATATTACCGATGCAATCTGGGGCTGCTCGCCATCTTTGTCTGTGAGCTGGAGGAAATTCTTCTTCCCACCAGGCTCAAAACTAGAATCTGAGAGGGACATCGTACTGCTGCGGTCCAGCGGTGCCTAGAGGGAGGCAGATTAAAAATAAAAATAAAATCACATGAAAACAACAATCTTTGAAAATGCCAAAAACCACATCAAAACATTGAAAACAAGTCCACACACTGGAAAACAGAAATATCCACTGAACTCATTCTCAGCAGCAAATTCTGTGTGTTGACGCATACGATGAAAGTAGCCTGAAGCCAACATGTGAGCAAAGCGTATATGCAATACTGTCTTTCCCCAGGCGAGCTGAGGACAAGTACTGCAGTGGAAACATACAGAGGCTTAATCCACTGACCTACTCAGTGACATAACAACAGACACGGCACCTGGGCTCTGCCCTGGGTCAACAGCAGGATTAGCTCGTGCTCATTTAAGAAAAGGGTACTCCCTTGTAAGGGTGTAGCAAATAGTTGGAAGCTTCATTAATAACGTATTTAAATTCCAGATTAAAGTTTGAATGATGAGATGATTTTTTTATTAATTCTCTTTAAACCGGGTATTTTTGCAGATGCACATCAAGATTAGGTTACATGATTATTATAAGTATCCAACTATTTGTAGAGTTGGACTCCAGTGGTGGCTCAATAACTTACAGAAATATTGCACGCAAATAGTCCATCTCTACAGCTCTGTGACAGACACACAATCACACACACACGGTGCGCTAACCTGTCATCTACTCCGATGCTTAGGGTCAGTGATCTAGGCTGTTTGGTGATGTGGATTAGCTCTCATAACGGCCCGAGGGTGTGCCGGTATTAAAATCTCTGCTCCACGCATCACTACAGCAAATGATTCCTTCCAACCCGTATGATCTAAACACCCTTCTTAAAACACTGTGTTCTTCCTAGCAGAGAACAATGGTATGGCAAACAGCTTTTTGAAACCGATATCTCTACCAATGTCGAAGTGACCGGGGCAATAACTTATGAAGTAAACTTCTTTTGACTGGATTATGAGTGAGCAGCATCTGCAAATATAAAGAAAGTAGTGAATCTCACTAGTTTACTTGTACTTGAACTAACAAAAATAATCTACATCAAACAAAACAATAACTCAAGACTGAATAAATTCAGCTTTTTGGGGGCAAACTGACCCATCGTTTCGTTATGATGGCGCCTACACTATCACTTAGTGCAGAAATGTCATCACATTTAAAAAATAATAAAAAACGTGACTTTAGGGAGTAACAGACAGACCAGTGTACAATATACAAAAACAAGTTAAAAAGATAAAGACCGAGGCTAAAGCCTTGAAATCAGTGTTAAAGGGAACCGCCTCATCACCATAAAAGTCACTGGATGGATTAATTAATTTCCTAACCATGTCCGGTGTATTTCCCCAAGCAAGGTCAAAAGTGGCTTTCACATATCGCGCTTTGTGGGCCACATCGTCATAGAGTTTGGAGAGGGTGGTGGAAGCAGGCAGGTTGAGGGTCAGCCTCTCATTGATCATCTTTGCACTGGTGATGTCCTGTATGATACACAGCACTCTCGGCTCCTCGGCTGCATTTTGGATCTGCAAATCAAGAAGAACGGAGAAAAACATTAGCATGATGAATTGGCTACAATTTCATTCTGTATTTTCTGAGTAAGCACCATGTACTGGGGAAAAGTGTTGGAATAAATGTTTAATTAAGGCTGTGCAACAAATGTCATCGTCAGAAACACGCCAGTGTAGAAAAGAAAAAAACACCATCTCATGTCCATGGCTTAATAGGAATTTGCTTAAGACATATCTCTTATCAAGTAGGATGTACAATTCATAACATTATTAAACTATTGCAAAAACAATTTGAATGTGCTGATATGGGTATTTAAGTTGTTTTATTATCATTGTATTATTGCATGTCTTTTGTGGTGGATAAAGCTATTGTTTGCCAAGCCGACTCCTGAAGAATGTGATCATGATGCTGCTTCATGCATCTACTAACGCCATGCATCACCTCGCTCCCAACACAAACACAAGGCAAGGCTACCTGAGAAATCCTCTTGATCTCATCAAAAAGACTTTGTCTGGAACTCCAAAACACACCCTAATGATATAATGGAGATAGTTTGAGTGGAAAACATCTTAAAACAAACAACAATAAAGTAAGGTGGAAAACATGCCTGTCTAAATTACATTAAACGTGCAGGCTCACTCACACCTAGTATTGTTTATCTGGCAAATCAACCTCTTGGCTGGTGACAAGGATGAACAAAATATACAGGAAATAATATATTAATAAAATAATATTAATTAAAATATATTAAAGTCATTCTGGTTTCTGTGCCGCCACTTTATTAGGTATGTGATCTGGGCAAAATCGGACTGACAGGTCCTATAAAGTAGCTGCAGCTGACAACACACAAGTGTATTATGAGATTAAATGTTATTTTTACCGTGGATATAATCATAAGGTGTTGACATGAAGCCACAAGTACTGCAAAGCACAGGCTGTATTTATTTACAGCTGTCACTCATTCTAAAAGGCACAAAAACATGGTGTGAAATGCAGCATGTTATGACTCGATATGCAAAGCTTTTGAAATTATTTAGCTTCTTTAACTTTTTCCTACATAATGCTATTGCAGCGTTATGAACTGTAGCGAGTAGAATGTGGCAATGTGCATTTTATCGCAGATAAATGTGCATCCTACAATCCAAGATGATTGATATGGTGTTCTTGTTATGACAGAGCATAAGGATCAACATCAATCTAATTCAATCACAAACCAAAAGCCATTCATGTGCGAGTGTGTCTCTTCTCAAAATCATTTCATTTAATTGGGCTTATGGCATCAACAGAGAGCAGCGGGTGATCTCTCGTATCCCAACACCACCGCTTCCTTCCAACTTCAACGCAAGACTGCGTCTTAAATTACCTGCACTTGAGATCATGTATTCTACTAGGTTTTATGTTCCTGTCCTACCAGAATTTCTACCAAACAAAAGGATAGTTTGATGCATGATCAGCTGATTACATTATCTTGTTGAGAAAAAATAAACAGCCACAGGCTCCATGACAGGTATATATATATATATATATATATATATATATATATATATATATATATATATACACACACACACACACACACAGGACTGTCTCAGAAAATTAGAATATTGTGATAAAGTTCTTTATTTTCTGTAATGCAATTAAAAAAACAAAAATGTCATGCATTCTGGATTCATTACAAATCAACTGAAATATTGCAAGCCTTTTATTCTTTTAATATGGCTGATTATGGCTTACAGCTTAAGAAAACTCAAATATCCCATCTCTAAATATTAGAATATTTCCTCAGACCAAGTAAAAAAAAAAGATTTATAACAGCAAAACAAAATCAAACATTTGAAAATGTGCATTAATGCACTCAGTACTTGGTTGGGAATCTTTTTGCACGGATTACTGCATCAATGCGGCATGGCATGGAGGCAATCAGCCTGTGGCATTGCTGAGGTGTTATGGATGCCCAGGATGCTTCAATAGCGGCCTTTAGCTCATTTGCATTGTTGGGTCTGGTGTCTTTCAGCTTCCTCATCACAATACCCCACAAATTCTCCATGGGGTTCAGGTCAGGGGAATTGGCAGGCCAACCGAGGATAGTAATGCCATGGTCAGTACACCAGTTACTGGTGGTTCTGGCACTGTGGGCAGGTGCCAGATCATGCTGGAAAATGAAATCCTTATCTCCATAGAGCTTTTCAGCAGACGGAAGTATGTAGTGCTCTAAAATCTCTTGGTACACAGCTGCATTTCCTCTGGACTTGATGAAACACAGTGGACCAACACCAGCAGCTGACATGGCTCCCCAAACCATCACTGACTGTGGGAACTTCACACTGGATTTCAAGCAGCTTGGATTTTGCTCCTCTGCAGCCTTTCTCCAGACTCTGGCGCCTTGACTTCCAAATGAAATACAACACTTGCTTTCGTCTGAAAATAGGACTTTGGACCACTCTGCAACTGTCCAGTATTTGTCAAGGCTCAGGAAACCCTTGCAGGTGTTTCGAGTAAATTAGACAATTCAATTGATTAGTTGAATACCCTACTAGTATACTTTTTCATGATATTCTAATATTTAGAGATAGGATATTTTAGTTTTCTTAAGCTGTAAGCCATAATCAGCGATATTAAAAGAATAAAAGGCTTGCAATATTTCAGTTGATTTGTAATGAATCCAGAATGCATGACATTTTTGTTTTTTTTAAATTGCATTACAGAATATAAAGAACTTTCTCACAATATTCTAATTTTCAGAGACAGTCCTGTATGTATGTGTGTATGTATATATATATGTATATATATATATATGTGCATACCTCAAAATAAAATAGATACTCATGAAGACTAAATGACAATGCCATCAACCTTACACTATCTTAAATTCTTTCTACCAGCCAACTGTGGTTTTGAGAAAAAGTAAATAAACCTATTTCCTCCACATAATATCAAGGCTTTTTATTCTCCTCTATGTCACAAACAATACTTTTACAGAATAATTTAATTCGATTATATCCATAATCATTGAATGCGTGTATAACTAAAGGATACACGGTGCATTAATAAGTGTGCAATGATGCATACTCCAACCTAATTGTCCCACCAGCCACATCAACAGTGACGTCCTGAGCTCGGCGTATGACGCTGACGGAGAGCCAGTCGAATAAAAACCTCCATATATGACTCCAGATGTCTTGGGGCCACAGAAAATACAGACATTGTATGTTCTAATCTACATGGATGGAAAACATGAGAAGATAGCACCATCATAGATTAACAGACTATGGTTTATTTACACCGTACGAAGCTAACCACCGAGAACTATAGGCCAAGAAACGTAACGTCGTGACCGACGAGTTCATTAAGGACGTCACAATAGAAACACCCAAAACACATAAACGTCTCTGTTGTGTGACGCCTGCACAAATCACGTTAGCCAGTCAGCTCCGCTAACATTAGCGTTAGCTTGCTCATTTCACGAGCTAATGTTATGCTAACGTTAACAGCGACGCTACAAGTTATAATGTAAACAATCTGCACACACGGAGACTGAATCACAGAGACGTCTGTGTCAGATATTCAGCGTAGCTTTGGATCCGTCAGTCCCTGTTTAGCCACAGAGATATTTACATTTGTTTTTAGCAACTTCAAAAACGGAGCGACTAGATTATCTGAAGCTCACGGCTTTACTCAACGAGCTGGGAGCTAATGCAGTCTAATGTCTGTCCCCCCCCCCCGGGGAGAACACAATGTCAACCGCAGCTATCGCACGATTGTGTTCTCTGTGATCATAAAAATAACTCAATGATGATCCCGCTGAAGCTTTAGCTGCCGTCCTAAACTAACGTAGCTAGTTTGAGCTATAAACTAGCCGCTAGCTGCTGTTAGCTTAGCGCTGTTCTCCGCGTCTCGACAGGCCGAGTCGTGTTTGGCTAACGGCTGTTAGCGCAGTTAGCGCAGTTAGCCTCGACGTGATGGAACAACGTCCAACACTCCCAAAAGTGTTGCCAAAGTGTTGACGTCCATAATGGCCAAGGTCTACGAGGTTGACGGCTAACGTCCAGAGGTCGGGTCCTCGACACGTCGGGCATAGTTCGCGACCACCTCACCTCTGTTGGTACGAACTGGTTCTCTTCGTTAGGCACCATTTCCATTCGTGCGGCAGTGTGGACAAATATCTATCCGGACGAGGGTGTCAGCGACTACACTTCACAGCGGGAAACGCAGACATCGCGTGTGTCCCGTTGGAAGTACGCTGTGATACTTGGATAGTGAAATTAAACTTGCTAAAAGTGATCAAAGTGATCGCAACGCGGTTCCCGTACCCGAGGACAAAGTGCCCTGCTGTACAGGGAGAAAGATGGCCGGTGTTTTGCTCCGCGAGACTTCACTCAGGGAGCTTTGGCGTCACATTCCATCCAGGCAAGGGTGCGTGATGTGTACGGCCAGAGTGACGTCGGGGTGTGTGTGTGTGTGTGTGTGTGTGGGGGGGGTATTGTTTTTGATCCACACAGATCACAGCAGTTGTTGATGATTAAATAGAGTGCTAGAGAGAGAGAGAGAGAGAGAGAGAGAGAGAGAGAGAGAGAGAGAGAGAGAGAAAGATGGGCATGGTCAATGTTGCACGCTAAGATCCTGCAGTGAGCGTGAAAGAACATATTGCATTATGCACTGCTGTAAACAAATACTATCTGCAAAAAACACATCTATAATACGATTGCTTACCAGGCACAGCTCCCCACACACTCACCTATAAAGTCTCGACAATTGATTAATGTCTTTTATTAAATGTATTTACTTGTTTTGGGACTATGGAAATGTGCAACACTAAAGCAGAACATGAAGAGACATTATTTAACATTTTCACCGACAGCAGAAGAGTCAATGTTTGATAATGATCCCTTTCTGCATGTTTTCACTTCTTTCTGTGTGGTTGGTGTTTCCTCTAACATTTCAAAGGCAGGTAGATTAACTCTAGATATATTTAAAGTATTTTAGTTTGTATGGGAAAGTCTGTTAAATGTTAGTGTTGCAGTTACGTCTGGTTTGGGATATGAAGGTTAAAGAGCCTCGACCTCCAGTTTGATCAGAGCTCCATGATGCTGCTCATGCCTCATAGTCATGTTGTACCAATGAGTAAATCACTACACCCATATTTGCTCAGATCGAACTGTTGTCAGCAGTAAAGTTATAAACTGGGGAACTCACGGGTGGTAATGAATACAAATGTATAAATATTAAGTACACTTATGATAAATAAATAAAATTTAAAGCTGAAAACAAGGGGGAAATTAAATAGTTGTAACAAAACAATAAACGTTTCCATTCTTGTTTATTTAACTTTATTTAAACTTTATTTAACGTTTGATCATCTCCCGAGGATTTAAGTCATTACGAAGAAGACTAATCTATCTGTTCTGAGAGAGAAGTCACCTTTCACCTGATTACTCAATGATAACAGTTACTTGTGTACTAAATCTAATTAGCAACCTAGTTAATAACCAGAGACATATTTGACTAAAATGAATGTCATGATACAAGTCATGTTTCCATTATTTGACAACACATTTTTAATGAATGACCTACATGAATGATCATCAAGTTGTCAACAACCTATTTGTCGCCTTTAGGGAATAACATATTCACAGATGTAGTTTTTGAGGCTGCGACACACTTCATCATACCACTTTCCTTGTGCAACTACGGAAAGAGCAACACAGCTCTCCCTCTTGGTTCCTGTGGGCTGCTTCTTGGAGCGGTCCCAATTGAAGTAGCTGACTGGCAGGCTGTTGACATCAACATACTGGCCTTCTTTCACGATATCTGCGACACCGATCCAGAAGTCCTTGGATCCAGGAGCGCTCTTCTTTGCATAGTCTCTTAGTTCATTGTTTTCCATCATGTCTCGTGGCGTGGCAAGAGTTCCTCCTTGTGCAATGCAGTCTTCATTTGCTTCATGGTAATGTTTTGTCTCCTCAACTGTTAGATAACACTTCCTCTGAACTTTGATGCCACGGAGACAGACTGAAAACACAAAGCACTTATTTACACAGTGTATTGAATTGTAATTTAATCTTTTCTATTACGGTATATTTTTTCTCCATCATAATTTATAGCAATTCTTGCAGCCAAAGTCAATAACTCACAGAGCGTTCACAGTCTCGCCAAGAAAGGAATATTATCAAAATAAGAAACAAAGATAAATAACTACATATAGAGTATATTGTCATAGTATTAAAACAGAGACACAAACAAAAATACACACAATTATAAGAATAATAATTCTAGTGTTTTTTATGTTCCATATAATTTGTGTGTCAATAACAATATTCCCTTAATGCAATTCAACCTTTTAGTATACAAAGTCATGGCTGATAGAGTGCTGCTGCTCTCTGCTGGTGACTGAGCACACTGAAAAGTTCACACTCTTTTAAGTCCACACTTTCATGGCGGCTCATTGGCTTAAATAACAAGTAACAGTGAGCAAAAAGTACCATAACATATTTAAATTACAACCTAAAATCATAACAATATCATTACCAACCATTATGCCATACTTTATTTCTTATTTACTTATAAACACACTGGAGTGCAGTAAAGCTCATGAATCTACTCTATCGCTGACCTCCCCTCTGACTGTATCCTCTGTGAGTGTAGTGAGGGCGGTACCTGTCTGCAGCGCCTGCATCTCCTTCAGCGAGTTCACCTCCAGCCACAATCTCTCAAGCTGGGACTTCACTTCATCTTCTTCTGCAGCTGCATCTCCATGAGGAGGCAAGAGCACCGGGTCAGATGAGCGTTGGTGGCAAGCATGTCATTCATGAACTGTGTGTGTAGTTACCTCCAGGCTGACGGGGCGACACAGCCTTCCTGGTGCGAGATGGACCGCTGGAGCTGAAGTTGAACGAGGAGAAGCAAAGGAGGAGGAGGAGGGTTAGGGCCAGACGGGCCATGTCTGAGGCCAGAGGATCCGACAGTGACAGCACACAGTGGCACAGCTTGTACTGCCGTGTAAGAAACCAAAACGACTGCAGGCAGCTCAATATATATATACTGGCCCCTCTGTATGCCTTTCTGGGTACTCTCCCTGCATTGGCTCCACATGTTTTTGTCCAAACATTAGGAGGCAGTGAGAGAGGTATGAGGGTGGAGTGTTAAATAAGGATTTCCTTGTGTCTGGCTTATGATAAATATGTACTTGGGATGAGGTGCACTTAGGAGTTTTCCCTTTCATTTCACAAACAAATTGGCATCCATTGACTGCTTTGAGTGTTGATCGTCCCTTCCCTGTTCCATGTCAGTTTTAGACATGCTCAATCACTTTTTAGAACACAACAAATAACCTGACACCCGAGAACTGTCAAATATAAGATGTGCCTGGTACACACTAATAAGGGTAATTTACAACTTTCAATAAATGAAAACATATGATTAAGTAAGCATGCTGCTATCTATACACTCTAGATATTATTTTTATATTCCAATTACACAGACTTGCAGTTGTATAATCTCTCAAAATAAATCTTTTAATAAACCAGAGGAAGTGCGCCTCTGTGCTCGGGTGCAAAGCTATTTTTAGAGTGAGATGTTGTGCTCAGATGGGAGGGGGGAGCTAAATAAGAAAACCCCTTGGGCATACAGGCTTAGTATAGCAATACAACTCTCAAAGCTACTTCACTGTCTTTACATTGTATATGTCTAAGCATTAGCCCCTCCCCCATTAAATAGTAATGATAATAATGATGTACGCTAAGCAAATAAGTTTGTTAATCGAAAACTCTGATACTTTTAGTTGCAATACATACAAACAAAGATATAGTCCTATAAACATGTCTTCTTTAAAGCAAAAATACATACATAGCATTATGTATTGTGTTTTTGTGACACACAGTGTGGGTATAAGGCACAATTGTAACATGTATTTAGTTTAGTTCCATTGCACAGTATCAAGTCCAAGTTCTTTGTTTAGTTTGCATTTGAAAAAACTTTAAAACAGATAATTGTATGCTATTCTAATGCAATCTACTAACGCTTTCCACCCCGAGGCAGACACCAAAAAGAACACCTTGGTTAGAGATACGTTCTGGTTTGATCAATAATTCATGATTCAGATAGATCTACAAATGAAACCTGCAGTATTCTGGTAACAGCACATGCACTGGCTCTGGCTTCTGGTAAAATAACACAATTGTTATTCATTAGACAGCAGCAGTTTCTTTCTTCTCTCCTTTGAGACACGTAGTCATTCCCTCAGTGTCACAGAAGCATTAAACTAGTCTGCAGATCATTTTAAAATACAGGACTTTAGTGCCACCTAGTGCCTGGTGCCTTTATTTAGACCATTTCTAAATAAAGGAAAGGGACGATATGAATCCTGTGTGAAATTAACATTGAATAAAGACAACACCCCAATCCAGGCATGCTTTGCAAATATATTTAATGCAGTAAACAGAGTTTAACTCAAAGAAAGTACAAAACAGAAAAAGTGACACAAATATATACGACCACAGGTTAACCAGAGTTTATAATGGAGATTTTGAACAAACTACAGTAATAAACAGATCAAATACATACACTAAAAAACATGCTTTCTCTCTTTCTCTCTCTCTCTCTTTCTCACACACACACACACACGCACACACACACACACACACACACACAGCAGACATGACAATAAAGGCATCAATATTACAATTATTTCCATTATCCTCAATTCAAGACTAGAAATCAACTTCTAAAATGACTCAAATCATCACTAGTCTACACACATGAATACGGTTTCTCCAGCATTTATCATATAACTTCAAGGCATGCAGCGTAAGTTGATCATTTATTTTACTTGAATTAAAATGGCATGTTTACGAGAAACTTGTTTCATTGTATTCTGGTTTCAATTTAATAATTCAAGTAAAGTAATAAATAATTCAATATAAATACATTGAATAAGCAAGGCCCAAGAAATAGTGTAAACAATTATTTGTTTTACTTGGATAAGATAAAAAAATTAAAAATTAAAACAGATCAGTCATTTGAATATATGTCAGTGTGAACATGTATTCTTGGGCAATATGTGGAATAAAGCAGATGGCATCAGACTAAACTAAAGTAACACACAACGTTGCTCAGACAAAAATCGCCCGGCCTTGAAACACAAGCTCATTGTAACAATAGTTTATGTTGGAGTCGTATGCCACTTTTGTTGAGAGTAAACAACACAAGCAAAGCAGAGGCTCCACTGACTGACCACTGACTGACCACTTCATGGACCCCCTGAAGAAAATTCTATATTCACAAATTCATCTTGTGTTTTTTTGTATTCACATACAGTATATTTGTGGACACATTTGTGACCTGTCCATAAATGTACTACTGTATTTTAATCAAAGTTCTGAATGTACAGTGTAGAGGGAAACAATAGCTAACTACATAAACAGAGATCTTGTTGCCCTGTATATTAACCTAATTACAAATTATGTGATGGGAAGTGTTTTTAATAGTTATTAATTCATATTTTTTCAAATTCCAGTTAAAAATACCTATTTTGTCGGTTGGTTCAATGCAAACTTCCCATGAGGAAAGCATTTCAAGTATCAAACGCTCATGTGTAGCTTGAAGGCACTGGTCATCCCATAACATACAAAATTGGCCCCTAGGAATTCAATATCATGCAAATATCTACACACAAACCCTTTGGTGGCTCACATCTTACTGTTTTAATGAGAAATTAATTCACTCTCTTCGTCAGAAGCATCAAAACAGTCAGCAGCTTTGAACGCTTATTCAGTCAATTAACCGTTGGCAGATGCAATTAATACATTATTGGCTCACATGACTTCATAATAACGTAAACAATATAATACTATATTGAGAACTTGCACCGGTGCTTGGGTGACTTGGTTTACCTAAAACGTTTGATGACCAATCAACTGACTAACAATAGGTATCAGACAAGAGGCACAAACATATACTGTACATCCATCCATTCATGTATACGGACATACATACGCACATACTGCACAACATGTGTGTGTGTGGTTGTGTTCTTGGGGTGAATCTGTGCAGCCTCTGTAGTCTCCAGACCTGTTCAGTGGATGAAAGGCATTCGCTCCTTGCTGTCGTTGTCTCCCTCTGGTTCCTCCTCTTCCTCTCCTGCCTCACTGGTCTCTGTGCTGTCGCTGGCCATCTAGTGGTGAAATGTTTTTCAGTCGTCATTAAACCTGAGACTAATAGTCAATAATCGATTGTTAAGTATTACAACTATACAGATGTTCTACCACACGTAGTGTTTGGTGTCAAACCTAAGAGCCAACCAGCTCCTGGATGTGGGGACAACAGTAAATATGTAAATATGTCCTCTAATGCTAATGAACGCATTATATAGGGTCTATACTTTCAATGCAAACATGTTTCAACATTTCTAGGTTATCACCAAAAACTATGGCTTAAAACAGATCCTGACTGGACCTGAAAATGAGCTGCAGGCACCAGAAATGTAAAATGTAACTATAAGCACACACATCAGAAAATGCAATGTTAGAGGGTTTCTGAGAAGCATTTTATCCTCAGTTGTTCTTAAAAAAATAGCTCTACATTGGCCACTATTGGGACTACTCTATAATGGGACTACTCTTTAATCTTCTGAGTTATTGTAACTCCCCCATAATGGTTCTGTGTTGTATATCATTTCATATCTACCAATTGATTGCCATCTTCCCCTTTTCTCTTTTTCCTGTAAGACATGTACCTCAACCATCAATATCATACAATACTTTCATTCACGTTACTTAGGAATCAATTCATTAGTCTTACTATAAAAGATGTAAAGTTATGTTGCATAACTCGGTGTGATAATTATAAATCTTTGTAGATTTGCACTTCAGATCAAGAGCTTAACAACCCATCTATTATTGATTCCTCATAACTATATTCCTACAATTCATTTGAAAAACATGCTTAAATTGTTACCAGAGGGGTGGGGGACTTCTCAACATCCAGAATGAGTTTTCCTATGTTGCCTCTGTCATGAATTCTCTGCATGGCCTCTTTTACCTGAAACACAATCAACAAGCAGAACTGGTAACTATACAGCATACACACATCAACTGGGACTTCACAAATGAAATCTAATAAAATATTGACTTTTTATTTTTATATATAAAAAATGTACATTTGAAGAATGCACTTTTGAAATATTCACATTGGAAAAATGCACATTGGAAAAATGCACTTTTGAAAAATGCACATTTGAAAAATTCACAAAAAAACATTTTTGAAAAATTCACATTTGACGAATTCACATCATAAAAAAATCACTTTTTGAGAAATGCACATTTTAAAAATTCACTTTTTGAAAAATGCACATTTTAAAATGCACTTTTGAAATTTTCACTTTAGAAAATTTCACTTTTGTAAATTTCACTTTTGTAAATTTCACTTTAAAAAAATGGAAATATGCCCTTTGGAAAAATGCACTTTAGAAAAATGCACTTTGGAAAAATTCACATTTTACACTTTTGAAAAATGCACATTTGAAAAGTTCACATTTGAAAATTGCACTTTTGAAAAATGCACATTTGAAATATGTAAATTTTTAAAATGCAGTTTTGAATAATGCACATTTGAAAATGCACATTTGAAAAATGAACTTTTGAAAATGCACTTTGAATAATGGACATTTGAAAAATGCACTTTGAATTATGGACATATGAAAAATGCATATTTGAATAATGCACTTTTGAATAATGCACATTTGAAAATGCACTTTCGGAAAATGCACATTTGAAAATGCACAATTGAAAACTGCACTTTTTGAAAATGCAATGAAATGCAAAAATAAGGCTTGTATGTCTAAGTCCAACTTATTTCGTAGAAAAAAACAAAGCGCCCAGCAAAACAAAGGTACATTTTTAAGAGTATGAGTTGTAAAATGTTGTATTACATTTTCTTTTAAACAAGGGTGCCAAACAAGTTGTAACTAAGATATTTGTAACACTAGAAAGATATTTGAAAGCAATTGCCTTTGTTATCTGAATTCACACAAAGTCACTTTTGCAACCATTTCCTGGTCATTCCAGGTTCCAGTTCCTCAAACACTTTACTGCCTGTAGAATTGTTCCGAGAAGGTTTATATGAAGCACACGGGTACACAGCTTAATGAATGCGGGGGCAATGTCAGCGCTATTATGCATTGGAGATTTGATAATCCAACTTTAGGGCGCCGCCTAACGTGGGCTCTAATAAGTAATAAAAGACGTCTCATACAATGGTAAAGTGAATCACATCCTGCAAAAAATAATTATTTCGATATTCCCCATCTTGAAACACTTTCACCAACATATTAAGTTCCTTATCACTAAACATGCATCATATGGATATTGAGAGATTTCTGTAAGTATGGAAAAAAAAACATACTGTCTTTTGTCTGGCATTTATTGAATACTTAAATGTAACATTAGACACAAACCTATAACAAATAGACACAATGTTCTAACACGGTGTTACACCACACACCGCTTTTTCAAACAGATTTACGTAGTGAGACTTTTCATTATAACATACGCATTTAGAACAATGTTATTGATAAATTGCATAGTAATGCAGAAATTGTATTTCTTTCAGATATACAGTCAATACACTAACAACTTTGGACAACATTAAAGATTGAACCATGTCGGACTCATCAAGTTTGTTATGCTTATGAACGCCAGTTTGGCCTAACACCAAATAGTTTGCAAACATTTGAACAGGAGGAAGTGCAGGCAGCGCTATTAATCAGTTTACACTCAGAATAAAGGCCAGGCTTCTGCAACCAGGAATATCCACAAAATGTTTTATTTGCTGACGTTTTGTTTGGATGCTAATCTCCTCCCAGCTGTTACTGCTAGGCGAACATAACTGAGGAAGCTCAAATATCAGAATCTTTAAAAGCTGTGCACTCGGACCAGTTAACAGTTTAAGAATATCAGAGCTTGGCTCCATACTGTTGAACATCTGCAGTCGGATTGCTTCAATCTGCAGTCGGATTGCTTCAATCTGCGCCATGGTGGAATGGAAGCAGTGGAGCAGGTGCAATCATTTCCCAGATTTTTTCCAACTCAACAATCCACCATCACTTTAAAGCATCAATCTGCCATTGGTGCCATCTGCCAGCACCCCAACAGCCCAGTGATCACATCATAGTCTATGTGTGCAGGAACATAATGAACTTACTTGGTGAATTCACTACGGCATTTTCTCCAACATCAATCTCTACGTCCAACAAACACACCAACATGTCAAATGATTAAAGCTTGACTCACTTGTAGCAGAGAGAAAAAAAGATTACTTAGGATGCCATATCTTGCTTTCTCATTACAGTCCACACAAACAGACAACTTCAATGCGCCTCTTTGTCTGGACACCATTGTGTCAAAAGTATTCATTTGCTAAAAGAAATAGCCAAATCTAGCCATGAGCAAAAGTAGGTCAGCAGCTTGACAGGCACTTTGCTGCTAGGTAGGCAAGACTTCATTGTAGCTGTAATGGAGCTTTCCTGATACTTTGTTTAAAACAATATCTGCAATATACTGTATGTAGGCTTAATTATATTTTTTTAAGTTTCCTGAATAGCATTGACCTTGGGACTCTGAGGTGAATGACACAGATTTATATTTTTGAACTAAAACTGCTACTGGTCCAGTTATTCTGTTTTAGTCACAGCTTCTTCAACTTTTCATTCCAGAAAAAAAGGTAGCCATGGTCAACATGTAAACTAATGCCCTCTGATTTCTCCGTCCAGAGTTATGAACAGATGAGGCATATTGTGCCCCTGACACTACATCCCATGCCATCCTCCCCGCTAATGAGATTCTTCATGGGCAATGGCTCCGGTGAATGGCCTGACAAATCTGATGCCAATCAGTACCGCAACATTTTCCCATGAGAAATAAAGATCTGAAGATCATTTCATCATCCTGTTATCTCTCTGACCGGAGTTACACACTTCAGAATAAATTGTTACTGCAGTAACTCAACTTCTACCTTAATTAATGAAGCATTTTTGTGTGTGGAACAACTAACAAACTTTTACTTGAAAAGAGGATGTGGCCTTCTGATGTCACTCGTGAACAATTAGGCAATTTGCTTGAGGTAAATCTTTATGCAGAGGAAATGGCTATAGCCTAAGTTTTGATGGTATTATAAGTACACTAATATGGAGCAACCAGAATTGGAGATACAGCTCATGACCACCAACAGTGGCTTTTATCCATATGACCCTACAGTTGTGGGTGATAAACGTTAAGGACAGGTATTACCTGCTGCCCACGATACACATTTAATCAACATATTTCCCTGCAGATATTTTTGACATGCCATAGCAAGGACAACACTGAGCAGACATTTTGTATTATAGGTATAGTTAGTCTGCTGGGAAATATTCACATTTTCATGTCGTTATTTTAAGTGTTAACAATGGGCAGTTATTGTCCCTGCGCACCGATACAGGTGTTTCCACTTGCTCGTCTAATTAAGCTTCTGCTTGGGTTGCTGTTCCACCATCACAGGTGCAACTAATCAATGATGCACCGTCTGTACACAGCAACACTAGGGCTTTCACTATTTATTCAAACCCTGAATGTTCTGGGGGGAAGAAATGTAATATTAAAACTGCATTGACCTGTTCATATTCAGAAATGCTGTTATCAGACAAATAAGTGAAGACATAAGTGGAGCTAGACTACGGCTGTGTAGAGACTTTAAAATGGTCGGTAAAGCAACCTTTTTGCTTATTTGTGTTTATGACAACCAAAGGAGGAATGCCTTAAAAGATACTAAAATGACCAACAAGACACAGAGGAAAAGTTAAGACCCTCCTGGGTCCTGTCGACTGTGGGCCTGGCAGACAGAGAGTGTAACACCTGGGATGTGAAGAGGTAAATGGCCCAGTAAAGACTCTTGTACACTTAATTTACCAGTAATGGCCCTTTCAGACACAACACAAAAACAGCACCATTGCGCTCTGAAAAACATTACTTCCAATGGCTTGCGACCCACTAAGGAGGTGTTATGCTGCAACGACCTGGTTGAACTTTAGATGCTGTGTGCTGTAAGTGAGCTGAACCCAGAGGAAAGTGCAGCCCTAACTATGTTGCGTCTGAAAGGACCAGAAGGGATTGCTGCTGTGCCTAAACCCGGCATCAGAGAGTCAACACTGAGGATATACCTGTTATGTCCTGAACTAAGATCAAGACCTAATCAAGCCCACATTGCACTGCTCCTTGTAGAGGTCTATGTGAAAAGTGATTGTGATTAGAATATGTTGGTGAAGGATAGGAGTATGGTACAAAGATGGAAGAACCACAGTTAAAAGAGCTTGTAGAAGATAAAGGGATTGATGTACATTATGGCGTGTTGGGCGTTGTGTTGGTGTGGAATAATTATGGAAAGAGGAAGATGCAACCTACACACCATCTGAGGAAGAATGTCCAAAAACAGCTGACAACGTCCCACAGAAAGAAACAGTAACAAACAGATGATATGCCATCCAAGATGGACGGCATATCATCAGCATATCATTTGCATGGAATATTCTCTTAAATGTTAAACCCTGAATCTCTGTTTGTATAATCGCTGTGATTAGATCCTTTTTAATGTGCTCATCATTGACTTCATTAACTGTCGTACACCCTCGGATCACCACAGGGTCTTACCTCCTCCAGCGCCCATAGGGAGTCCACAACCGGCTTGATCTTCTTTTGGTCAAAGAGACACAACAGTTTGTCCATCACTGATTTCACGAGACTACATTTCCCGTGTTTGAAGAGCAGGTTGAGGAGCGAGAATCCCGCTATGACTTTGTTCTCCTCGTATAGTTTAATAGGGTTCACCTTCTCCACCTGCCACCACTGGAGAACAAGAACAACACAGAGACATGTTTATCCAGAGGGGCTCTTTTGTGATTCACTTGCTATGAAATTATAAATTGTTCATTTGGTTGTATTGTTTCCCCCACATGTTGATAATAGACTGGGTCAATGACTCACAGATTTTGCAAAGCTGAAGAAACTCTTTGTTTCACCAGTTACCAAGTTTGACGCGCCTGAAAAAACAAAAATAAAAAGATTGCTGTATGTTGTGCAAAATTCTGGGCAGAAGTGATTTGTCAATAGCCGGCAGCCTTGGTGGAGGTGGGGGAGAAACAGTTGGCACATTTAGACCCTTAGATCTGTGAAAGCATGCTTTTGCACAGTCAGTCAAACTCAAACTAATGAACTGATGAATGAATTAATTAATCCCCCTCTAAGGCTGCTACTTGATTCATGAGGCTTAACACAAACTAAAATAATTAACAGAGATCAGAAAAGTATGGTAGCTGTGAAGAACAATATTTGTCCTTTGCAGTCGATGGATGTAGAACGTTTTATTTAAATTAACCTCATTATCTCACACTCAGTCTGACTGCAAAACACAATACATTAATGCAAGACTCAAATTTAATATGATATTGTGGGGTTTTTTTGCACAGACTTAGATTTTGAGTACCAATACCATCTACGTGTCTGTCTGGTAAAATGAAACAATAGCCAGGAGATGGTTAGCTTGGCGTAGCAAAGCGAATACAAACAGGGGGAAGCAGCTATCCTAGCTGTGCCCAAAGGTAACAACATCTTCAATTCACCATTTTAAAGATGTTTATGTGCCAGACTATTTATTGTCCGTAAGCGACGCCTTCCTGAAGTCTTGTTATCATTAGGCTTACCTTTTCCCCAACTTCAGTCTTTATGCTAACCTATGCTATGTGCCGCTTGGCTCAAGGGTCAAGAGAGCATATAGGCTAGGTGTGTTACCAAAATGTTGAACTATTCCTTTAACTGGTAATATCAACTTAAGGCCAATTAATTACAATTTATCCACGCAAAAATGCAATGCAAATGTAGTTATTATTTTATATGAAAGTACCAAATAGAAGACATGCAGTACGCCTTGTCCCTACCGTAGAGTATGTAAGTTCCCAAAGGCCTCAGCAGAGTCAGGCCTTTCCCTGTGTTGTCCCCACACAGGCAGTCCAACACGATGTCTACTCCCTCTGGAGAAATCCTAAAACATTAAGAAGAAATTAATGCATAAGTAAAGTACTTTAATTGATTTTATTATAATATTTTTAATTGAAAAAAACAGCATTGGTTCCAGATCCTCACACATTATAGTAATGAAGGGAGTAGAGTTGTGGTCGGACTGTTTTTCACTATTCTTCGACATTCTATGTTCAACTAATATGAAGATTACTCCTTAAAGAAAATGAGTTTCAGCTTTCAGTTGAGTTAAAGTGCAATCAGAGGTCATTCATTTACACTGATTAACCGTGGCTGTATTAACTTGTTTACGACTGTGAGCACTTAATATGAAAGGGAGAAACTATATTCAACCTGTGAGTCATAGAACAGCTTCAGTTTCATCCAATTATTGATTTATAAATTATGAGCACTGAATCCCGGGGGTATTACTTAGAGAAAATGTTGCAGTACAACCCACGTTATTTATACTTTTGACTACAGTGAAGTCAAAAATTCCTACTATTTTCTTCTAAAGAACTTGTTTTGTAATACCCACATCACTCCTCATCTGCAACATGTGTGTAACAACAATGTGTAATGCTCGCACACAGAATCAATCAGAGGAACAAGTTTTCTATAATGAGACTCATTAAAGAACATGGATATGAAAGAATGAACGGCATGTTATAAATAATAAAGGTGACTACCCTCTGCTATGTGGCCCTGGATGCCTGCTTGGCTACACTGCTTGGTGGTCTTGTGATTCCCATGGTGTTTGCCTTTTGTAAAAATAATAATTTAATTGTACTTTGCTCTTGATCCTGAGAAGAATGTGTGTGCCAGAGAGATGAAAGGCATAATAATCCACTACCACTTTTTAAATGTAGGCAGAAAACATGAAACATCAATCAATCCGTGAGAAAAGAAATTAGAATCCCTTTGTGTTAAATCTTAAAAATATAATCACACAGCATGTTTCATGCATGGTGCATATATCCTGCATGTTGTTGTAGTTCTCTGTATATAATCAAAATCTAAAAAAAAAGATTAAACACCACAGCATAACCAAAGCAGACCTCCATCACACAACATGACATCAGGCAGTGTTTGCTCCAAGGTGTTTTCTTTGTGGTGCAAACTGGCTGACGGCGTGTTGTCTGGTGAATAGAATGTGTCGGGCATCAATGCTCGGCCCTAATTGGCTCAGTTGTTCCACATTGCCAGTAAAGACCTCCGCCCTACACAATGCTGCTGCTCCCTCAGATGAGCCGTGAGTTGCCATGGGGACCATGGCAACTCACAGCCAAATAAAGCAACAGGTAACATCTGCCTCCTTGCACAGCCCCCTGTACTCAGTAAGGTCCACGTCATCACAATAGTGCACACGTCAGAAATGCTACACTGAATATAATATGCCTGATGATGCCGTGAAATTATTATTTTACACAAATAAATGATTGAAAATACACCACGAGTAACTGAAATCAGCCTTTTCAGCCTCAAATCAATCAGAGTATGGACGGGCTTTTTATGCTTACTTTTTCACCTCTTGTATATAATCAGCGTTTCTGTCCAAGAGGTGAGTCACAGAGTCTTTTATGGCTTCATGTTTGAAACACGAGGCGATCCCAAACACGGTCACATTAGGCAGGGTTGAGCACAGCTGAGCCACCGCTTGACCCTGAAAAAAGAGTTGCAACAATGTATCGATGTCTGAGAACACGGGTTTAACTGAAATATACCAAGATAACATAAAGACAACAGCTGGTACACCATGAAACTAAAATCAAACATTTGTAGAAATTGAGATATAGTGTTGTGCAATATCTATATTGTACAAATTATAATAAAATAGTTAGTTATAATAACCCAATTATTTTTTTTTTATGTTTGAAGCCTTTATTTTAGACATTCCAACTTTAAATTATTCCAAATGATGTTTATGAAGTTAAATTCATAGTTCACTCGTAATTAGTGATCTGAACCACGACAGAAATAGCAGTAATCAAGCGCTAACAGGGAACAAGCAACATAGTTCTTCTTTTGTAGGTATAAAACAGACAGCTATAATTAGAGTGAATTAACTAGTTGTGTGGTTGTACAAGAGTCACAGAAGAAATAGACTTACTACACCACCCCCTGCAGAGTGTACCAACACTGACATCCCCTCTCGCAGATTGGCAACCTCAAAGAGCATCAGATAGGCAGCCACGAAGTTCAGGGAGAAGGCAGCCGCCTCAGCAAAAGTCATTTCCTCTGGCATCTTGTAGACAAAATCCACTGGCGCGCAAACAACTTCTGCCCAGGCATTGTAATTGACAAAAGCCATAACTCTGTCGCCTATCTGAAAGAAACATGTGAGAGTTGCAAGATGACAGGCAGACACTAATGTAAAACAAGCATGTGGTACTAAATTGTTAGATTTACACAGAGGTCTTATTATTGGACTTATAGCACGTTTTTGGAGTTATTGATGCAGATTTGTTTGCTTAGAATCTGACAACATTTATTTGTACAAATGCCAGCATGACAGAGGTTCAATCCTTCATGACACAAACCTCAAATCCTGTCGTCTTTTCACCGACTGACTCAACTATTCCAGAACATTCAAACCCAGGGACAAGGGGAGGCTTCGGAGGATTATCAATAGTCCCCTGACGCACCATCAGATCCACGAAATTCAAGCCACTGCGACAAAGAGTAAACAGGAGTCAGAACCTTACAGTTAGTTGACATTAAATACCTCTGATTTGATATTTGACTGGAAGCCATACATATGAACTGTCTCAAAAAGAATACTACAAATAAAGGGCTGTTAAGTGATTTAGAAATAGCCCAGTGTTATGTATGTCATTAGTATCAGCAAGTCCCTGGCGTATATGTTATTGGTACAGCAGTAATCTTCCGCTGCCTAATCAATACTTTATTTAATTAAGCTATTATTATCAAACACAAAATATTATTTAAATTGACTAAATGTGCCAAAAAATCTTTCTTGGCTGGCAACAATCAGTTTTCGAGCCAGTGAACCTTCTGCAGTAGAAACGACCTGTGGCTTCATTTCTGCGAAATCATCCAAAACATATTCAGCATTCATACTGGTCAGAGGGGAGGTGCTCGTACATGCATATTAACGTGTACAACTGATCTGTATATCTACCATGCTTTGACGCGTATCTTCACTTCACCATCCTGAGGCTCGGGCATCGCCTTCTTGGTTACCCTGAGTTTGTTTAGACCTCCGAAACCTGCCAGGATGACCGCTCGCATTTCTTTCGCGTCGCCCGTCGATTCCACCTTCTCCGTTTCTTTCCCGACATGTTTGTCTATCATGTACTGGGTCTCCTCCGTCAAAGCTGCTGCTTCTTTCGCCATGTCGTAGACCCGCTGCCTGCCTCTGCGCTCCTCCTCGGGGTACAGAGGGAGGTGGTGTGCAGCCTGCGCACGGACAGGCGCTGTGTAGATGGCGATCCACCATCAATCTCAGCAATCATGCGGAAAAGTTCGCAACAGTTTTTTTATTTTTTTCAGTCAAGTCACACAGATAAGGATTAATTAAACTTAAGTTTGACATTTCAGGAATCAGACATATGATTCAACCTGTAACGGTACTAAACTACCTTTAAGTGCAGTGGGCTAAAGTAAGGAAGTGCACCACCTGCTGGTGAAGTGTGTACAACACCTTATCGACGTTCAATGCAACTCACATGTCCACGACTCAACAAGTGTGGTGCCTTCAAGTGCGCTTGGGAAATGTAGGATGAACGTCGCCTGGGCTTGCCAGGTAAACTATTCATGTGTTTGTGAATGGTGAACAAATACTATCGATAAAGAAGACAATGTCGGTGTGGCTTCTCAACGGCTATGTACACAAATATGTATATATATATTTTAAATGTTATTTTAAATGTTAAAAATCCCAAAATATAACCTCAATTGTTTGAGCCTTTATGTTGTGCGTGGGAGAAAACACACACATGTTAACTATATATATATATATATATATATATATATATATATATATATATACACATATGTGTGTGTGTGTGTGTGTGTGTGTTGTATATGTGTGTTGTGGCTCATAATATGGCACCACACAATGCCTCAACTTACTCAGTTACACATCCAGCAGAAGCAGAGTGACGTGTACAGAGCAGTTGTCAAATAAACTATCTGGGACAGCTCCTATATTAGTTCAAATATATCTTTGCCATTGATATACTTCAATTTCTGCCAACATATACCTTGAAATGAAAATATAATTGATCAGCATAGATGATCTATCAATCGAGCTTTAATGCTCAGGGCTTTGTATACTGTGAATCACGACTGCGTTATTGCTCAACTGTTGATTGCTTTAAGAGGTAAACAATGTGGCGGCTTAGTGGTGTGAATAACCAATAAAAATGAGAACAAGCATATCATGGCTCTGACATAACTAAATTAATTGAATTCATTATTTAAAAAATGCTTCCAAAAGTCAAATAAGTAGTACGTGGAGGAAAGCTACTGCTTATTATTTCAACTTGCATTAAAACACATTTATTTAAACTTTCATTGAACAATAACAGATACATTTTGACCACAGTGGGAGTTACATATGAATAATAATGCCCTCCTCAAAGTCATTGTGTGCGTATTGTAGCCTTCACCTGCTTTATGCATCTGAGAATAGATCATTTCTCAGTTTAAAAAATAAAAGATGTATTTCACATTTCCCATTGTTAATGTTTAACTGCCAGAAACAATGATAAACTGTCCCTCTGCTTTTCTGCCAAGGACTCATCAACTACTACATGCTTTAAAACTGTACATTCATGATAGACAGGCTGAACACAGGAACACGTTGTGGTTCAACAGTGAAAGGACTTTCTCTAATGTTTGGGAACATCAGTGAATATTCGCAGACCGTGCATTCCTTGAATCTCCTCCTTGAGTGCCTGTGAAGGACAAAACACAACTAATGAATAACATTGAACTTGTAAGTATAAACATCTTCAAGTGCACAATGTCCACCAACATTAAAGGGCATAATCTTAAAAAGCTCACAAGCATTATGACAGACAGCGGATAGCGAGAAAGAAAAAACTGTCACGCATAATTTTGGATTATGAAGTTAAGTTATACTGCTAGCTACAGTTATATATATATATATATATATATATATATATATATATATATAGAATAAAACACAGATTAGCACTTCAGTGGCACTTAAATGGCTCTTATTATGGTACTTTTGTAGTTTGACTATGTTGAGGGAATGTTACTTTCTGTATTTGTGTTGTTCTTAGTTTGTGGTCCAAATGCACTTATTGTAAGTCGCTTTGGATAAAATCGTCTGCTAAATGACATGTAATGTAATATGATGTGTAGGGAGCTATTGTTACTTACCTCATTCACTAATTTGTGTTGTTGGACAGTCCTTTTTCCTTTGAACTCATTGGACTCTATATGGATCTCATACATGGCTCCACAGCCACCTAAACACAGCACAGGACCAGTGGACGGTACGTTGTCACCATACGGCTTCTACACAACACGAAGAGCTAAACACAGGTCTGCGTGACAATTACTGTGACGTCAACATATGAACATTTTGACTTTGGAGCAGCCAATCAGTCAGTCACCCGACAGGTGTGCGTTTACCTGAGATATCCACAACTTTGAGCGACGCGGCCAACGGGAACTTCTCCTTGAGGACGGTCGCGATGCGGGTCTCTCCGTCCGTTCGTGAACACAGCCACCTCCGCACCGGGCCGGTCACGACGACCTAAGGGGGCAGACAGCAGGACGGGCGGCGGTTAGCGTACCGGGGCGACCCGGTGAACTCAGTGAGACCCTGGACAACATGCACATGCCTTTACTTCGTTACTGCTACGATGCCCCCGGAGAGCGGAGGTCACGCTGCGCGTCAAGATCCGTTTATAAGCCAACATTGTGTGAAAATATCGGGTCAGTTTAACGACGGGACATTTATAAAACCCGCGCAGGTTGTGTACCACAAGTCATGTCCTCGGAGCACGTCGTCTCAGTGATATGACGTCACACATCCGGGTACTTTGCGACAGTCGCTTTTTTTTCTTCTAAATGCACATAAATATATACATAACACGTTTGTTTTAACCACTAAGAAGAGAAAATACAAATCAATGGATTGATTAATTAAATGTGTAATTCTTATAGTTAAACAAAATGTTAATTATAGCGTTTATAATCGCAGAATGAGGTAAAAAAACAACAACTTTAAGGTAGCTAATGTACATTTCAAGTCTGAACAGTCTAAAACTGTTATTGTGAATTGTATACGTGCAATGTTAATGTCTTTATGTACAATGTTTGAGTCAAAACTGTGTGTTAGTCAGGTACAGAAGAGAAGACAAAATATTAAAAAACATTGCCTCTTTATGCAAAGTATTCAAATTGACCAGACTATGCTAATGTATATCCATACTTGCAAACATTTTAAACTTGTCATAGCCGATAAAACACATGTGTAACTAATAATAGTAATGATGGCTCTGTTCTATTCATGTGCTCCAGTACCCTAAAACTGAAGCAGCTCAAGGGAAGCTATCATCATTGTAGCCTATTATTTACACCTGTGCTTTTCTTGCAAAACCATGCCATAATATCTTCTGTAAAAAAAATTAAATGAAATGCAGTCATTGTCTTGTAATTAGTTAGATATGGTCTTTTTTTGTCATTAAAATGCCTGCTGCTATTTCCATACAGGGGTATTCATCAATGTAATCTAATTGTAAATTATTATAAGTTCGCCCCAAATATAAAGTAACGGCTAACCTTTTAGTTCACCTTACAAATCAGCCTGAACAACAGCACAGACAGCTGGAGCCTTCAGCGTCTGTTAAAGTTCAGGCTGACATTTTTACGGTCAGAACAGGTCTGAATGAGAAGCTTATCTCACTGTGCAGGTTGTGGAGCGTTACATTAATAGAGGCAGAGAAGTAATCAGTGACTGTTGACAGTGGGCTTTGGTCCCTTTTCACTAGTCCTGGGCTTTGTTTTTACAAAAGAATGATGGTACAATACAACGCTGCAGCCAAGGAAGCAACCGTAAAGTCAGAAATCATCCTAAAGTGCCGACTAGTGTCAGAATTACTGACGTCAATGCCCTATAAAGACACAATATTACAAGAGAGTCTGAGCAGTGTACAGATGCAGAGATGGAAAGCACCGTGTTCCCCTCCCTGACTTTGATGGTTCTCTTCCTCACTTGTTCTGCTCAGGAGGATGCGGAAGCTCTATCCTGCCCCGAATCCCAGGAGAGTTTTGACGGCTCGTGCTACGAGTTTGTGGGTCGACAGCGATCCTTCCTCAGTGCCCAGGGGTGGTGTGAGCAAGGTGCAGGACACCTGGCCTTTATCCTGAATGATGAAACACAACAGTTCCTCCAGAGGCACCTGGATCCGGAGAAGGACTGGTGGCTCGGGCTGGCACCCGCCGCTCCAAACCTCACTCTCGAGTCTGCCACTGAGGGTGAGAGGGCATGTGGATGGGGAATGGCTGTAGAAACTGCATGACTTATAATGGCTCAATATAGATTTGTTGTGATTTTACATGTTTTTTATTTTGTCAGTTTCTCTGAAACCTACTACTTCAGTAACTAATATTTTAAAATTGTAGATAGATCGGTGATCAGGGATTATAGCGAATAATGTCAGAAATTAAAAATGTGCTGCTATCTCATTGGGCAGCTTGCATATCCATTGTATAGATCTGTAATGGGCTTGTTTACTGACATTTGTTCGAAGACAGGCACACTTTGATATCTCCCTCAGGCAGCAGGTGTTCAGAGAGATATTCCTCCTTCATTCAATAGGCTTGCTGTCAAGTGGTCTGGTTTACAAATGTGTTTGTATGTCCCTCCACAGAGAATGACTGCTAATCTTTCATTCACCCTGTCACCAGCTCAATCTGTTGCTTTGTTTTTTTTATCATCCTTAAATTGCATCTTTACGGAAAGAAAAGATAAGGAAAACCACCTTGTCTGAACATCTATGGCTTAAAGAGCAGAATCCAAAATAGAGGATTGATGTAATTAAATGGTGTATTTATGTTGGTCCTTTCCCAGGTTCCCTTGCATGGCTGGAAGGCTCAGATGTCAGCTATAGTAACTGGTTGAACACACCAGATGCACAAGCAGCCTGTGGACATATACTGAGACGTTCAGGCTTTCAGTGGGAAGCAGCAGGGAACTGCAGCCAGGAACTCAACTTCATTTGCCAGTATGGTATGTACTCATAAATAAGTCCCAGAATAGCATTACAATTATGTTTAGTTTGCTCCCCTTATGTAACTCTTGATTATTTTTCAGATTCTGGAAGATCTATCGCATGTGATGGCCACAATGCAACATTGCAATGTGGTTCTGGTCAAGTTGTAGAGATAGATGACAGCTTCTACGGCCGAAAGACAATTCACTACTGCAGATCCCAACGTGCAGCCTCACCTACATCCTTCCAGGAGGAGTGCAGCTGGATGGATGTGATGGATTCTGTAAAAGGTATTATCAATATACATGTATAATAGATTAGGTTACTTACTTGTCATTTATATGACAACATGTTTACTTAACTGTTATTTGTATATACTTACCATACGCTATACAAACCACATTCTTGCTTTGTGTCAAACACAAAAAGACGTCAGTGCAGACAAAAGGATTCCACTTCCACAAAACACATTAGGCCCAAATCCCCTCAGAGAAGCTGCATAGATAGGCTTTAGGGTAAATATTCATTCACATTCAATCTGGTATTAGTTGTGCTGGAGGAGATCATGGAATTACTAAATAAATAGTTGTTTTCCTGCCTATAGCTAATAAACCTCTTTAAAGAGCTATTAGACCCTCACATTAGAGGGTTGAAGAAACACCAGCCAGATCAGCTCAATTCAATAAGATGAAAATTGAACAGTGTCATACTTTTTGAACCTGCTACAACAATATGTTCAAGGCCTCTTGATCAGTTATGTTGACAATATTCCAATCCAATTGTCATTTACTTGATTTCCGTGTCATTCCAGCCCGTTGCCACAGTCTGCAGGCTTGCCAGGCTTCAGTGGATTTGAACTCTTTTGGTGAACCATGTCCTCTCCTGGGAAGTTACCTATCTGTAGAGTACACCTGCAAACATGGTTTGATTTTACTTCCAGTTTACATAAACGTTATCATTCTAAAACTGTTGTAGAGTTAAATCATTAGAAGTTTAATTAGATTGGACAATTTAACCTTTTGCCATATTAACTACCCATATAAGACATGTATTGTCTTTCTGCCTTCCAGCAACACAGTGTATATGTAGTTCACCCAGTTTGGGTAGAGTCGTAAGACCGGCCAATGTCATCACCCTCAGACTATGTTCTGTATGTTCTGTGTTCCTCTTTCCACGGCTGAACCACATTGCTTGTCCCTGAACTAGCCCACAGAGCTATGTAGCCTCTCAAGCTCAACTTGCCTGTTCACTCTTAACTTTATTGCACGATTGCATTTCTGACATGATTAGCAGAGTGAACTTAGATGAACTGCAATCTTATGTATATGTTATTACAACAGAAGTTAACTCCAGGATGCATTATGTTTATGATGAAATGTTCATGCTCATTATATTTGGAAAAAACCTCTCTGAAGCAATGTTTCCTCTCAGGACTCCAATTGTTGATGGCTAAGCTGGCGGCCGTTTTTGATAATGTCACCATCACTGTGAAGTGGCTCCTCACTCCTTTTCAGGGGAACCTCACATGCACACTGAATGCTGGAGATGGCCATATTATTGATCCATACAGCCCAGCAGAGTGAGTAAGACTTTGCATTAAACCAGACAGCGGGATAGGTTCTTATTCATTCACTATCTATGTCACTGTATTTGAGCTTCATTTTACCTGTCTCACAGGATGGAGAGCACTATTATGCACAAATTCACCCGTCCAGGTGTTTTTGTGGTTGGAGTGGAGTGCAATACCAGTGACTGGCATGTCACAGCTCAGAAACTAATAACCATTCAGCAACCTGTTGGAGACTTTGGTGACATTAAGTGCTATAGCAGGAATACGGCAACACGTGGCACTACATGCAATGTGCTTCAAGGTCGATCTGTTCAGATCCAGGTTACGGTAGCGGCAGGTGAGTCGGTCTAACACTGCAGGGATTAAATGCCTCCAATAAATCACCCAAAATACAGAAAAATCAGATTTTTTTTTTTCTCTTCTTAAACAGGTACAAATGTTTCCTACACAATTCAGCATGAAGGTAACTCAGTTGCAAACTTGTCAGTGGAGAATGGGATCGCACTCCACAACATTACACTGAGCGAAGGTGTGGTGGAGAAGCTCGGTCACGGCTGCCACAACCTGACTCTAACCGCCTCCAACGGGGTCACAGCCCACACCGTGGCCACTGATCTGAAGCTGTGTCTGCTGGAGCCCATCGAAGGCCTCCGCGCCTCGGTGATAGCGGAGGAAGACGTGTGTCCGGACTCTACGGATCTCACCATCGGTGTTTCGTTGGAGCGGGGCGCCCCCGCGAAGCTGATCTTCACTCTGACTGGAGCCAGCGACGCACTCTCCGAGAACAGAAACATGCTCAACGGCAGCTTACAAGCGTACACATTCTCCAGCCCACTTGAAGGTATACTAGCTGTGCTGTAATGAAATTAATACAATTACCCATAATGTGTAATACATGTGTGCAATGCTTCTAAACTCTTTTGCTGAAGGGCTGTTGAAGCTGACGCTACGAGCCGCCAATGCCCTCTCTGCCTCTGATGTGGACGTGGACTTAGAGAACATACTTCAGGCTTGCCAGAATCACTCAGACGTTTCACCAGATAATGATAGAAACACAGTATGTTGGAGATCAGTATCAAACAATAATGATCCGTGCATATGTTGAGGTGTTTGCTTGTTTCAACACAGTTACTTTGGTTTCATCTCCAGACAGTTGGTGTGAGTATCGACGACTTTAAAATAAACGCCACTCCGGACACGTTAGTTGACGCCACGCAGAGTGTCACACTGAGTGTGACTGGAACTGAATCGTGGACCAGCAAAGGACTCACATATGAATGGGAATGTAGTAAGTACCACAATTAATTGACGACTGATGTTTTTTTATTCATATGTCATAATTGAAGTGATTACTTGGATGAATAGAATTAGAAAAACACAGACAATCCAAAACAGTTACACGTGAAGCTTTGAATGCTCAGTGTGTCTAACTGGGACAACATGTCCATAAACATTATGATTCATGTTGTTATTCTTCATCTCTAGTCTTCTCCTGATTTTGATCATTTTCAGGATGTGAATTCCAGTGTGAACCTGACAGACCTGTTCAGCTCTCTGTGTTCATTATTCTAACAGGTTTCAGATTGTCTCTCTGACATTTAGTTTCTTGGCTGAACCTCCCGGTTGGTCTCTGGCTGCTTGGACAGCTGGATTTGATTTCCCCATCTGATCACCAGTAATGTGGATGATCAGAGGACCAGTACAAATTATTCAGTGTCCAACCACTGCCCACTTTAGTTTCCTTATAACTGCTGTCAGACTTTAAGTCTCATTTTAGAGTAAATCATCATTACATTCTTACAAGGATTACACTGATTAGAAACCGGCCTAATATCGAATTTCTTCACTATTCTGGTTTCTGTTAGCTCACTCCGAATATCATTTTTTGCTTTGCACAGATTTCTGCAGACAGGATATGATGTTAACATGTAATCTATAAACACAGAACATCCAAAAGCTCTGATCATAACTGGGACACCAGCTCACATGTGGACATACTCACACGTGTTGCTTCAGTTTTAAAATGAAATAGTAGTTTCTGAGATTGTATCTAGTGAGGATGTTCTACTGGCTTACATGTTCTTGTTCTTGTGCCCATCCCTTGTAAATGAGACTGTGATTCAGGATATGTGTCTCTTTAAAATCTTTATTGTTGGAATGCTATTTTAAAGCTCTGTTTCTGCTTCTTTCAACACAGAAGGAAACTGCAAATGCAGAAACAAAACAAAGGGTGAAACCCATGTTATTGAAAAAGATTGCCTTCCAAATCCCTTTGATATTTTTGAATACACTTTCACTGTGAGGAGAACAACCTGGTTCAGGAAATGGGTTGACTTTGGTTCAGCTTCAAAGTGCATATTAACTGCTGCACCAAAAGAATTCACAGACGTCACCATCAGGTAAATAGAGATAATTTATTTAAAATGTGCTCAATATATTTATTCTGCAGATTTTATAAATACTGGAAAATACATTTATATAACTACTTTTATTCTTGCAGTTGTGTTGATTGTGCCTCAATAAATGTCAACAATCAAGTGACGGTTAGACTGAGCTGTGTGAAGACTTGCCCAGATGTAGTTTGGTATATTGAGGACCCCAAACCGTTGGCGGTAAGACTGGAACAGCAACTTAAACAATGGCGTAAGGGATTAACGTGTCAATTATTAACAGATTTTCTTTTCCCAGGATGACCTGAACACATGTTACTCCAAAGCAGGAAGCAGGCCACTAGTTGAGAGGCAGGATGGCAACACTGAATATGTTGTACCTAGCCTACAGCTGAAGGTTTCAAGGGACGTACTGCACAACATTAGTGTGATTGCTTATGGTGCGTTTTCATCCCCTAGTTATGATGTTCTTTTCAGGAATGCAGAATTTTCTTTCATAGATATAGATTAAATGTGAACACCACCTAAATTAAGAGTATGGAGTTGGTGGATGCACAAAATGGTTCTTTTTTATGCCAAAATGAGATTTATTCAAACATAAAATAATATATACTTTAATAAATTGGTCTTGGACTCTAAGCCGCTGCATCAAACGATACACTTGCCAGCGTCACAATCTACATGCACGCGAAGATCATGCATCCACTCAACACAGATAATGAGTAAGCAAGTCACACTATATTAGTTGATAAATAATATTATATAATACTACTTGCTGTTTAATACTTTTTTAGGAATTTTTGTTCAAAACTTCTCAAAATTACCTTTTTTTTTGGCTATAATGCTGAAATGCATCGTATAATAACATACACAAATATTTACAAAATGTACCTTTTTTTTCTTTTTTTTACAGGCAAGAATGAGCCAGGTTTTGCCAAGTTCACTTTACCAATACCCGGTCCTGAGCCAACGGAACCAGCTGCTGTCGAGGCCCCTGCAGACGCTCGGGGCCCCTCGTGTAGCATCTCTCCGCCGTCGGGGACAGTTCTCGATGCTTTTGACATCACCTGCGAAACGAGCTCTTTCTGCTCCACCGGCTGTTATTATTGCTTCAAAACAGACACAGGTGAGAATACGGAGACCGACCGACGTCTTGATTTAATTCACTTAAAATAAAAAGCTTGTTGCAATTTGCATATTCATTGATTTTTGAATTTTAAATGAGAAAGAGCGAGGCAATCTTTTAACTACATAATTGAGCTCTTTTGCCATAAAACTATATGAAGATATTTTTTTAATTCAAGAGTCATTTCATTAAAAAAATGTTATAAAAACTTGTCTGGGTGTGGGGATTTTGGAGCTCCTTTTTAAAATTGTTAATTGTTGAAATAAATGTTGATTGAGTTTGAAAATGCCCTTTCCTCAAAAAAATAGTTGCCCCGTGATTAATGTTAAGGCTTAGGCCATTTAGTAACATGCAACAACATAACCACTAATACCGTACAACAATTTTACTGAATTTTCCCTTTTGTCTTTAAGGAAAACATCTGCGCTGCAGTCACACAAATGAATTGAAATCTGTCTTCCTGCCTCTGGGGAATGAGATCAACAATTACAGTTTGTCTGTTGTGGTGACTGTGAAAAATATATATGAGGAAGCCAGCACTACCGTCTCCACTCAGGTTTGTCATCTATCAGTATCTTGAGGAAACACGATTTAGATTTATTGTCCCAGCTGTAGATTTATTTTCACAATCAGTTAACAGAAACAGACGCAACACTAAATCATCATGGGTCGGTTCATCGATCCCAGATCACGACAGTGACGACGGGGCAGATTGTCCTCGATGTTATTGCAGATGGCAAAAGCCTCTGCTGAAGACACTCTCTACATTTAAGAGCCCTGTATTTCTGCCCGGATGGAAGTAATGTGAAGTGTTGATTTAGAGGTCTTAAAAACAGGCTGTCCTTCTGAAAGTCTTTGAATCATTCAGAGTGACCATTTATGTCCCTCAAGGTACGAAAAAGCAGCTTGAATATATCCGTGGAGGGTCTCCAATCGGCAGTGGAGGACAGTGTGAGCCAGTTAGAGCAGCAGGGTCTTCTCTCTGGTGAGGCCCTCGGACAGATATTTACTTCAGTTTCTGACATGCTGAATACAGACGCCAGCCTAAATCACAAAGAAGCAAGGACGGAGGTAAAGCACGTCTTCAATGTTGAAACTGTTGCGATGTATTGCTGTGATATTTGTTGTATTGTTGGCGAGTGCAGTGCACCGTGGTGCTGATCAGCCCTTCCTCCCCTCTTTCAGCTCAGAGAGCAAATGTTAACCAAAATGACAACAATTCTGCTGGCCTCACCCAGCAACACATCTCAGGGAGTGCAAGTGACGGCCAGAGCTGTGGCCGGACTCACCCGGCGCCCAGACGAGCTCAGTATCGCTGCTCAAGTACAGTAGATGTGTTTGTTTTAAGATGATGCAACAGGAGGCTTCAGTCTTAATTACACTCACAAAACAACAAAGGAATAATTGCTCAGGATGCAACTTTTGAGAAGAACCAAGAAGAATATGAAATATTTATAACATTATATAAATGAGATGTGGATACATATTGATCATTGAAAAGTTGGACACAGATCAATATAATATTTTGTGTTTCTGTGTTCTATCCTCTCCAGGAAGAAGCAGGTTCCTTGTTGGTAGACCTTAGCTCCTCCCTCAACACTATCAGTGTTAATCAGGATGATGGCGATGAAGGAGAAGTTGTGCAAGCAGCTACACCAATAATTGAAGCAGCCAGTAATATTTTGAATGTTTCGTCAAATGTAAGACCAAACATATCACCGATGCTGTAAAAAAACAGTTTTTTCAGACATCAAACATCACACCATATGTTTTCCTCAGAAAAAAGTCTCTGAATTTCTCCTTACTGGGATAAGCAATATTCAAAGTGCTTTGCTGAATAATAAAATGCTGGATGGAGACCCTGCCATCATTGATTCTGGTCAGATCAGTGTGTATGTCAACAGGTAAGAAAAGACTGACACTGGCTAGAGCTTGTGCTTGAGAACAAACTAGGGTTTACCTGGATTACAGAGATCATTCTGATTGTGCTTCCTCCAGAGTGTCTCCAGAAAAGATGCAAATGCAGGATGTAAATATCCAGAAGAACAGCTCCTCCAGATTTTCCTTCCCCGCACTGCCTGCTCATATCGTCTCTCCAGAGGAGCCAGTTGATGTCAAAGTAAGTGTGCAGTGAAGATGCTGATGCAGCCAGATAAATGGTCATCATGACCTTTTTCAAATGTGTTGTATTTGGACATTATAAGTTATGATTCAATTAACAGATCTGTAAAACTCAGTTTTGCCACAAAGAATCACAAAAACTCCAGAGATATGCTCTTAAGTTTCTTGGAAATAAGTCATTCAGCAGGATAAATGCATACAAACTGACTAGTTGACTAAAGAAATCTTAGTCGACTCAAACCAAGACGATCCTAAATGGCATCTTCAACTATAGAAAAAGACACAGTGTCTGTAAAGAGTATAGATTAACGCCATATCAGAATTGGTCTGCTTCTTTAAAGAAATCTGAGTCACAGTTTTGCACAATTGAATTGTAACATATAGCAACATATGTTCCCCTCCCTCTAGATGATGAGTTTTGAGAAGAACCCGTATTCTTGGAAGGAGGAAAACATCACAGGAACGGTGGGATCCATTTCTCTGTCCAGAGTAAACGGCACTCTCCTTTCTGTAAAGGATTTACCCAACGAGATAGAGGTGATGTTTGTTTAAGAGATAGTGTCAGTCTTCACTTTGGATAACATCGGTGGATTGTTCAGTCTAATTACTTTTCTGTTTTTTCAGATATTCCTACCCAGGCCTGATGTTGGGCAGGAGAACAGCACAGTCCTGGACCTGGCCAATTTCAGCACATTGATAATTAACGTTCCCTCGCCGGATGTAACACTGGTGCTGAAAATGGAGCCGTCTGAAAACATATCCTTCATGCTATTCCTGGGATTTAAAGATTATCCAAATGATGAGAATTATGTAGCCAAGACTCGGATGCCTCTAGAGAACGCCATAGGAGGTAAAATTAACACTAACATGGCTAAAAGTCATATTTACATTATATTCATGTTTAGATTTAGATTCATATCATGATGGTATAATCAGCCAGATCTGTGTGAGTGAGCCTCCATTTGTGTGTTTTTGTATGAATATATCTGAAATGTTAACACAGAGGAGAAATACACCTGGGTGCTGAGTCCCAAAGACAGAACAGGAGACGTTGGAGAGCACTACCTTGTGATGAAGCCCATTGTTGAGCCAGGCATCAAGTCCATGAACGCCACGGTCAATGTCCTCTCCATCGCGGCCCAGTGCAAATACTGGAATGAAAATGAGTCTTCTTGGAGTGAAAATGGCTGCAGGGTAAGTTGAGAGCAAACACACACATCCACAGTTGCATCGTTGTATGTCATACATTAAACCTTTAATAATGAGCTGTGAAGTCTGACCGGCTGGTTTTCTTTTTTGCTTCAGGTCGGTCCACTAACCACGACTCTGGTTACCCACTGCCTCTGTAACCACTTGACTTTCTTTGGCAGCTCTTTCTTTGTCATGCCGAACTTAGTGGACGTGTCACGCACTGCAGAACTGTTTTCTACGTTCAGTAACAATCCAGTGGTGGTGTGTTTTGTGGGGTCTATCTTTGCTGCCTATGTCCTGGTGGTTATATGGGCACGCAGGAAAGACATCCAGGACTCAGCCAAGGTGATTCCCAGTGCAGACTGGCACAACTTTATGTCGTTGATTCCAAATGCCAGACAATTTGGGAAGTCTGATTCAGATGTTTGTGCTCACACATATATTATGATAGCCTCAAACTATTAGTATGTGGCAGCATTTAAGGCTGTATCTGTATCCTGAAATGCAGCATCCCTCTTCATATCTCTAGTTGGCCTATTTATGCTCCAACGGGCAATCACATTCTGTGATGTCATAGTATTTTTTGTGCATTAAACAATGTTTTACAAAGTAATGGGTGACCCTCAGCTACATTTAAAGACATATAAAGTTACAAAGTAATGGGTGACCCTCAGCTACATTTAAAGACATATAAAGTTACAAAGTAATGGGTGACCCTCAGCTACATTTAAAGACATATAAAGTTAAAAAGAATCATCATAATTAGTGAGATATTACTCATGCAAAGTATGTCAAGTACTATTCAAGACCAGCTCTGAACCTCCACAAAATGCACTCACATTAAAATACAAAAAGAATAGGCCTTTCATTGCTTAATTTATCTTAGAATTGTGTATTGTTTACCTTATTTCATTGAATTTACAAATGAGTAAATGTGTCTTTGCATCACTTGTAGGTCAAGATAACCGTGCTGGAGGATAACGACCCCTTGGCTGAGTATCATTATGTTCTGAATATCAGCACAGGTCATCGACATGGTGCATCCACCTCCTCCCAGGTCAGTAATGTCTGTTAAAGCTCAGAGGGGACCCACCTTTTTAAACCTTTCTGCTGCATCTGTTGCAGATGCTGACAACCCTGTCCATCCTGATTTACCTTTTTGGGGTTTTAGGTGACGATAACCCTACTGGGCACAGAGGGAGAAAGTGAGCCCCATCACCTGACAGACACTGAGAAGCCAGTGTTTGAGAGGGGTGGGGGGGACATGTTCCTGCTCACAACACACTTTTCCCTTGGAGATCTGCAGAGCATCAGACTGTGGCACGACAACTCTGGAGCACATCCAGCATGGTACGGGTTAGAGGGCCTTGTGACCCCAAAGAGGATTAAACCATGAAGTTGAGCTTTTTCACCATTACTAGTTAATACTGAATGTTACAGGTACGTCAACAAAGTCATGGTGCAAGATCTGGAGAGGGGGCAGAAATGGCACTTCCTGTGTAATTCCTGGCTGGCTGTAGATGTAGGAGAGTGTGCTCTTGACAAGGTCTTCCCAGTAGCCACAGAGATGGACTTGAAGAGGTTTAGGTAAGACCAGGCGTGGATCTGGTAAAACACTTTAGAAAGGAATCCGACTCGAGTCTGTGTTTTATTATTCCTTTCTTTCCCGTAATACTTTTTTCAAGTAACCTGTTCTTCATGAAGACAGCCAAGGATTTCAGGGACGGCCACATCTGGTTCTCTGTCATTAGTCGGCCTCCCTGCAGCACTTTCACACGAGTGCAGCGAGTGTCCTGCTGCTTTTCCCTGCTGCTTTGCACCATGCTGACCAGTATCATGTTTTGGGGCATCCCCACTGACCCCTCTGAGCAGACCATGGACCTGGGTAGGTAACAAAACATAAAGATGTACAACATTGATTACTTTACTATGCAACTGAATACTTTCAAATTGCTTCTTCAAATCCAACTCAAATTCCCCCCATAATCTCACAGAAAATTCTCTTGAAACATCGTGCGCACGTGCAACAATATTATTTTGAACGTTTCTTAATGGCAATGACCTGGGCTATGGAAAGTATAACTGGACAGTAGCACTGCTGAATGGATGGATTAGTATCAACATATAGTCTCATTGAGAGAGTGTTTAAAAGAGCCTGACCTTTAGTCACATGCTTTTAAACTTGATTTAAAGCAATACTTTACTTTGCAGGTCACATTGAGTTCACCATGCAACAAGTTATGATTGGAATTCAAAGTTCAATCATCATGTTTCCCATCAATCTCCTTATCGTGAGTATCTTCAGAAACTCTCGGCCCCGAGAGAAGACCGCCAAAACGGACACGCGTAAACAAGGAAAGACCGGCCGAGTTTCTCCCTCGCAAACATCTTCCCCTCAGAAAACGCTGAAAGACATCTCTCCAGACACTGTGATCAAGGCGAGTTAACAGATATCCATATCTGGGATTTGGAAGCGATAACTCTGTTCTACACCTCTAAAGGGATTGATGTTTCTCCATTAGGACATCAAGAGAATTGCTCAGTCACTCTCAAAGGCCATGAAGAGTCCGCTCCCTCACCTGGAGCTCCGGCCTGGTCAGCCGGCCGACATCAACACGCTGCTGTCCCTGGTGGAGGACATCATCCGAAAGCAGAACTGTGTGGCCGGAGACTTCTACACTGACGCCTCCAAGAGGGATCCCTCTATGATCCTCAGTTTAAATGCAGTTAATCTAGAACAAGGTACAAACGTCCATACTGGTCTATTGGGTTGTCCATTTGGAGGGCCACACTTAAAAAGGCAAGAAATGTATATAAGCACCATTTAATACAAAGGAAATATTTAAATAACATACGTACACATTTTATCTTCAGGATTTATTTTTATTCAGCAATGTTTGTATTGATTAATGCTATCTATGATACAAAGATATACAAATTATTAAGTATAATTATTTTCTTCAATATCAATTAAAACAATTGGATTATGGGTTTGAGCAAACTGTATCTTTTCTTTTATATACAAATCAAGTGGTCAAGCAAACTCTCCTGATACCCCCAGACGTGTGATTGAGCTATAAGATGATGGTGATGTGATTGGTGACATTATCAGTTGTCTAGATTAGGCCAAACCTTTTTTAGTTTTTTAGCTTGTCTGTGGCCTCATTATTTTGGGTTTTTGTTTCAGAAAACAGTCTGTTGGGGAGCCCTGAGAAGACGTCAGAAGACGATCAGAAGAAGAGCAACAACAGCCGGTACCTGTACAAGCAGCTGCGTCATGTTGAGAAGGAGCTGGGTTTGTTGGGACTTTCTCGTTTCTCAAACCCAGAAAGCTACAACCGAGCCATGCAGCAAGTTCAGGGGATGAAGGGGCTTCTGGAGTTCCATCTCCACTCGTCCAGCATGGAGGGAGCCCAGCTGGACCGCAGCCCCAGTCCAGAAGAGAGCGGCAACGAAGAGTCCACCAAGAAGGGCAGTCGAGGCGGGCTGCCGTGGTGGTTTGTGTTTGTCGGTTGGATCCTGGTGATCGCAACCAGCGGCGTGTCAGGATACTTCACTATGATGTATGGGCTGACCTACGGGAAAGAGCGCTCCATAAGCTGGCTTATCTCCATGGCCGTCTCCTTCTTTGAGAGCATCCTTATTACTCAACCTCTAAAGGTGAGCAACCTGACAGTACATGTTTAGTAAAGATGTATATCATTGCAAATGTTTAGAAAGCCATTCAATAAGTGAGCTTGGGCTTGATAGGACATTCCAAATGATAAATTCATGAATTAATTATGCAAAAAACAAATTTTTGTTTGATTTTAATTTTGTTCTTTTTCTTACATTTTAGTATATATATATATATATATATATATATATATATATAGTTATTTTTTATTTTATTTTTTAAATATATGATGTCATTCAATGAATTACTTTATAACCATTTGCAAGTCAGTCCAGGTCGTCTGTGTACCTCTCGGTACTTCAGTACATACTGACTGTGTTCATGATACATCGATCAGTATGAGATCCCCTGGTATCAACGTTGTTTTCTGTCATAGGTTCTTGGTTTTGCTGCTTTCTTTGCACTTGTTCTAAAGAAAGTTGACCAAGAGGAGTATGGAGAGCCTCAGATAGATGACAGTCTGAGGAACACAGGTACAACTTTGGAAATTGGTGTTGTATTTGTTTTGCGTGAAAAAAATAATAATGTCAACGTACAATATTCCTTTCTCAGATGATCCTGATACAGTGCGGGCAGCAAGAAGAGACAGCACTTGCAGTTTCTACCAGCCTCCTCCTCCCACTGACATCGAGAAGATAAGGAACAACATGATTAAGGAACAGAAGGTCTTCGCTCTAATAAGGGAGATCCTTGGTAGGAGAGCCACATTGATACAATATATGAAGTGATGTCTTACGTCTTGAGATGCTGATGGGAGATGTTTGTTTGTAATGCAGCCTACATGGGATTTATGTGGATGCTACTCCTGGTGGCGTACGGCCAGAGGGACCCCAATGCTTACTTTCTGACCCAACACATTCGGCAGAGCTTCAGCAGAGGGATCTCTGACTGTATGAGTATTCAGGATATGTTCAACTGGGCAAACGCAACTCTACTGAGCAACATGTTTGGAGAGCACCAAGGTCAGTATGTCGCAACATTATTAACTGACACACACGAGTGATTTGCATGAACGCATAAATGACCTTTGATATTTGTAAATGAGTTTATGTAAAAAAAGAGAAGAAAAGAATTGATACTTTTTCAGTTGTTATCATCATTTGTTAAATAGTAATAATAATATGTAGCTAATATCAGCTTTTGGTTTATTCTGCCTTTGGTTGCTGTGTGTATGGTAACCTGCTCCTTGTATTTGTATATTGTTGTGTAATGGTATTGTTAAATATGATCTGATATTATAAAAATGTGCAATGCCTGAAATTGTACCCCTACTTGTGCATGTTATTACTTTACTTCATATACTACATGATATTAAGACTATAATTTTATAGTAAAGTATAACATTGCCTCTCATTAACCTGTAACTGTGTAAAAAAGGCATTGTGTGCTTAAAAATATGGAGATTGTTGTGATGAAGACTTTATTTATTTGTTTATTTGAGTGTGACAAACAATTCTGTTTTATCTGCCAAATGTTTTACTGCTCTTTTCTTTAAATGTGTTTATTCTTGTTACCTGATAATCTGTCACAGGATTCATCACAGATGGAAATTCCCGGCTGGTGGGTAATGCTCGCCTTCGCCAGGTGAGGGTGCAGCCAAACTCCTGCCACGTGGCTCCCTCCATGCAGCAGCCCGAGACGGACTGCCATGCTCCGTACTCATGGGAGTTGGAGGACGTGGGCTCCTACGGTCCAGGCTGGAGCCGCTCTGAGGGCGATAACACCTCGCTGGAAACTCACAGCCCGTGGACGTACCAGTCCCGGGGTCAGCTGAGGTCCTCCCCCATCTGGGGCAGCGTGAAGCTTTACAGAGGAGGAGGGTTTGTGGTGGATTTAGGGCCAGATTTACAGAATTCCAGCAGGTATGCATGATAAGAAAGATGATGAAAGTGAAACACGAATAGCTGATTGATAGAATATGAATGTCAAACATCTGTAGGTTCCAGCTTCTCAAAGGCATCATTTAACATTAAACCAAGATGGGTTTGTTTTTACAAATGATTGTCCACTAAATAAAACATACTTATTAATATGATATTCAGTTACTGCCAATCGATTTTCCTAAATGCTACACACGGTTCCTGTGCATTTAGGGAATTAAAGCTTTTCAACAAAACAATAATTGGATAATGAAAATAATTGTTATTTGCTGACTTATATGATAGAGAGGGGACACAAGCATATTTTATTGTAAATTAATACTCCATCTTTAGATTTAATAATACATCTTTTAACTTAAACTTGGCCTCAAATTAGTGTAGAAATGGCCTCTACATCAGAACTTGCTAGTTCATGACATTTATAAGTTGTACCGTGTTGTGTCTCCTTGTAGATCGGTTCAGTACCTTTATGACAACACCTGGTTAGACGTGTACACCCAAGCGGTCTTTGTAGAATTCACTGTGTACAATGCCAACGTCAACCTCTTCTGTATCGTCACTCTCATGCTGGAGACCACAGCCATAGGTAAGTGGTCTGTGTCCAGATATTGTGTGGCAGCTGCCCAGAAACGTTACATGTTGAAGGAAGCATGTTGCCTGTCGCCTCCTGTTTCCTCAGGAGCTTTCCAGTTCCGCAGTGAGCTTCAGAGCGTGCGTCTTTACCAGTCGACCGGAGGCCTTCACATCTTTGTCATGGCCTCTGAATCAATTTACTTCCTCTTCATCATGTATTACATGTTTGTCCAGGTAACGATTCATTATACCTTGAATTAACGACCATCTATAATAATGTTATAATGATAACTTCCCACACAAACTCCTGTCCTCCTGACAGGGAAAGCTGATGAAGCAGCAGAGATGGTCTTATTTCAAGAGTAAGGTGAACTTGCTCGAGCTGGCAATCATCTTCCTGAGCTGGAGCGCGCTGTCAGTTTTCATCAAGAGGACTTTACTTGGGAAGCGGGACATAGAATACTACCAGACCAACAAAGACCAGTAAGCAGTATGAATAACACAACCTATAAGAGTCCACAGGTTTTACAGTATCTTAACATTGACATGAACAACAAGCTGTCTGAGTATTTTGTGTATTTTATTCTTTGACTCTACGCCCCTTGTTGTTAGTTACCAGCACTGCAGAACAGTGGATGCTTTTTTCACAACTTCACCAGTACACTCACTTAAAGCTGAACATTGGTTGATACATAATAAATGTGAGAGAAATATTTGAGTTGTTTGCAAACAACTTTTACAATATATGCTGTGTAAGCTAGTGAAAGATGATGTTTTGCTCCGACTAAATTTGACACATTAGAAGCTGTCTACATTTTATAATTAGCATTGTCTGACAAATACGTCATTAAAACTTTTTTAAATGAATTTGTAAACAGAAAATCTGTTATTTTAATTTAATTTAAACTCAATAAATAGGAAAGCATTACTAGGTCAACTTTATGTTTCATCAGTGTATTCAAACCCCATTTCAGTAGATTGTGAAACAAGACTCATGTTCTGCAGATACGCCAGTTTCCATGAGACGGCCAAGGCCGATGCGGTGCTGGGGTATCTGATTGCCTTCCTGGTGCTCTTGGCTACAGTCAAGCTGTGGCACCTGCTGAGACTAAACCCGAAGCTGCACATGATCACGGCCACGCTGCAGCGAGCCTGGACTGATATCTCAGGCTTCCTGGTGGTCATGACCATCATGTTCCTGGCCTACTCCATCGCTGTGAGCAGTTTCCCACACTTCAACATCAACATGCTGCTGCACTCACTGCATCTCTTTTCTTCCTATTTTATCATATTTGTTTTGCAGTAGTGACGGTATTGTAACGTTAACACAGAGACTAACTTTCTTTGTTTCAGTCGAACCTGATGTATGGCTGGAAGCTGTACTCCTATCGTACTCTGCTGAATGCTGCACAGACCATGGTCAGCTTGCAGCTGGGCATTTTTAACTATGAAGAGGTTAGTATGAGGCTATTATAGAAGTACTACAGCAGATGATGACGACAACCCTTCTTCAGTGCATGTCTTCCTCCTGATCCCTCAGGTTCTGACTTACAATCCAGTGCTTGGAGCTTTCCTTATCGGCTCCTGCATTGTGTTCATGACCTTTGTGGTGCTGAACCTCTTCATCTCTGTCATTCTGGTGGCATTCAGTCAAGAGCAGATCCATCACAAGGTAACTCACCCACGATCAGTCTGAAATGTCTTATTGTACACATGTTGTAGAAGAAGGGGATCTTCCCATTACGAATAACTTGTTACTCTTTAAGTTATGCACATGTCTCACTGTTCTTACAGCCGTCAGAAGAGGAGGAGATTGTGGACCTGATGCTGATGAAAGTCTTCAGTTTGTTTGGACTCAAATGTAAGAAACAAGCTGGCGACTGCCCAACTGAGATGCCAGTTGGTTCTTCTGCTTCAAATATTGGACCCTCAACGATTTCTTCTAAGAATATGTTTGATGGTTGACATGCTTTCACAAAGTCCTCTGCTTCAGTTTTTGCTAGTGTTGCTTTGTGACTGAATTGCAATGAATTGTCTTTTCAAGTCTGTAAATGATAAGCATTTGTCTCTACTGCTACAGATATGTCACTCTTTTAGGAGAAGCTCAATTAATGAGAGAAAGTAGGAACCAAAGATAATCCTTATGTTACGCACTGATGCACTGTATTTAGGCTGCTGTATATTTTGTTAAGCAAATAAATAAAATATTCATGGTTACGACTTAAACATTATATGTGCATACAACTGATATGATTGCTTATTATGAAACAAGACCACACTTTTGGTGTCACTCCCAATGGGTAGCTTAACACATATATTACACAATCTCACACTAATACTATTTAAAGTAATTAATAATATACATTATACTCCATCAGCCATTTAGTACATATCATTGCAGGATAAACAGGTGTAATTTATACAATTAATTATGGTCCCATTTAATTTTAGTGTGTGCATGCATAACACCAGAGCCCTGGCCCACCTGAATGAAAAAGAGCAATAGTGCACAATGCCTGCTCGGTTGGTGCAATATGGAATTAAAAGTGTTTGTACTCTGAGACAACGTTTGCATGTATTCTAACCAAACCACGGATTTATTTTTACGTAAATAATACGTAATACGTTTTATAAATAATCCCTACGTCGTTTTTACGTACTGCGTCATCTGTGTGGGCGTGGCTTCCGATGCGGCTTCGGGTGGTAGACGGGCTGAGGGGCACTCACGAGCCAAGTGACAGCGAAGACGGTCAACCAGCCGCAGCGACCGGCGCAACTTCGTCCCTGCAGTTGTCCGAACACTAGATTGAAGGTTTCCTGACAGTCAGAGCCCAAATAATATCGCTCAGTGACGGTATTGACGGACTTGAGAGTGTCCGGTTTCCTCACTCTGAGGGATTGCGATGCCCTCTGACTTTATCTCCCTTTTCAGCGGGGACCTCGACCTGAATTCTCCCAGATCCTTCTACTCAAAAGGTACCCACAGCTCCTATTATTACTCCCTCGTGTGTTTTCGCTCTAGTTGTCATGTATGAATATGTGTGTGCGTAACTTCTAACTGTTCACGTGGTGGCGTTCAGACTCCTCAGACATATTAAAACTGCCTTCTGCTGATATTACAGGTAACTTTTTAATCTTTATAGTTAAAGATGCCCAAGGCGTCCTTCACTTTCTACTCTTGTTTCTTCTTCTTCTTCTTCTTCTTCTTCTACTTCTTCTTCTTCTTCTTCTTCATGGGGGAAGTTGAAGTAGTGTTTTTACTTTCCTTCAAGCGGAAGCCTTCAGCAGCAGCGTGCGCACCGGTCAGACCAGTTTACTTTTTTATCAATGCTGCCATTTGAAAAGCAGTTCTGTCTATTTAGCCAGGTTTGTTGGAAAGCCCCCCCCCCTGGCCGCCGCCGCCCCCCCGGTCGACGCTGCCGCCGCCGCCGCGCCCCCTGAGGGGGGTGCTCGACACCGCCCCTAGTGGCCTTTCACAAGTATGGAAACCTTAAGCAGGTGTTGGATATGTATGTGTATTGTAGCACACTTATTCACTGAAAGGGGAGAGAGACAAATGTGTTGGATGAGGATATAATCTAACAATGGCTAGCTTGGTTGTCAGTACACAAAGATATATATGTTTTGTTTTTCTTGAAATAAACATAAACAAACATGTCCAAATGAGCCCATACATTGAGTTGTTGCTTAGTGTTTGTAAACACAACATTCAAAGTTGGCCCCTCATCCCCCCAGGCGCATGGCCCCGTGCCAGGACCCAGCCCAGAGTACCACTTGCAACATTAAATACTGCAAGTTAAACTCCAGATTCAGTCTCGAATTGGGAGAACTTTGTCCTCTTGGCTTTTTGACGTGCTGTATTTGTATTTCCTCTCGAAAGCATGTCCAATGGCTAAGCACATAGTGCACTAAGGCTTACGCCAGAAACATCTCAAACTCAGCTAAATAATCATGAAATACATACAGGGGTAGATACAGACACTGCAACACACTTTTAGTAGGCCGTGATTGATGATCGAGAGGGATTACTTTTATCTAAGTCTACGCACCGTTTTGCATAGTGTACCTTTTTTTTATTTTAGTTACTTCAAATGTGTGACATAGCATAGGTACTTTATGTTTCTGAGCAGGGTATATATACTGACATTTATGTTATGCATACAATAATTCTGCAACTCACAGTATTTATTGCTGTATTTTGTTTTACTTGCGACTCATCAGAAAGCCTTTTATACTGTACACTTTGATTTCATGTACACAACATAAGTCAGCCGAAATTACTTTGGATCTGAACCAATGGTAATATTGTTCTTTAGCTTACCAACCTTGTTTACTTACTAATCACACTATTGTGTTTTTGTGTTGGCACAATCAACACGGCTGTGTGTGAAATTTTAATTTAGTTTTGCATCTTTCCGACACGACCAACTCTCCCTCAGTTCAAAAAATCACATTTATCCTGTGATTCATCAAAGCTAGTATTGTCAAGTCATACCCCTCACCTGGTTCAAAAAGTATTCTCTATTATGGATATAATATAGAGTGAGATGCTGCAGCTTTTTGTTTTAACTGCTTAGCTTTGTCAATAAGGCTCTTTTTTAGAAGGCTACATTGAACAGCTACAACCTGATGAGGAATGCATATTTTTAGCATGCGAGTAGTTCAGGGAATACCAAGGAAAAGCTATAACAATGGTACTCAGGATAGGAAGGATAGTCATACCACCTTTTTGTGGTCGGTACGAGACATCGAGTTAACAGACCTCATAAATTGTCTTCCCACCAGTTTCACATCAAAGGTGAAGAATGTTATGGCTTTCCCGTAAGTTCTATCGAGCTTGGTTAACAATTGTAAGACCACAGATCTTGACATAGTTTATTTTTTTATTTTTTTCATATTGACACCCACCAAAGCCTGGTCAATCATTAACCCTCTGGCTGCCCTGTGTGTAAACCTGGGCTTAAATAGCACTCTATTAATATTGACTCTGCTTTGTTAAGCAAACTTAGTGGCATGCGCTTAAAATTACTTGATTGCCTTGAAAGCTTGTTGATATCTGATGATGAAAGAAAATATACCGTAGAGGAAAAATATCTGAATAATAAGGAAATGTGTATTCAGAGTTCATAAATGTGCTGTTGCAATACATTTTAGTGAGTGTATGTTTGGTCATAAACACACCTACAGATGAACTCTGAACTCAAATCTGTCTTTTAAAACAGAAAACAGATTTATTTTCTCTTACCGTTTTGAATACTAACATAATAAACTCATGACTCTGTAGTCTTGTGAAGTAGAGATATCTAAAAGTATTATGAGGTTCAGTGTTTGGTAGTCAGAGCATGTTTTACCATGTCCTCGCATGTTTAACGTCAACCCAACTTGTTTTGCTGACTTGTCAGTTTAGTTGATCCTATCTGCCAAAGGCTCTACTCTCAATGTAGATGCTGATAATTGGACCTCACTTCTTAAAATAGTGTAATATTAGTGTAAAAAAAACATATTCGCAAATATATAAAAAAAATATTGTTGAACATCCCAAAATTTTCAGAAAAAAAGAAGTGTCTGACAAAAGAATTGAAAATATCCTGGGGAAAAAAACTCAATAAATCTAAATATTTTACCGCAAATTTGTACGTATATGTACTATCTAGCACGCTCGTGTTTTATGATCTGCAATGAAGTTATCAGCAACCCCGAAAATCCTTTACAAGCAGACACTTTGTCCCCTTGGCATAGTTTAGGTTAGCAGGTCAATAGCGCTCAGCAGATATTTGCTTTCCCTGAAGCAGCCAACACACTTATCGGCTGTTCAGTGGTATCACTTGGAAAAGGTGGAACAAGAAGCTGTATAACATCTTGCAGACAGTCCGGACTCTGAGTAATATCTGTGTCAAGCTGGATGGAAGTGTTTCAGCGATTCCAACTGTAGTTTCATAGATTTGTAGTTCAGAATAAGATGTATGTGTGTACATCTGGAGATGGTGCTATCCTTGTAGGCCAGAAAATAAAAACGTTCAGATGTAGCTGGTTTAGTGTTGACACAATGTCTGCTGCCTATTTGAAAGGTTGTGTGCAGAAGGCCACCGTGCCTGATGCTTTTACCTCAAATTATGGCACGGAGGATTTCTCACACGATTCTGCGAAAAACCAAAAGCGCCTGTGAGATCTAACACCCACCTTGAGTGTTTCTCTCCAGAGCAAGATGATTCTGAACTAAGACATTAATCATTAAGTGTGGTGAATCTTGGCTGACAGGACGCTTTCCATTGGCAAATGAGAAGCAGTAGTTTAGGTGTCGGCTCATAAATAAGCTGTAGACACCGTGTTGGACACTGCCAGGAAATTTCCTGGCTCAAAAAGAGGGAACGGTGGCACCTCATGTGTGACCCATTGAAGTGTCATTTAATATAATTTGAAGTGTCATTTAATATAATTTGTTATAGGACCAAATAGATAAAGCTTATAAATAAATTGATACGCTAGGTTTTGTTGAAAACATAGGGAAATAACAATAGTTCTGTTATCTGCACGTCAATATGTTTAATATCGCGAGTGGACTCGCTATCAACTCTGTTTGCGTGATCATCACCGAAGAAAAATGCAAATTGCAAAATGTGTGTTTGGAAAATGTACAAAAAGAGTAGATGGGGATTGTTTTTACTATTGAGTACTCTGCAATGACAGTCTTCTAAATCCAAGGTAATATTATCACATTCTGATTAGATGTCTGCTGTGCATTTCCTGTTTTCCTGATCACAAAGCAATAGAATCTGATTAAACTTCTATCAATTACCTAATTGATTAACCGTCGGACGTTGCAGCTCTGATGGACATCCTTTATCTTTTCAAATGCAGCTTCTGATTTGGTCTACGTTTTTATATTGCATTGATTTGATGCGCTTTGGTTTGTAAAAGTGTTCCACAGCCCTGTTGCAGGTTTTTGTAAAGATCTTTACATTGCCGATCCCATGTCAGTCACGCCACCCTAAGAGGAATGAAAAATGCCCTCAACATTCCATGAATGTTTTGAGCTGCCGCCTCATGAGCCACAGATCAAAATGTCTTTGTTGACTTTTATCAAACCTCACATCCCAACGTCTCCTCAAAGAGGCTCACACAGGTAGGCATTTCATGACCTTCAAGAATGCTCAATACCTTTTGACATAGTCTGACAATCCATCCTTCAGTGGTTGTGGTATCTCAATATCCTGTGTTTTCATTTCTTTTTTCTTAGTCATATGCTGCTTCCTTGGCAGACTGGAAGGTCTGGAACATATTCCCCTTGCATCCTGTCATTGTTGTTATTCTATCTGTTGTCTGTATTGAAGGGGCACTGACAGGTTTGGAAACTAAGAGCGATGCCTGGTAGGTCCGAGGCCAAGAGAGAGGATGACGGATTATTCCAGCAGGAGAATTCTCAGTTGAAGTAGCACCCATCTTTTCTTTGTTAATTTGTCTGGTGATCAACCATCAAGCTGGTACTGTATTGTTTAAAAAATGAAAGATAATAGTATTGTGAGGATATACATTTTGGAAACCACTAAGATAAATAGACTCATGTACGTATGTTTGAAGATGATTACTTCTTAAAATTGGGTTTTCCCATTGAACTTGACTAAAACCCTGTCGTAACAGGTAACTCCCGACCTATAAAGTTCGTCGGCATGACATGACTGGTCACATCGCGAGCAGCATGTTGGAATTTTTTTTTTTTATTATTATATTATTATTAAACCGTAAATATATAATCTGCTTAGCTCCTGGCTACAATATGGTTTCGTTTTAACCTTGTGCAAAGTTGTACTTCCACGGTGTTATTTAGAATCAAAGGTCACGTTTGCTCCTCGCCCCCACACACACACACACACACACACAGTGGAATCGTTTGCCTCAGGACATGTTAGGACAAGTCAAGGTGAACCGGATCTCTCTTTATCGTCCGTTATGTCCCTTTTTTAATTTTGTCTGCTAATGTTACTTTTAATACCTTTCTCTTAATTATCAATCAAATAAAAAAATGTATTAATCATTGTATTATAGTAACAACATTACATTATGGCAGTAACATTTTCTTTGTCTTCCTCTTGCAACTCTTACAGTTTGCCAAAGTAGTTTGATGAGTTAAGATGTCATCATAAGTCTTAATTTGTGACATCTGTTTAAATGAGCAGAAATCTAACTCACCTGATTCCGTTCAGCCCTCAAATATACAATATTATACATATGTTTGTAACTCATCTTAATTTCCATAGGTAATCTGGTTTACAAGTTCACCTGGATGAAAATAAATCAGCATTTAAACCCCATTAAAACTACATACATATAGACTAGCTGCTTATAAAAAATATGTTTTGACTGCAGCAGGGCTGTTTTCAGAAATGGAAAGCACATCCAACAGGAGTGGTATGGTTACATTTTTACTTGATCTGATAAAGGACTGTAACAGGAATTTCGCCCAAATCTGTCTGTGGCGAACCCAAAATGAGTTGCGTATATACTTCTTCCTGCAAACCCGTCCAGAACAACAACTTCATTCAGTTATGCAGAAGCAGAATTTGCTGATTCTTGACTACTTTTTTCCCCAGTCGGCTCTGGCTTTAGCTGAGTAATCCGTAGACACTCCAGATCCTTATTTAGACTTTATGCCGACCCCTCTTAACGAATTAATGTCTAAATCTTAAGGGACACATTTTCCAAAATCTGGAAAATGGCAAGTCTCAAAGAAATAAGACTTGCTAAATGAGGGCAGAAATACTGTAATCCGTACTCTGTTATTAATAGTCAACCACTTTTATCAGAAATCTGTCTGCAAGGTTTCCAGATTAAGACCTCTGTGATGCCCCTGAACATTTCAAAAACATGCTCGCTGTGATTGCAGATGCTCTTCAATCGTGATTACCTGCCCAAACGTATCGATTGTATTTCTTGCGTAACAGCAAGAACAGTCACTTGGCCGTTAAAGCCTGACACTGGTGCGTACCCAGTTACAAGCCTTTTTTCCTTCAGTAATCATCAGCATTTTTCTTTTCATCTTTCTCTCTAGCAGGGAGATCAATGAGAAGACTCCTATCCCTCTCATGTCTGCACAGTCAATAGAAACATACCTTGTAGCTGAGCACAAAGACTGAACACATTGGGAAACACTGAAGCCTAATTTATTAACACTTCATGTATTGTTTGTTCAAACACCAATTTTATATTTCTCATCATGCTGGACTATTTCTTTGCTCGAAGCAGTAACTTCACAAAGTCTCAGCCGGTTGCCTGGCAATGGATTAAACACAAGATATAACACATGCATTAGGGAGTTTAAGGGACCGAGGCAGGTTAGTTGATTTTATATTTTTACATTACATGTCATTTAGCAGACGCTTTTAGTACAAACTAAGAACAACAAGAATACAGAAAGTAACATTTCCTTAACATAGTCAAACTACAAAAGTACCATAATAAGAGTTATTCAAGTGCTACTAAAGTGCAAATCTGTGTTTTAATCCAGATATAGTCGGAAAAGGTGCGTTTTCAGTTTCTGGCGGAAGATGTGGAGACTTTCTGCTGTCCTGATGTCAGTGGGGAGCTCGTTCCACCACTGGTGTTTTTTGTTCTAGACAAATGGTATGCATAAAATGGGAATAAAACTAACAAAACACGCGGTTAGATTGTCACCTTGTGGATGAGTGAGTGAGTGTGTGTTGTTGCCAAAGGTTCTTCCTGTTGCTGTTTGAGAAACTTCCCGTCACCAGTTGGATGTTTGTGAAAGAGTTTTCTAGAATGTTGACACCTTCCAGTATCTGCGTGTTAGCGAACCAATTTGTGGTGTATTTGTGGCGAGCATGTGTGTGAGTTTGCTTCTTTAAACACTTTGAATTCCTCTGCTTTTTGAAGTCACGTTCCTGGTCACTTTCGGATTAGCTGACTAAGAAAGCTGCATGCCACAAAGTCTGAGCCCTGTGTGACACAAACAACTTTCACTTTGTTGAATGACTCTGTAAACAGAATAAAAGACATTACAATTGTGCTGCTGTTATGATGCTAGAGCTGCTTTATGCTTTTCACAGTTACAACTGTGATTTCACACATCCTTTCTACTTAAGTGTTGTAATTCCCGTCTGTTTCTTCATCCGGGGAACATTTAATCAAATATGATGATGGTCTCATGATCCTTCCTGAATGCAATATGTGGTAAAATCTTGATGATGACACTATTGTGCATAACGCTGGAGAGTAACACACATAGGACTTGTATTTCAACATCTTTGAGTCATCATGGCAGATGTAATCATGTGGTATTTATTAGTGACGGGCTCTACAGTCGGTGACCTGGGTTACTCTTGAAGCTGATATGATATTATGAGTTCATGTGGAATAAAGAATGTGGATGAACACCTGAAGCACTGCCACATGTGCTAAACAATGCTGCAGGACAACTGCAGCATGTTGGGATATGCAGAGCTCTATTGATGACCACCAAGCAAAATGATAAAAGCATCTATGCTCACCTCGGATAACCGTATTAAAATATAACTATGATTTTGATCATGATGATGGAATTTTACAACAGATATTGATCTTTTTATAGGCTGTATGATAAGGGTTCAAAGCTAAATAATGGAACAGTAAATGAATGATCCAGGCGAAGGTCAATATATTACTAATTTATGACAGCTGAGGGGAAATTGCTGGGGTTTCAAACAAAATCAGTTGAAAGCATTGCAGTCAGGTCATGCGTCAATTTACATCTTATTACATTACCTACAGTTGGCCCACGTGTTTGTCGCTGCTGTTACGAGTTGTTGTCACAAGTTGTGGCTTTTCTTGCATGCAACCTTTCCATCTGTCGCCTGTTACTGAAATGGAAGACAAAACACCAGCCGAATGTTTTCACTTCATCGCGCTTGTACACTCACCATTCATGTTCATCCTGCTGTCACTCCACTTTTACTGTATGCATATTTTATCACCATGTTTTTACGGCTTGTGAAGTTACTCTCAGTCTCCAGTTTATTAAGTACACCGGGCAATAAGTCCTAACTTGGTAAAGTATAATGTTCGTTTTTTTCATTAGGTGTCGATACACATTTGTGATTATTTGAGGCTGCTGCTGTTAAATTGTATTATGGTACAGAGATACCTATCAAGTCTACCTTCATTGATACTGTATGTTTAACCAAACTAACCTCAATAGTCAAGTATGGTGATTTGAATGGCCTTTTACGGATGAATATTTGTGGTGTTAGGGAATAGTGAGAAAGAAACTTGTAATGTAAATATGCCTTTTTACTTAGTCACTAGAAAACTTGAATGTTAGTTAGTTTCTAACATTATAGGCGATATTTACCATATGTGATCATATTTGAGAATAAAAAAAGTATAATGATTGATACAATAATGTGTAATGTAAACAACACTTTATAAAGATTCGTTAAAGTGACCAAAAGGACGTTTTTTCAGTTTTATGATACAAATGTTATAAACATTGTAAAATGTACTTCATTAGCTTTGCATTAATTAAGCATGAATGTATGTAAAGAGTATTATTTGGACTGTCAGGAGTGTCGAATAAGAAGATATGTGGTGGTGACATTTTTACAGAGACGATGCATATTTCTGCCACACTGTTTTAATGATGTTCATGTAATAGCCTGCCTTGTTCCAGCCCAGCTCCTCAGTCTCTGTTTTGATAATAGTGTTTTCTAGTTTTCTCCACACAATCTCACGAGAGACGCACAAGCTTAAAAGAGTTGTCCCCTGATTTGTGTTGCTATGGATTCCCTGGCAGCCTTCATGTAGGCTTGGCTGTAAACATTTCAGGGTTGTTGTACATGCTTTGCTGCAGGTGCCAGCCCCTTCACAGTTTCTTTTTTTCTCCCTTTGCTGCTTGGGATAATCTCCAAATGTACTGAGCTTTCACCTTAGCACTTTGTCATCAGTTCCACCAAGTTCAATCAATTTACCTTGGGAGTCTCTGTAGGCTGATTTTTCTTTTCAAAGCATACGAAGATTATTCTATTGCTTTCTTTCTGCGTGACAGGATTCTACATGACAATACCACTAACCTGTTAGGCAAGTACAGAAAGGGGTCTGGGACACAGTAAACAAGACAGGAACTAGGAGAGAGGTTGGTGGAGTGGAGGAGGGGGACAGAGGGGGCGGTAAATCGGTCACTCAGCCGAAAAAACACTGCCACGCCCCAGGTGCCAGGGCTAGTAAGAGCAAGCAGCAGGAATGTGAGCGAAATGAATGGGAGTGTAAGTCATGCCATTCACTTGGTGAGTGTTTTCTTTTTTCACCTGTAGCCTGCACTACTTAACATACACACATATCACAAGGTATGGTGATGGTGGGTATAAAGAGTTATGTTGGGTGGCTCCAAAACTATCTTCACTTTATGGAGGCTTTCTGATGTGTCTGTGATTTGTTTATCCTTCTGTTACATTGAAAGTGAGTGGAAACTAAAATTGTAAAACGTTTAAAGAGCAGAGACACTTTTCAACTCAGTTGTTATTCATCAAAATGTAATGATAGCATGAGTAGGCCTAATTAAAACGGACCAAATGAGCATGGTGTCCGTCAGTGTGAATATGTTTTCCGTCAGGCTTTAATCTGTTATTCTTATGATGCCAGACGGAAAGAAAATGAAAGGTTTTCCTCAGTGGTCTGCACAACATGACTGCAGTCTTAAGTGGAAATCAAAACAACCACGTGGTGTGCCAGTTTATTTCCCAGCTAACAAGGCTGACCTTTTTTTAGTTTTTAAAATCTACAGTTGTGTGAAAGGGACAGTGTTCTGTCACCGAAAATAAAGAATAGCACTGTGTCTGCTTATGAAGAAACATATATACGGCAAAAAAAGAAAAAGATTCTGTCTTTGAAAATGTCAAGAGACTGTGGAAACACCTTGAACAGACCAGCCAGTGATTCAAGACCACTGCTCAGAGAGAAGCGTACATATTTTCTCTCTGTGCGGTTGGCAATCTGTTTACTGGAAGTGCTGCTCACTCCGAGCACATGTTGATGCATGTGCAGTTAGTCAGGGAGCCACAAGAAGACTAAGAGTTAAAGTGTAAATGCAGGGGCAGAGAAAGTATTTTTGTGGAGGTGGTGCGGGGGCATTTGTGTGTGTGTGTGCGTCTGTGATTTTGTTTGGAGAACTTAGCAAATAACCAGCAAAACCACACTAGAGCCCTGTGTGTGTATGTGTGGTTCAGTTATATGAGTTTGCTGAGTCCAGAATTAAGCTCCCTTTCTGGGAACCAGCATTCCCTGCTCTTCTAAAACGAGCTGTCGGAGACTGGAGGGCTTTTGGAATGAAGAGGCATGTGCGGGTTTCAGTGCGTCCCAGGTTTTGTCTATTGTACACAGCGAGTGGTAACAATGGGAGGGTTAAGTATCTGATATACACACCGAACCCTGGGACTCGGCTGCAAGTAATTAAAGCTGGCAGTTGGCAGAGAAGAGAGTCAAGCGACTGTAATGGCCGCTCTAAGTTCATACCATAATATTTGGATGATGAATCAGGCTGCTAGTAAACGTGTTGTCATGCTGTTGACCCAAGGCTTTCTCCCCTCCCCATGTCCTGCTGGGCCTGAGGGAGTCCGAGAGGAGCAAAAGGCTTTGTGCGACCCGGCAGCGTGTTTGTAATGAGATGTGCTGTTTTCTTAGTATGCTCCAGCTTTTGCTTTGACCTCAATAGTCCCGTCGTTTGGTGCTTTTCCCCCACTTGGTGTGGTCATCCTCAATGTGAACTCGGAGAGCAAAGATACCATTTTTGCTTTTTTTTTTTTAAATGGACAATCTTGTGCGATTATCTCCTTAAGATCAGATGCCTCGTGTCTCTTCCTCGCCTATTCCGCTCGCGTCTTAGGTGGAAAATAAATAAAACGTGATGAAAGGAGAAATAAGAAGAGCCCAATATCTCTGTTTCTGATGCATCGATGTTGATCCATTTTCCTTTGCATTGTGCGCCTGACTACCTCTCTTTTAGGACTATCATTAGGCAGAAGGTCATTGTTGTTTTAAAGGACTGAATTGTATAATCTAGTGGCATCTAGTGGTACGGTTACAGATTGCAATAAATTGAATATCCCTCCAATCACCCCTACCTTTCCAATCATGAAGAGAAGCTACGATGGATTAAAAGGGGTGTAAAACACACTATGCCCCAAATAGCCAGTGCTTGTTGTGTCCATTCTGGGCTATTGTAGCAACATGAAAGACTGGGGAAGGGACCTGCTCCCTATATAGAGATATAGTCTCAGGACTTCAGATGAAAAATAGCCTCTAACTCTGGTGCATTAACAGAAATGTTTTTATAAATGTGCACTGTCCTTTTATCAAATAAACCAAAAATTAAAAAGGACTCATTCCACGTTATTGAAAACACAATAATTCTTAGTGTCAGGTGATTATACGAAAACGTAGTTAGGAATATAATTTTCCATTTCTTCCAATAAATCATCCTAAATGCTACACACTGTTCATTTAACTAGTGAATATATTTATACCCACTATAAAGACGTGTATACATATTCTAATGTCGGAGTCTACTGAGAAACTAACCCTGCGCTGGGCTCATGTTTCCTTAAATGATTGACACCATCTTGGAGAGGACAGACTACAGTGATTCTTTCATGTGTAGCCTACGGCCGAGTTTTGTAGTAACAAAGGTTAGCTAACTAAGTTGAGCATCAGATCTGAGGCTACACTTATCCAGCATTGTTGGCACAGATTTAGCCCTGTATAATTTCCTTGTCATGTATCAGGTTTGTCGACAGCCAGGTGGCATGCAGGCCTTTGTTCTCAACATTGCGTAAGAGTTGTGCTGTATCGCAGTGTGTAATTGTAACTGTGATTACGACATCAACGAACGAAACAATAGAGCAATTGTATGAAAAAAGTAATCTAAGTTGTGGGTCCCATGTCTTGGTCATTGAGCTGACAGGTTTAAACAATGATTCTCAATTATCGTACAAAAAGTTGTGGAGTTCCTGTTTAATACGTCACCTGATCGTCTCTTTCATTTATTCCCGCCTCTCTGAACAGAATCAGCGTATGACCTTCTTCCCAGAGAGCTACAGCTGCCTTCCTCCACCCAGCAGAGCCTAAAGGTCATGAGTCAAAAGAGCGGCGGAGAGGCAGGGTCTCCCCCTTCAGCTGCTCTAGCATCAGGTAGGGTCATGCTCCTTTTATCTTGATTCCTCCTCTGTGAGTAGGACTGGTTAAACTCCACCTAAAACACACACATCTTAACGGTCACTACCTGGTGGCAAACAAACACTTGCAACCAACAGGAGAGCAACCATCCTGCCGCTTTGTGATTATTACGACAAACAAACAAACATAAAAACAACTGCTTAAAAAGTAAGTTAGATCATTGTCAATCTATCGGTACCTACTTGTAAAATATTTGTCATACTGACTATAAAATGGAAAGGGTCACTCACAATGTTTAATATAATTTGGTTTGGTGCATCTTAAAGGAACCACATATATTTCATTGAATGTGTCACAATAAGACAGTTTATCATTTCAATATATATTTTACAAATCATCTGAAAAAGTTGACATTTCACAAAACTGAGCTGTTTACATTTGTCAGCTTTCATTCTGACATTAAACATGGCAGAAGAACACACAAGTGCATCCAGACCAGAGGACGTACAGGTTTGGAGCACATTTAAAGAATCATTAGTAAATGAAGTGTATTCTTCTGTACGGATTTTCCTTTGATCCTTCACATCTTCATTGTGTATTCTCTTGATACATAGAGTTGTTCAGAAATAAAACATTGACAACAGTTGCAAATAAATAGAAAAACATGAAATGTTAAGGGTAGTGGATTAGATATATCGTTAAAAATCACTTAAAGAAGTATAGAAAAAAGAGTTATAGAAAAAAATGTCCCAATCCTTGTCTTAAAATGTTCAAAATGCTATCAAAAGAGTTTTAATAAATTCGTAGACGGTTCCATTACAGGCATTTGCAGCACTCTGACCTCGTGCAAAGAATATGCTTGTAATAGGAGGAAGGTGAAGTTTATTTTACTTTAAATAAAACTTTAAGTTTGATTGAAAACTACCAATAACCTTATCTGGCTTTTATTTATTTTTTCAAAAATAAGTTTCTTTAAAATTGAAGCGCGTCACACAAGGCCGATGGAGCGGAGTGCCGCCAGAGAGGGCTCTCTGTATTTCACATTATCCCGGAGGTCTGTGGTGACGTTCCCTCACTGCATGCATAGCTGCAGGTGAGCAGGTGCTCTCCTCAAGTCTCCCCATGAATTAAAAAAAAAAAAACTTTTTAATCCTTGAATGCAGTTTTATTTATTTGTCTGGAGCATCCACTCCAGAAACCTTTCTGGGATGTTTCTTAGGATTTTCCTCCGTACCGTCCGCCAATCTCCCAAATTATCTTTACTCTCACTATCGGAGGGGGGGCACACACAAAACTTCTGCATTTGAGTTTTAAACTGACTTCATACTTAATTCCAGTATTTAGAAGAACAGTAATTTCAGATAAAGAAATAAAAGTCCAGCACTATAAGCAGTATAATATGTTACTATATTATAGAGAATAATGATGGAAAACACTCATAACCCATCTCTCAACATCTGTAATAGCATTGGACATCTGACGGTATTTGTTTATACATTTGGATTGTTACTATGTGTTTTGGGTTTGTGACACTACCTCCATACTGTGTGTGTGTGTCTCTTTTTCTTTCTGACTGTGTGTCTTGGAAACTAATGCGTCGCCACACAATCCCGAATGTCCACAGCAGTTTAACTCCTTTTTACCATCTGCAACGTAACCAGACTTTTCCCCACTCTTCATCTAGTTCATTGTAACTATTTGAATGCTTTTGAAATTACAGTGTATGTCAGCATGCTGGAGCCACGTTTTTTTTTTGACAAACAAAATAACCTGTGTTATTTTTCCTTCTAAAAAAATCTGAATACATTTTTACTGCTCAGCTCTTATTGCTCATTCGCTGTCTCATTTTTATATTCCAGGAAGTTCCCTCTGAAGCAGGGAGTGTCTGCATATAAAATGGTCTGCAGTTCTCTGCTTCATAGGTCAGAAGCTTGTTTATTTTGTCTCTGTGGCTATGTTCAGTCCCAACTAAATGAACATTTGTAGCAACGAAAAAATAAATAATTGAAAGGAAAAGCTCCAATAATCGGCATGCATCATATTATACATATTAGTGGTTTAACCTTCCCTTTCCATCTCATCATTTAGGCCAATTTTGCAGTTGAACATGAACAAAACGCTAAAAATAATGATAAATTCATTCTTTATTCTTTTTTTCACAATATTTTTAGGTCTCCATTAATGTTTTTTTTTAATAAAGGAGACTGCTCACCTCGCATTTCTTCTTTAGCCACACCTATATTGTACATTTACCTCAAATATCATCGGCTTCACAGACTCACAAACACACACACACACACACACACACACACACAGATCCAATAAAAAGGGGGAAATCTTAATTGGATGAATAAAATACAAATAAAAAAAGCTAACCAAAAGCGTCAAGAAATGTGTTGCTTAAATGGGACTGCTAGCCAACACTGGTTGAGAGGCCTTTATTCACTGTCTAATTTTTGCACTGTAGATGCCATGTCCTCCTCTATGACCATGGAAGGCCCCCGCAGTGCTTTCCCCAGCTCCTCCAGCCCCACCATGCATTCCAGTGCGTCAGCCAGTGACCAGAAATCGGTCCACGGCAGCATCGTTGACCCGGAGGACGCCAGGAGCAGCCGAGTGGTTCCAGAGGTTGTTGGAGCAGAAAGTGGCAATGGTAACGGCAGGAGTACCGCTGAGCTAGGAGGAGTAAGAGGCGTGACATGCCAGGAGGCACAGCCACATCATCAGATGACCCCATCGAAGCGCCGGACTGTACTGAACATCTCTCCACCTCCACAAGACTTGTTGGATAACAGCCAGATGTCTTGCCAGGATGAAACGTCCCTGGACTCAGAGCAGAGTAACAGCATCTGGATCGAAGACTCGCTCTCCAACTTCAGCCTCATGAGCTCTGTCTCGTACAATGACAACACAGAGGTGCCACGAAAGTCCCGGAAACGTACACCTCGTCAGAGGCCTGGCCCTAAGTCTGCAGGACGCGGGGAAGCCAGCATGGACATGTTTGATGCGGACAGTGCCAAAGGCCCACACTTTGTCCTGTCACAGCTCGGCCTTGACAACAAGACTGGATCCAAAGGAAGGTGTGTGTTCCTATATATATATATATATATATATATATATATATATATATATATATATATATCTATACATATTTATTTATTGTTCAATACAACTGAGTTTGACCGGTTGGACCCTAATGTCCAAGCCATTCTCCTATACATCTCTCAGAGTTGTCAAAGGAGGATAAGATTAACTCGTTAATTAATCGATTGTTCGGTTGAGTGAAAAATTAATTTATTTAAAAAAAGAAAAAAATTGACATTTTGTGGTTCCAGCTTCTCAAATGTGAAGATTTGCTGTTTTTGAAGTCAGTTAAAAACATTTGACAATTTGACAACTTAAACATTCTACATGGGCGACTTTGTATTTCCCATTTCAATGTTTGCTAATGCGGGAGCTGAAATGAATAGAGCTGTCGCCCTTGGAACAGAATGGCAATGCAAAGGTTTATATATTCACACCCATCCAACCATTCAGTGAAGCCTTGTGGCCTGTATCGAAGCATCTGCATTTGTTCTTTTGATTCACTCATTTACTTGTGTTTTTCCTGTCATCTGTCACCCAAAAGTGACCAAAGACAACAACGATCTCATTAATTATAGGATGTTATTGACTTTTTATTAATTTAATATTCATCTGGTGATAGTTGCACTCTTGTTAAATAGGTACCTCATTCTGTGTTACCATTGTCTGTGTTACCATTGTCTGAAAGGTCCTTGTGGATACTCTCATATGGCACTCATCATGACTAACAGAATAGGGATTACTAGGAAATCACACATTGCACAACAGATGTAAGTTTTGAACAAATGACTCCGGCTGTGAATTCCCCATCATGCTTTGCCTAAAGAAGAGCAGTTAGATCAGAGAAGGAGGGGCAGAATACTGAAGTACAAACACTGGTCAGCCACGGTGGATCAGAGCCTCTATGAAAGACCTATGATAAGCAGAGCAGATTAAATAGACTGATAACTCCCAATGCTTTAAGAGCAGGGGGTAGAATATGCTTGGTTGATGGAGGGCGTGTCAACTTTGTAAGCCCAGAGATCATGTGAGATGGAGGGAAAGGGGAAATAATAAGGACATAATCATAAGATGTACTTTTTCCACCACAATACCAGAAGATGCTAGCTAGGTTGTACCAACTAAATAACATTGCTGTCAAATGTTAGAATTAGAAGTAATCTGCTGGTGTCTCTGTCAAACCGGTCTTTGTAGCAGCTCTAATGATCCTCAGACAACGAGCCACAAAGGAGGAATTCTTTCAACGCAATACCCACAGAAGAGTGAGGGGAAGGAGGTGAAGATCCTCGTCCAGCCTGAAACTCAGCACCGAGCCCGCTATCTGACTGAAGGCAGCAGAGGCTCAGTGAAGGACCGCACGCAGCAGGGCTTTCCCACTGTAAAGGTAACTGTTAAAACCCTGAAACAGCCTCTTTGAGCCACTATGTAGTACATGTTTTTACTTTTCTGCCATAGTGTGCCCATGTTTACGGTTAAGTTAATGATTGGGTTTCTGATGGAGGCTAGAGCTTTGCTATTCTAAGAGTCTGAGGTGCAGTAGGGCAAAAATATGTAAAAAGTGGAAGGATTCCGGTCACATTGAGTCAAAGACATAATATACTCATTATGGATGCCGAAATCAAGTTTTATTCCCCCCCGTATGAACAGGTAAAAGGTAATACTTTTTAAATCTAGCGTTTGATCATTAATCCGGACACTTTGTTGTCGGCCATGAGGTGATCATCCGGAGATGAATCCGGGCGCAGAGAGGTGTGACTTCTACTTGATCAGCTACTCATCGGGTATTTTGCAACCAGATTCAAATAGCAAGCACAGAAGTTAGAAATAAAAGTTCTCAGCAGAAGATAACAAACACAGGTTGGCTTTCAAAAGGCCGACTTGATTGCGCAACAAGATATAAACGAGCAAAGATTTCAGGAACAATAAAACTTAAGTGCCCGATGACAAGATGCCAAAATGCACTTTGGCAGCACTCTGAGATAATCTGCTAGACGGGTGGAGAAGCATCTATAAACAACTTGTTTTATAATGTATATATGGCTTTCTATTGTGTTTATTTCCACAGCTGGAGGGAGTGAATGAGCCAGTGGTCCTGCAGGTGTTCGTGGGGAACGACAGTGGGCGTGTCAAGCCTCATGGTTTTTATCAAGCTTGCAGGGTGACTGGCCGCAACACCACCGCCTGCAAAGAAGTGGACATTGATGGAACAACGGTTATCCAGGTGTCCCTTGATCAGAGCACCAACATGGCACTAGCGTATGTACCTGGGTTGTTTTTGTGATCAATATTACTTCAATGAATTTAACTTGAATGCATCCCCAAACATACCTTGTATGTGCCCAGTTGTATACAGATAATTTAAAACAATCTTCTGATTAAAGAGATTGCATAATGGATGAATACATTATTACTGGTATAAAATCCGTTATTAGAATAACACATTGTAGTATTTGTGTTGTAAAGAGCTGCCAGTTTAGCAAACGCTGTAATGTTGTTGTTTAAGTTCTCCTGGCTAACATGTCCTCTCTGTGCAGGGTGGACTGTGTTGGGATCTTGAAGCTCCGTAACGCCGATGTCGAGGCTCGTATCGGCGTGGCAGGATCGAAGAAGAAGAGCACACGTGCTCGGCTCGTGTTTCGGGTCAACATCCCCCGTCCAGATGGATCGGTGCTCACACTACAGATTCCCTCTTCCCCAATCTTGTGCAGTAAGTCAGTCTTCGTGTGTTTGACTCTGTGGAAATGCTATTATAAATGCAGAAAATCCTGGTATTTTATTTCACTATAATATACCAAGTTTCCCTCGAATTACGAGAAGCAGAATCTGTGCTTTGCATGTTAATAATTACCATTTTTAATTTAACTATTTGCTCCTCTCTAGCATGAGAGTTGCTGCTTCTGTAATCAAGCCTGTGGGCAGGACAATGTTGTCATTTTATGTCCACACTTGGTGACAGTGTGGGACGATCTCCTCGGGTTTAAGTGTTATTTGATAATGTGTAAAGCATGACAGGTGTTCATGCTGTGGTAAACAGGAAACATGTTTAATGCTGCGTTCACACCAAAAGCGTTCATCCCATGCAAAGTCAACGTAGACGCGTGTCGTTGTGATAGAGGCGGAATTCCGCCAGGCAGCGCTTTGGCCGTTATTACATTTCGCCTCTAACTTGCGAAAACTTCGCGACTCGGCCCAATCAGCCTCTATTATTTACAGATTTAGCATAATCCTAGGGAATATCTTTCCACAAACACCAATAAATAGTAGTAAAAAAGATTCGCAAATTATGTGAGAGGAAACGGGGGTTTGTTGTTGCAATTTTAGAGGCTAATGAGAAATATCCAGTATTTCTAATTCTAAAAACGTCACGTCTTTGGGCAGCATACATGGATTAAAATGTCTTCAAATGTTCTCTTATTAGATTGCAAGCTGTCGGGAAACGTATTATTAATGCATACTACAAATGGGAGCGTTGAGACAATGCATTGTACTGCAGAAGGCTGTTTAACCCTTTGTTGTGGAATTATAGTCTGATTTTGTAAACACCATTTCTAGCATAAACTTTCTGTAGTTTAACCATTTAGCATTCAAATCAATTCCTTTACTTTTCAGCTCAACCTGCAGGAGTGCCTGAAATACTGAAGAAGTCACTACACGGTTGTTCAGTGAGAGGTGGAGAAGAGGTCTTCATCATCGGCAAAAACTTTCTGAAAGACACCAAAGTCATATTTCAGGAGAATGTCACTGGTAAAAAAATATTATTTTTAAGAATATGATTGTCTCTGGATATTTTGGGTGCATGCACTATAATCGTTCTCCATGAAACATGTTGTATCTTCTCTGTCTATTCCAGATGATAAATCGTGGAAGGCAGAGGCTGAAATTGACATGGAGTTGTTTCACCAGGTAAAATGTGAATGCGCTTGTGGTATTTGTAGTACTAACTGATTAAGGAGATGGTAGGATTATTTAAAGTGGGGTTGTACTCATCCACAGTCGATGTATTATCTACTGCAGATGGCTGTCTGAATGTCCCTAGTTTGGAGAGACAGACAGGCGTATCTGTACAGAAGCAAAGCTTCTGCTGTGGACTGGGGCAGCTGCAAAACACCGTCCAATAAAAGTCCCACCCGAACAGATCAATATCAGTTTAAGTGTACTCTATATTTAAGATGTTTTTTCTGCTTTATCTTGCTGCCTTTTGCAATGAGGAACTGAAGCCGTTATTCACACCTTCTTCAAAGCCACAAGACTCCTTCAAAAGAAGGCATTAGTAGTTTTATTTTATCATGTGATTTTGGTGTTTTAAAGGTGTAACACAAACTAACTCACCGATTGAGGCAGCGGTAGACCAGGTACTACCGTCTTCTGAAAGGTAAATTATTTGTCAAAGAAGTCTTGTGGCTTAGAGAAGCACAGCAGTTCATTGGTTATAGTTTCCGAGCTGGTACTCCTGTCTTTTGCTCCAAACTGGGGGCGCGTCTCCCGCCATCTACTGTATGTAATGCTGACTGACTACAGATGAGTTCCTCATACCGCACTTGAAAATCCTGAACTATCCCTTCAATGCCAATTACTAATCAGCTGAGTAGAAAGAAGCAGCCTTTTCAGATTTGTATGGGGCTTGAGATGTAATCATCTTAAATGACTGCTGGGTCAAAAGTGTAAGTCTCATTGTGTTCTGACCTTATTACCCTCAGTCTCAAAAGCTGTACTGAGTGTGTCTCAACAGTCCAGTTTAAACCTTTGCCCTTGTCAACAAAATGGTCAGAAGTAGATGATTTGATGCATCTGCAGCTAATCAAAAAATGCTTTTTTTGGATGTCATTTTGTGTTGTCTTTGAGGTACACTGTGGAGTTGTGTTCATTCATGACTTCTGACTGATACACATGTTGTGTTTTTGCAAAGCCTAACATATATTGAATGCATTGCCTAATTTCTAACTATCATTACATTTGAACGTGCTTCTTTTTAAACCAGCACTGTTGAAGTTTGCTAGTTATTTTTTGCTCTTTTATCAGGCAATGCTAAATTTTTTTCAAAACCTTACTGTCACCAGCTGTTTATAGGTGGTATTTAATGAAGTCAAACCAAGTGATTTAGAAATGACCCCTTTTAGATATGAAGTGGAAATGTCCTTGAGTTATGAATAACTTTATGAGCATTATAATGATAAATATTTTAAGAACCAAAAGTGTGAAAATAAATGAGCATGTTTTCTGCTCAGACCTGAGCTATTTCCCTGTAAATGTATAAGACAAATCATCATAATGAATGCAGTCATCTCTGTATGGATCAAAACTACCTCCAATCCAGCCCACATGTTATATTACAACCTCCATTAGTCACAGTAATGTGTATCACATCACCCCGTGCTCAGGATGTGTCCATCGGGCAAAAGATACAGACGATGTGACAAATATTTGTACACTATGTACTGATCAACTCACCCTTTGACTCAGAGGAGAGGAATGCTGTTGGACGTACTGTGTTATTCATTCTTTCCCCTGACTTTCTTTGTATGATCCCCGCTCTAGAATCACGTGATCGTGAAGGTTCCTCCGTACCAGAACCAAGCCATCGCCTCTTCAGTGTGTGTGGGAATCTATGTGATGACGAACGCTGGGAGATCCCATGATGTTCAGCCCTTTACCTACACGCCACTTTCAGGTATGTTCCTGTTTCAGTTAATTTACTAAATCATACAAAGTTTCTCTTCATCGGTCTCTTTACAATCAACTAATGGGACAAGCTGGTTCGAACACTTGCACATTTTTGATTTAGTACTTTTTATGATTACTGGTTGGCACTACCGCTGGCTCATCACCGACAGTTAAGAAGGATCTGAGAAATAATTAGCAATCATTTGGGATATAGGAGCACAATAAACAGCCCATGTCTCAACTCAGAAATCAGTTGCTCATCCACATTCAGTACTCTCTTTCATTATCACATTTCATATATGTAAGGTCATTAGTGTGTCCTTAATACAAAGAAAATCAAGCTATAATTGTGTTGTAGGTTTACATTGATGTTCTAATTGTGTGAGCTCATAGAGATAACAATCCTTTGATGTTTTCCCTTTTAGCAAAAGATGATGTTCCCGTGAAGAAAGAGGTGTCCTCTCCGGTGAAGACTTGTCCATTTGATGAACAAATTAAAGGTTATTTTCCATTTTATTAACTATGTTTTGTAACCATGAGTGTTGCTTCCCATTTTAAATCTGTTCATTTCTAATCAGCTCATTTCTACTGCAGCTCACAGTTGACTCCCACTTCTTTGAATAGTTTAACTTAAAGCAAAACCACACATTTTAAGAATAAGATGTGTTCCTTGGTGTTGCCCCTACAGTTCTAGATGGTGCCTTGATGCCTTCGATATCGCCGTTAGTGAAGAGAGAAGATGTAACTCCGATGGATATCACCAGCAACCTCCAATCTTCTGGCGTATTTAAGGTGATATATTGATCTGTAACCTGTTTAAAGGCCTCAGTATTAACCTTTTCATATTCAAATCACATAAACATTCAGAAAAATAAAATAGTGTTCATACTTAGTTATCTAATCTTTAAGAGAAGTGTTATATGTGTACAGTTTTGACAATTAAGATAACACAATAAAACTGACAACAAAATCTAAAGGCATAATAAAGCAGATCTTTTATCTTTAATGTTGTGTTTTCAGCAGACTGGTGACTTGTGTACAGTCCAGCAGAACCCAGACATGACTGCAGGCCATCTAAATAAAAACAGATCATTCTCCAACAACCTGTCTCCACCTGTGGGCGAAGCCGACAAGGGCCAGGCTCCTGTTTTCCCCAACACAGAGCCCTTAGGCACGATTCAGAAGCAGGACATCGCAGCCACCAGCTCCTTCTCTGTGCCCGCCGAGTCGCTGCTCCAGCAGGGATCACAGCAGTTCCTCCTGGAGCCCAGAGAGGGCCTCGGGCAGGAGAGGTCCGGCAGCGGCTCTGGAGGGAGGCTGTGTGGAGAACCCGCACCTCAACAGCAACAACTGCCTCTTTTCCCCCCGGACGAAGTGGCCCAATTGGAGGAGGCAGTGAGGCAGCTTAAAGCCAAAGGGTACTGCAGCTTACCACTTCAGTCGGACAACTCGATGGCCAAACAGCAGCAGCAACACATACAGCACCAACAACACATCCAAAAACAGCAAATACAGCAACAACAGCAGCAGCAGCAGCAACAGCAGCAGCAGCAGCAACAACAGCAGCTTCAACAGCAGCAGGTTTTGGAGAATTTACAGCAGCAGATGTTTCAGTCACAGATTCAAATGCAGTGTGGCATGTTTCAGGACGCCCCCCAGGCCAAGAACGCAGAGCAGCAGGGCTCCGCTCAGGGGCCACTGGTGCCCAACCAGGGGACTCTGTTCCAGCAGCAGCAGCAACACGCAGCTCTCTTTCAGCAGGCCAATGACCTGCTCTCAATTCAGACCAACTTCCTCCAGCAGACACCGTCACACCCGTCACCACCCATGTTCCACAATCCCAGTTCTTTGGCTGAAGCACAAGATCCACAGGGAACGCTGTTCCAGAAAGCGTCTCAGGAGCAGGTCCAGGCCGCTCTCTTCCAAAACACCATGACAGTACTACAGTCTCCGGACCAACAGCCCTCAACCCCTGGACTTTTCCTCCCTCCGACATCCCTGTCCTCTCAGCTTGCAACTAGTAGTGCTCAACAACAACAACAACAACAACAACAACAACAACAACAACAACAACAGCAGCAGCAGCAGCAGCTGGCCTTCCTCAGTGCTTTACAAACGCCTGCCCCTAAACCACAATCATTATTTCAAGCTCAAACCCAGCTCGCTCCCATCCAACAGAGAAGCCCCATGGAGCAGCAGCAGCCCTCTCAGCCTCAGCCCCACACGCAGCAGCCGGCCCAGCAGTCCTCCCTGTTTCAGAACATCTCCCCACATCTGTCTGCAAACACACTTTCTCCAGTCCAGCAGCAGCAAACGCAGTCCGGCCTACTGTTCTGCAACAACCCCATGTCTCCTCCGGACCAGGGCTCCAGCCTCCTGTTCAGCAGCCAGGGTCAGATGCCACCGCTGACCAGCAGCAGTTTAGTTTCCCAAGAGCCTCCAAACCCCTCTCTGCTCTTTTCCCAAGCCAGCATGGTGACAGTAAACCTGCAGGATCGCTCTGAGCCCATGGCCTTGGGGAACCCCAACGATCCACGACAGCAAGTCATATTTCAGGAGCAACAGCCGATGCAGCTGGGCAGCAGCTCCAGCAACCAGCAGGAGCAGCCTGTGGGTCTCTTTATGCCTCAGTCTAACATGGCCTCTCTGCAGGGGGCACTGGCTACTCAGGAGCTCGCACAGTCGGCCATGTTTGCCTCCCAGAACGGCGTGGCCAACCTCCAGACGACCACCTCCTCCCCTGTTCAACAGCCGGGGAATCTGTTTCAGACTGCGGTCAGTGGGAGCATCAATCAGCCCAGCCAGCCTCAGCAACCTGGCCTCTTCCTTTTTGGCATTCAGAACGGTAAGAAATTGATAACACAATTTTAATCCTGTAGTATAAATGACTGTCAACAGGTGCAGATAAAAATATTATATAAATCACCTCTAAATTGTCTAATGGCCAACGTTTTTGTTAATTCCATCAAAGTGACATTGTTTGAAAAGGTCCTAGCACTCATATAAAAGATAGTAGAGTTGTCAAATGGTGAAAAAAGTAAATGGGGAAATCTATGTGCAACCTGAAAAAAAGTTGTAGATAAGTGTATGTGTGTGTATAATAATGTATCGTATGTGTAATTATTGTGAGTGTTTTCCCTTTTTTTATTGTTCACTTAAATATAAATCTGCTAAATTGTTAAAAACCATAACACTATCAGTTGTCAACATTGATAACCAAGTTGACAATGCAATAATTTATTAAAGTATTTGTAAATTTTTAAAAGAATCTGATTGCATTTCAAAGACACTTCTAACATTAAACTTGCTGTACAAACTTCCACCATAATGTGCGAGGTTTGTAAAATCATTGTGTTCCTTCCCTGCAGAATGTGACCAGCTGATGAATACTCCTGGAACCACGCTGTCGGATCAGATCATAGCCATCAGCCAGTCGGGTCAGAACCAAAGAGAGAGTGACGCGCACATCCAGTCTCTGCTCAACCAGTCCCTGTCTCAGTCTGGGCCCGTGCAGAGCAGCATGAACGTCTCTCAGAACATGGAGAAGATGGATGACCTGCTGGTCAGCCTGCAGGAGTCCGGCAGCAACTTAACCCGCTCATACTAACTTCCTCATTTAATTTTTAGATGTAGAATAATTATAAAATGTTAAAGAAATAGACAAAACACAACTAAATGCATTAAAATAGTTAAGAATTAGCCCTGCATCATGAGATTTGAGACAAAAAGAACCCGTTGTTCCTAAATCTGAACTTGTATTATTTTATTTTTAGTCAACACACATTATCCGATTTACTTCAGGACTGAAGATACCAGTGAGAGCAGTGGCAATGCTGCTTTGTGCAGAATTAGATGGTCTCCAGGCGAGAACAGACACATTGTCATTACATGGAGAAAAACACAATTTGGTGCTTTTTTTTCTTCAACTTTTCCTCCAGACGGTCAGTAACTTAGTGGTTGTTTTATTCATCTAACTTGTAAAGTTTAGGGTGCATCTGTAGATGGATTGTCGGGGATGTCATCTGCAGCGCCTCCTGTTTCTTGTGCTGTTTTCTAAAGAGTGTCTTGTGGTTTCCATGAATGGAGTTCCCTTTTGATAATTGTTTTGTATTGTTGTTGCACAGACGGGGAGGGGGTGGTGGAGCAGCGAGGTTTAGACAGATTGTGGCATGTGTGGTTGAAAACATCGACGATGTAGAAAGTAGTCGACGTGGGTTAAAATTATTTTCACCCGACAGTGCAGAAAGTGTGTTGAAAGAAGGTTTGAGGGGAGACAGAGAATTAAGAGGTAGGAGAAAGTGAAGTGGAAGAGTGTTCTACACTTATCGGATGTGTAGTCGTCTTATGTGTCGGTGCTGATTGTTTAAATGTTGTAGCAGCTGGCTTGCACCTGATAATATGAATATATTCAGTCACGCAAAGTGACATTGGTTTTCATTAATGATGTAGAAAGAAGCTGTGTTCAGTAGGTGCATGGCTAAAGTAGCATCGCGTTGCTGTCTATACGAAGATGCATTAGATCTAGTCTCGTCTCGGCCGGTTTGGTGGTCATAACTGGAAATGTTATTTGAAGTTCAGCTGTCAGTGTGGCTCTGAGGTGAAGGTCACCTCCAGCAGTGAGACATCTTTCAGTATGACATACTTTAGCATCTCTATAGCACTTTGATGGAGATGAGCGTTTCTTAGGCTAACATTTAGTCTGTATTCATTCAAACCAAACTGTCTTTCAGTTTGCTACTTTTTAGAGCGTATTCTCCTTTTAACGCATTACAAAGAGAGGGATCTTTTAAGAACATGTGGTGGTAGAAATATGACACAGAAATAGAAACAAAAATAACCCAATATTGGCTGAGACTTTTCTTTTGACGTGTATGTTCAGTTCTTTGTGACTCATCGAGGGTACGGTACAGTCGCACGGTGTTGGTGTGGGCGTGGTTGTCAGACGCCTCTTCCTCATAGTTTACAATGAAGAAGTTACATTTTAAAACATGCTGTTACAACTTTAAACTATTCATTCCCAAAACATATACATTATTTATTCATCAAAACCAGTAAAAAAATGCATATCGAGACAATTTATTATTATTCAAATAATCTCATCTCTGTTGACATATAACTCAAACACATCTATGGTAGAGAGAGTAGAATGTAATATTGTATATGATTATTAATATTATGTACTTTAGTATCATTTTAATGGCATCATTCTGCGTCAGGCACGCATGAACTGGAATAGTATTCTAAAACCAGCTAGAAAAGAGCATTTTTTTACCAGTTTTATTAATGTGATGTGGTTGCGTATTAACATGCAGGAACAGAGCCCGTTTGACTCGTTTCTTGTAAATGCAGTCGTCGAGTCGGCCAATGGCCTCAGGACGAAAGTTTGACTGGAATCTTGCTTTGCATAAATCCTGATGACAGGCCAGTTTTATGGCTGGTGAGCTTTTATTTTAAACATAGACATAGATGCTTTCCTTATTAGGCACGATGTCCTGCTGCCACACTTCTTTGCATTTGTTTGTTGTGTAAAAAAACAAACACATGTTTGTGTTTCACTGTAAATGTGTGCATGAGCGAGGGGCTGGTCTCTGATGATGACAGAATTTGCTCAGTTTTACGCCTCAGCCGTTGCCTTGTTTTCTACGTAGAGATTGGTAGAAAACACATACACACGTTACATTTTATACACTTTAAAGTCAGAAACCGCTGTTTTATGATGGAGATTATGTAAACTTGACTAATGTGAGTTTGAATGGTAGTGAGTGGTTTTTAAAGGGACTCTACGCCTGAAGGAAACCTGATGTTGGAGAAAGAGCCATCTGTGATCGGCTTTCTTCAACTTGTGAAATAGAAGAGCTAAGATCTTCCAGTGTTGAGTATTTATGATTTTATTTCTTTTTGATTGTTTTACAAAGTTTAGATCCTTTTAATTTCTTATTTTAATCTATGTAGTACCAGTCCCTCTCTTCGGAGAAGCATATCTAATTTATTTGTGTGTTGTTTATGATCTGAATTGTTTTCCTTAATCAGTTGTGTTCCGATATTTTCTGTATCAATAACAGCAAAGTCACTTGGCTGATAACTGGCACCTTGGGAAGATGGCAGTGATGTCTTTAAATGAGATTGTAGAATATAAATGACATGTACATTCCTGTCCACAGTTATCTTTCGGGGGGATTTTGTCATCATACCAACCTAAATGTACTCATCAGGTGAATGCTCAAGGCTTATGATTGGACCAGGGCCTTGCAGTCCCTCTTGACCCTCTTTTACGGTTTTAATCCCTCGAAATAGTACCAACAAATTTCAGTATTTTTACTATGAATATAGAACTGAATGTGATTGGGCAGCCTGCCTGTAGATGTCTCACTAAGAATGATCTTTTATACACATAGTGTGGAGGTAATTACTTTTTGAAATTACAGTTTCCTCATTTGTGTATCTACAAAGTAACTGGAGATCAGACCTATATTATAGAGTGACTCTTTATACAGTCACTACTCACTCTGAAAACAGTGGGATTGTTGATAAAATGGTACAAACTAACTTTCTCTGTTTCTTGCAATAGAACAAGTGTTTGTTATTTAACATTACCCGTTCATTTAATTTGATCCGCCATCAGAAAAAATGTCACTTTAGACACAAGTCGATCTCGTACATGTGCCTTGAGGAGGCGATGTAGTAGCAACCAGATTTTTTGCCTGTTTAACTCCTTGCTGGTTCTGCCAGTGATAATTAACTAGAATGTTTTAAGCCATAAGACTTTAAATGTACTTTAAATGCTCAACAGTGACCAGATAACTGTTTTTTCTGGTTGATATGAATGTGTAGTGCAATTTCTGTCATGCATCTAACTTGTTTGTACTGAAGTATCCATTGCATTTATGTTATACAACGTAGATGCAGACACATTTTCCCTGAAACTGCTATGCAGCTAATATACTGTAAATGTAGATCTGTTAGTTTTTGAATATATATTTTTCTAAATAGCCTCTTCTGTTTTCAGCATATAGGAGAAACCAAATTAGATGTTCTTTCTATTATTTATGTTGCTCGTTGAAAAATTATTTTCTTTGATCGTTGCCTGAAACAAATCTTTTTTGAAATACTTTAGTCAGTTAAAATGCAAATGTATCTTCTCAACAACCATCTCGGGCGTGTTTGTGTGTGTGTGAAACAAGGGTCGCTAATTACTTGTCAGTCATCTTCATTGCCTTCTTGCTTGTAGTGTTTCTGTGGATCCAGGCTTAGTGTTTATTGGTTCAGTGGCTCCTAATATTTAATTCTCACAGTAAAAGTCAATCCATACTAGATTTGTTTTGTCTTGAATTATTATACATTCTGCAAAACATGTGTACCTGATTTGCTCACTGTCTGTTTTATTATTTTCCTAAATCCATGAACTTACTCAACATTTCGGTATCTCTTAAGTATCTTCACTCCCAACATAAGTGAACAACTCTTCTAGTAAACAGCCTATTCGGCCTTGGAAATGGCGAGCTTGCCATTCTGTTCCTAATTATATGAACAACAATCAAATAATCAGCCGAGAGGCGTGGTGGGGGCGAAGCTTTCTTAATATTTGGCTTTTGTTGGTATGTTTTTAATTATCTTGCAAATCTATTTCTGTAAACTTGCTGCTTTCTATATTAAACATATATCCTTGAAATATTAGGCCCCTGAGCTTTTATTTCATGCGTTTGGTGTCGGCTGCTGCGGAAGAAAGTGTGGCTGTGGGATCAGGAGACGCATCGACTCAAAAATATGTGATTTGAGTTGATTTAGCGGTCTTGAGTCCCTGCTCTGACACAGCTAAAGAGACCGTGACTGATGGCTGGTGGGCTTTTTCATTTAGTCTTCACAGAAATGCACACACTCATACGTCATATCTTCTAAGAGCCACCACACAATGTGAAATTGACTCACTTCATTGCTTGTGTATAGCTCTTTTTATTTTGGATGCATACTATTAGAAGCAAGCAAGTTTTCCCTTGTCCCATTACGTGTTATCCCTTTAACTCTTCTTGGTTTTAAAGCCACAAATAGCTTTCAGCATGCAAAATATGTCTTAGTGAAGGCTTCTGGGAAAATTTTACAGAAAACTATTTAAAAGAAGTCATCCCTGGTCCATTCTAGTCATCCACATCCATTTTACGGTAATATGGTTTATTTAATAAGGGACAGTGCACATTGATAAAAACATTTCTGTAAATGTGCCAGAGTTAGCCAAGAGGCTATTTTTCATCTGCAGTCCCAAAGATGCTGATGGTAAGAGCAAGCCTAAAAACATAAGATCATCAATACAATCGATAGACAAAGCAAATAAAATAAGTGAGAACAATGCTACAATGGACAGAATAAAAACATCACAAAAGAGACACAATGTAAAAGCATACAGACTAAATGTGATGTATAGCTGCAAACAGTTGAATGACAAGAGAAGACACGCAGGCGGAGTAAACGGCCAGCAAAGTCAAGACATACAGAGACATGACAACAGACAGACAGACAATCATCAACTGACAGACAGACAATGTGAAAGTCCAACCTGGACAGATGGATGATGGAGGAGCCGTTTACAGTTTAGTGCTGACAGAGCTGGGTAGAGATGTACCATTTCTTAATCTCAGCTTTAAAAGAGTTGAGAGATTGAAGCTCTCTGATAGTTACTGGAATGCAGTTCCAGTGAACTGCTGCTTGTATGGAGAATGCAGCGTGACTAAAAGCACTTTTCCTGAGAGGGATGATACAATCCCCTCTCACAGCTCCTCTTGTGAGCCGATAACCAGTTCTTGTGGTGACAAATTAACATGTGGTAACATGTTTTGATGTTGCTAAATGTTCCCTCCTCCCACCGACCATGCTTCACATAAATAATTAGAACGCTTGGGATTTCAATTTTATTTTATTTATCAATGATTGCAATCGGACATGAATATGCAATATACAGGGAATATTCAATTTTTTTACCACACACTTTAGTTTTTACATGTACTGTAAATTACAGAAAATGTAGCTAAAATGAGTTGTAATTGTTTGATATGAGTTTTGAGATCTATGTGTTTCAAATTAATCATTTGAGTTACATCGGTTGAGAAACCCGATTGTTTATGTTGGATTTTAGGTTGTGGCTTACATATTTTAACTAGTTTAGGCCTTTATAACCACATTGATTGCCCACCTGGCTATCGTATAATAGAAGTGTTATTACAGTTGAAGTGTAGGTCTTTACAAAAGCAGAAGTTACAATCAAACAACACAAGTAAGCTCAGTCTATAACTAAGCTTCAGTTCATTAATGTTGCTGTCTGTAGAAGGGGGCCGGGCTACTGCTCGACTGAGTCCCGGCTGTTATTTCATCATGGAACAAACTCCCCACTCACATCAGGAAAACTCATCCATTCAGACTACACCTTGAACCATAAAATAATACTTTTAAAGAAGAAAGAAAGAAAAGCTTTTAACACCTTTTATTACCTCGTGGCATGTGTGCCACTTGAAGATCAGCATGAATCAAGTTGTTGTACTGCCATGATGTGACACTTGGGGTTTTACCTTCATGGTTGAGTGCACTTATTTAAGTCGATTTGGATGAAAGGTTTAACTAAATGAATGTAGTGTAGAAAGGTAAATTATTTATTGATTTAAATTAACCCTTTTTTTATTATTCATTTTAAAAAAGTACTGAATTTGAAACTGTTACTTATCGTAATATTTTATTAGCACTACATCTGGTCCAGATTATCTGTTGACAAGTGTGTTTTTATAGTTGTAAACAAAACCAAAAATCGAGAATAGATATTTATTATGGTACTTGTAATACTGTCAATGCTGATTTCCGACTGTCACCTAAACGCACCATCTAGTTCTCGCGTTTTTGCGGCGCCTGCGCGTTATTTGATCTTTTTGAGCGCAACATGGCTGACGTGGAGGCTTTGGACGGAGAGAAACTCAGCAAAAAGTGAGCTTATTCTTCTCTCTAATCGCATGTTAACTATTCTCGGCTCTTCACGCGGTGTCGTTTCCACCGAATACTTTGTTGTTTTAGCAGATAATAGCGTTTCAGTCCAGCGAGGCAGTTGTGTTGAGTGTTGCATCAGTTCATAAGATGAAGTGAGGGTTGAACCCATGCTGCATATGGTAGCGCGCCACGAGCCTACACATCCCAGCATGCAGTTCGTCTATCTCTGGTAGTTGTAGTCCTGAAAATGAGCTGAAGCCGAGCTTGGTAGTGCCTGTTACTCATCGGTAAAACTACAAGATCCACAGTACAATCAAGGAAACCACACATTGGTCGTGAAATCGTTTAGTTTCCTTTTCTTGTCCTCGATAATAATCTTAAAGGACGGTATATGTAATAATTTTATTCTGGCAGAGCACTTTGTTATTTTGTAATTCAGGGGTAAATAAGCGTCGAGACGATTCTTAAATTAAGCTGACTCCGTTGTCCTTCGTCCTTCGTGACGTCCTGTCACGTTACTAGCTAGCAGTAGTCAATGGTTCGGTATCTCTGACACTCCAGGGCTAAACGTGTGTCAAAGACAGCCTCTGTTGTATGTACGCGACAGTTTATGTACGCTACATTGTCTGTCTATTTCCTCAGGTTTGTCCGCTGACTGGTAGCTCAGCATGCTGTGTCTGGTCAGGGCAGCCAGGCAGCAGCTGTGCCAAGCCTTTGGGGTCAGGGGGCAGTGGTTAAAATGTGCTGCCCCATGTACAGATGCAGTCTCTGCTCAAATATACGGCATACGCTGGAGAGGTGACAAAAGGTTGGTGGATTTGCATTGCAATGAGAAAATCAACCAACCTTTTGTCATCGGAGAAATGTGGTGCCCGTTCCCTGTGTTTGTGTCTGTTATTAGTTGTGATGTGGCCTTGTTTGTTTGTTATTTCCAACCCCGGAATAACAAAACGTCACACAAATATATGATTTCCCTCACAACCACACACGTATTTCTTCTTAACAGTTTGAACAGACGTCCAATTTCGTTTGTAGTTGTATCATTGATCGCAATCTACAATATCACTCATCTTTTATTATTCTTATTAGTGAGCTGAAGAGGCGGATGAAATCCGAGAAGAAGACGGCTGAGAAAGAAGCCAAGGTCAAAGAGCAATTGGACCAAAAGAAAGAATCCAATGAAGGAGCTCAAAATGCCTCTGGGTTGGATGAGGAGACGCTTGACCCAAATGTGAGAACTTTCTGTTGATCATAAACATTACTCTTATTATAATTTTTTTATGTTTTGATCTTTTTGTATTAATGTAATTTGTTTCCCTTTGGAAATAGCAATACTTCAAGATCCGCTCCCAGGCCATTCATGAATTGAAGGGCACAGCAGAGGACCCGTATCCTCACAAGTATCACGTAGACATGTCACTCACCGAGTTCATCGAGAAATACAGTACTCTACAGCCTGGGGATCAGCTGACTGATGTAGTTCTCAATGTGTCAGGTACTAGGAATATATTAAAATTGTATACTTTTGTTTGTGCCCTCTGTACCCAACGGTGGGTTCCTTGTTAATCATGGTGGTATATGATTTACAGGCCGAGTCCATGCCAAGAGGGCTTCTGGTGCCAAGCTAATTTTCTACGACCTGCGAGGCGAAGGCGTCAAGTTGCAAGTCATGGCGACCTCAAGGTACAGACTGATGGCCACTGTCAAAATGTATAGTTTTTAAGGGATTATGAGTGCAGGCAGATGAAGAGTCAAACAGGGCTGCATACATTAGTAAACAGTTTGTGTTCAAGTTGAAATGGAAAGATGTTAGTTGTATGCTGTCACACACTGGTGTAGTGCTTGTTATTGAAACAAATGTCTGTACTGTTACTGGGGAAACTCATCGGCTGCTTACAGCCAAAAGCTGCGTAACCACTCAACTCGCTGAGAAGATTTCTTGAACGATTATTCATATCGTCACATTGTTGTGCTGTGAAATGTTATACAGCAGATCGGTACACCTCGTTCTTTTCTCTGTGGTTGATTTAGCGTGCAGGCATTTCATTTCTGCATATTTTCTTCATCTGTCAGAACGTACAAGTCTGAGGACGCCTTTGTGGCCATCAACAACAAACTGCGCCGTGGAGACATCATCGGTGTCCGTGGTAATCCGGGGAAGACAAAAAAGGGGGAGTTGAGCATCATTCCCACGGAAATGACGCTGCTATCGCCATGTTTGCACATGTTGCCCCACCTCCACTTTGGCCTCAAAGACAAGGTAATGCCCATTGTGATTAGACACTCATTTTGTGAGAGATGCACTGCACCCTGGTCTTTTTCTCAATAAGACACAAAATCACACATTTCTGCAAATACCACGTTTAAAAAGTGAGACTGGACAACACAAAGCAGAAGCATTAGTTCTTATGTATCACTATGTTCAGTGCATTTAGGGCAGTGGCTAGTGAGACTAAAACACCATCACGTAGACAAGTGCGCCATCGCCTTTTCACGGAAAAGCCTGTGCTGATGGGAAGAGGAGAAGGCATTCAACACAACAGCAATGTTGGAAGCATTTTTTATTTGACCACTGTGTAATCTTTCCTTCAAAGGAAACACGATTCCGCCAGCGCTACTTGGATCTGATTCTCAATGACTACGTGAGACAAAAGTTCATTACCCGCTCCAAAATCATCACATACCTGCGTAGTTTCCTGGACCAGATGGGATTTTTGGAGGTAAGAGTTGGTGTCCATAGTGTATTGAGAGTATTCCTTTCCCACATTTTAAAGAACATAATAATCAGTGAAGTTTTGCTGAATCCTGTTTGCTGTTACTTTAGATTGAGACACCAATGATGAACATTATTCCTGGTGGAGCAGTAGCCCGTCCATTTGTGACGTACCACAATGAGCTGGATATGAACCTGTACATGAGGATTGCACCTGAGCTCTACCACAAGGTAATATGCTTTTCATAAGTCTTCCATCACTTTCAAGAGCCGTCCTTCTTCTTCGTTTGTATATTTGTTGTAAAAATGTTGTACAGAAATATATATTCATTCTTTGTCTAGTTGTTTAGTACATGTGTCCAATGTTTGAATATTCACGCTCCATATCAAACTTCCCACAGATGCTCGTGGTTGGAGGAATGGACAGAGTGTATGAGATTGGTCGTCAGTTCAGGAATGAAGGCATCGATCTTACTCACAATCCAGAGTTCACCACCTGTGAATTCTACATGGCATATGCCGATTACCATGACTTGATGGATATCACAGAGAAACTACTCTCAGGTAAGTAAAACATAGATAGTTGGCATAGTGAGAAATAGAGAAACTGGTGAACATATACCAAAGAAACAGCAGTAATTAGCGAAAAACTAACAGTCTTTATCTGACATTATGTGTTTAGATTGCCTTTGTTACGGTCTTTTTTTTTAACCTGCTTCACAGACTGACAGCCCTTCCCTCTAAACTGACATTTCTTGTCTTTATAATCACATGCATGACTGTAGCCTCATCACTCCACTGAATACATAGGAAAAACATTACCTTCTGCATTTTCAATGCGAAGGTAACAACTCTAGTTAACTCTGTGTTACCCTCTTTGCTTCAGGAATGGTCAAACACATCACTGGAGGATACAAGGTGACGTATCACCCCGATGGCCCGGAGGGAGAGGCCCATGAGATTGACTTCACACCACCTTTCAGAAGAGTGAGCATGACACACGACCTAGAGAAGATTATGGGAGTGAAGTTCCCTCCTACTGACAGCTACGACAGTGATGGTGAGATTAACTTTATGTGAGAAGACGACTGTCTCTGAAATGTGGGAGGAGTTTTTGTTTCTGTGACATTATCTATCTCTCACAAATACAGGGGTTGGTCTTTATGTCATTTTCTATCAGCAGACTTCTCTTCATGTTTCTCTATCACTCTTTTGTCTTCAGAGACACGTAAATTCTTTGACGACCTGTGCGCACAGAAAGGAGTTGATTGTCCTCCACCCAGAACCACGGCCCGACTCCTTGATAAGGTGCTCCATTGAAGAACATTAGCATTGGTTGTACAGTTGTTGTTTTTTACTATCAGTTCTTTACTCATATTTTTCCCCACAGATGGTTGGTGATTTCCTTGAAGTCACCTGTATCAACCCGACATTCATTTGTGAACATCCTCAAATCATGAGTCCCTTAGCAAAATGGTGAGAATCGCCTCGTTTCAGCTTCATATTCATCCTTTAAAGATGTGACGTTCAGGTTCACACTGACTCCATTGTTACAGGCACAGATCACAGAAAGGCCTAACGGAGCGTTTTGAGCTCTTTGTGATGAAGAAGGAAATCTGCAACGCTTACACTGAGTTGAATGATCCGGTTAGACAGAGGCAGCTTTTCGAGCAACAGTCCAAGGTGTGTATAGAAGTATACTTTTGTTTTTCCTGCTACATGGTTACAATATATAGGTCATGGATACGTATTGTTAAAGTGTGAGTCTAAATATTGCTGCATGTTAAGTTTTATGGTGGATCTTTTTCAGGCCAAAGCAGAAGGCGACGATGAGGCCATGTTCATCGACGAGACCTTCTGCACAGCTCTGGAATATGGACTGCCACCAACTGCCGGCTGGGGGATGGGCATCGATCGTGTCGCCATGTTCCTCACAGACTCCAACAACATCAAGGTAACGCTGTCGTAGGAATCATGATTCTAGACGATTTAGTCATTTTTAAATCCTTTTACCACAATGACAAAATACATCAGAGATTTATCATGTGAATTTAAGGTGAACTGGTATTCTGACCGCTAGAACAACTCGGGAGCTGGTTTCCATGAATGGGTCCCCCTTTTGTTTGTATCGTACTCCTGCATGAGAACTCGCATGCAAACAAGTGCCAACGGTTTCACACTGATCAACAGTTGGTGGGAATTTGCTGAAATATGCAGCAATCTGTGCATTACAATACCCGTACTAGTACTACCATACTCTTAGAATGCCAGAAAGAGATTTAGTATGTCAACAGCAAAATGTCACAAAATACCAGAATGTCCCACTGCGTCTGTTCACTTTATGCAGTGTGAATACAGGATGTTTTACAATCTGATGCTTTGTAGCTTGAAAATGCGTTATACAGAAGGCTAGTTCGTTACACCTCAGGGAAAAACACACTGCTTTTTGGTTAGTAACACAGAATGTAAAACATGTTTGTTTGCACTACTGTGATTGTTAACATAGCTGATTTCAAGCTTTGTTCAGACTCGAGAACAACAGATGAACACATGATTAATGGGACACAAAGAACAATGGGTTAAAGAGATGTCATCAATAAATCACATTTCGTGCAAACATTCCAGCTGCCGACATCTGCCAGAAAGTGTTCCTCTTTTATGCAAATTAGAATCCCTCAGGTGACAGCTTTGTTCTCTCACAGGAGGTGTTGCTCTTCCCAGCTATGAAGCCCGACGACAACAAGACATCGGCGCCCAAAGAGGGCACCTCCGTCTAACGACTGGACCGCTCCTCCTGCTACCAGAGCTGTGCAGGAGTCCCTATGGACGAGGAGCGTTTACCTCACTGTGGTCATCAGAGAGGCCTGCAGAATTTTTGTTTTATCAATGTTGGTCCGTCAAAGATTTGATTGGCACTGTGGTTAAGGGAAATAATCTTGTCTCACTTACATGTTTGACTAGTAAACGATGACAAATGCTTCTTTCTTTCCTTTTGTATTTGTTACACTTTTGCAATCATATTCGCTACGAAAACCTCGAGTGATTGTTCGGAGACGTTTTAATCCTCATTGTCGCCCAGACGGTAAACGGATGGTATTTGATCAGGAAGTCATGTATGATCGGCTGGTGTATCCAAACTTGTCTGAAATATGTTGATATATACTTTTGATAGATTTCACAGGGTGCTTGATTCTGGCTACCAAATAGAGTAGATGCACCACATAATAAAGCTCCAGCACCTGTGCTCTCAATATATTCATTTGTTTTACCAGGTCTGTTTGTGAAGCCTTTTTCAAGCTCATCTCCACAAATTCAATATTCCTCTGCCAAGAAGTTGAAAAAGACCTATGTCAAAATAAAGAATGAATCAACATTGTTTGCTCTTGTGATGTTTTTTCTCTTTTTGCAGAACATTTAATGTATTTTAAGAGTTATGGGGAACTGATTATAGGAGTTTTGTGGCTTTGAGGCTCACTGATTTCAAAATCCTGCACGTAGTAATTATCACCATCTTTTCTGTACATGGGAAACCATTTGAATAATTACCAGAATTAAAGACTGTATTTAGTGCTTTAGTGCAGAGCATATAGGGACTGGCATAACACTGACCTGGCATCTGAGTAAATAGTTTAAATCAACATTACATTAAGTGATTCAAGAAAAGTAATTAAGCATACAATTATAATGAAATGCCTTAGGTAATATTTTTTTAATAAAGTTGTCTTTAGTTATCATTTTTAAATGAAATTAGAAAGACAAAAGTGTTGGGCTTCGGGATACGGTATTTAAAGCAAGTTTTGAAATGCGCACATATTTATTAGATGCACATTTCATCCTCGGATGTATTTGCCCCACCATCTCGTTATCCAAGCCATCTTTTTGCAACGGAGGTAACTGAGTACATTTACTCATTTACTTTAGGCACCACTTTAATTAATTATTTTGATTTTCTAAACTACATTTCAGAGGAAAACACATTGTATAGCATGACACAGTTACTTTACTTATAAAGTAACTGCAAACAATGTCAAGATGAATCGATGTGTGTAAACATGCATTTACATGCTTCTTACATGTAAATGCAATATAACAATTAAAAAGTCTGAAAGGGGCATTTATTTAATTGTTTAAAGTAGCCATTTTTGACTGTTACTCAATTCCAATTTTAAATGCAAAAGCTTTTTTTTACAGGTGCTTTTACTAAAGTAGAATATCCCACCGTTTTCATGTCCTACGATGAATGTGTAAAAAGGGTTGCAATTATTTCAACGCAACGTTGGTTTTGAACCCGAGGTCAACCCCCCCTCCTCCCCACGTCACGCTCCCTTCCTCCCGGCGGGAGTCCGCAAACAGTTGGATGGTGCGCGCTCCCGCAATCAAACGTGAGTGTGCACCGGAGTCGGACAGACACACACGCACACACACACTGACAGAAGATGGCGATGCGAGTGGCTCTGCGGCGTCTCTCTGCAAACTTTTCCCCCAGACTGCCTCGCCTCTCGCCGGCAGCGCCGGTTTCCGCTCGGTTGCTGTGGAGGAGCGACTCTCCGCGGACGCTGAGCTCGAGCTCGGTCCTGTCCACAGGTAAAAACCGGAGAAGAACCGCGTTGACATGGCTGCGGATGTTACGTAGTCACATGCGGGCGGCCGGTCGCTCGCAGTCCGGGCTGTCTGCAATGGACGAAACAACTCACGCACTTTGTCTTACTTTCCCACAGCGGAGAAGAAGAGGAGCAGGGAGGGCGGATACAAGTTACTTTGTTTTTAACTCAGAAGAACTTTAGAAGCCGAATGTTATGTTGTCCAAACTATGCAACAATATAGTTTATTTGTATCTCTATTTGATGAAATCGGAAAACAGCCAAATCACGAGCTTCAAATTGGGATGTTAATTAATAACCGGAAACAACAAATTACCGATGCTTGGCCTGTCTCGTGCACCAACTCAAAGCTTATTAATCACCCACAATCCTGAATATATAAACCACACATCGCTGTGAGATGATGCATTGCCCGTTTGGTTCTACATGGGGTCTAAAAGTAATTATTATGCCAGCCTGAATAATGTTGCTGCTTTTAAATGCTCTTATTAGGATATTAAGAGAGTTGCCCCGAGCCCTTTAAAGCAGACATATTCAGCTCTCAGGACTGACTCTCCCCTGTCATGCATCAGTGTCTTGCACAGTTCACAATCTGGTTCAAACCTGTATTTTTATGCATGGTCTGGTACCAACACTGGACATTGTGGAGGCATTGTGATTGTTCTCTCAGGGTGTCGTAACGATGACAGGAGGAGCTTTGAATCAAAATGCTCTAGTCTAACTCCAGTTTTCCTTTTGCTACCAGATACTTTTTTTCAGTCTAATGTTGATCAGGATCCAAAACGGCATCTGCAGAACACTCATTAATTTAGGAGATGTGCTTTAAAAAAAAAATGGTTTCATTGCAAACTGTAAACTACAGATTCGTTATTTCTAATTGAAAGCACATGGCGTTGCATAAGAAATTGGCCTTCTCTTCCACGTTGGTCCATAGTACAGTAAGATGTTCTTTGGACATCCGCGTGATGTGCTTCCACTCTGGTGGGCTCATTTTATTACCTTTGTCAGGGCTGTGCCATATTCACTATTCATAGTTTGATGTTGTATTTGAAAGGTGGTATATACATCCATGCATGTACTATCATGTTGTTGACTCGCACTAATTAATTATTCTGTGCCAAGCTAAATTATTCCCTTGTTCTCTCCGCAGCCCTAAAGTTCACAGAAAAGCACGAGTGGGTACGAGTGGAAGGTGGAATTGGTACCATTGGCATCAGCACGTATGCTCAGGTAAATTGTTGGGTCTTGTTAATAATCTTTAATTTATGACACAGTTGGTTCAGAGGTCCACTGATGGCAATCTAAAAAATAATGAAATGCTAATGTCTGCACTTTACAACTGCACTTTGTCCTCACCTGCAGCGACTCGAATCTGACAAACTAATCTCCTGGTTTATGACTATTGTTTGAAACGTTTGATTACCACCAAAATGCAGTGGTGTGCAGAAAATCTCAAGGACACGCAACACTTTGAATGCCTGCCAGTGAATGTTCGTCTTTGGCTTGAATGTAGCTTTTAGAGAAATGGTTACTCTACTTGGAGGCGTTATATATTCAAATGTTGAGTTTTAGCAGCTAGTCTGAAAGGGGGCACCACTCGGTTCTGCTCCCTCCCCCCTCCCCCCTCCCCCTCCCCCTAAATGATTTCATCTCTGCTGCTAAACGCACAAATGTTATTTAATGTGATGCAATATGGTGTTTGTTGTTGCTTATTTCTCAAGGGACACTGCACATGTAATATCTGCAGAGGAAACTATTTGTACAGTTAAACATTGAAAGTCTATCTTGGCCCCAGACCGGCCCGGTGCCTCATCTATTGATCACCTCAATATCAAGGAAATGGCCCCAAGCTACTCGTATGTTTTCTCAGGATGTTGTAAAACTAAAGTATAAGAAAGTTAGTGCTCCTGCAGTTCCCTAAAACTTTTTAATGATATTGAGGCTTCAACTAATAACTAGTCTCTATGTAGTTTCCTTATCTTACATTGCTCCCTGCGGAAGCCAGAATGGTTTCCTTCGGTCTCTGAAGGGAACATTTAGACTCTAATGGGCTATTTGGGACTCGCCGTGCTCGGGCAGATTAATCCAAACACATTCCTATCACCGAGTAGAGTATGTTGCGCTAGCCCCCACATTTGAGTCATATAGGAGCCACAAATAACAAAATCAGTTATGCTGTTTCCCACTTGTTTAGTTACATGGATATATATAAAAGTATAGCAGACAATGTTGAACTGCAGCCAGTTAATCCTGTGGTTACCATTACTTGTAACACAGCATCCAATTGGTTGATTTTACCTGCCTTATAATGCAGCCCAAAATGAATTAGATAAACATACATTCTTATTAGAAAGCTCATTTCAGATGGCCAGAGACTATGTATTCAGTCACTGTCAACATATTAAACACTCTTGTTTTAAGATGAAATGCAAAACAATGATCCCCAAACTGTATCCCCAAGTATAGCAATTTCAGTTTATTGTGTATACATGTGTGGAAGAACCTTCTACATCTTTGCGACCTCAACAGTTTGGGTTCAGGGTCTCTGCTTCAAAAGTATTGATCAGGCTGATTAGCTGCAATAAAGGTACAAACAGAAAGGTTCTCTCAGCCAGTAATCTCTGTAGATCGTGTCAATAATGTAACAGTTTGCAGGACAAACTGATATCCAAATTAGTCTGATTTCTGTTTGCTAATTTTATCTTCATTGATGGCCCTGCAAATCGGTCTCTACTACCTTTTTCAAGTATATGTATGTATGTATGTATCTATCTATCTATGTATGTATGTATGTATGTAAATGTGTAAAAAGAGGAACACCATTAAACTGGTTGACATTTCACTGTCCAGCTGCTATAAATAATATATTTTATTTTATTGTATAGTATATATTTTTTAACTGTTTTGCTGCTGCTTCAATAAATGTCCCTCTGTGGATGAATACAATATAATCTAATACTCCCTACAGCACCAAATGTGAATTAAGATGTGGTTAAAAATAATCTCCAACAAATGGATTTTTTACTCATGAGTGATATTTGCTAAACATCTACAGTGATAATGTTTCAACTATTATTGCTTTTTCTATTTGTATTTAAGTATATCATTGTGAACTGTACATCTTCAGTAGAAATAGTCTTATCCTATTTAAAGTGCATAGTTGTTTCTAAGACATTATTGGGTTACTGCCTTTACTCGCGTGATGTAATATGTTGCGTATATAAAAGTGCTGTTCTCTCATGTTAGGAAGCTTTAGGTGACGTGGTGTACTGCGGACTCCCTGAAGTCGGCCAAAGACTTGAACAGTTGGGTAAGAGGCTGGAATACACGACTCATTTCTAAAAGGAATTCCAACAGTGTAATGATAAGTATCTTGGTGTGCGTGTGCGTGTGTGTGTGTGTGTGTGTGTGTGTGTGTGTGTGTGTGTGTGTGTGTGTGTGTGTGTGTGTGTGTGTGTGTGTGTGTGTGTGTGTGTGTGTGTGTGTGTGTGTGTGTGTGTGTGTGTGTGTGTGTGTGTGTGTGTGTGTGTGTGTGTGTGTGTGTGTGTGTGTGTGTGTGTGTGTGTGTGTGTGTGTGTGTGTGTGTGTGTGTAGAGGAGTTTGGTGCCTTGGAAAGCGTAAAGGCTGCTAGTGAGCTCTACTCACCACTGGCAGGAGAAGTGACTGAAATCAACACGGCGCTGGCAGAGAACCCCGGACTCGTGAATAAAGCCTGCTATGCGGAGGGTAAGCGTCTCGCAGCCTCCGTTGTTTTTTGCTCGTAAATTTGTTGCCAAGATGGATGAAAAGTTGCCAAACCAGAACAAGGTAACCGCTTGTTCATGAGAACGTTCTTTTTCTCATTTTTATTATTTTTCAGGGTGGCTTATCAAGATGACGATCGAAAAGTCTGAAGAACTCGACGGCCTCATGGATCAAGCTGCATACGAGTCATTTATAAAGTCACTTGAAGAATAAATGAATAAACTCCACTGTGCTGTTTTTATAATGTAAACACAATCAAAGATGCGTAGGCAGGGTTACTAACATATTGTCTGGCACTCTTTATTTATTTTGATACTGAAATTGTGCTATCAAAATAATAAAAGTCCTCACTCACGTATAAGGTTAGGTTTTGTTTAGCTACTAGCAAAACAAAAGGGCTGTTGATATCAGGATATGTCGTACACTGGTTTCTAATGCTTTGCTCCACGTTAACAAATGTGGGGAAAGCCTGGAAAGTGATTGTAAGAGCCTGTCACATTTGTTTAATAAAATTAGTTCCTTTCACCCTTGTTTGTTTTTTTCCTTTCTTCTTATGTCAGTAAACTCACATACAACTTTTAAAATTAAAACTATGTCTTGTGACGCCTTTGGGGTCAAGAAGGACAATGTCACTTCAACTTTAAGAGAAGCTCATGCAGAGTTTGTGATGAGCTGTTGGCATTTTCATATCATGTTGCTCTACATGCGTTTCTTCTTTTTTCTTGATATAGTTCCACACACCTTGACTTTTGCCCCGTGTAAAGAAGGGCAGAGATTGCAGTTGTTCAATGATTAATGAAGTTGTGAACAACAAACTGCACTCAAGCTAACAACTAGAAAATAAGAGCAGAAATTAGTATTCTTAGCTAAAACTGACTAATTGAAATACTTTACTGAGAAAATCTAGTTAATTTTATCAAAACATTCTTATTAAATCATTTATAAATAAGAATGTTTTACATGTTTTCATTTATTAATCAATTGTCTGTACAATAGAGGTTCACTGTGCTGACCTAATTGTGTACGATCCAGGTCTGCCATTCAAGATGATTTAAACTTAATATCCTGCTCCCAAATAATAAACAATTAGGCTGGACAGATCCATTTAACAAACATATTTCCAAGTAATCTTGTGCTTCAGTATTATCAAGGAATCTCTAAACTGATATTGTTTTCACTTTAATCTCACGACCATGGCACAGTTCAGGCTCACCGCAATAGCAATGTAAAGGAGTTTAACGTGATCTTGGCCTTTAATGATCTTTTTGAATGTCTTAATGAACCTCTATTGTGTTCACAGAGGACCAAATTGATTATGGGACATGCATAGAGACCGGGTGATGTACAGAAAATGCACCAAAAAAAATGTCTTTAACATATTGACGTGATCAGATTTGGGATTAGTAAGAAAGAAGTACATATTTTCATTAGACAACCTTTGTTAAATCTTTCTACAGATATTGCTATGTGTTTTATCATTACAAGTCAATGCATTTGATAAGACAGTCGTGTGGTGCACAGCGCCACTCTGCCACGGTGTGCTGAAGGTTACACATGAAGCACAAAATGAAAAAGTCCTTTCCCCAGTGAGTGCTATATACTTCAACATCACCCAACAGGTTGACTTTCCCACCCGTAAAAAAGGACATACACTTACGCTTGGTCTGCACTTGCGGCATTACCATCCACAATCTAACTAGCATCGACCTCACCATCGCTGACCCCCTGGCTATGACCTTGGGCATGGACATCCCCACCTCACACCATAACATTACGCATCATCAAGTCCATCAACCTCCCCTCGCTCTCCTCCACCTTGGCTGCCACCGTCTCTGCCTCGGCCTCTACTAGTTAATTACTATAATGATGCACTCTCCTCCTGTCTTGACGTCTTCGCCCCAAGAAAATCCAAACTCGTATCCTTCACTCCGCTGCAACAAGGAACGCTACAGGAGAACATTCCTGCCAACGGCTATGAGGCTTTACAACAAAGCACCTCTTGCCAGAAACTTACAATAACTGCAATAACTATCACTGTACATATTCACATTCATACTTACAATGTGTTGATCTGCACTTCACACATTTCATTTACACTACACGTATACACATACTTTGCATTTTGCACACTGTCTATATATATATATATATATATATATATATATATATATATATATATATATATATAATTTAATTTTACATTGCTGTATTTACATATATGTTGTGTATATATATATTTTATATTTTATTTTGTATTTTATATTTCACTTTGTATACTTTTATGTCACTTTCTTTCTTTCTTATATTTATATTTTATTGTGTTTAGTTTATTGGTGCTACTGTGTCAACAAATTTCCCCTTATACAGTATATTTCTATTCTATTCTTCTATACTTCACACACTCCGCCCCCTAGTACACTGACCAACTTCGCCACCTCAAAGTGCAGGACTGTCGACCGTAACGTCTTGCCAATAAAACTCACCTTGATGCCTTCAACCGTCACCAACAACAATATAAAGAAGATGCCCTCAACACCGTTCGCTCCTCTCACTATTCCTCCATCATCCAATCTGGTTCTAACAACCCCAAAATGCTTTTCTACACCATCAACAAACTCCTCAAGCCCATGGACACCATCTCCACCTCCTTCACCACCAGCAAATGCAACTCATTTCCATCCTTTTTAAATAACAAAATCATTGCAATACACGACCAGCGGGCCCCAAGGTTCTGTGATTGGTCTCCTACTCTTCATCATTTACATCCTTCCCCTTGGATGAATCATCCGTCGTCATGGTCTCGACTTCCACTGCTATGCTGACGAAACCCGACTCTACTTCTCCTCCAGACCATCACCTCAGTCACCCGCTCCACTCTCACCACCTGTCTCACTGATCCTAGACCCCACCCTCTCTTTCCTTCCACACGCCAACCACATCACCAAAACTGCCTTCTCTTACCTCAGGAACATTGCGGTTGCCGGCCTCCCTGTTCTCTGCCACCACTGAAATTATCATCGATGATCTCATAATCTCCAGACTTGACTACTGCGACAGCATCCTCTTTGGCTCTCCCAGCAAAATCCTCAATAAACTTCAATATGTTCAGAACTTTGCCGCTCGACTGCTCATCTGCCGCTATGAACACCTCACTCCGGTCCTACGCAGCCTTCAGTGGGTCCTGGTCAAATTCAAGAAAGACTAAAATGGTCCTCACCGCCTACAAAGCCCTAAACAACCTAGCCTCTCCATACCTTTCAGACCTCCTCCCACTCCAAGCCCAAACCCATTGAGCAAACACTCTGAAGACCATCAGGACCAAGTTCCTAGGCCTGGGGTGACAGGGTCTTCTCAGCTGCTGTACCCCACCCTCTGGAACGCCCTCCTTTTTACCCAAAATGTTCTGTTTGTTTGTTTTGTTTGCTCCCATCTTTGTAGTTAGTTTTCGGGTTTATGTAAAGCGTCTTAGAGTGTCTAGAAAAGTGCTATATAAATTAAAAAGTATTATTAATATTATTAGATTGAATTGGATTGGATTCAATTTATTGTCATTGCCAGAGTACAGGTACAGAGGCAACAGTTTATAAATCCTAACACCAAATATATATTAGTATTTCTTCGTTATATCAATTTGCAGAGCAGTTTTCATTACACTGTTGTCTGGGCCTTCAATACGTGGGGATGCAAGCGTTGTCTTCATATTAAGAGGGGTTTTGTTTTTTTACTGCTTCATGTATGGATTATGAGACAATGGGTCATAGACATGTACATCCTTCCCACGTCTACCTTCCAGAAAACAACCATAATAACATCTAACTTAAATAAATATGAAATCAGATGTAAACTATTATTTCTCAATATGAAAGGACTAAGAGCAAGAGCAAAAAAAGAAGAAAGTATCACGTCATCGCTACTGTAACCTTGAAAGCCAGTGATGAAAACTAATAGTTGTTGTAGACTGAAAAAAATAAATGTGTGTAAAAAAACGCTTTACAAATGCACAAATCTTTATTTTCAAGAGTCTTTAAAGGCTACTATCCAGTCTTTGATGGAAAAGTACAAGTTCATAAATCATAGAATTAATAAATCCCCACTTCTATTTAAAAATGCAACATATATCTATTTCTAAACCTATGTGCAGATTCATTAACTGCTGGGATATTGGAAATATTTTCAGAGCAAAACAAATATTGATAAAGAATAATAATAAATTGCTGTTGCTATATTAACATACACACACACATGCATTTTAAATGTCCCTGCATCAATACAAAGATCAGTAAAGTGTGATGTATGTATGCATACTTATCCTTCTGTGCACTGTTTAAACGTAAGTTCATGTTTTATTTGTAGACTATATATGAGAAGTCTTTGTTCATATTCCTTAATATACCGACACAATATGTATCGCACAGGGAAAATATGTTTCGTTTTAGCGGAAGTTCTTCGTGGAGATAACGCTCCTCTATTTACTCTTTGATCACGTCTGTTCAGCCATTGGCTGTTTGACGCATATCCCACAATCCACCGCGCTACCACTTCCTTTTTCCTTTCGGCCATTTTCCTCCCTAGTAGGTAAGATATTGTTTCTCTACATTTTCAGAAATAATCTACTGTAATCCTTGATATTCGCTATATATTTGTTAATTTAAATTACAACCTGTGATAGAGCGTTTCGTCACCTTTAAAATAAGGTGATTATTGTTTTAAACTTTCTTTTGTAAATTGCTGAAAACAACATCTGTGTTAGTTTCCGCGGTCGAGTAGCGTTTGCGTGTGACTGTTAGCACAAACCGTTTTAGGCCGAGCTATAGCGCCGTGTTTTAATAATGGACCATGAAATAAAAGACAGCATATGTAACGTATGCCGAGATAACCAGGCCGAGTTATTAATGCCCGTAGCAGCCGCTTGCAGGAATTACCCAACACATCGGCCAGTAACCTCGTTAAACTGCTAGCTTAGCATCGCACTTGTAGCCTCTGATAACCACGGTGTGCCGGCATGACAGTGTGCTCATGTCCGCGTGTCATGCTGCTTTGCAGGGAAGAAGTAGGCAGCCATGGCCCCCAGCCGGAATGGAATGCTCTTGAACCCTCACTTCCACAAAGACTGGCAGAAAAGAGTCCGCACCTGGTTCAACCAGCCAGCCAGAAAGATCCGCAGGTGAGAACCGACGTGAAGCTTTTGCACAACACGCCGTCCAGTCGCGTCATGGTGGTCTAGACGATCCTAAGCAATAGGGACTACAATACGATTATAACTTGGTCAAATTAAACGTATACTTCATCCGTATAATGTTTGCACCGACTTAATTGTAATGTTAACCTCCATGTGGGCTCTACAAACATCAAATAACGTGGGGGTGCCATCTTTAGTCTTTTATTTTGGTCAAAGCAGTCAGATGATGATAAAACTCCGGAATCTCTGTATTTTCTTGATGAAAACTGAACCCTTTTATCTGATGACTGCCTTTAATTTCTCAAAATGGACAATAAAATCGATATCTTTTATGTTCAACTTGTGAGGGTGAGATGCCTGTAAACGCACATGCTTTTGATAACATGCAGTGTGGACACTACACCCACGGTAAAAGCACGATGTATACAACAATTGGTGAATGTCTAGCAACATTAAAGCGTGAAGAAATGCGTGCACGTGAGACCTCAAAAACATAATTTGCAATTGTGTGATACTAACCCCACATTCTATTTGCATTGTTGGGGTGGTGGGAAGAGAACTTAAAATAGACTAGTACATTTCTTATAGCTTGGTTTCTTGGACCAAAAGTGTTCTTTTGTTACTGGTTTTAACTGAGATACCTCTTTTAGGCGAAAGGCTCGTCAGACTAAGGCCCGTCTTATTGCTCCTCGTCCTGTCGGTGGACCTTTGAGGCCGCAGGTCCGGTGTCCCACAATCCGTTACCACACCAAGGTCCGTGCTGGACGTGGCTTCACCCTGGAGGAACTTAAGGTAATATTTTCTCGTTGGTGGTTTTACATGCCGGAATAATGATTAACAATGTTACTTTTAACGATTGTTTTCCAATGCTCACACTGCTTGATAACTGTGAAAATGTTATCCAGCTGCACCAAAGTGAAATATAAAGCTGTAAGTCAACTGATTGTATTGTGTAGTCAGGTAGAAACAGTTTTTTTCAGAATTAACCAAGCTAAAGCCTGGCAAATATGATTGACCACTGCTGTGGATGCAAACTACAATAAACTCACCTGTGATTAATCATGTATCCCAACCAAAAAACACCAGTAGCTGTATAAATACACAGGGCTGCTCAAAGATATGGTGTTCTTCCCACCTTTCTTTCCTCCCCTAAACTTGCTGCCTTCGGAAGAAGCTAAATGAATGATGTACAGCCTGTTTTTCTTTTGTCAAAGCAGTCAGATGATGATAAAACTCCGGAATCTCTGTATTTTCTTGATGAAAACTGAACCCTTTTATCTGATGACTGCTTTTAATTACTCAAAATGGAAAATAAAATCTGTTTTCTTTTTTGTTAAACTTGTCTTTAACTTAATGTGCTGTGTTCCCCTCTTCAGGCAGCTGGCATCCACAAAAAGACAGCTCGCACCATCGGCATCGCAGTCGATTCTCGCCGTCGCAACAGGTCCACAGAATCTCTTCAGGCCAACGTGCAGCGCCTGAAGGAGTACCGCTCCAAGCTCATCCTGTTCCCCAGGAAGGCTTCTGCTCCCAAGAAGGGAGACAGCACTGTAAGTTTCTTTTTCGTGCTGTATGGAACGTAAAACAATTCCCATCAAGTCTTAAAAGTATGTGTCAAACTGTTGTCATTAATATAAAATTATGTTTTCATAATGGTAATTTTCTTGAGAAACAAGTGCTAAAACATTCATCCAAGGCATGTGGTTTGTGGGAGTGAGTCACTTAAAATGTGCAAAGAGCGATTTGGGAACTCAATTGTTTACTATTCCTCCATTTTATGAAATGAATCGGTTTTTACAGAAACTTTTAACATTAATAACCAAAGAACGCTGTGTAAAATGTTAATGTATTCTTCGTCTATCTTGAAATTATTAACTTTATTTTTTTGCACATTTGTAGCCTAAATTTGTATCTTTAGTGAAAGGTCATGATTTCCATTGTCATTTTGTTGGATTGGTCACACGTTTTCATTTCAAATGGGATTTTGAGGGTACTTCATGAAAATGAGAAAACAAGACATAACTTTTCATATTAATTTAAATGTTACTACTAATTCTTCTGTCACGATCAATTGAAGAAGAAGAAACGTGTTAGAAACCTCTGTAAAGTCAACGCAACAATGGAGACTGAAACACTGCACCCTTGCTGGCCAACTTGTTTTCCTGTACAACCATTAATTGAGTAAATACTCAATAGGATATAGTTTTGCTCGCACTCGTTGCCATTTTTATTTCTTCTGACCAATTTCACAACACCCAAATGCTGGTGTTGGCTCAATGTTAATCTACTTTACTGTGTAATGTGAATGTTTTGCATTGCACTAATTAACTTGGTTATCTTTTCAGGAGGAGGAGCTCAAGATGGCCACTCAGTTAGCTGGTCCAATCATGCCCATCAAAAATGTAAGTCTTCATTCCTTAAAGATTCCACCTGCGCCAAATTTATCCAACTGTATAAATTATGAGAGCTGTTTTAGCAGATCATTTGAAACAATGCTATCCTTGAAGTTCACAATAAGCTGGCAGTATTTTTGCCATCATGTAAACAGTGATAACTTCAGAAACAAAACTTTAAATCATTTTAATTATTTTTTTTGCCTCAAAGCAGTCAGATGATGATAAATCTCCGGAATCGCTGTATTTCCTTGATGATACTTGAACCTATTTCTGATGACTGTTTCTTAATATCAAGCTGAAAAAGCAGATGGGTTGTGGCAAACTATTGATGGCACAACATTGAGCATCTATTTGCATCCGCAAACATGACATTAGCTGGATTTGAGTGAATATAGAAATATGACTAATTGAAAAATGTTGTGTGGTTGTCGGTCTTCTCCCAGGTGCACAAGGCGGAGAAGGCTCGGGTTATCTCTGAGGATGAGAAGAACTTCAAGGCGTTCGCCAGCCTGCGTATGGCCCGCGCCAACGCTCGTCTCTTTGGCATCCGTGCCAAGAGAGCCAAGGACGCTGCTGACCAGGATGTGGAGAAGAAGAAGTGATAACGGAACTTTGCAAAATAAAGAGTTGGAAAAAGATCAACGGCAGACTGTCATGATTATGATCTCCTTTTAGATGGTGCATCATGTATTGGGTGTTGTGTATCCCACAACTTGTGAAGATATCAAATGTGTTGCTGTAACTGTTGGGTTCACATTGCACAGCTATGGCCAGAAGTTAAGCTAATAAAACTGAAATATTAATTATTTCAGCCATTCTATTTTGCGATCGGCTGAAAGGAGATTAAGAAGGATGCGTTACAGATGGTTAGGACTCCGGAGTAAAGCTGATGGCAAAATAAAATCTTTGATTAGTGTTAACCCAGTGACTATTTGAGGAGCGCAGGTGTTACTGATTTTTCTGCTGCACACTGCAGGAAGACATGACTAGAAAACCACTTCAGTTGATTCAGACTTTCAGTTGTTATCTACGGTCACTCTTCTTCAATAAGGCTTGATAAAATCTTATGGACACAACCGATGTGTGAAATCTCACTGGCTGGTGTTAGAGATACATGTAGTTCACATTTGTAGCAGTAGGTGGCACTAAAGGCACAACATGTAGGTGATTAAACCATTTATGGGCCACGTTCAAGGATTGTAATTGAGACATCGTAAATCCCTTTTTAAAATAGAATATTTGACATCGACTAATCGCCATACAATTAAACTGTTTACCAGATTATCTTTGCAGTTACAGAAGGTAGCATGTTACAGTAACAATACTGTTTTATTTATATATATATATATATATATATATATATATATATATATATATATAAATGCATGTACAATACATAGTGCATTAGAGCACAGGTGATAGAAATGTGGAAGAGGGACAGCCGTCTAGAGATGGAAAGTGAGAATGAAATCTCATTCCACTGGGACAATATTACACAGGCTTCTGTGTGGGGGGTTACTGTTCATACAGGAGGTTATAAGCTTGCAGACATGAACCAAAACATACATTGCCTTGACAACAGAGAATCTGGACATTTCCAAAATGTGCGATCTGATCAACGAATAAATACAAGTTATGAAACAAGACAACATAAGTGCAGAGATACTCACATTAAATTGCATCAATCAATTCCATTATAAAATATCCACTTCCAAAAATGATCCCCAGTTAACAGAGACTGAAAAAATTAGGATAGTGTGAGACATAATGTCCTTGTCTGTGTCTCCTTGTGTTCTATCTGCTTGAACACAAATAAATAATTCAGTTAATGAAGGTGAGTGGACAGTTGAGACATTTTGGACCAGCGCTGAAATGGAAACTCAAATGGATGGTTCTAGATATCCTAGGGATATGGTTCTGCAAAATAATCTGTGGACTAAAACACATCACAACACAACAGGACACTGGATTAAAAAAAAACGATTCCTCTTACCACCTTTCCTAAACCTTATTGTTTACAGCCAAATTAACAACTCCATTTCATTATTCGCCAGATGAGAACTACATATAAATATCAATCAATATTACTTGATACAAGATGTGTTGTAAATGTTTTAATTCCTTAGTTTTGATGAGTAAACAGGATGAGGAGAGGGTTAATTCAATGAAGACTTATTAGTCAGTTAATCAAGGAGTGTATTGGCAGAAATTGAATGGGCAACACATTTGATAAAGATCATTTGAGTCTTTCGTCATACATTAAACATTATCTGGTTATTGCTTCTCAACTATTCCAACTGGAATCAATAATGTTGCATGTCTGCAGTATCGGCTTTATTCCTTTGACATATTGTGTCTATCACGTTTAATATATATAAAGGGAAAGGAGATCTTTGTATTTGTCAGAAGAGCCAATACAATAAGATGTTACTCTAAATCCACTGGAACGCCACCAGCTCCGAGATCGATTACCATGAACAGAGAAGCGGATGCTGGCCTCACCAAGCACAACTTCAGAATGGAAAGAGCTTTGAAGATATCCCAAAAATGGGTCCACAAATACCCCCACTCCAGGGAGCCGCTCGTGGAAAACTGGAGGATGTTACACCAACACAACGGAGCTTTTTGACTGAAAATGTGAGCGTGTCAGGCCATGTGGAAACATCTCCCTCTTTGGGTTATTGTCCATGCAATGTGGTCAGTGACATGGAGGGAGGCAGCGGGGGGGAATTTGAGTAGGTAATCCATGTGTAAACACAGGGAGAACGTCCTGTGAGGTGCAGCAGCAGCAGCAGCAGCAGATGGCCGTTGTTTGGAGCTGTGTAACGGGGCTCAGGTGTGAGCCTCAAAGCAGACGCTTCCTTCTTCCTCTGAATACCCAAGGAGAGGCAGTGGGGCGAACAATCTGCAGGACTTACATGACTCTAGAGGATGGCCATGTCAGAAAGCAGCCAGTTGTTCATGTTAAACACAATGTGTGCAGATCCAGGTAGGATCTGATACTTTTGTCGAAAGTGTAACTGACCTGTTCAGCGCAGTCTTTGTGTGGTTTGGTGTGCACTTTTCATGGTTGCTTAACAAAATAGATCATATGTAAAAAAGACAATGTATTGTTCAAGTTGTCTGCATCATTGGATTGACCTGGCTGTCTGCACACAACTTCATTTTGTCAGCTGAAAGCTCCCGAGTGGCTCAACTCAAAGAATTCGGAGTACGCTCTTGAAAAAAAAAAAAAATCAGTCATAATGTAAAGCTTGAATGAAAAAAAGAAGATATTTATGTTTGAAGGACATGAAGGAATCATGAAGTTTCAAAGCCTTCAGGCATAAAATGCATCAACAGCTGAAGCCTAACATATTTCTATTATCTTAAAGTGCACCGTAATCACTGAAGGCACTTTTAAAATCAAACAAACACTTTTATCTGTTCTGTGTTTCACTGCATGCTGATGAGACCTGATTTGATAATGTAGTTTATTTCTTGAGTTGCTTTGGCTTTTGTGGCCTTTGCTTTTGTTTTGCAGGAACTAGAGGGCTGATGTTTTGTCAGTGCAATCTGAAAATCTATAAATGTTATGTAATATCTAGAAATACATTCAAGAATAAAATACACTTGTGGGTGGACTGTGAAAAGGTTCAAGCAAAGACGTTGTGTATGGTAACAATACTTACGTAACATACATTGCTGTCAGAAAATCTAGACTATTAATCAGCTCCTGATCCTATATGAGTGAGCACATGTGATGGAGACCAGCGAGCAGGCGGGTCCTCGGCTGTCTGCAGATCTGATTGTGATGTGCTGATGCAGGACAATCAATGTATGTCAGTTCCTGTTGTTTTGCTGTGAATTGTCTCACATTTGTTCCTGCTATTATTATTTTTGATCATGCGGTGTGACAAAACCTGCCAGGACCAGTCGATTCAGACATCAGTTGCCTTCTTTTCTGATTGCAAATTGACAAATCTATAGATCTGATCGAGATGCTTGGATCCAATCATATTGGAGCGCGTATGTCTTATTTTAGATTGTGAGCAAAATGTTGGCACATTTGTCTATTAAGTGTCAAATGCATACTAACATAATGCAGAACCTTTGCCATATATGTAAACATGTAAACATGACCAAAGTGCTAATGCACATATATGAACATATATGCATGTCAAGCGTGACACATTAATCACATGATTGAAGCTGGTATATCCCTATTGCTTTTATTGATATAAAACCCTCTATTGAACTATCTGCACACATATTCTGGATTTATCTCAGGATGTCACTCAAATCCTCAAATTCCCCTCGAAAAACATTTCAGTATCACAGTTACTCGATTTTGAAGTGAACTCTCACTAACCGAGTCCCAGCGACAGTCTCTCCCATCAGCATCTCTCTCTCTCTCTCTCTCTCTCTCTCTCTCTCTCTCCTCCCCATCTCTCTCTCTCTCTCTCTCTCTCTCTCTCTCTCTCTCTCTCTCTCTCTCTCTCTCTCTCTCTCTCTCTCTCTCTCTCTCTCTCTCTCTCTCTCTCTCTCTCTCTCTCTCTCTCTCTCTCTCTCTCTCTCTCTCTCTCTCTCTCTCTCTCTCTCTCTCTCTCTCTCCACTCCCCATCTCTCCACGAGCAGAGCCGACTCCCTCCTCACCACGACAACCAATCAGTGTCGGCGGAGAAGGGAGAACAAAAAAACAAAAATAAAAATCAAGCAGTGTGTTACGAGAGAGGATTAAAACAAGTGTGTGTTAGGCGCAAAGAACCACGACAGGTAGGAAGTGAGTTGTTGCGCTTTTAACTTGATGCTCGGCAGTTTCTCGGGCGTGATGAAGGGGTTAAGTGCGGATGTGTGGATGTAAGGCTTCTTCTCGGAAGTGAGCCGCACAAGGACACACGGTGTTATCAAAGTGGACGTTTCTTGTGCGGCGCTTTCTTTGCTAATTGTGTTCGACACCTGACGCTGTAGGTCGTCATGACGTCACCCCGATCGTTCATTTGGATTTTTTTAAAGGTTTACCAGATGTTATATCTGAGTTGATTTACTGTTCTACAAGGTGAAGACGCCGTTTGGGAGCGTTTCCTGTATCGCCTTCCTTATTAAGTTGTTGGGTTGAACCGGTCGAGAGGACGTGTTGCTTTACCGAGACGTGCTTTATTCCTCTCCCTTTTTTTTTTACATGATAACTTTTGCTTGGCTTGTGATTCATAGCTACCGAATCTGATTGTATTTCGAGCTTTATTGTGTTAAGTTTGAGATGGATGCTTTCGGGTAAAAAATAAAAGAATAAAAAAACAAAAGACAAAACACGGGCGCTGTCCCTGGTGCTGGAAGCCAGCCGCGGACACCTTCCAGTGGAGAATGCTGGAAGAGAAACGAAACCTTCAGACTTTATTCCCCTTAAAATCAGTTGAGCCGACTCAGACAGACAGCCTTCACTCAAGGACACTTCAGCAAGGTGGATGCTTGACACACAACAATCAATGTCCTTTTCTTAGTTTATCCTCTGGGCAATAAAGCCAATCAGCCAGTGTGTCCGCTTGATTCCTGATTTGATCTGCCTCCTTCACTTTTCCAACCCTTTGAGTAAGGGAGAATATCCTTTTTTTTAGCAAAATGTTGTTTTGTTATTTCAACAGGAATGGGAAACAAGATCAACAACATGCATGGAACACAATTTTAATATCAAGCCTATTTCTTTGTATATATTTATGTAAATAGTGCTGTCATCTTGTCACTTATTTTTATGTAATTAAGAACATTTAAAAAAAATGAAGCCCAAGATTTGACCATTTTAAACACCTTCTTCCAGGGATCTGATCCGGGCTCCTGAAAGACACAACCCCACCACCTCCATGTCCTGTCTGTCGTCATTACCGAGGTGAGGTGAACGTCCTCACACGGGGATAGCTCTGACAGGCAGTCATAACAGATTGGGCTTGCTTTGCTCTCCGGGGACTCAACAGGAATCTCTGTTCTCTTTCATGGCATCTGTACCAAGTCAAACGAGCCTGTCTCCTGTGAGCGTGCCACGTCTTTACTGAAATCCCTTGACCCAGCACTACCTTTTCCCATCCCTCGGAGCTCCCACATCGCACTGCTTTGCTGGTTGGCAGCTCCTCTCTCCGTGAGCCAGGATGAATGATGTTCTGGAGGCCATCTCCCCTGCGACCAGCCTCAGCGGTCCAGTGACCTGCGTCTCCAAAGTAGAGCTGCGTGTGTCTTGCAAAGCCCTGCTGGACCGAGACACGCTGAATAAGTCTGACCCATGTGTCCTTCTGATGGTGCAGACCAACGGACAGTGGACAGAGGTGAGCACCCCCACCTTTTTAGACTTAAATCAAATATAGAGTTAGACCAAGTGTGAAGCTGCTAATCACCATATTGGCAGCAGTATATAAAAACAATGAATCCACCATGATCTCCATATCAAAGTCCTTAACTACATTATTTATTGTGTAAAGAATCATGACTTGAATCCCACATACATAGAGATATTCAAATTACAGCGCCTCAGGGTGATCTGAGCAACATGATTTCTTAATGGTTACACTGACATGGTGTGCAGAGAGAAAGTGAGGGCACAGTTGGCCGGCCTTCCTTCTGTTGGCTCACACGTCTGCACAAGCTCAGAATTAAAATGAAGCAGTGTGTGATGTGTGAAATGCTGAATTGGGATGAATATTCCATGCCAGTCCATATTTTTTTAAACCTGAAAACCTGTGTCGTCACACCCGCTCCACCAGGGAGATGCATCTGTTAATAGTTTGCTGAACCTGCATCTGGTTGTCACTCTTTTGACAAATATCATGGCTTTCACAACAGCTGTCACGTTCAGTATTTAAAATGTCAAATGCAGAGTTTATTTTCAGAGAAGGCGTGAACACTGTCTGTCTCCATATTTCACTGAGCTGCAGCAGAATGTGCAGCCTGCTCTCGATATGTTCCAGAGGTCCATGTGTGGACACACAGCGTGTTGTTGATCAACAGTGATGAGGTGTGTTCCAGATGAAAATGTTTACTTTCTTGGATTGGTCCCAAGCTGATGTGACGCATAGGCAGCAGGTCTCTCATTTCCCTGTTAATTAAGTCCATTAGTTCATTAGGGAAAGCCAAAGCTCAGGTCTGCATTAGGTAGAGGATGTGTTAAACATGACAGAGGATATCTAATTACACACATATTCTTTCCCCCTTCGTCCAACTAAAAGCTATTTCACATTTTTGCCATACAAGAGCTATTTGTTGTTTGGGCTCTATGAATGTAGAACCTCAAGATACTATTGTGATAAAAACACTGTGCTGCCAGTGTTGAGCTCACAGTTATGGATTTCTGTTGGTTGTAATGTGATAGGAGGCTGCTACATGCAGTGACTGACCTGGGTCCAATGTAGCATGTATGACTGACTATTTTTAGCTCCACTAACTGAAGCAAATTCATATGATGTTAAATAACGATGACGCATATTCACACATGCAGTATTACAAACTCAGAAGAGCTGTCTGCCTATCTATCTATCTATCTATCTATCTATCTATCTATCCTTTTATCCATCGATCCATCCATCTATCTATCCTTTTATCCATCGATCCATCCATCTATCTATCCACCCATCCATCCATCTATCTATCTATCTATCTATCTATCTATCTTTTATCCATCCATCCATCCATCTATCCACCCATCCATCTATCTATTTATCCTTTTATCCATCCATCCATCTATCTATCCATCTATCTATCCTTTTATTTATCTATCCACCCATCTATCTATCTATCTATCTATCTATCTATCTATCTATCTATCTATCTATCCATCCATCCATCCATCCATCTATCCATCTCTCCATCTATCTGTGACTTGAGAGTCATGACAGTGTACTGAAGCCGTCACATCCCTCGGTACTGGGGAGGCACCACATTGTTTACTGACGTCAACAACTGAGTAAGAAGCTGAGACCACTCACACCACCGCGGCCCTTCTTCCCTTTTCTTAACCACTGCACTGTTTGTGACTCCAACCTGCTAATTGTCAAACATATATTTCAATATTACCTTCCTTCACTTTCCATCCAAGGAGAAACTGAGAGGCAGGGTTGGGATGAGGCTTTCTCTCCCAGCAGATCGATCTTCTTTCTGTGTAAACTGGACTCGTGCTCCGGTGATAGGGAGCTAATTTAAAGCCAGATATTTCTGCTGATATCTGACCTACGCTACAAGGGCTTGTTTTGATTGAGCTACAGAGATAATGTCCAACCTACCTGGAAGAATTGATTATAGGAAGCCTCTGTTTCTATATCAGGGATCGCTCTATAATTCTGGCCCCACTGCAACAGCAAACAGGCGTCACAGACTTCGGCAGCATCTATCCGTCATTACTCTGAGGAGCTCCCATCAACAGACAGACTCATTCCAAATCCATCCAACCAGATGGCACCGAGAGGAGGAGATGGCAGGAGAAGACAATAAAGAGGACTGAAGATGAATGAGGCGGACAAAGCCAAGTCCGAGCTGGAAGTTCTTCTCTTACTATGAGATCTTTGCCAGAGTGAGGAGGAAACAGTCGAGCAGTCTCTGCTGCTAGCCATCCATCGCATAGTAATTGTCTGATTATTATTATTATTGTTTCCATAATCCAAAGCTGAAGTGAGGTGGATGTTAACTAGATAACTGTCAGGCTACAGCACTCTGACACACGTCTGGTTGTTTTACAGTTTTTCTCGATTGATTTGGCTCAATTCTTGAAACAGAAATGACATTCTCAAAACAACTCGTGCAAACCTCCAAACCATTGGGCACTTGTTCACAACAGATTGGAATTTCTCATTCCTTTAATCAAATTGCAATTTTTTAGTACAATTGCCGACAGTTTGCACACATTTCAAATGATTTAGCACATCTGTGCAAACGGTTAGGTACAATTGCCTTCAGTTAGCCACATTACCAATTGAATACATCTTGTTGGTCTAAACTGAATGTTGTTTCTCAGTCAATTGGTTGTTCTCTGCAAAACGCATCTTTTCCTTGTTTACATCATCACCTGCACAATAGTTCACTCCTCTGTCAAAATCGTTCAGGCACATAATACCATGAAAAGCATCATGGTATATTCTGTAATATGGATCTCTTGGATCATCGGCTTTATTTTCAGGCGTAACTAGAACTTTACTGATCAAGGGGGAGTTTCTCACATCCTATCACCAATCACAGTCATTTTAGTTAGCTGACAGGTGCTATCCAGGAGTATAAATGCTTCCATCAAATATATAGGGCTTGACCAAGTTCAGTACAGTTTACAGTATGAACATGGAAGCACCTGGCCAGGTAAACGAACAGGGGTAACTGCCTGTTCGAGGAAGAGTAGGAAGAAGAAGAGGAAGAGGAGCAAGGGTGCGTGGTGGTGGAGAAGGGGGAAGAGGCCGAGGAAGACGAAGATCTGTGGCCAGACAGACGTGAGCGAGGATGAGCAGGAGAGTGAGGATGAACTCCAGCTTTGAACTCCATCTTTGCTTTACTTTCCTACTCTGTTTTGTTACAGTAGTGTAGGCTATAATTCATTTTATTTTTGATGTGCTTTTTGTTTGACACTATTTTTTGCTGTACACATTTTCCGTTTCTGTTTTGCAATTACTGTAACAATTACCGTAACAATTACTGTAACAATTACTGTAACAATTATTGTTACAATTCCCATGGCAGTATACAGTAGGTGCAACACAGTATGTGATGTGAGACCTGGTTGGCTCCTCTTGAATGAATCTTTTTTCTGTTTGATACACATAGTATTTTGGAAAGAAAACATTTACTACAGTAACCATTCAGTGTCAAAGGACTAAGCCAAGAGTGAACGGTGCACATGAGGGATATTTCTATGGTCCACTGCCATATGACAAAACGTCTAAACATGTTGACCTGCAGTGTTTAAACAATGACGAAGGGACTTTTAATTTTGGGGCCACTGACTATTTGTATGAGAAAAGGAATCAGTTTTGACCAATGAGTTGTCTGTTTTGGGAGAGATATGACCTTTTGCAGGGGTGCCATAGTGTTTTGCTAAACCGTCCAGGTTCATTTGAGAGATGAGCCACAGCAATCGAGAAGGAAGTTTTCATTTTGGGGGCACTGACTATTTGTATGAGAAACTGATTTGGGTTTGAAACTTGAGTTAACTGTTTTGGGGGAGACATGACCTTTTGAAGGTGATCTACGTAGTTGTGCTGAACCATATAGACTATTTTACCAAATGCACTAAGAGTTTTGAGAATGTAATTTCTGTTTCAAGAATTGAGCCAAAGCAATCGAGAAAAACTGTAAACCCAGTGGTGTTTATTCTTCCGTTCAAGCAGACGAAGATGTGACAAAACAAACACTGGATTTTAAGCAACAAAATGTGATATGTTTACAAACCAACATTTTCTTTTGCAAATTGGCGATTTGTTCTGCGTAGAAGGGTGCTCCAAAGCAAACTGCAGAAAAGCGCTCCAATTCATGTTTATTCGTGCATTGATGTTTCAGGCCTTCATCACTGTGGGAACTGGAAACAACGGGAAACAATATCAATAAACAAGGATTGTGTCATTAGAGGTTTTAAAATGTGATTTCATACACATTATCAATAAGGCACAAACCTAAATAAATGAAATATACCGGTAGTGCAGATGCTTCCATACAGGTGAGAGGAGATTTACATGTTTTTGATCCACTTGTTCCATTAGACGGAGGGTCACTGCAAATCAATGCGAGAGGCGTCACTTTATTCTATAATAAAATATTTACATCCTGATGGGAGAGGTGGAGATATATCTATCCATCCATCCATCCATCTATCTATCTATCTATCTATCTATCTATCTATCTATCCGTCTATCTGGGACTTGGCAGTCATGACAGTTTACTAAAGTTGTCCAATCCTCCGCTGTCAAATCCCCCGGTACTGAGGAGGCACCACATTGTTTACCTTACCAATCCTGCATATTTGCCATTATTTAATGACTTAAACATCATGTCCAATGATCATTTGTCCTTGTGACGAATTGGGTGCTCTGAGTGTAGAGCGGCGTGAGCACAGCATCCTCCATTATGAGCAGATGGGGCTTCGGAGAGCTCAGCTTTTCCTTGTTAGGCAGTGAAAGGCAAACATGGACAATTTTTATACTCTGAGGTTATATTTCCAATCCCTCCAATCTTCTCCCACATCATCCTCTTGAAGGAACGGAACAACATCTGCTCTTCTGCAGTTGCTGGTGTTCCTCAAAATAAGCAGAAGAAGTTATGTCTTCGACTTGTGAGATCTCTTAAAGTGCAATCACTCCATCCGGTCCTTTTGCTTGAATTAATCACACATGCAGTGAATCATAATAAGAAATGTTACAGTGGTTGTATTTTAAATTAAATGGTGTCTTCCCTCTCAGCTGGACAGGACAGAAGTGATCAAGAGCAACTTGCATCCAGTCTTTGCCAAGGTTTTCTCATTGGACTACTACTTTGAGGAGGTTCAGAAGCTGCGATTCGAAGTCTATGACATCCATGGCACTCACAGCATCGGGGCCCGCGATGATGACTTTCTGGGTGGGGTGGAGTGCACTCTTGGCCAGGTAGGTCTATACTAGTCTGTTTATTTCAGTCCTGTTAGTTAGATTTGTGCCCTAAAAACTGTAATGTGTCTTCTGTAAAAATCTAAAACAAGTTGGGAGCAAATCCATCGGCCGCTGGTGTTGATGACTCAGGTCCTTGTGATCTGCTTCTTTTACTGCTATGCAAAACTCATGGTCAAAAATGAGTTAATCTTCCTTTTTGCAGATCGTGGCCCAAAAGAAGATGATGAAGCCTTTGTTGCTGAAGTATGGGAAATATGCCGGCAAATCCATCATCACCGTAGGTTTCTTACTTTGTGTGTGTGCGACCTAGCTGCTCTGGTAAATGGCATTTTATAGATTGCTGAATATTAAAAAGTGGAAGTTGGCCAGAGACAGCTGAAAGAAATAATAAATAGCCATTGATGGGTAAAATGTATTTCTCTATTTCTCTATGGAATCTCACATCTGCTCATTCTCCGGTCCCATAATGGACTTGCGTTAAATCATTAGCCTGATTTGATTGGAAACCAACAGCGTATACCTCTCTCAATCAAATTTCTGAGAATATTTGAAATAATATCTGAGAATAAAGTTGAAGACACCACTCAAAGTACAGCTTTATGTTGCTGCTGTACATTTTACTTATTTATTTTTTTATCTGGCAGAAGCTGTTAAAAGTAAACAATCCTCTCAGAGGACTTTCTATGTACATGCTTGTGTCTATTGTTGGTGCCGAGGCGCTCCATTCATGCTCAGCGTGCCGATGCACACATGGATAGAAGAAGATATGATGCATGTACAAGGTGGAAGGAAAAGTGGTTGGTTCATTAACCACAATCTTACAGTTAACAAGCCAGTGTTTGCAGCATATATAAAAAACAAGCCAAGCTAGATTGTGCAGTCTTCCGCTCTACCTTGTTTGAGAAAAAATGAGGGAGACATGATGTGAATATGATAAGAGGTTCTGTACCTGCATCACTTTTATGCAGCGCTATTAGAGACAGTATTGGACCGCTGTGCTAAGGGAAAAGTTAAAGACAAACTCATCCTTGTTAAATATTTGTCGTTTACTGTAATCTCTGGCCCGACACCAGGGATTTTTGTGGACCAATTAATCCATGCAAATGTGGATAGTTCAGTGCACCTTCGTTAAATTGGATGCTTATATTAAAAAAAATTCCCAAGCAATTATTTAACACCAAATATATGTTTTTAAACCGTTTTTATCATAAGTTGTTTTGCACAGTAAACAAATATTATGCAGCAAAACCCCAGCTTGTATAATAATGTTTACCTGAGCTTGGTACCTGTCAGGACAAGCTGTCTGATAAAAAGTGCAAGTTCCCTACGTTGCCAATCATCATTGTCCAGGCGTGTCAAGCCATGCATGAGATGACTGCAGCCACAGTTTTAGCAGTTTGATGTGAACTTTATGTCAGTTTCAAAAAGAAGAACCGAGATAACTTTTGTTCCCTGTGATCGGGCCAGAGGGAGCAGCACAGGGTGCCGGGCCACAAGAGACTACACACTCAGCAGCCAGGAACGCTCAGCGCTGCTATACGCCTTCGGACTAGTGTTGGATCTGATAACTTATATGTTCACTCGGAGACGATAAACTATAACAGCTTGCAGCTAAGAGGGCTCTCTACTGTCTAACTGTCATGACATTTAATTATCATGTTTAAGTGACTAATAATACACTAATATTCATGTTTACATGACTAATACTACACTAATATTCATATTTACGTGACTAATACTACACTAATATTCAAGTTTAGGTGACTAATACTACACTTATATTCATGTTTACGTGACTAATACTACACTAATATTCAAGTTTAGGTGACTAATACTACATTAATATTCATGTTTACGTGACTGATACTACACTAGTATTCATGTTTACATGACTAATACTATACTGATATTCATGTTTACGTGACTAATACTACACTAATATTCAAGTTTAGGTGACTAATACTACACTAATATTCATATTCATGTGACTAATACTACACTAAAGTAAAAGTTACCTTTTGTAATAGTGGTGTATAAGAACTCTCAAAAAACTAAAGCATTGCTGTTTAAAATACTGGCACATACCGTAACAATAAGATTCGACATAATAATAATAATCTTACTCTGCAACCAAATTTCTTTTGTGCAAAGAAATTTACTTCGAGTAGATTTTCAATTCCGGCCACAGCAGGATAGCTTCGATGAGTTTTTTTCATTCCCGACACACAGATTATAGGGTTGTGATTTCTTGCTATAAATAAAGCCCATAAGCATAAAATATTACTGACAAATCATATTTCCTCTCAGGTTCACGCTGAGGAAATTTCTGGCAACAATGGGTACGTGGAGCTCTCGTTCTGTGCCAAGAAACTTGATGACAAGGTGAGTGGAGCACAAGGTTTTGATGGCAAAACCAATATCGTTAATATTTTAGTATATGTACGGTATTATTTTAGTGTTTGTACAGTATTATTTTATTAGTCCTTTTATAATTTGATGTTTAATCGAGAGAGAAAAAAATTATAATAACATTTTATATCACATCTTTGTTGAAACATAATGCTTTATACAGTGATCATTTATCAACATACAAATGTGGAGCTTGAATCACATGATGACACATGAAATATTATTTCTTTGTTGAATTCATATGACTTTAGTTTGAGTCTGGATATGACTGACCTTAACTGCTCCTGCTCTCACACTGTCAAACTTTACTGAAAGCATATTTCAATCACAAATACAGCGGGAGCTTACATCCAATTACATCTCTGATGATCGTAAGTCACTCCGTGTTCTTGGGAGCGAGCCTTAGGAAGCAGTCAGCCCTTGATTTCCAAAAGTATTGGGAGAAAAATAACATTTTTCTGCAGCACGTACATTTATTTTTTTGATTGAAGTTTGAAGTTTTCTGCTACTCTGACAGGGAAATTGAACTTGATTCTTACACAAGGTAAATTATAAAAAAGTCCATCTTCCTCTGCACGTGATATTTGCTTCATATATCCAGCGTGCTACTGGAAGTATTGAATTTCCTCCAAAGAATCTAGCGGCTTGCTTTGTTTAAACTGATTACAGCTGTGGGCGCATCACTGTGGAGCAACGGGGTGTCATCATGAAACACAAAGACTCAAAAGTGTTCATGTTTTTATTCTGAACAAGCATTTCAGCTGCTTATTTGAAACAGAGGTTCTGGATGCCAAATATCAAACAACACTGATCTTTAAAAGACAAGTCTGTGTTCAAGCACACAGAGAATTTATTTCTGGTTAGGTAAACATCCCCTTCTAAGGCGGAGGGATGGCATTCGAGTGGATCATTTGTGCATCATGTGTAACAAATATGGGTGTGAGAAATGTCTTCTGTCACTCATATAGGGTTACAATGTATATATATAGCGAATAAATGACGCAACAATGCTGAAATGGGTTTTTGGTTAGATGCTTTTGATGCTACATTCGCATGGAACCCGGCAGATGGCAGAAATAGCAGGATGGTCAAATCAGGCATGAATACTAACAATAGTAATGGCATGGCCGGCCTAAATGAATAAAGATGCTTTGTAGAGTCATTTAGTCACTTGTTAGCAACCACCTTTTAAAATAAATGTAAAAGCTTAAAGATTCCCAAGACGGGTGGCCTATCTACTGACATAGTTTATATCGTAGGACAAAACCTTGACATCTCTCAAGCTTGTGTTCACCTCTGACTTTGTTTTAGGCGTCCAACGAAAATCTCAATCAACCCATTTAATTTGAGACAAAGGAACCAGAAGTGAGAAAATACAAACTAATTTCCCAGTTTCTGACCTCATGAGATTTCTGTGCCGTTGGGCTGTAACTTGTAACTGGTTCATTCAGCAAACATAGATACTGTACACAAAGTAAACGGTGGATGATGACAGGCCACACAAGTTTAACATTGGTAGGATTAAGTTACCATTATTTAATTTCATCAGCAATGTAAATCATGCTAATTTTCTTAACAACGCGAATTAGCTGCCACTAATCTGGCAGGTCGATGTCGGGCGTAGCAATTGATCTGACGGATGATGATGACTGAAGCAGCGATCTGTTTCTAATTAGCTGCTTGTTTTCTGTATCACCTCAACCTGCTGTATATATTGAAACATCACATTGCAGATGTAGATGAACAGGAGGATGAATGATGAGATAACATAACTGGCCCACGATTAGATTTTGACATCTGCGTCCGTGCCGGTGATGACCCCTGGCTCGCGGTTGCTGTGACAACAGATAGAGGATGCTACAGCTCATTTTGCTCAACTCCCTAAGGAGATGTGTCTGGCTAATGTGGCGGGAAATGCAGCATTAAACGGTCTCATTTGGTGTATACACACACACACACACACACACACACACACACACACACACACACACACACACACACACACACACACACACACACACACACACACACACACACAGTAATATTTGTTTTCCTGCCTGAAGAATCAATTGACCTAAATAATCAGTGATGCTCTGCTCTCAGACACCTGCACTTGAGACTCAAAAGATGATTTAAGGAGACCCCCAGATAAGGCAATTTGCTAAATCTTACGCATGTTTTCAACTTATCATGGTATTTACTAACACTGATGATCATATCGACACAACAACCGTGGAGTGTACCGGTACTCAAATTCAAGATGCTGATGACTTGATGCTGGGAGATTTCAGATGCATTTAGCAAATCTGCAATAATTGAGGAAAAAAGAAAGTTAAAATAATCTGCCTGTATCAAATGTTGCTTGCAGAAACCAATAATGATATTTCAGAACTGTGATGGAGGCTGTAAGGAAGACAATAGCAGGCAATTAAAAGCTATTGGCTTAAGTAAAAGGTCTGTGGTTGAGGGAAAGGGAGAATACACAGAATGGTGTATGGCGTAATCTTGTGAAATATTCTCACACTTCCGACCAAAGGTTATCTATTTTTTCTCAATCTTGATTGTGTCACCTCCAAAAAGCCACCCTGCTTTCCTGTAAATGTTATGCCTGCTTCTCCCTGACCTTTAATCACAGAGACAATTGCATATGCAATCAGCAATGATACAAATCTGTGTCAACAGCCATTTGTATAAATAACAGTTTCCTGCTTTACAAAAGATATACGAAAAAACCAAGATAGATATTGAAATAAGCCAAATTATATATATATATTTTTCAACAGGCAGTGATTACAATTTATTTTGCTTGTGTAAATGTTTAAAACAGCCCTATGGTATGTAACATCTAAAAAGTCAAATCTCAGTGTTAAGTGTGAGGTTTTTTTGAGGTTGTCATTTGTTATTAAATAGATCTTGATCTCAATGAGTCCTGCTTACTTTTCCTTATTTGAATAAAAGCAATTTCAGTAAGAGATGTGCTCTGATGATACCAGAGGCAATACCTATTAATTCAACATGTTAATCTTTCAATGGGGTGAATTGTTACAGGGTCCTGTATTACCTTTATGAGTCAGTAGTTTTGATAATCTGTTTACTATGCAGGATCTCTTCAGCAAGTCAGACCCATTTTTGGAAATATACCGAATCAATGACGATGAAACCGAACAGCTTGTGCACAGAACTGAGGTAACTTCTTTGTATAGACTCTTCAGTATACATATTTTTTTCTGCAGCTTTGCTTCATATGTAATGTGTTCCCACTCCAACAGGTGATTAAAAACAACCTGAATCCGGTGTGGGAGCCCTTCAAAGTGTCTCTCATATCTCTGTGCAGCTGTGATGAAGAGCGGAAGCTCAAGGTAAGAGAACTTTAGCAACATCCACGTCAACAAGTCGCCATCAGTAAAAAACACAGGCGTCGGGATTTAACAGTAATAGAATAAAATACTCTCATTGAATATTTCCAGGATAATTGAATACATGTTGTAAGAATAAATATGGCCAAACCAACAGAGAGAAAGTAGTAAACAGTCGTGTCCCTGTGTGCCACAGTGCCTCGTGTGGGATTATGACTCCAGGGGGAAACACGACTTCATTGGCGAGTTCTACGCCACGTTCAGAGAAATGCAGAAGATCTCCAGTGGGAATAAGGTCAGTGGATGAAGAGGTGGATTAGAGACCCTTTTCACCCATTTCCAATATGCCTCTCATTTTACTCTCTGCTGAAATCAATCTCAGATTAAACAAATATCATGTTGCTTAAGATTGATCACCAATATTCACAACGCTGCCGTCTGTGGCTCCGGTTCTTCGTCTTCCACTTGCTTTGTTTAAGGTGACGTGGGATTGTGTCAACCCCAAGTACAAACAGAAGAAGAGAAACTATAAAAACTCCGGAGTTGTCTTCCTCACTGACCTCAAGGTAGGAATCAGTTGCACCAATCAGTGTTTTATTTGATTATTTTACATTCTGAAATAGGAACAAACTTATCCTGGAGGAAACAGTTCCTTAGAATAGGAGGAACAATATGAACAAATTGAAGCAATAAGGACTTTAATGCATATTGGCTGTGAACATATAGAAACAATCTTGTTTGGCTTCTCGTACCGTACAGCTAAATGAGAAATTTCACAGCTACCTTAACAGAAGGTGTTTTTAGTTCCTGTAATCCTCCATAAATATATCACTTGTTTTATTCTTTAGTGTCAACAGATTTGTTGAGTTAATTCCATTTTAATGACCAGATGCTTCTGAGGTTTTGCCTTTAAAAAAAAAATGTTTTAATTTTGTTGCAGCTCCACAGAGTGTACTCCTTCTTAGATTACATCATGGGAGGATGCCAGATTCACTTTACGGTAAATTGAGCAGTCTGTGCCGTGGCGCATTACTGTTATTGCATTTTTAACTGCACTGGCTGGTTGTATGAATGACCCGTCAGATTACTTATGTGTTAAATACCATATTGCATGTAGATAAACAGACTTCGGTCTGCCTTTTCTTTGGCACTTCGTTAGCATACTCAGCGAATGTTACATTTTCTGTTTGTGAAAGATTACCGAGTAATTAAAACGTGTTTATCCTTGAAACATGTTCTTCTCCATCAGTAAGTTTTCTTGTGGGCAGCCTTGTGGACCTTCAACTCTGCCCTCTGTTGTGCTACCTCTCATTCCCACTGGATTAGTGAAGCAATGAATATTAATTCAGAGGAATTTGTTGTGGTAGACGCAGTCCCCCTTTGAAATAGTCGTCTACTTAGATCTACTGTGTGCTGGAGCTGCATCTATGTGGGTGTTAAAAGCGCAAGTTCTAACCTTGGATCACTTCATTTATACTGCCATTATGCATATTTCAGGCTAGCTCATGAAGAATTATTTATTATCTCATAAGCAGCCAAATGAAAATGTCGAGCAGCAAAATAAAAACTTCATGGATTGTGTCATATTGTTCTTCTCATTTCCTTCTACCAGGTTGCCATTGACTTCACAGCCTCCAATGGAGACCCCCGGAACAGCTGCTCCTTGCACTACATCAACCCGTACCAGCCCAACGAGTACCTGAAGGCCCTGATAGCAGTGGGGGAGATCTGCCAAGACTACGATAGGTTTGTCAGTCTTTTGTTTCTCGCCAAAGGTTATTTGGGGGCTCCAGTGATTGTTAGTGTCTCCTGATGTAAAATAGAGATTCAGAGTGTTCCTTGCAAGCCATTTTGATGGGATCGCTCTCACTGAAATGAGCCCCTCTGTCGGAATCACAGCAGAAGGATTGGAATGGAAATCATGGAGTACTGAAACCGAATGGCAGTAAATATAGCAGGTTATTACATTTCTGCTCACCAGTTTGGTCCAGAGCTGATGGAGCTGAGTCGTCGGCCGTTAGCTCCTCCAACTGCGATTTGTTTCTTTACTGAAATGTATTGTGTGTCGTCAGCAGACTCTCATTGTCAAAACAGCAGCCGGTTGCTACAGATGCATTCTTGTTGATTGTCTTCATCATTCTCGCAAATGTTAACCATGTCAAAGTAATGCATGAGAAATTGTTTGCACCTGGAACATTATAGCAAACTAATTTGGCTTTCCTTGGCATTACTTATGCATGAGGCTAATTTGGGGCTGAAGCTGGAGCTTGGAGGCAGCAGTCAAGGACACTGACACAATATGCTGGACACTCAAAAGTATCAAAGTATCCATCACTTTACAGATTTTAACAAAGCATCAGAACGATGACATGCCATTAAAGTCAGATCCATCGAAATGCTGTGCAACTTCAGTTTCTTTTCCTAAACTTTTTGTGAATTTTTTTCTAATCTGTTCCTGCAGAACAGTTTTGAAAAACAGATAATGATAACAAACACCACATCTGTCCCAAATTGATTTTTCCAAATACGACAACAAACCAAAGGAAGATAAATGTTTCTGATAGTTTCTCTTCTTTTCTAAATGCTATTACTGACGAAACATCTGTTGTCATAATGAAATCCTCCATATAATGTTGTGCACATAAAGAGAGAGAGAAAGAGAGAGAGAGCTCTAGAGCTGGAGCCTGTGTCTTTGCTGTGTGTAATCTCAGTGCTAACTGTTGCTCACAGGCGTGGCTGCATGTGCTTTCTCCTGTGGATAACTCAATGACACCGTTATCTCCGAGCATCGGTTGCAGCTCCTTTTTCCCGCTCTCAGCTTGCATGGGCTCATTACCCTGAACTACACACAGACACACGCAGAGACAAGGGATAGCACCACGATAGCGAGCTCTTCAAAATGAAGTGGGAGGCATAATGGGTGGTGAAATAACAGCATGGTGTAGAATCAGATGTCGGTGCAGCAGGAGGCCTGTTTAAGGACTCATTAAAGACACTGAAGTTATTGAAATACGCTAGACATCCATGAGAGAGAACCCATAACTCTAAATATAAAAACTGGCTAATATCATTATCAGATTTTGAATTCAGTCATACACGTTTCTGTTTGAAAATGACTGATTGTCTTTTATTTTTCCAAACAAAGATTAAACATCCAAATGTACAACACAAATGTTACTTATTGAAGGCAGGCTTTCAGGTTCTTGATAATTAATAGGAACTCATTTATAATATGATATGAGTCAGAGAAAGATCCTCTCATCTGACAAAAAGAAGGTAGATGAGGATAAATACCCTGACTCTTGATTTATGTAGATCCTCCAATTGAATATCAGGGGAACACTGTCTGGCTAATTATAGCAGCAGAGAGATAACACGGGAGACACTGAAACCCTGCTGGGAAATTAGCAGCTCCTTCTTTTAGCGTTATCGTTTTCTTGTTTACTAAACATACAAAAGTACCATACATGGACATATGCTTCTGGATGAACAGTGACGGCGAGTGTAGGCAGCCACTCCCTCTTAAATTGCAATTATTCGTGAGGTGTAAAAATACGTGGGAAAGCACACCTTTTAGCCTTTAGTGAATCTAGGACGAGGTGATGTGGGATGTTAGAGGCCCTGCAGAGGAGTGCATTACGGAGCTGGAGTGACGCGCTTGTGTCTGTGTGGGCAGAGGCTCGTTAAGCTGGCTGAGAGGGCTATTACACCGGGCACATCTCCCCGGGGCTTTCCACGTGCTGACAAAGAGAGAAAACAAGGACTGAACTTAACTTTATATCATAAAAATTACTTGGTACTTCTACACATGGAGAGCCAAATAGTCAATCTCTTAAGAAATGTATAACATACGCATAGAATCAATTAATTAAGGCTTCATGGGCAAACTTATAAAATGATGCATAGGGTGTCGAAGTCAAGATAATGAGTGCTGCTCAATACAGATCATGATAAAATTGGCTCAGCATGAATCACTCCTTCCTCATGAAAATATGTTACCATTATTACCACATTATAATAATAATGTTACCACATTATTGCTCTACATTGGTTAAACCAATACAATACGAAAGAAATGATCTATTATGTTGCATCCAAACAACATACCCCAGTGTGACTGAAAGGTCACAGTAGTGGGAGTAAGGCCTGTTTTCAGTGGATGGAGAATGGAGATGGAAAATAGACAAAAAATTGAATAGAAAACATGTAAATGTTGAAGGTTAGTAGAGAGGAAAGATAGTTGTTTGTGCTTTTGTATCAATTGCAGGGCTCAGTGGACACTAAAATCTCTTCATTTATTTGGAGTGTGTTGATAACTGAATACAGTCCAGCACATTAGCCGGGGTGTGTGGAGAGGTTGCATTACAGAGAATCAAAGTTGGACTCATTCAAATGTTGTTTTTGTTTGAGAACAGAAGACAATGATGAACAAATATGTGCTCAAAATGGCTCATGTACCAGATTCACTGTCTTCCTAACTAAGCCTACAGGCTGTTGCTGTTCCCATTTTCAGCCACCGGAACATAAACAATATTAAAAGGTTATGAAAAAACACAAATTATCTTTTTTATTTCATCCAACGTCCTTGAGAAAGAGCAATAATAATAAAATTGCTTTATTAATAACACGTCTTCTAGTATTGATACAAACGTTCAATAATACTGCTTCTACGACTACTAGTACTACTACTACAAATACTCAAAACAAGGATAATAATGATAAATGCCTCTCTTTTTAGTTGTAAGTATTACTAATGCTGCTACAACAACAGTGATTGCCACTGCTAATGTTACAGTAACTAAAACTTGCCAAACTAAAGTTGCTTCTGTCAAGAGTTCACAGTTGAGCTTTTGTTCACTCTGGCAGTGTTTATATAAGTCCTCCAAGTTAATTAAACTTCAGCTGCCTCAAAGCCATATTAGCTCTGAATGGACAAATAATTCTCCAATCAACACTTGTCAACAAACCAAATAAATCAACATGTATTAACAGTGTAAATGTAGCTGTGTACTCTCTAATGCCCCCACACTGTCTCCAGAGAAAATTAATCAAACACATCACTTCCCAATTCTGTCGAGCTTCGGAAGTTATTTGTGATTCCACTGGGCTGGATATTTGGGGTTGTTTTGTCAGTCATATATATATATGTGTATATATATATATATATATATATATATATATATGTGTATATATATATATATATACACACACACAACACCTCCTACAATGCAACTATTTTTAAGTTCCTCCTTGCCTGGTGAAAGCTTGTATCTTTAAAAAAGGAGTAGTTAAAGTAAGTAAGCAAAATGAGTAAAACAAACATTTTATACAAATGCCATGGATAATACTTTTTTTTAAATGGTGGTAGTTTCTTGCAGGGATGACATTTGTCATAGTGTAGAACAAAACGTTACAATATCTTCATCTTGTTTCAGCCTTCAAAAAGCATATTGAAAGAACACGTCTTCACGACGAGGGCATTCAAGCTCTTAGCATTCATGGAATGAAAACAAGTATGGGTTGTGCCATTGGAAATGTGAATATATGAATAGGCCATCAATATATTTTAGATCGCTGCTAAAATCTATTCAAGTGCAGTAACTGTTCATGACTGGTTCATTTGCTTATCTTTGCAGTGACAAAAGATTTTCCGCTCTGGGGTTTGGTGCCAGAATCCCTCCAAATTATGAGGTGAGTATATCTTTGACATCTCTGCCCTCCTCGCTTTTCATTGATGCTCAACCTCCCTTTATTGTGTTCCTCTGTTCCTCCCTTCATATGAACACTATAGTGCACGTATTGCCACTACCCCGAGACGCTACTTTACGCATCTGATTTCCATGAATGGTTTTGTGACACAATTTGTCATTCTGTCAAATTCTGTCTTGATTTTTATTCATAAGCCCCATTCCTTAAAATATCAACTTGTCCTGAGAAAATTACATGCTCCATTGAGATAAAAGCCCCATAGTGTTGATGCTCAATTTACATAAGAATTCATGAGTTCCAGAGTATTTGAAGGCAAATTGGAATTTGAGAACCAAAAGCCTTCAGTGATTCTGAATAGAGCCCCGGGGAGACGTTTGACATCTGTGAACACACACACACACACACACACACACACAAACACACACAAACACACACAAACACACACACAAGCATGCATGCATGCATGGTTGATTCACTATGCTGTTTGATATTAAATATCCACAATGGCATATTTCTTCACGTGATTGTACTGGTCTTTGTGCTGATGTGAAACACTGATAAAGATAATTTAAATCATGCAAAGCTTTGTGGCTCAGTAAGTGCAAACTACTAATTTCTCAATTTACCATGACAGTGACATACCCTGTAGGAATCACATTTATCTTACTTCATGCTGTTACCGAATTGTAGTTGGTGGTTCAGGTGAATGCTAATTAAGTCATTATACTCGTCATCGTGAAATGCATCATCCTCATAGGCTATGGCTGTGTGCATATTTGATGGGATCGTTCTGCTGCTTGAAGTGCACTCTTATATCCTTAATAATGGATTTTGCATAGTAATTTGAAAACAAATACAAAGTAAAGATACAAGATGTTCATTTGTCAGCCAATGAGGTGTCAGATAGTGAGTCTTGAGAATAAATGGTACGCCTCAGATCTCCTTGTAATGACTATTGTGTTTTGTTAATTTAATGCCTCAGGAAACTTGCACTCATGAAGTATTATTTATGAAGAGTTTAAGGATGCTTTCACATCTAACTTGTTTGGTTTTGTTAAGATGGACTCTAGTGTGCCCATTTAGTGCGGTTTGTCTGCAGCGGGTGTAAAAGCTGTCCATTACACTGTGATGCAGACTTAACATCCACGCTGGCTCCCAATCAGACTCTGGGTTGGTTCGTTTGTGGCTTGAAACTAAATGAGGAATCAACCCACAGATATGATAATATATGGGATTTTTGCATGAATTCAGAGCTAAACTACTATCAAATACATCTGCTGGTGTCAAACTGTCCATGAAGGGATATATATATATATATATGTATGAAAATCATTTGGTAACTATGGTGACATGTACGTATGTGAGTGCAGAGCGTGTGCAGCGTGTTGGGCTTGTATCTTACTGCGTGTACTTTATCATCTCAATAAATTCATTAAAAATGAGTGACAGCGATAGAAATCCCCCCGGGTAAAATATTCAAGACGCCTCTTTTTGTCCTGTCTCTACCTGTTGGTCATTTTTCAGAGAAATAATACCTCTCAATGATACTAGCTCTGAATCAGTTATTTCTTTGGAAGCTCTTTGTAACACCAGAAAACATAAATAAACATATAAGAAGCATTGGAATTCCTAAAAAGTCTCTCTGTACATCAACCAGCCCTGAACCGAAATATATGAAAACCGTCTGGGCACTTAATTAGATTCTGAAGCCACGATGTATCACATGTTCCTTCATCAGGACCAAATGAACACGTTTGTGTGATGGTGGTTTGATTGCCAATGGCTTCCCGACATATGAAAATATCCCACTCAGATTGAGATTTAAATGTTGCCCAGTATCCTGATTAGAGTTGTGAAGCATGTGACATTCCACTTTCCCGAATGAGCCGTCTCCTCTTCAAACCAGTGAGAAACGATAAATACAGAACTATCTCAAGGGAAATAAGCCAAACTGACTCCCATCTTTGGCAGAATATATTGAGTTCATCCCTTTGCTCCTAGTAAGAAGACAATAAAGACACTATGTGTTCAGGGTCTTTAAAAGGAGTGTTGTTGCACTGGTGCTTTAACCTTCCCCCCTCAAAAAAATAATGGATTGTAATGTATTTAAACATAGGGGCTAAACTAATGACCATTTAAGTATCCCTGTCAGCTATGTTATTGAACCAACCGGCACAATTACAGAGCTTTACAACTGGAGAACATCAATGAATGACAGTCATCGTTAATGTTGTTAGTTACATCTGTGGTCTTCGTGTCAAAGGGTTTGCCTGTGACATGAGATACAAAGCAAGACCCCGCCTCTTGCCGTGGCCCAATACAAAAAAACAAATGGTGCTCTGTATGATAATAATAATTTCTCCAGGACTACTAATATCTTTCTATACACTGACTGAACGTAGGCTGTTAATCACATTAAAGAAAAAAGAAGAGGAGAAAGTAGCCAGCTGGAGAGGAGTCAGCTGTCACTGATCTGGCTGACAGTTGGTGCATGCGGGGAAAAAACGGTTTCTTGGGAGGGAGATATCAAGAAGGGCATTTTGTTTTTCCAATTTAACAGCTTTGAGATAAATAAAGTACATCTGACATTTGGAATAGACCAAATAAAAGAAGAGGGGTTTCCGTCTCTTTTCAGAAACCAGCTTTTAAGCGTGTAGTACACACTAAATGCTCGCTACTGTCTCGTGTGAGGAAGTGATGATTCAGAAAGTAATACAGTAGACATTTCAGAATGTAGTTTATAAAGATCAGTACCTCACTCAACCAGGTCTCACTGTAAAATACCCCTGAAACTGTGAGGTATTTTTAATCAGTGGTTGAAATAGACATTGTTTTATTTATAAGAAATATTGACTATTTTTAGATTAAATTATGTGCAAACCCTCAATACAATTTAATTTATTAATTTTCCCTAACATATTGTTAGCATCTATACTTAAAGCAGGAGGCGATCATGTGGCTGGTCTTGTGTGTGTATGTATGTGTGTGTGTGTGTGTGTGTGTTTGTGTGTCTATCTGTCTCTGCACAGTTAACCAAGCATACTACTGAACTCATAAGCCTGTTTTTTGTTGTGGTAATCTGTTACTGTATTACATAGTTATGTTGTTCGACCTGTGATCTTCCACTGTTCGTGGTGTGGGATGGAGGCTGTAGACACAGCTGGCAGAGATCTGCACTCTAGTGAACTTGTGTATTTAAATGTATCATCATGCTGAACCAGTGAATCAGTCATGAAGTCACTATATAAATATATATTACTTATAGCCTTGAAATGTGTTGTGGTAACTGTACACATACAGACATCCATGGCAAACACTATGTCCGTGCTCTAGAAATGCATTCATTTAGTTTTTGATTAAAAAAACTGCCGAGCTCATTACCCTGCCTGGTTTGCGAACTGACTCCCGGTATCATTTGTTGACAGTAGCACTTTTGTAGATTATAACTCAAAAGCGATCACATTTTGTTGTAGGATCCCTCACATTGCAGTTTGTTATTGGCACTATTGATTCCCTTGGTTTTGCTGAGCTCAAAATCAAATAGCATCGCACAAATAACTTCTTAACAAAAGAAGAAATAAAAGCCCAAGCCTTCACAGATTCCAAAACATTGCAGCCATTTAAAAGAAATAAAAATCAAAAAGTCTCCTTGCAGACGTAGTGTGTTAGGGTATTTCACAACTTCCTCTTTCTCAATCCACAGGTGTCCCATGACTTTGCCATTAATTTCAACCCAGAGGATGATGAATGTGAAGGTAAGGAACGGCTTTGTACACTAGTTTCCCTGAAAAGTGCATCTCCTAGTGATACTAGAGTTATCATCCGTAATCTGCAGCTGCTAAAGTATCAGTATTACTCAGTTGTTCCAACATCCCACATGTCAGGTACATGAAAACATGACAGATCATATTCATAACACCCAACAATAAAGAAGGAAACCAACTCCTCTGGAAATATTTGTTGTCAACATTTTGTTCCTCCTTTCCTAGTTTTTTACCAAAGTCATAGTAGTGTTTATATTTGATTGTCCAACTGGATTTTATGATTGATCACGCCTTAAAATACACATCAACAAACCACAAACTGAAACTTGGCTTCTTCAGAATATTTTACTTCTTTAACTTGTGTGAGGCAGGAAACATGTTCAGGCCTCTTTTACTTTTCTTGGAGACTATAGTGTATGAGTCATCTGACTGTACTTTCTTTTACTTTACAGTGGTTGTTTGATGATGTGCGTATTTAATGATGTGTGGATAACTGTATTTGATGTGTCCTTCACTTTGCTCTGTGCTCCCTTTTGATCAGAGATCCAAGGAGTGGTTGAGGCTTACCAGAACTGCCTTCCTAAGATCCAATTGTATGGCCCAACCAATGTTTCTCCCATCATTAACAGGATAGCGAAGCTGGCAGCCGGCGACGGCAGCATTAAAGACGCTTCTGTGAGTGACTTGATACACTCTATTGGAAATATATGAATGTAGTACAGGCTTTGTTGAAGTGCATCCTTTTGAGTTCGCAGAGTGGGTAGCCTCTAGTTCACCTCACTGTTAATATAATAATGCCCTCCGGCTCAAAAAGGAAAAAAGGGGCCCATTATAGAATAAATTAGTATTCTTTAAATAAAGAAGAAATACCGTGCTGTATTGCTGTTGTATATTTATACATGTTCTCCATATTACTGCCGCTTTTTCTGTTAGAAATGCTGTTCTAGTTAAATCTAGTTATTGTACTGCATATCACTCCTTAATATCTCTTTGGGATTAAGAACAAGTATTTTTAATCTATTCACTCTCTTAATTTACCACCGGCTGCATGAACATTGTGTTCTAAACTATTCCACTCTTGTAATTGCCCTGACTTTCAGGGCACACATTATAAATACACACACTCAGGACATTGAGTAACATAAACACAGCGACAACAAACTAACTACGACTCACAGGACCAATCGGAAACTATCAGTGCCATGCTAATTTCTTGTAATTCTTATATTCTCATATCATAGGGCTTAGTGGACACAGACATTATTTTCACAAATACACACTTTCACACTCATAATATGTAGTTTGTTATTTCTGAGTTCTATGTCTTTTATTTGTAGTATCCTCCTTTTGTTATCCGTTCTTGAGCCCCTTGTTTTCTATGTAACATTTTAATAAAGTGCCACACATACCGTTATCTACTCAGGGGAGGCTGTAAAATGAGCAAAGATAGCACAATAGGCCTTTAGACCACAACACCCACTGAGAGGTGTTATTGCGTGTAACCACAGTGCCGTTAGATCGGGTTAATGTCCATATGGATAAATACACACTGAAAGCTTGTTTCTTCTTCCAGCGGTACCACATCCTGCTCATCCTTACGGATGGGGTGGTGACAGACATGGCAGACACGCGTGAAGCTATTGTGCGAGCCGCCTACCAGCCTCTCTCCATAATCATTGTTGGTGTGGGCAATGCAGACTTCACAGATATGCAGATTTTGGATGGAGATGATGGAGTTCTACGCTCACCGAAGGGCGAGTCAGTCCTGAGGGATATTGTTCAGTTCGTGCCCTTCAGAGACTTCAAAACGGTTAGTTCTTCTCTCCGTCTGTCAATCTTCACTTGTTTACTTTCAGTATCAACCCCACTCCTTCTCAATGCTGTGCTAGCGATGCTCATGGACATTATATATGTTTTACATAACGCCCCCATCACTTGTTATTCAGAAGAGCATGCTGCAAGCTTATCGCTGACTTTGCCAGTGCCACAGATGGACATCAGACTAGAGGAGATCCAGAAAAAGAAAAAACCCTGATGTATTCTTCATGCAGCTACATGCAGGCTGCAACATTTAGGCTGTACAACAGTACAGTCTGTTGTGGATTTGAAGTCTCACATTCTATACTCTTTCCCCAAATGTGCATTACAGTAGGCCTGTATATTTACTTTAAAGCACCACTATGTAACTTGTTCACCTTAAAATAACAGCTTGAAAAAAATGGTGCCGCTACAATGACTTTTCATATGTTGATTTGCGCCTCCGCCACTGCCATCGGGGGTCTGTGGCCAGAAAACTGCTGAATGTAAGATGGTTGGTAACGACCCGGTACTTCCGGTTGAGGAACAGGAAGTACTTAAACTTGCTGTCTGGCAGTGATTACCAACGTCATATAGTGCCAGTCCACGCTCGCAGGTGACTTTTTATTTGCTCCGCTACTAGACGAGTACAAACAGAATGACATGCTGCGGCTGAACGGCTCGCAGCTGCCGTTCAGCCTAGACGCGCTGCTGGTAGCGTGCATTGATCAGCTGTTCGATCAGCTGTGAGGGCACGAGCCAAGAGCCAGACGTTAAATACCTGAAGGGGGCGCTACAGGGGAAAAGTTACAAAGAAAAAAACTGAATAAATTGGTAGATAACTCTAGCAAATACAGACGCTTCGTATAGGAAACAAGGTGTTGAGAAGTGAGGAGAAGAGTATAAAAGATGATGTGGATTATATTCTACATGATCTTCAGTCTCCATATCTCACACCAGTTAAACACCTTTGGGAGAGTTTAAACTGGTGCATTGCACAACGCTTCTTCACCACCATCATTAAAACATCATATAAGGGAATACATGTTGGTCATCCCTCCGGTAAAGAGTCTTACAGAATCTATGCAATCTAGAGGCTTCTGGTGCCCCGTTTTCTAAACAGGTTCAGTTGATTTTCCCCTTGAAGTAGTAACTTATCTGTAAAGTTAACTTGAATATGTTTTTTGTAAATCACCTAGAGTTTGAGGAAACACTTGTTTAAAATCACAACTGCTAAATTCACAATTGCTTTTTTTCCCAAAGTTATCGAGTTAGACAGATTTATTGCACAGAACTGAACATAATAAATGGACCTTTATGTTAGCATTTTATTCTCCTGAAATTAGTTATTTTTAATATGCTTTAACAACAGCATTGTATGCAAACTGGTTTCAACAATGCAACAATTAACTCTAAAACACTGCAATGCAAACACTGCAAGACAAATACATTAATACATTATGATGTAGCTCTTAGGAAGAAAGTAGAAGTGTCATGAACAGAACAGGTATTACCCTTGAATTCAACAGTATATAGTACACTGACATACCTCTTTTAAAGTGAAACAAAGAAAGTAATCCTTACACCGTCAGTTTGATCAGGAATAGAAATGACTTAAAAGCTTCACTGCTAAATGTTCTGTAGTTCAAGTACAACGCCGAACAGTTGTTTTGACTCCTCCAGCTGTTCTCTGTCTCTATTGCAGGCTTCACCTGCAGCCTTGGCCAAATGTGTTCTGGCAGAGGTGCCCAAGCAAGTGGTGGAGTACTACAGCCATAAGGCCATCTCCCCCATGAGTCCTATGAGGGACCTACTGACCCCCATCCTCAGCCCTGTCGCCACCACCCCAACAGAATAAACTACTTCCTGCTTTTGGGACCACGCTTTGACCACAACACCAGTCCAGCAAACTGAGAGGGAGAAAGGACGCATGCCGTGCAATTTTTGGAGAAGGAATGGAGAGAAAACCTTTCTAAATGTGTTGTAACTCATTTATTTCATTCTTCACACCTATCAAGTGTTTACACAAGGACAGTATGACAGAGGCTGTGGGTTACATTTCTCTGTTCGGTGTGGATCCAGCGCTTCACTCTGGCTGTGCAAACCATGACCATCCAGCTGTTTTATGAGTCCCGGAGGCTTGTGCTGTTTGCCCCCCTCCCTTATTTTTATGCATGCAGGCCAATCCCTCAGTGATGATACATCCATCGGATGAAGGCTTACTATTCCTGACTGGCCTTGGAATTCAGAACCTCTGTCCTTTATGTTGTTGTTTTCCTTGTGTTGTATCTTCAGATCATTTGAAGATGTGCTGTATGCCACAGTCAAAATTAGATTGCTCAACTGGAAAATGCAGACACTTTTCAAACCAGATTGAATTACAGGAAGTATAGATATTGCTGGCGACGCTGCATTCAGATATTTTATTACATCGACCTTCCCTCATGTACCATACGTCTGTCCATCTGCAGGACTGGCCTTATCTAGGATGACAATAAGATAATATTTTCAGACCCATACAATTCACAATTTCAAATCAAACTACTATGAATTGACATTGGTATGCACTAGAGGCAAATTGTGAATTAGATGAAATGAAATACAGTACAGAAGCAAAACCTCAACAAATCCCAGAATGCAACAGCGTGAAACATGAATGGCACAACCACTAAAACCTAGCAATTAGTGTGTTTGGCAGTTAACAGGTGCCGGTTGCCAAGTTAGTGTATTCTATGTAAAATAATTAGTTAATAACCTAGTAATTAGGTCTTCTTAATACCAGGTGAGAAACCGCAGCAGTGGAGAAGTCTGTTTACTTGGGATGTGTCACTGTTTCCGGCGTGTTCAACTGTGAAGTGGCATAACTTCTCCAATGTGATACATTTGCTATAGCTTGAGCTTTTTATGCTTCTTTCAGTTGGGAGAAAATAAATCATAGCAAGACAGAAAAGAGTCAAGTTTAGTTGTCAACTTAACCTCAGAAAAGGCAGAAACCCAAACACATATCTTACTTTATCTCCGAACAAAGCCCAGATAACATTTTTCTCCAATAGAAGATGAACAACAGCATCCGCTTTTGGTCCTTTGTCAGGTGGATGTGTTATAAACTGTGAACATCTAAGTGGTTTATTATTTTTTCCATCCCTGAGCCAGCCAATATACAGGTAGCATTCTTCACGTTTATGTAGCGTGTTTCATTATTTTTCCTTTTAGCAGCTTTGTATATTCAATATAATTGTGATTGGTGTTTCATAATGGATTGATGAGCATAGTTTAAATTAAATGAAAGCACAAAATCGATCAGTGAGTGCTGTAAACACGGATTATATCAGTTTATATCAGAAGAATAAAAAGATGAAAAATGTATAATTATTACCAAAATTCCTCAGTGATCACTGAAATGTTTCTTACTATACGATTAGTATTAAGCGTTTTTCATCAATGCGCATCTCCAGAACAAACTGTTGTGTGAATCTATTCTTTTCATTTCCAAGAACCTTTTGCCTGCAAATATCACTGTTTACTTCAGAGGCTGGATTTAAATGTTCTGCTTTTAATGGAGCTTTACAATCTTCATCATATTCAAAGAGATATCACCTTCACTTACCTTGACATGTTTTCTTAACATTATAAATGAAATATTTCCAAAACACAGAATTCACCTCAAAAGTAGATGACTGGTCAATTTATGATCAAATATATATAACAATAAGATGTTTGAGATAAGGATTGCATATAAATTCCACAAAGTCAGAACTAAGCTAATTAATTACTGGAATGGACCATTTTATTGCCTGTCCCTTAGTTGGGGATTGCATATACCAACTAGTATTGTTAAAGAGGTCAAACGTGGATCTTTTAGATCCAACGAAAACATAATATATTCCATAAAACTGGAAGATTTTATTTAAAAAAAACTAACAGTTATGCGTACCAACAACCTCACTGAAAAGCATCAGAAGCATAAATAAAATTAATGTTTAATTCCTTACCCTTCAAGCACCTCCATGATTTGTAAACTTGCTTTGGGCTTTTGCATTTATCTGACATGATGAATTCATGCTCTGGATGGTGCTTAAAGGGCGAACAATTTAATAGGACCAAAGCCATTACATGCATTGGAAGAATATATAGTCTTTACAGCTACTCTAACATACACATATCCACCCCCAAGCCACACATTTTAATCTGACTTTAATTTGTCTGCTAGAGCTTCCCCAGCCCTCCCCAGATACAGACCTGAACACAGCCAGCTGGGCAGTCGGCGGCTTTCCGAACTCCTTTGAATGTCACCGATTGAGGAGTTGTCTGTCAGTGTGGATCACAGGATGAGGCCTATTGATTCAGCAGGCCTTGATTTGGAGCCACACTATGTGACTTGACTGGGAATCATCCTGAAGGGACTTTGGTCTCACAATGAGTTGCAGATTACATATATACATATATATATATATATATATATATATATATATATATATATATATATATATATATATTATAGGTGACCATGTCATTTATTGAGATACCTAGTGGTTCCTGTATGGTGATTTATTAACTTTTGTATTTACACATCTTTAAAAAAATCAGGATTCTATATTCTTTGCAAAAGGTTATCAATCTTAAAATAAAAAATCCTAAAAAACTGAAACATTTAACCAGCTTTGTGCTTTGCCACACACATGGGTACTTATTCTGATTATACAAAGGCAGGAAATACAGATATCAGCTAATATGTATGTCCATTGAGGGCAAACCACCTAAAATATTATCCAAACTGCATATGCACCTTTTTAAAAAACGTATAACGGTATTGCTACTTTGCCTGAAGTTATGAGCTGCACCAGCTTACATTGTGAATTACTCTGTACTCTTAACAATTCAAATGGGATCTAAAAATTTATCTCAGACAATTCTAATTTGTATTCCTTTATCTAAAAGTATTAAACATATATTTCATTTTGTTATCAGACAACTAACATCATATGCCAAAACAGGTGTTTGAACATGAATACAATGATCCATGAAAATGTGTCACGCAATTCTGGGGTCTTGTTGTATTTCATGTTAAACAGCATTGGTGCATGTTTTTTTGTATGCCTCACCAGCTTAGCTCCAAACAAATAACTATTCATACCTGTTTTGAAAGCTTTTTTTCTTTGTCATTGAGTTGGACCCAAGTGCACAGCAATCGGGTGTCTTATTTCCTTTTTATAAAATCACAACCGTCAATTGTACCACAGTGGTGCAACAGTAGTGAGCTGAAACGCTGGAGACATTAAGAGCACAGTTCAAATGGTCATCTTGCACTGCAAATTTAAAAAAAGAAAGCTGGGAAGAATGAACTGAGCTGCTTAGTTCCCCTTATCTATACTTGCACCATTGTCCGACTAAACTAACTAGTCATAGGTTTTACACCACACTGATGTATTTGAAATTTCTCATACACTCCATCTTTCTCTTTCACCCATCCACTACTAATCAGGACAAGGTTTACAGCTCATAACCATAATATGCAACTTGTATAATTGCTGGTCGCGTGGGAGAGAAGTGACCCATGCATCATGAGTAAATATTCAATTTCTTCGAAAAGCAAGAAAGGGATTTTTTGCATGCTTACTTTTATTGTTAAGCTGTGCTGTTCAGTCGTTCCTTTGGGTGTTATGATATGCTTATATGCAAGCCTGCTTTTACACAAACCTCTGTTCTTGTAATTTATGCTTGCAGTTAGTTAAATAAATCACGTCATTTAACTGAACCTGTCTCTGTTATTTCTTATCATATTGAATGAAGTTTAGATTTTTTAAGGGTGACGCTAATTGAATCATCTGCTTGCTTTCATCCTTCAGTTTCCTGTGATCCTATTCCCTCGTGTCCTCGCTATTGACGTAGATATTGACGTGCTTGATGAAAAGCTGGTTATGCTCTCGTGTATATCTCTGCCCTGTGTAGTTTTGCTGTGGATGCTGAGAGTACTTATTGTATGGCAAGAGGCTCTGAGCCTACTCTTTAATTCTATCAGACAGCTCCTTTCATTTAACTGCTATTGTTGAGAGCACTGAATAGCGGTTGTTTCCATGGTGACACCTACTTGTGGGGAGACATAGACCTTCATTTTTGTCAGATTCAGGGACAAAAATCTCTGATGTAGTGAGGGCTCTGGTAGGAGGCCATTCGTGCATTATTATGAAAGAGACGAGGCTTTGGTTGTGATGACTGCTGTCCTTCGCAAGGCCACTATATCTCTAGAGGGGCGACGAGCCCTGCAGGCGAGCATTGTGTTCAACACCAACACTTCCTGTCCCTCACTCCCCAATAACCCCTTTCATGCTCAACCGACCATTTTGTGGACCATTATGACCACAATTAAAAAACACTCACCAACGCTTAACATTCATTGGCGATGAAATCAACAGCAGACGTGCACACTGGAACAAGGTGCTGCTGTTTAGTGGAATCAGCTCATCGCCTCCATGTTCTAAGGTTACCTGTAAGGCCTCTGAACACAGCGGGGCTTCCCTAACGCTGGTCTGCTTGGGACATCGAGCTTGAAGCACTGTCAAATGAAAGACAGAGGATTCGTTGGTTATATTTTCACTGGCTGTAATGAGGACACTACTAATAACAGATGGAGAAAGTGAAGGGAAATCTCAATAGTAATTAGCTGAATCCTCCTTCTCCCGGGGGAGCAACACATACCTTTGAAATGCTTCCAGCTAGCACGACTCTGATGTTGTGTCTCACATGCCATCTATCTCCCAGTTAAATGTAAAGCACACATACAGACACACACACACACACACACACACACACACAGCCCCCCCACCCCCACCACAACACACACACACACACACACACACACACTCACACTTTGAATAATAAAGTTGGGAATACATCTCTAGTAATAATACATGAGGCTTTTGCAACAAGCCCATTGCGGAGTGCAACGTGTTCAATCCAATTCAGTTTATTTTATAGCCCAAAATCACAGAAGACAAAGAAAACCCTCACCTTCAACATTCATTTGGAGCGTTGCCGCAACCTGGACTTTTAAACACGTCTTTAACATAATATTGGAGGAATTGAAAACAATTGGCTTAAGAGTTTTCGACCATTCTAGCAGTTCTGTGAGGCTGGATTTTAAATTGTAACATTATTAGAGTGCTTGTATGCTTGTAAATGGCAACACTAACATACTTGCTCACGATGTTCCCCGTCATAATTTAGTGTATAAGTAGAATACATATGCATCTTAACTAAACATATAGTCGAGTTGAGGCTAAAGGGAATGCCATTAGTATTGGAAGATTTTTGTCAACAAAATTACAGTAGATTTGGACCTGATGATGGAACAAAAATAACATTTACATTATATGCACATTATAATGTGCTTGACAATTTCCGAAAACAATCATATGGTCCGTGCAGCAAGTCTGTGTATCAGTAAATATGTATTACAATGACATTTTGGATGTAAAAATGTAAGCCAGAAAAGTACAGAAGAGTTGTTCTCACTGATGTGTAATGTTCAGTGTTCAAATGAGGGTCTTTCTGACAAGAAAACTACCACTCTCTGCTGGAAGTGGGACTACTGCAGAAGAGTTAGCAAGCTTCGCACACTGCAGCACACGCTGTGACTTTGTGCCTCAGTCCCCGTCTCCTCTATCTATGTCTCCGACACCCACAGATATAATTATTTAATTAGGCTTTAGAGTGTCTAGTTGGCCAGCTGGACTGCTCCTCACTCTTACTGTGCTCAATGGCTGCTTCAGAAACCTCCTCCAATAACTGAACAACTTCCACTGTGGGCCTGTCCCACTGATAAAAAACTCCCACTCTTCTCCACTCCCCCTTGCGTCCCTTGACTAAGATGAAATGAGACCTTTAAATATTTTACACAGCAGAGCCACATAACCTGGTAGTAATTAGTCCAGAGACCAAGCGGGCAGCTGAGGAGTTGGGTTGGACATTCATGGTCACAGTTTGTGTCAAGTTGCACTCGTTCCATTTCTGATGGAGTAAAGCAGCCAGAAAGTCTGTCGCTTGAGAAATAATCATCATAATAAATCTTGAAGACATGTGGCAAGACAGATGTCTGTTGGAGAAGAAGTCCATAACTTTGTAAATAATCTTCATTGTATGGCATATTCTTTGTTGAGTTTTGTTAGATGCTAAGTGTGACATATCTTCTGTCCTCTCACTTCTTGGCAATGCCTGCTATGTATTGTCATTTCTCAGTGTAGCAGCTGGCTAATTTCATGGCTTACAATACCAAGACAAGCTGTGCAAACCAAAGCATCACACAGAAATGATGTTTAAATTGGCAAATCTGTGCCATCTATTTCTGTGTTACTTCATCAGTTTAGCAAGTTAACTGTATAATTTAAAAAGATATCAGGGGTTATGACAACATGTGTGGCACAGAGCAGACACATTTATATTCAACACATGTTGAATGTATGTATGAATAATGTGTTTATAGTGTTCAGTCTGCAGGCCTCAAATGAAAGCCATACATATTATAATAATAAATGGAGGATATATCTGTCTCTTTAACTGCTAAATGCTCCACTATGTTCACCATTAAGTCACTAACTGTGTTGTCTGTCATTTGATACTGAGCCTTTGAACAGTGGATTTTTAGAAATATAATAGATAATGGAATTACTGTGAACTGTTTAGTGCACTGCACATTAGATTAGACATTTGTATTATTGGTATTAAACATCTATGATCAAAATATGTTGACAACAACTGCCACGGATAATGATGTCATCTACAATATGTTGGCAGCAACATGGAGCCATGAAAATGCAGCACCTGCCGTATGAAGCAGAACAGCCTAAATTAAACTAGGATACATGAGGAGAATGCCAGTTATTTTCTATTTGACTTATGAGTTTCTCCCAGTGCCATCCTGCATCACAAGAATAGTTTATACTCTGAATAGAAAAAGAGATATTTTCCATGTTGTGTAATGCAATGACGACTTTGGGGTTGCTAGAGGATGTGGATAATGCGAGACGAAGGGAAACATGTGTGAGACCTTGCTGATTTGTCCATGATGATGTTGCCAATTATGTGCTAACCAAGTTAAATTGGCTTGTATACTCTTGTGCTACTCGTGGGAGTCGGCATTGTTTAGGATTGTTAAGTAGTGCAATTATTTCCTTTACAAGTATTATGATTAATTTAAAGGAACAGTGAGTTTGTGGTGCAGTTAATCATTGGGTTTCATGATTAGAATTTCCTGAATAAATAATTTTCACTCAAGTACTGTACATGTGTATGTGTTGAACTGAAGATTTGACAGAAATTACATAATCATGTGGTGTGGCAGAATAATACTTTTCAACAACTACTTAACCACTGTATATGGTCCATCTTCTTGGTCCTATTTCGTGAAAGTAAACCTATTTCTATTGCCGTTGTAGACTGAATAGAGCTGCAACAAAGGACACAAATATGGATTTGATCCGTGCCTAAAATCTAAATTGCCTTGGATAATGGTAAAATTGTGTATACTAATAGTATATATATATATATATTACATTACATTACTCACCCTCCCGAAAACTTTACTAATATGTCTGCAAGTTGTTGGCAAAAAAAAGTACATCTTGTTTAAATAACTTACCAAACACTTATATTGGATATCAGTGTGACTCTAAAATGTGGTTAATAGGATTTAAAAAAAGGTTATCAGTTCTAGTTTCAGCTATACCAAATATGTTATTGTGAACTGACAAGAAAAGTATCCCAGATCGCTTGAACAGCATGATCTTTATAAAGGTTATATTGCATGACTTCACTTAACTTGTAATAAGACACAGTTTAGACGTACTTTTGGTTTTCATATTATGAAAGCAGAAGACCGCATGTTTTCAAAGCAGCCTAACGTGTTTCATCTATAAATATACTATCAGGCTATAAATCTTCCATCGACACTTTTTACACAGACCAGAAACGTGCCGGGTCTGTCGGGCTCAAGGTTAATTTGACAGCGTGACCTTGTGTCATACATTTACAGCTTCAATGAAGATAAGTAAATCTTTCAGCCAGTTAAAATGTCACCAGTGTCAGGTCCTCCGCATAATAGAATTACAGAAACGTTCTACCTTCACGACAGGTTAAGTGCAGTGAAACATAATGAATTCAACCATTATCAGTGGACATAATCTGTTATAGAAGAGAATAATCTGTCCCTCTGTACACATTACATCTATTGTTCTGTCCATCCTGGAGAGGGATCCTCCTCTGTTCTCTCCTGAAGGTTTCTCCCCTTTTTCCCCCCTGAAGGGTTATTTGGGAGTTTTTCCTGATCCGATGTGAGGTTTTGGGACAGGGATGTCTATATGTACAGATTTTAAAACACTCCGGGACAAATTTATAATATGTGAAATTGGGCTATAAAATTAAACTAAATTTAATTGAAATAATAATACCTTTTACTTTATCATTGGTACTCTCATTGAACGAAAAAAAAGGTAAATCAAATCATAAAATAATTCCTTGAAATAGACGTCAACATGTATGATGTGTAACAGTCTAGGGTGTAGAAATCATATTTATTTATTGCAGAAAAAGTAAAAAAGCAGACCTGACAAGTAACAAACTAGTTAAACATTTACCCCTTGCAGTCCTGTTGAAGTCCATCTTTTCTCGACAGATGGTGTAATTTTTTTTCAAGGAGATATATATTCGTACATCTGCGTCAAGTAACACTAATGTTGTGAGTCAGCTCCAATATGCAGAGGTCATAAATGCGTGCTGTAATATCAGAAAATGACATCTGTTATGGACAAAATGCTATAAGGACTTTAAGTCCAGATAAAAGATAGTGTGCATCTGGGATTAAGCATACATCTGCAAAAGATAATAAGAAAGGTTTATGTTTTGAAGGTTTACTTGATATTAGAAAAGAGCATAACATTCAACATGAGATAGAATGTAAACTTTAGAGAATCAATAGTTACACAGGTTGATGCACGTGTCAGTGTGAACAAATATTATAACATGTCCTACATCAAGTCCCTCCATCCCCAGATGGGTTGTATTGACTCTGAGGTTGAATTGCAATGCAAAGACTCCCATGTATGTTGATCATGCATTTTAATCTATATATATCAAAACTCATTAGAAGAATCCCAGAACAACCTCAAGATGTGTTTAAATTGCATTTGTGAAGATGTTGTATTGACTAGTAACATCATTTAAGGTCCTAACTCTTCCCTGATGTGTTCAAGGTGTCTTGCTAAACTCCTGAGTTAGTTATGTATTGATCGCTGATGTCATTCAAGAGACAACAGTGCCTTTGGCTGATGGTCTGTCTTTTTGTTAACAATGTAATCTCTTGCTCGTGATCTCAAGTTTGCATTCCCATTGTGATACTCCACCTGAAGCTGATGTTTTATTTTGTGCAATAAATACATTCCAATGATTCCAATTTAATACAATATAGATGCTATTTTTATTATGCCATTCATCATTTTTAGTTTCTATAGCGTTCTAAATATTTCTACTGGTTACGATAGCATTGTACTCACAAAGTCACAGACATCTGAGAAGACAGTGATGTAACCTGGAGGAGGACTGGAGGTGACTCAAGAAACTGAGATTACAACATAATAAATCAACTTAATTAAAACTGTATGTCACACTTACAAAGACATCTCAATTAATTGATGCTTCCTCCTACTGGTTTTTTTCCAGGCCAGTTTAATTGGTGACGTTGTGTTTGTGTGTTCACTGTCTTTCATGTTTTAACAATGATACAGAAAGTAAGGGGGCTGGCTGCGCTTGTTCTGCTGTCGTTTAACTTATACCAGTAAAAGAAATGAACAAATAGAAAAACTAATGCGCTGCACCCCAGTCTCTTTGTTTTTTAATAAGCCAACAAAGAGAGGCAGCAATTTACAGCCTCCAGTGGCTCACTGTCTCTACACGAGATAAATGGACTTCATTTTGTCCAATGCTCAGGCTGCATGTATCTATTGCCAAACCAACACAAGCAAGGCACTTCCTACAAGGAATCAGATACTGATATAGCCATCGGTACCTACAAGATATAAGGTTCAATTAGCCTTTTAAACGTTAAAGCAAACAGTTCTATTTAGACTTAGAATCAATTGACTATGTAGAGTTAATTTAATCATTCAATCCTGTCAACCTCACGTGTATTTGTTTACATTAATTAGCAGTTTCCTTCCCCAAGGTATTGTTAAGACATAAAAGTGAGCTTTAGCAGAGGCTTAGAGATGAGACGCCCTTAAGCTCAGCTACATATGAGTAACCATGAGAATAAACCGTGAATAGTTAAACATCCCTTTATTATTAACCATAATAGAAATTAATGTGTTCGACTAAAATATAGTATTTGTTGCTGTGTGAGTTGTTTATTTAATACCCATAACTATCGCGTCACATACATTACAACAAAGGACCCACATTGTTGGGGTTACTTCTGTGGTTTAAAAAAAGTCACACGCAGACAGAAACAAAAGATAGAAGCACAGGAAAAGCATCTCACCTCATTCAAGCCTGGAGCGCTGACCCCATGCAGGTCTCCCACTGAGGACACCTTTGAGTTTGTTGAACCATTTGGACATGGTTAAGTTACTTTAATCACCTGAAAATTAATTTGCCTTAATTTATTTGGGATAGTTGATGTTTTTTAGTTTTAATCAGGCATTATATTTTGACAAATATTGGTTACATGAAAGAGGGGAGTTGTAATTGTGACACTGTGGTCAAATACCTTTTTTGAAAGTTATGAAGCAAAATATGGTCAAATGTAAAAAAAACACACAAATCAGACACTGTGGCAGCTGTGGGGGCGGGGTCGGTAATTGGCCTCGGCTGCTGGCTGGTTGGTAATCAGACAGCTGCTCTGGCTGATTGGCAATCGGTCAGCAGCCGACGCTGCACCCATACAAGTGCAGCAGAGAGTGGAAGGAGGAAAGAGTGAGCGGAGGCGCCGTTGTGCGGCCTGCTGGAGTGAATAAAGCATGTTTCCGAGTACATCGTTGTCTGCTAATCTCTGGTGCTTTGGGGGAAAAGCCACGGGGAGCCGTTGCAGACACGTTACTAAACAGTATTGGAGTATTTGATTTATTGTTCATCAGAGCAACCGCAACCACTGCTGGAATCTCCTTCTGATATGTCGTCAACATGGCGGCCGTTAAGGGTGAGAACACATTAAGTTAAGACACCAGTTAATCACAGTGCACTGCCTACTGCCATACTGATTTGTGTGGATGTACTTATGCACTTAAAGCAGCAATATGTAACTTTTCCACCTTAAAATAACAGCTTGAAAAAAATGGTGCCGCTACAATGACTTTTAATATGTTGATTTGCGCCTCCGCCACTGCCATCGGGGGTCTGTGGCCAGAAAACTGCTGAATGTAAGATGTTGGGACCGGCCCGGTACTTTCGGCGGAAGTAGTTCAACTTGCTGTCTGGCAGTGATTACGCAACGTCATATAGTGCCAGTCCACACTCGCAGGTGACTTTTTATTTGCTCCGCTACGCGACTCGTAGAGACGGAGTGACATGCTGCTGTAAGGAACACTGGGCGGCGGCTGATCGAGACTCACTGCCTCTCGATCAGCTGTCAGCTCACAAAAAGCCATACATGGAGCCAGACGTTGAATACCTGAAGGGGGCGCTACAGGGGAAAAGTTACATAGTGTCGCTTTAAAATAGCAATTTAAAAGGACATAATTTAGACACAGCACTTAAGACATACAAATGTATTTCCTGAATTAAACAAGGTCGGAGAGAACTCTGACCCAAGTTATTCCCAAATTAATTCAGATTATACTGGTTAGATGATTACCGGCTGAAAAGCAATTGGCTATTTTCAAATTGATGATTAACTTTAATCATCATATAACCCTAATTTATCATCTTTACTGAAAGCTGCAATTACTGTTTATAGATTTGGTTCATACCGAAGAGCTAATGCCCAGTTTCTATTAAAGCAAGTAAAGATGAAACATCTATTAAAGAAGGTGCTAGATCTTGGTCATGACAGATGAAAGGTTGTTGAACATTGTTATGAGTAAGGGAAGAGGTTTTTCAATGTTCTGCTGACATTTTTTAATGAACATTTTGTCTGCATCCTCTTTTACTGGCAGCTTATGCCTATGGGTATAATCAAACTGTAATCCTATCGTCTCATTGTACTAAGGATATTTTATCACTGGATGCTCTCTTTAATAAAAAGTAGGAAAATGTCATAAGTAAATAAGATAGCTAAGACATAATTCATAAACAGCGCAAACAAAATCACATATTTCAGCAACACAGACACAGGTTAAATAAATAAAAGTAAAATAAGAATTTCAAAAAAATACATTACAATACATAAGGATATTTACTGTAAGTTTAGAAAATATGTCTATGAAAGAAATCTTACAATGCAACTGCAGCAGCCTTGTGTGTAAGTAAACAAGTTTGAGTAATAGATACAATATACACTACATTTTATATATATATATATATATATATATATATATATATACACACACACACACTTAATAAGGGTAATTTTTCAATACACTACTTAGTGTATAACACACTGCTAATAAATATGTCCTGTAGATCTTAAGAGCTTGCACTCGACTCTGCACTACCTTAGGTCAAATGTCTGTCACGGAAATGTAAGGTAAGACATACATACAGACAGAGACTCTTTCCATTTGTGTTAGATTGTTCATATCCATTCATGAGATTGTCTTCTATGGCCTCTGGTTTTCCTTCGTCTCTGACGAACGTGGACAGTTGACATCTCTGCTGCACATTCTAAAACCAACAATCAGAGCGATGGCAGCAAAACATGTACGAGACAAATGTTCCCAACCAGAAGGAGAGTAATATGTATTTAGTGCTGTCCACAAGATAGAGCAGTCGGTCCTCACTAAGCACATCGACTGTGAGAGTAATGTATTGCGAACATTTTTCCTTTGAACAAGTCATGTTCTTATAATGGCCGGCAACAGTATCTGCCTCTAACTGCAAACTCATGACAGAGGGGCCATCTATCAGAACTGAAGTGAATAAATACATCTGTCACTATTTGTCCGTGGAATAGCCACATGATTGATTAATCACAGTTTCTCACTCAATCACAAGATGCTCGTAGTTATTGCTGTGAAAAAGAACCCTATCGAACGACATTTGAAAAAGGATTAGGAAGAAATAATGTGTCAGCACTCAAAGGCCTTTGAATAGGGACAATCACTATTATAACAATCTGTAAGACTATATTGATGACGGCTGAACTACTGAGTGGGCCATAACATTAAGATGATTTTGCCTATTGTAACGCCCAGTTCTGTTTCTCCTGTCTCCTTAATTGTTTCATTCCCTTCACCTGGCCTCAGCCACTCTCGTCTCGTTAGTGTCTCATGCCGTACACCTGTCCCCACCCCCATATATTGTGCCTGTCTTCTTTGTGCTTTTTGTTTTTGTGCCTTGTAGCTGTAACCTGCCTGTCTTTGTAACTATTGCTGACCTGAGTTGTTTGGAACCTTTTGCCTCAGTAAAGAGAGTTTTTGTTGTTTACCTTGAGTCCTGTTCCTCTGCACATGAGCTCTTGCCCCTATGAAGCCAGTTGGTCCATACACACATACACACACATATATATATATATATATATATATATATATATATATATATATATATATATATATATATATATATATATATATATATGCAAAAATGTGGAAACCGGGGAATGAAAAAATTAACACTGGAAACTAAGGCCACATTTACACATAGCCAGGTATTTACCGAAACAAATATTTCTGCCCCTCCGTTTTCAAAAATAACGTTGTACACACAAGGTCGTTTTCAAAAAAGTTTCTGTTTATATGAACCCGCATAAATACGCCTCCGTCACAACACTGACTGGCGACCGCATGACAGTAGTCTGACCTTCTATAGCGGGGCGCAGTAACGCCGAAAGAGACAGAAGTGATGAGCGAGACATTCTAAAGTGTTCATGCCATTCTTCCGGGAGGACGAGTTCTGAGCGATTAAACATCTCTCTTGTTTAGTGATATATACATGCCTAAAAGGGGGATAATTGTTGTGTATCTGGCAACACTGAGATTGGTCGACCAATGACTGTTCAGTCAAAGCTCGCGCAAGAAGGTAGAACGTAAGGGAGATACCATTTACAAAACTTGTAAGGTGTAAGACTAGTTTGTGAAAGAAAAGAGAACGTCTGGTCACCCTAAGTAAACAAATTCACTTTAAACATAAGACGCTCATGTGACGTGAAGCATTTTTAGTCGCATACTGTGACATTTGACAACCTAAAACTCTGACCTCGTTCACACAAAAACAGAGTTTTCAGAAATCTCCACTTTGGCCGGAGTGTTTTCGAAATGATCGTTTTCCGTGATAAAGTTTTTGTGTAAATGAAAGGCCAAAACGCATGAAACTATATGCGTTTTCCCATCGTGTAAACGGGGTCTAAGGCTTGAAGGCGATGTGAACATGGGAGTATCACAAAGGCAATCTGCTAGGTGACGAGGGAAAGCAGGTGAAACACTTTCTGAAACTATACATTTCTTCTTAGTTGGACAGTGTCCCTTTTTAATCTTTACATCCCCTAGCAAAGAAGAAGGGAGTATCACAAAGGCAATCTGCTAGGTGACGAGGGAAAGCAGGTGAAACACACACGGGAGGCAGGGGCGTGGCTGAGGGGAGGTGAACGGAATGAACAATCAGAAGACACTGGGAAGACACACACGGGAAGCCCACAGGGTATTACAACAACCATGTTTACTATTGGCTTTGCAGGGGGAAAGAACAGCGATGTCCAGCTGGCCGTAATGCGCGCGCGCGCGCGTGCGTGCGTGCGTGCGTGCGTGCGTGCGTGCGTGTGTGTGTGTGTGTGTGTGTGTGTGTGTCACAGACACATTCTAAACGAGTGTTGGTGTTAGACCCCTAGGAGCACTGACCATGCTGTGTTATTTGACGCCTTGGGAGTGAGAACGGCTTGGCCTCGCACATCAGCATTGACCCATCATTAGCGAAAGCAATCCTAGCTCAGACCCACGACCACATCCTTTTCATCAGTGAGAAATGGGTTTTGGTTGGAGAGGGATCTGACGTGTTTCTCTGCAGTCGGTATCGTGTGGTGTCATTGACTGAAACTATAGAGGCAATATTTCCCAGCATGCAACCTGTGCCGTGTGGCTTATGTCCTTTCGATTTTTTGAAGGAGACCAGCTGAGTGTAGGAAATAGCTAAATAGATTTCCCCTCATAATTCACTTCTGCAACTTTATGAGTCAGACTATGTTACATTAGAAAGTAAAAGAGGTTATATATTGGAACTGTGCTTTACTTTTATGTCCCTTTTATTGATCTCACTGTGATGATGAGTGTGATAACTGGGTTGTAAAACTAAATGCTATATAGAGATATTAAAATATTTCCTTGATTAATCCCCAAATCATGTATTTAATTAAACGGCACCACTTTGACTGAAGCGATCCGTTTTTTGCAACTTTAATATATATATATATATATATATATATATATATATATATATATCTATGTAACAGTCATACATTATCAGGGGAAGAGTGGGTGACTCACAGAAACAGTTTATAGTCCATTAGGAGTTTGAGAATGATTATGTTGGTCCATTAAATATTTACCCAGTGTGGACAAAGTCAAAGCTTCTTCTGCGACTGACTTGTGATTTAATGCCACCGTCCCTTCATTAGGACACCACATTCATGTTGATATACTATCTCAATGTTTTGCCAGCTGCAAGCGGAAGTCCTGGGTCAGATACCAATTTAAATTATAGATTAATCTGGAGGCCAGAATATGTGGACACTATGAATGTTAATATACTGTTATTGCCACCACATGATAGTGCACAATGTTGTAATCTCACAATGTTGTAATCTCTCACACACACACACACACACACACACACACACACACACACACACACACACACACACACACACACACACACACACACACACTGTTTCAAGAAGAGAAGAGACAGAGACAAAGGGTCAGAGAGATTTGGCTGACATGTTGTGTTATTGGCAGGTGAGTTAGATCTCCCCAAATCTGTCTTTGAACACCTGCTGGAGATTAATTTTGGTCCTGCTGTGCAATGTTTTTTTATCAGCATCCCCAGAGATTAGTTTCCAATCATCAGCACATTGTATGCTGAGCTTTACTTCTCCATTTGGGCATTTCCAAATATGTTAACACTCATTAAGGTTTATGAAATTACAACCAGTTTGAATTATTTCATCTTTGTTTTAAAGAAATCATATTGTCTAATGCTTTGGCATGGCCCATTGCTCTAAATACTTCCATAACCACAAGCTTTGGCCATTGTTGCCGTGTAGAAGGAGCCAGTCAAAGGTGAGAATAGCTGCGGTAGAAAATCCCCAAAATAATGCCATAATGTCACTTTCTGAAACTATACATTTCTTCTTAGTTGGACAGTGTCCCTTTTTAATCTTTACAACCCCTAGCAAAGATCACACCATCAATGTGATACGTTTAACGATACATCAAAGAAAACACATGCATGATGGGTGAGGCCTGAATGCTTAAAGCTCATCCACTTAGCCGAGGGAGTTGTGGGGAGCTCCGTCAGTGAATCCCCGCGGGACCCTTCGTAGAGGAGAGGATGAAAAGAACAGGGAAGGAGGAAGGTGGTGCAGAATACGAGAGAGGGGCTGGAGAAGTGGGTGATGCGGGTACTTATACAGGAAATACAGGAAATGGCACGGTTGGGGTGTGGTCCATTTGTGACTTAGGCCAACGAGACAGAAGAGGAGAGTCCCAGATGTCCAGTTCATTAGTAACTATAGTTACTCACTAAGGCTTCCCTGTGTGTGGCGCTTCCCGCTGGTCTTTATCAGCTGCCTGAAACACTTCTACTCGCACTCTAATGCCTTCAGTCGCTGCCACCAGGCTGTGTTTCATTGAAGACAATTCATAGATTACATTCCTTCTCTGGAGAATCGAACAACAGCGGGAGTAAGCTTAGAGATGAAGAACAAAAAGTGAAGCAGTCAGAGCACAGAATTGCTGAGAGAGTATGATATTTCTGCAGTTTAACACTTCCTGGATTAAGCCTCTGTGCTTTGATAATTACCTGTCAAACTGATCGGATGTATGACAACTACCTCCACAAGCCTCTGACTACCCCCACAGCCCCATGGTTATATATTTTAATGTTCTCTTATTTCCCCTTGCATGAAATCAGGGACTTTGTGTGGATGTAGTGAAACCTCTTCCCAGAGAAAAGGTTTTGATACACACATCAAAGAGAAGTGAGTTTTAAGGTAATTGTCAATCTACCACAGAATGCTTAAAGGTGGGAATAATTGAGATTGTCAAGGAACATCATATGCTTAATGCTCAGCAAATCTTTTCACAAATTAAAGAAACCATGTCTGCTTTCTTCCAATGGTAAAACCCACTAGCAGAATTCACCAGTGCTCCACTTAATTTCTAGAGCATTTGATTAACAGGGATGTGTGGCTGCCAAACTCAGTCTGTCTATCTATCTTTGGAAAAGCACATTGTACAGAGCTAAATAAACTGTGTGTTTGACAGCCGAGCAGCATATTGGTCAAGTTCTGGATTCCTCATAGACACCCTGGTACAACAATGCTGTGATCGATGCTATTGATTGTCCACAGGTCCACTGTGTTCTGAAGATCAGATGAGAAGCGAGCACACTACGCCTTTTCCTATCTGTCTGTGGTATCACTATTCCCCAGCTTCATTGAAAGCTTGACAGATTAGTTGTCACCGTTAGTGGACAAACAGGCAGTTCTTTGCAAGTGTGAGGCGGTAAAGCCACATGTATTCTGTACTGGCCAAATAGATGCTATCTAGTACATGTCCATGTATTTATTCTTGTTGTTTATATTGAGCTGTTTATCAGGACGCAGGCACACTGAGCCGGAGTAAAAAGTCCAACCCAAAAACCGGGGCCGTGACTAAAAGCTTAGTGTCCATGTTTCAGCTACACTGGGGAACGAGTCAACAATTAGCTGCAGTCAGTAAAGTGTGTTAGACATCTTAAACCTGCTGGTCGAACTGGTGAAGGTAAAAAGTGTGTAAACGGGAGACTTTGAGCTGGAACACTGTCGTTGCTCCAGGAGTTGTCATCCAGAGGTCCCCCTGGGTCGGAGGAGTCAATGGCCTCCACAAGTCACTCCCTAAAAAAAAACAATGAAAAAGAAAACTAGCTGCCAAGTTGTGAATGCAGCCTGCATTTGGCTTAAAGCAGCTGCATCTTGTGAAATATTGTTGGTTGCTTTGAAAGAGTGCTCTGTGTATTATTCCGGTTCCTGAACTACAGCCAAGACATTACAATCAATATAATCAATACATTCACTTGAAAACAATATAGTAGTTTATTAAAGTGAAACAAACATCTACAGTGGGAGAAAAAGGTATTTAATCAGCAACCAATTGTGCAAGTTATCCCACTTAAAAAAATGAGAGACCTGTAATTGTCATCATAGGTAAACATCAACTATGAAAGACAAAATGAGGAAAAGAAATCCAGAAAATCACTTTGTCTGATTTTTAAAGAATTTATTGGTAAATTCCTCAGTAAAATAAGTATTTGGTCAATAACAAACAAGCAAGATTTATGTCTCTCACAGACCTGTAACTTCTTCTTTTAGAGGCTCCTCTGTCCTCCACTCGTTACCTGTATTAATGGCACCTGTTTGAACTAATATCAGTATAAAAGACGCCTGTCCATAACCTCAAACAGTCACACTCCAAACTCCACTATGGCCAAGACCAAAGAGCTGTCAAAGGACTCCAGAAACAACATGGTAGACCTGCACCAGCTGGGAAGACTGCATCTGCACTAGGTCAGCAGCTCGGTGGAAAGAAATCAACTGTGGGAGCAATTATTAGAAAATAGAAGACGTACAAGACCACTGATGGTCTCCATAGATCTGGTGCTCCATGCAGGATCTCCCCCCGTGGGGTCAGAATGATCACAAGAACGGTGAACACAAATCCCACAAGCACACGGGGGACCTAGTGGATGACCTGCAGAGAGCTGGGACTACCGTAACCACGGCTACCATCAGTTACACACTACGCCGCAATGGACTCAAACCCTGCAGGGCCAGAGGGTCCCCCTGCTGGAGCCAGTACATGTCCAGGCCCATCTGAAGTTCACCAGAGAGCATTTGGATGATCCAGAAAAGGATTGGATGGTCAGATGAAACCAAAATAGAACTTTTTTGGTAAAAAGTCAACTCGTCGTTTTTGGAGGAGAAAGGATGCTGAGCTGCATCCAAAGAACAGCATACCTTCAGTAAAGCATGGGGGTGGAGACATCGTGCTTTGGGGCTGTTCTCGTGCAAGGGGACCAGGACGACTGATCCGTGTAAAAATGGACGACTGATCCGTGTAAAAATGAATGGGGCCGTGTATCGTGAGCTTTTGAGTGAAACCCTCCTTCCATCAGCAGGGCACAGAAGATGAACCGTGGCTGGGTCTGTCAGCAGGACAGTGACCCCACACACACCGCCGGGCAGAGAAGGAGTGGCTTCAGAAGAAGCGTCTCAAGGTCCTGGAGTGGCCTAGCCAGCCTCCAGATCTCAACCCCAGAGACAATCTGTGGAGGGAGTTGAACGTCCGTGTTGTCCAGCGACATCGCTGCTCTAGAGGAGATCTGCATGGAGGAATGGGCTAAAATACCTGCAGCAGTGTGTGGAAAGCTTGTGAAGACTTACAGAAAACGTTTGACCTCTGTCATTGCCAACAAAGGGTATAAAACAAAGTATTGAGATGAACTTTTGTTATTGACCAAATACTTATTTTACCCAGGAATTTACCAATTAATTCTTAAAAAATCAGACAAAATGATTTTCTGGATTTCTTTTCCTTATTTTGTCTCTCATAATCTAGGTCTATCTATGATGTAAATTGCAGGCCTCTCTCATCTTTTTAAGTGGGATAACTTGCACAATTGGTGGCTGACTAAATACTTTTTTTTCCCACTGTATATCTTATCAACACAGATTTGACAGCAAACATATTTTTGTTGTGAGACCAACACTGATTGACAGGTGGAATCAGGCACGTGCACAGACATTTTGGGGGGCAGGTGCTCAAACCCCAAAAAAGGGCACCCAATGCCAAAAACTAATTCTGACAGAGTTAAAGCATAAGCAGCAATATGACCTGCGTTTCCTCTGGGCAGCATCAGACCACTAGCTTACATTTCCTTTATGAATAAAGATGAATTATTATATAGCAACAACATTACAAGCAATCTGATTGGCTAATGCAGTGGTTCCCAAAGTGGGGGTCGCGACCCCTAGGGGGGGCGCGGTGGTACAACAGGGGGGTCGCGGCTTCATCACCAACCCACACACACAGACGCACACATACACCGGTAAAACAATATAAAATAACCGACGTGACATGCACTGTGTTCCAACCACGCCACCAGAGCGGCTCATGTCACAGACCGACGTGGCAAAACCAGCGAGCGAGAGAGCGAGCGCGCGCCCGAGCGAGAGAGCGCGAGGGAGAGAGAGAGTGAGGGAGCGCGAACGAGAGAGAGACCCACAGCGACACAGAGAGAGAAATACGGAGCGACAGAGAAAGATAAAGATAAGAGAAGGTAGTATGTACAAAGATGGACAGATTTGTGACTGGTCTAAATGAACTGAGAGTAGCTATCTCCAACCAGCATCCCCGCTTTGACAAAATCTGTAAAGCAAAGCAAGCCCACACCAGTCACTGATATACATGAATAGGAATATACATAGGAATATGATCACAAAATAAAATGTACCATGTAGACCTGCACACAAAATCTCATATACACATATTTCAATTTTTCAGATTCTTTGTACATAGAGAAGTACAGGCCAAAAAAAGGAAAAAAAACACATGCAAATAGAGAAACAATACCATGGTAATGAAACTAATAATAATAATAAATAAAGCAGGGAGAAATCATTTTCCATAGAGTAAAGAAATACAGTCAGGCCATTTATCTGTGACATAGTTGCACCACTTTTGCCAGTGTTTAAGAAATGTTTCTGTTCTTTGATTGACATGAGCTGTGATTTGCTCCATTCTGTAGATATCCGTTATGATGTCTCTCCAAGATGTAATTGTAGGACACTCTGGTAGTAACCATTTTCTAGTAACAGACTTTTTGCTGGCCACCAGCAATGCATTAATCAAGAGTCTGTCCCCTTTCGGCCAACTCTGAGGTCAATTTCCAAGGTACAGAATCTTAAAGTCCAAAGGGATGTCCTCGCGAAAGATGTCCTGTAAAGTATTGTGTACCGCCTTCCAAAAGTGTTTAATGATGGGACAGTCCCAGAAGATGTAATAATGGTTTGCGCTTTGGTGTCCACATTTTCTCCAGCATTCAGGAGTGGTATCGCTATAGTGAGATGTCTGAGATGGTGTCATGAAATATGTTATGTAATTTTTCCAGTTAAACTCTCGCCAGCTCATTGAACTGGTACATTTCCATTGGTACCCCCATATTAATGTCCATTCTTCCTCAGAAATATCTATCCCAGATTCCTTTTTCCATTTTGCTTTAATGGGTCGCACATTAGGCAAGCTTCACTCGTTGTAACAGTTCAGCTCCATACTTTCCTTTTTTATTAGTTGTTTTCATCATGTCATTCCAGATCCTGCTTCCCATCTCGTCAGTCCAACTCCCTTCACCTGCCTCTGATCACTCCCTCGTTAGTCCCTCATTACCTTCACCTGGTCCTCACGCCCTTCTCACCTGCAGCCCATTCTCTCATTAGTCCCTCACTATTTAGCTCCCTCACTTCCACTTGTCCTCCGCCAGATTGTTTTGTGTTCTCCATGACCAAGCGCTCCAGCGTTGTACTTAGTGTTCCTTTGTTCCAGTTTGTTTTGCTTCTACTGTAACTCTCAATGAAGTAAATTACTTTCCAGTCCGTCTCCCGAGTCGTGCATTTGGGTCCACCCTAATTCCAGCCGTGACACTCGTGTTTTTTTTTTAAACGATCTTACGGTTTTGTACTTTTGGTACGCAAATCCAAGACTAGCCCCTGTTAAATAGACCAAAATAAGAATTCATTCTCTCTCTCTCCTCTCCCTCTGCCTCTCTCTCTCTCTCTTTCCCCTCTATTCTCTCTCTCCTCTCTTCTCTCCCTCTCTCTCTCTCCATTCTCTAAACATAACTAACATCAGTAAACAGCTGCACAGCTTTGAAATCACGGATTTCGTGAGTTTTAGTTTGTTTATTTTTTTAGGAAACGTCGGACCAGTTGTGACGTCATGGTTTCAGCAGCGCTGATGTTGTGGTTGATTTATCACAAAACAACGTCAGGGGACAAACACCGTCATGACCTGTGTCTGATGCTGCGGGTCAGAGGAGATGGAGGTGCACCCGTTTGGTGGCGCGAGGAGCACTGCGCGAGCACGACGTGGAGGAGGAGGAGGAGGGGCGCGGCGGGGGGAAGAGAGAGAGAGAGGGGGGGGGGGGGACTCGTGAGCGTCGCGGAGCACGTCGGGGCGAAAGTCTCACAAGAACTCAAATAAAAGCCCCGTCGGATATCAAAACACATTTGGAGGACTTGATGACAGAAAGATAAACTTTTATTCTTAAACACTGATGAACGAAGAAAAAAAAAAGTGCCTCCTGAAAAAAGGGCACTTTTCTCAGCCAGGGCAAAGGGACTGGTGCTTGAGCACCACTAGGGCTCTATCTGTGCACGTGCCTGGGTGGAATGGTGTATTATTGAAATAGCTCAAATATACCTTGCTCATTATTTGGGTTTTGTTTCTAAACACTATGCTGCGAGCTGATTTTTAACCTCTTGAAGATTTGTTGGCCAACATTTTACACATACTTTATCGATGTATCTTTAACATGAGCTCTTGAATTCAATAGTCTGTAACCTTGAACAATGCCTTTCTGCACAGCATGTGAACTACTATTGCCCTCATTACTACTCAGTGGTAATATAACAAAAGCCTAAAAGAGAGAAGTAGCATGTGTTGTAAATTGGTTTAGTGGTGTAGTGTCTTGAATGGATAACGGCTCTATAGTAAGAAGGAAATCATGCTACGTCTTGAATGGAGTCCATATTCTATGCTCCATGGTCTCAAAGATTCCTATTGGAAATCGTAACTAAATACCTCTGATTTTGTAGTGAGACGACAACAGCAACAAACCAGCATTGCTTCTTAAAGATAAAGATAACATGTATATTTATCTTCTTTCTCTGGGTATGCAGCAGAGTTTGTTGCCATCTTGTATTTATCTATTAATTTGACAGGTAGGTTGTTTGGGGTCAGTGGTGAGTCACAGTGAGAACCGAAGCCAGCTGGAACGAGGTTTACCCTCGGTCAGAAAGATCAGCTTCATGAACATTGAACAACCTGCTGTGAATAGCAAAACTTCATGACGTTTTCTTGAGACCAATATTTGTTGACATTCCCTGATGCGCTTTGCTTATTATCATCGTCTGTCATGTGCTCGTGTCGGTTTGAAATGACAATAGCCGCACTGCCGCTCTGAGAGGCCGCATCTGGTATTTGTTTATTCAATAAATCCTTTAGCCACAACAGCTCTGCGCAGAACGTGACATTTAATGTTTTACCAGGGGGATATTTAAAAATGATCATATTTCAACTCCTTCCAATAATGTGTTACACTCTATCCTTCTCTAACTCATCTACAAAGACAAATATTTCAAAATACGAATGGCAAAATCCTCCAAAATGTCAATTGTGTGAGGGAGCGGTACTTTGAAATGCGTACCTTTGATCTTTAGCGACTTTCAGTGTGGTTTACCATCCTGCCATCAAAGTGAAAAACAAAACATTTGAACTCATCGATGTCATTAAAAAGAAAAACTTCCAATGTTAACGATTCATACACTAATGAGTAATGTTTTTGTTCCGGTGCCCAATTTAAAGCATCTTACTGCAAAAAGACGTAGAGTACACAGTGCCGTAACTTTCTGTTGGATGGTTCGACAGTGTTGATCTTTAAGAAGCAATCTGACATTTCTCAGAATATGTTTCTTTGTTGATAAATTAGATGATAGGATTGATATGAGTTTAATCTCTGTTCACAAGTTTAGACACATATTTCAATCTTTCTGCCCCAATGTTGTTACAATACATGATATTCCATGAAGTATTTCTGTGTATGTATTAGTGCTTTCTGAATAATACCATTCATTTAGAGGTTAGATGCCTTCAAGTTGTCTACGAAGCATAAGGACTGTCTGATGGAAGGCGATTGAGTTAGTCACCAAGCTAGTGGGACATGAGTAAGAAATACAGTCCCTCCACAAACAGATAAAGCACCAGAACAAGACCTGAGAAAGGCAGGAGAGAGACGGACGGCCATATCCCTGGAAGGAGACAGAGACCCTTAAACATCGTCAGCAGACATGTGATATACTCCAGAAAATCACAGGCCCCCAGAGACTGGGACGATGCTGAGACTCATTTAAAGGAAGTGAAGGAAGAAAGCACAATGCTGACAAAGCCTTGCAATAACTACACTTTGAAGTGAAGGTTGCCAACGAGCTTCCAAATCAACCTATTCTTACTCCAGCTTGTCAAATAGCGTTGTCACAGTGCCCCTCAGCATTGGAGATGGTCACACGGAAGACCCCTTTAGCGACTGGCTTTCAAGTTACTTCAATGTTACCTTTAGTGAACGATGAGCATTTGACAATGTATAAAGAATACGGGAGTGTCACGTTTTAGCGTTGGGGTGAGGCTCAGCCTCAGAGAGACAGGCTGGGACGCAATATGTTAAAAACAAAAAGCACTCTTTAATGAGTAAAAAACAGTTCACAAAAACAAAGTCCAAAAGGGGCAGGCAGAAAGCCAGGTTCCGGACAGGCAGGCAGGCGGGCGGGTAGAACCAGGAACAGGACAGGAACGAGAAACAATCCGACAGGAGACAAGGAAAAGACTGACACAATATATAGGGGGTGAAACAGGTGTACGACAGACAGTAACGAGACAAGAGTGGCTGAGGGCAGGTGCAGGGAATTAAACAATTAAGACACAGGAGACACAGAACACAGTAAAAACAGAAATGGGGCGTTACAGTACCCACTTCTTAAAGGACGGATACTAGACGTCCCAAAGGCTCAACAAGGGTGGGTGGAGGGGAGCCGACGGAGGGACAAAGGGAAGCAGTCCCAGAAGCAGTCCGGGGGGTGGGCGACCATCAGGAGAAGGGCTCTCCGGGGGGCGGGGCGGAGTACAGGACTGGGTAGCTGGGGTACCAGGCACAGGAGGGGCCAGGGTCTGGAGCCGGCTGGGATGGTGGCAGGACACTGCGAACTGGAGCAGCACAAGATGGCGACGGGACACTGGGAACCGGAAACAGGGAAGGGGCGCTCCTCTTGCGCCTGGAAAACAGAGCGCACACTGTCCTCCGCTGAGCCAATCATGGTCGGATTGTAATGTCACGTTTTAGCATTGGGGTGAGGCTCAGGCGCAGAGAGACAGGCTGGGACGCAATATGCAAAAAGCACTCTTTTAATGAGTAAAAAACGGTTCACAAAAACAAGGCCCAAAAGGGGCAGGCAGAAATCCAGGTTCCAGGCAGGCAGGCAGGCAGGTAGGTAGGAACAGGACAGGAACGAGAGACAACAATCCAACAGGAGACAAGGAAAAGACTGACACAGGTGTACGACATCAGACAGTAACGAGACAAGAGTGGCTGAGGGCAGGTGCAGGGAATTAAACAATTAAGACACAGAGGAGACAGGAGACACATAACACAGTAGTAGTAGTCTTTTCAGTGAAGGTGGGATGTTGGCGGATGGGTCAAACAAACGTAAGACTTTCATCCAGGAAAGCGATGTTATAGGCTGGATGTGTGAAGTGATGCATTTTTTACGGTTATGCCTCTCACCAAGCAGAGATGGTTGAGTTGGAAGAGAGAATGTGTGGCTCAGATGACAACAATGTTCAAGATTTTACACGGAACCAGAGCAAAGGTTTGCAGCAGAACTCCATGAAGAAAAAAGGAGACCCTTTGTCGAGGAAACAGAAAATCATATTTTCAAGGCTGAAATAATTATGTAAATGTCTCTGTATTATGTGTGTTCAATTGCAATGAATTAACAAACATACACCATTTGTGTTTCCTATCTATGAGTAAAACTCTACACTTTGTTCATAACTATTCCTGTAGTTTATATAACGTAACAGATTGGGCAGCTGAAGCAATGGAGGTTAGGAATGGTAATACCAATTTATCTGCTATCATACCACTTCTTTCATTTTGATTTTTTGTTCTTCAGATATTCAGGCCATGTTTTTGTGTTAAAAGGCTGTGTGTTGTGTCTCCAGCAGTTGAAAAAACATCCTTGAAGTTTTCTTTTTTATACTCCCTCACAGACCTCCACCTACACTGTGCCTGGTATTTATGAGCCTGACATTTTTTTTTATGTTTGACTGATACTTTATTACTGCCTCAGATTTTGTCTGAAAGGATGGTGCCACGATTATGCCAATTTTCCATCTTACGTCAGGACAGTGAGATGTGGAATATATTTGGACCGATACAAACAATTATAGTACACTTTATATATCAGTTTAATCTGATTCATAGTAAGTTTATAATATGTTTTTACAAAGAAGCACTTTATAGGACACCTCCTTGAATTGTTTGCAGATATTTGCATTTTGCATTAAATAAAAGTGTGTATTGCATACATTAAAAGTGCTATAGAAAATGTAGAGCATTAAAAGTGTGTGTGTGTGTCTGTGTGTCTGTGTGTGGGTGTTGTACGAGTTCCTCAGTGCCTTGTTTTTTAGCTGGTCCGAACGATCTGAACATGAAGAATATTTGGTTTTGCAGCTACAGTATAATACACAATCTGCCCCAAGAGTTTTAAAGATAATGGTGTATTACATTGTATATACTAATAACAATAGATCACAAGTTTAATCTTGTGAAGTAAAATTCTTTTATAGAGAGAAGATGGGGAAAAACAGCACAAGGCATTTTCTATGTATCACTAATGTTACAACTGTGTTTTTTAAGTGAGCAAAATTAAGTTGCCATGGGCTGAAAAACCCAGCTATGAAATTATCTCTGTTAATATTTCTCTGTGTATTTAATTGAAAACCAACCAAACTTACAGCCTCCATCCCACACATATCAGAATTCTGCAAGACTTACATACAGAGTGCACATTTTTTTCCCTTGTGCAAATACAACAGTTAAACAAATGAAACACATTCTGTTGAACACAGTTATATAAGTACACGTGACTTTTGAATGTTTTCTCAAAGTTTCAGACAGTGCTGATGCATACCAAGCTGACCATCTATTTCTAATATAAACCAGCAAACAACATTTCAAGCAAGATTAATGACATTTCCCACAATTTCCTGCACATACTAGAAAAGCCTTATGTAAAAATGATTATGGATCTATTTGGGTGTAATATGCCTTTTATTAGATATTCTACATGAAAGACAACAGGAAATGAAGGGAGAGAAGAAATCCCCGTCAAATGTTGAATATTTTTAATTAGTTCTCCGCTGAATGACTCAATTTCTAAAAAGAAAGAGGCAAAAAACTAAAAGAAAATGGACTAGATCTCAACTTTAAAAGCAAACATCGATCAATAAAGTAGCGCACGTGTAAATGTGTTTGTGTGTGTGTGTGTGTGTGTGTGTGTGTGTGTATGTGTGTGTGTGTTAGTTATTGAGTTTCACCATGGATACAGCGCATATTTATACTGGCTGTGAATCATTCTGTCAGACTAAATGACTTGTCTGATAATACGGGTTCCTGCATCATCCTGCAGTCATGGTCAGTGGCAAAGAGCTCCATCTCTCACAATCTTGTCTCATTTCCATGTAAGTCTCCTTCCTAAAAGTCATTCATTATTTAACTTTGTTGGTATATTTGTTTGAAGTTGGCACTGCAGCACTGATCACAACATCCTGATGTACAAATATGATGGAACACTTAACTTTGGTCAATGCTCCCAGTGTTTAACCCTCTCCATTAAAGGCATCTTTCATGGAAAGGTGTCATATAGGCAACAACCAATCGACTTGTGACTCCATCACTTCGAGCTAATCATGCTGTCCTGGCTCCTCATTGGTGGAACGAGCTCCACTGACATCAGGACAGCAGGAAGTCTCTACAACTTCCGGCATGCAGACTCTAAAAACATCTTGAATAAAAAAGAGATAAGAACTTCAGTGAATGGCACTTAATTATGGTATTACGTAAGCAGACCTCTGAACCCCTCTCAGCACCCCAGAGAGTCCAAGACCCAGTGAGTAAGGTCTTCCCTGCCCCTCCACCCCGACACCACCCACCAGCCGAGACGAGGAGGAGGGTCCCATCCCCACCAGCACAGAGGACGTAGTTTGTTTCCATCTGCTTCTTCTGTGCTGATGGGTTTGGGAAGCTCCTCACATACACAGCTGTGATCCGCTGTTTGCATCTGCTGACAAGAAATCAAGGAGACTGATGCTTCAGGCTGAACGAGAAATCGTAACTTGCAGAACGAGAGCTGCAGTAGTCACGGTATATGGAGAACAGAAAATTACTTAAGTATAAATAAATGCATGGAAAAATACAGAAATAAATAAATAAATGCTTTTTCTGTGCGGCCCGGTACCAACCAAGCCGTGGTGTGGAGTCACAAAGATTTCAGAACATCACATCATTAACCTCTGAGTACATTAAAAAAATGGTTATCGTTTGCTAAAGTCTACTATAAGCTATATTCTTATTTAGTTATACAATATCCTCAAATTCGTTATTACTATCGGAGCTATCTAGATACGGTGGAATCCATTCCTGAAACTCTTCAATTCCTTGTTCCGTATCTGTTATCACATACTAGTTGAATCTCTATATTAACCCACACATCATTATCTATTGAGGAGAGGGAACAATTGTTCTTATCACATTGTTCAGCTCGGCAGTGAAAAACAATATTTCCTTCCTGCCACTTCCTGGACAGATGGGAATAGTTTCTTTGCCATTTACGTTATGTGATTGGAATGTATAGATCAGGAACAATATCATTGCTATCATGGTTAGAGAGAGCAGTGAATACATTATTCTGCTCAGGCTGCCACCGTGGTTCTCCAAAGGGGTGTCTTGATGCTGGATCGTCTGCCTTCCATCGCTGTTCTCTGGATGGCGCCACCTTTGCACATGAGTTCACCTCCTACACTGATTATTGTGCAGTTTGAGAAACTCGGGTTGCTCCACTCCTTTCTCTCCCCAGCCACACAAAATAAATGAGGTGTTTGTCTACGTTGCTGCTAATAGTGCGCTTGTTGGTAGCTTGGCACGCTACTTGATGGAGAGAGGCGCTCGCTTTCTCACCTTGCGACCCGGACCAGTAGCAGCTGTGCTTTTCCTTCTGGATTTGGATGCATTTGCAGTGGCTATAGCGTGGACTCACGTTGCTTTTCCTTCCACTTTCACTGCCGTCCACGTGGTCAGGAGTACTTGGAAAGGACCCTGTGATCCTTGATGAGCACCCAGTCTCAGGTGATGCTGGATCGCAGTGGCAGGTGAGGGAAGTGCAGATTTCACCTGCACGTGTAGTGCTGAGAGGATGACGGGTTAGCACATTATCTCAACATGCTATCTTCGTAATGATCAGTTGTCAACGGACCGGTTTACTGATCTCAAACAGGTACAGGGGCGTCTTCCAACCCGTTCTCAAAAAGAGCTGAGACCGTGTTGTTCCTGATACGCATGCGCATGTGGAAAAGCACCAGTTGTTCTTTCTTCCAAGATAAACCTGGCTCCTTACAACCAATACTTCGCCTGTTTTCTCGTTCAACTGTACCTGCTGATTGAGAATAATAATAACCACAATAATGTTTGATTTTAAACCCTACATTTTGTAAATTTTATTAAGGGCGTGGGTTAGCAAATCCAGGACCATTAACATTGCTAATGACATGAGGTATTTCCCAAGGGGGAATACTCTCAGTAGAATGCCTGCCACTGTCTCTGTGTCCCGTTTGGAAGTGGGGAAAACTTCAACCCACTTCCAGGACATGCATACTATTACTAGGCAGTATTTCTTTACCTTCGCTGGAGTTAATTCAATACAATCTGTCAGTAAATGTTCTTTTATTGCCCCAGAAGCATTATTTGCTGCACAAATGTTCTCTAAGAATCAGATGCAAAGGTTGAAAATCTGCTTGTGTACCAATTACCAATTAGCATTTGTAACATTACACATTCCCCCTTTGCCCCCATGGTCTCTTCCGTGAGACAACAATCATGAGGCTCTCTATCATCTGCAGCTGGAAGAACTGGAGTTGGGTTAATTACATTGAGCATCAGCAGCTGAAGCTCCACGGTCTAATATTGGTCCCCGCTCTTATAACTGCAGGAGTGGTTTTGACCTATACTCTATCACCTAAAATAATGGGACTATTTTAGCTCCTGAGTCAACAAAAATGTTACAGGATGGTTAGAAATAATCTATGTTAAAGTTTTCTCTTTTTTCTAGATGTAGTGTGCCCTACTTGTTTTCCCTGGAGAGGTGGGCCGTCTCTGGGGTCCACCCCTCCCCCACCTCCCTTCAGTCAGAGGTTTCTTTTTTAGACACTCTCCTCACCAGTCTCCATGTCATCCGTTGTAGCACACACTTGACTCTTATCTTTTGAAAGTCATATTCATTCTGCTTCATGCCGCGACCTCTTGTCCTCCCAACTCCCAAGTTGCCCTGGGGGGTTGTTCGTAAGGAGCTTGCTGGGCGGCAGCGCCTCCAGATATTTGAACAGTTTAATGGGACCGATTTGAAACCATAGTTAAAAAGTACTGATTTGCATTTAGAGATTATGGAGAAATGTTCATGAATATTCTCACCTGAATTTAAATTAAATATTATTAATGTGTTTTTTGTGAATATAAATGTAAGAAAAAACATGCTGTAATTTCAGCTGTTGGTTTCAACCTAGTCTTTGACTGATCCAGATTAAATTCCAAGAATTTGCTGGGAAAGAAAACATGAAAACCACAGAGGCTGAACCCCAGTCATAGATCTGATCTGTATATTCTTTAAATACATATGGAAATTATGTGTTTTAGTGGCAGCACGGTGGTCATGACAAACAAAGCATTGTTGTTGGTGAAAAAGACATTACTGATATCCACACCAGTGTTTATCTGTTGTTATCATACTGTATGTCTCAGTCAGATAAGAACATTATGTCTGAAATGTGGTTATTGCACATTAAGGGTTCTGTAGTCTGTTGTATTCTGTATCATTGTAGTGAAGAATTAGAAGAGAAAAATAATATTATTGTGAGCTTCAGCCCATGATCAAACTCTACTTATAATCTATGCCGTAACTTTGTTCTCTTGTCTCAATCTAAACCACACATAAATGTAAACCAACACACATGTTCTTTTTGTGTTTAATCTCATATTCTTTTTGGAAAGCACAAGTGGAAATGACAGTAAATGGAGTGGATGAAAGAGAGTTGTCAAGTCTGTGACACATGGGATGTAACAGCAGCCAGAGCGTATCTCTTGCTCTGTGCCAGTGCGCCTGTACTGAAGCCTCCATTTGACAGAAGTGATTCTGCCAACATCCATATTCATTATCACCTTGGCTGCCAAAGTATTGTCACCTTAATGATTCATAAATTGACTAATTTGTGGATAATCAACCTATATAAGGCTTGTACATTACCAGTGCATTGTAAAGCTGCTTGATATGCTCGACAGTAGAATAGATGGGGAAATACATAATATGTTCTGTTGCTGTCCATGCGGCTGTGTTTTTATTTATTTATTTTTTATTTGAGCTGATGTTCATGACTGAATGAACTGACCAGGAAGTAAATGGCAGCCTTGACATTTAATTCTTTACATTTTGGAACAATCTAATTAATCTGTTGTTTGAATTATAACAACGATTTGGATGTGATGATAATATGTGTATTATATGTAAACAAATAAAAACATTTTACTCGCTCACTTAGTTGGTCATACAGATGCAGACGGGAACCCAAGTTTCCATATATTGTAAGAGAGTGTGTTTCTTCTTGTTTAGGCTCAAATAATACTTTTGTTTATTAATACAGTTACCATGTTATTTTTATTGTTATGACGTTTGCTAGCCAAGTAAAAAAACATGAATAAATACATGCATGCAATTTACACAGTACAATAATGTATTTATCAGTGGTTTGTCTGCATGGAATACCTCCCATGTTGTATGAGACACCAAGGTCCCCACATACTCAGCACAGCCTGTTCTCTCCACAGGTCAGACACAGACATTCTGTACCTTTGGTTTTGTGTAACCTGAAAGTGAAATGAACCTGAATGACAAAAAAACACAATACACCCAGTGTCATGTATCAAGCAGCAAGAGAGATACGGCAAACACGGTATCATACTGACAAGCTACCTCTCAATAGAAAACTCCATAATATATATGTCATTGTCAACCAGAATGCTAATGGGCCACTGTCAGCACAGCTTTTATTCAGTGATAGAATATGCTGTGTTTTGTAATGTGTGGATAACAGAAATCTATTTTCCCTATTTCTAAGGCAGCAGCTCCACACTGACGGTGAACAATGCATGAATGGTAAACAAGCTTCATATAAAGATGGAATCCTGGGGGATTCTTCTGCAAGCACCTGCTCCTACTTAGATAGCAAGCACTGAACCCAGAGTAGAAGGGTATGTAGATTGAGGGGGAGGGGAAGAAGAAGAGCAACTCTCCATGGGTGCAATGTGCATTCAACACTAGCAGTTCGTAAGATGTCTATTGTAAAATGGATAGGAAAATTACTATAGAATATTTCTAATTTGCCCAGCAGTGTGTATCCAATGAAGTGGCTGTTTTCTCGGTTATTTGAATGTGTGTGGGTGAACAAAGATGCCTTAAAACGAGGTCACCAGGGTTGCTAACTATTAAAACATTCTCTGCCCAATGCATAAAATAACACAGCTTGGTCAGTACTAATTTCAAACTACGAGGCTCTACCCAGCTGCCTTTAGCGTGCCAGTGACAGCGTGTACATACATGCTTGATACATGCATAGTTTCTTTTACTCTAAATGAATTACATCTTTGCCATTATGCTGCCACTATACAGACAATATATGAACTCTGAAAAATATTTCGACCCTGTTATGTACAATAAAACATCTGTTGTTTGACAACATCATTATTGAGTCTTGACAACGACTGGTGCCATACTATCACCTGATATTAAAAATACAGTTTCTCCTTTTGAATTGTGATTATGACTCTTTTGTCTGGTGCTAAAGACACAGGCGGCAGATGAACATTCTGCTGTTCGTTCAGTAGTCAATTAGACATGTTTTTGTTTTCTACAGCTGTGGCAGCTTCAATCCGATTATCTGTTAGCATGGTAAATATAGTAATTGTACCTAACAAATGGATCTAAACAATGCTTAATATTAAGCCTGACTAGTCCTAGAGATAACAAGTTGGCTGCCTGTACATTCCATTGATTTAGCTTTTGATATTTTAATGTGGTCTTCAAAATGTGAAATAAATTCTGTATTTGTCACTACAACATTATGTATGTGCAGGTCTGTGAACTGGTGTGCGTGTGTATACAGTACAATAAATATAACAGATTGATTGCATACTATTTATAATTGGTAATCTAGCCACTATGGCGGCATGTCTCTATGGATTATAATGTCACTCGTTCTACCACTTTGGTCCACACTGAAACATCTCAACGACTTTGAGATTGATTAGCAAAACTAGTTATGTTCTCCTCAGGATGAATCTAAGGATGTTAGTGACCCCCTGACCATCCACCTCACATCAAGCACACTATAAGTGGTGTCAACTATTTGCATCGTCGCTATAGAGTGCGTATAATTCATGTGGCCATCGCGAAAAAGTATTATAATTGACTTTTCAATTTGCATCGTTTTCATGACTAGACACACACAAAAAATGAACAATTTATGTATTTGAACATACCAAAGATCCCGCTCTCCCCATTAGTTGCATGTCAAAGTGTCCTTGAGTAAGACACTGAAGCCCCTGTTGCTCCCCGGGCGCTTCACTGCTCCTTAATAATAAGGATGGGTCAAATGCAGAGATGAATTTCCCCATGGGCATAAATAAAAACTCACATTTCTTTCTTGAATACACATTACCACATGTTTCTGTTTTAATTGGGAGTATGTTAGCATGCTGACATTTGAAGAAAAAAAAAAGAATTCTGCACAATTACCAGTAACTGACTTGTAAAAGACAAATTCATCAGCTTTGCAGAGAGGGTAATTACAAACAAGATTTTTACTTAAGCTGTGAATTGAGCATTTTCAATTCCTGTCTGCTTGTTATTTATAATAATAATAACCATTTTATTTATATAGCGCTTCTCTAGACTATCAAGTCTACTCGAAGTCGCTTAAGAGTCCAGTCACCCACAGTCATCCCGGTGGTGGTGAGCTACATCAGTAGCCACAGCTGCCCTGGGGCAGACTGACGGAAGCGTGGCAGCCAATCAGCGCCTACGGCACCCCCGACCACCACCAACATTCATTCACATCCATACGAACCGGGGTGAGGCTGCTTGCATGTCTTTATGATGGTGGGGGAAACCGGAGGAAACCCACGCAGGCACGAGGAGAACATGCAAACTCCACACAGAAAGGACCTGGGACGACCGGGAGGACCGGGATTCGAACTCAGGACCTTCTTGCTGTGAGGCGACAGTGCTACACTGAGCCACCGTGCTTATTGTTACTCTTACCCATTAGTCTTAGACCAGAATAGTGTTGCAAAAAAAGGGTTTCTTTCACAAAATCGCCCACATATTATTGCAGTTACACAACAGTATATTAGTTTTATCACAAAGATTGTAGAGCAATGATGACCTCTGCTAAGAGAGAAACGTCTTCTCAAGTTGTGTGCTTCTGGGGCCAAGTGTACACATGTTTTAATTTCAGTAACTAAACAATAATAATAAAGACATATCTGCATATTCTTCACTGATCTATCACTGTTATATTATATAAAGGAGATCATTTTGTATTAAAATGTCGTGCAAAATTACTCAACATTTTTTTGAAAAGGTCACGTTTGCCAATGTTGTAGACCAGTGGTCCCCGACGGTGATCATCGTTGCTCTACAATCTTTGTGACAAATCTAATATACTGTTGTGTACCTGTAATGCCATGCAAAATCTTCTCTGCATTTAACCCATCCTTAGTTAGGAGCAGGGGGCTGCAGTGAAGTGCCTGGGGAGCAACTGGGGGTTCAGTGTCTTGCTCAAGGACACTTTGACATGCAACTAATGGGGAGAGCGGGGTTCAACCGGGTCCCTTGTGGATACGGGACGACCTCTACCCCGCATGAGCGACAGCATACTTCAAATGTGGTCTATCCCCAAAAATGTAACTACGACAACAACAGGCGCATTGGGACGAAAGTCCTCAGTTACACACGTCGTGTAATTTTATCATGTCATTTTGTTTTTATCCTCCATGCCATGAAGGCATGTAGGAATTTCCTACAGCTGCCACTATATCTTATTTTAGAATATTTACTGAGAGCAAATTCAAAAGCAACAACAAATTTAATAAGCAGCAGGTCATACAGACACACACACACACACACACACACACACACACACACATCTTTGTTTGATCAAAGTACTATGTTTGGATTTCCTTTTTGCTGCAAATGCTGTGCACAATCTTATAGCGGTGAAATTACAGTTTTTTCAGTATCTGGATCTAATTTGTTGTTTTATCTAGTTCAAGCCGAGAAATGGCACATGGTAGTTTAGATAAACTGTAGGGAGAAATATCAAATGTTGGTCATATATTTTAAACATGATTATGATGTTAAAATGATTCAAATGTTTTGCAATGTCTCTTTTACCTCCATTATACTGTGTACACTAGCTGTGAGATTATAGCAACACTACACACGATGCACTTTCAGTGAAATCATCAGTTCAAAAATCTACTTGAAATATCTGTTTATGACGGACTGCATTCATTTCAGGTGGGGAGCTTCAACATGAAGCTGCATGCTGCTGACCAGCAATACTACCAAATAAGTGTGTGGTTGGCAAAACAATAAAGAAAATAAATAATGAAAAGCTGGACACATTGACTCACATTAACACTTTTATTCATTCATCTATTTAGTTTGAAGCGGATGCTATAATGCTAAATGCAAACAAACCCTTTTCTAGGAGAAATACAATAACACCCCTGATGTAAAATCTCTACAATCAATCAATCAAACTTTTATTACAGACTTAAGATCCAGATAGTACAAAACATTCAAAAAATAAAATAATACATACAAAACGACAAGTTAAAAACAAAAATCAAAGAACTACACATCCTTTATAAATAAACAGCTGTACCAGTGTCTCCACAGCTGAGACTGGTAGAGTGTAGTGCAGAATTTTATATTTGATAAAACCATGATGATCTCATATTCGGAGTCATCAACCCAGCAGATAAATGTGTACATAAGATTTCTTGAAACTGCTTTGAATGTATTGACACCTGCAGCAACCAACATCTCACTTGCACTAGTCCACCTCGGTCTCTTCAAAGGGTCTACAGTGTAGATGTAGACCCTTTGAAGAGACCGTTGAAGAGACCATTGAATTTAACTAATGCACCTCTCTGTAGACTCTGCAGAGAGGTGCTTAGTTAAATTCAATGGGGATTCTCTGAAAAACATCTTTTAGATTGTATTCAATATGCAGAGTTTTTAAATTAGAGTTGAGTAGCTGTTTCAAGTTGCTTCTCTTTCACCTCTGGTATACCTTCTTGTAAACAGAAATTGTCTAGACAACATATATGACAGCATTACAAACAAGAAAGATTGTGTTGGAGTCACATTTTTTTATTTAAGCATCTCATCCAAGAATGGGAGGATTATACAGCAGCAGAGCCATGTCCATATTAGCATACCAGTCAAATCTGAATATGATTATCTATATTGCTTCTGTTTATATTTGATGTCTAATGCATAATTATGTATAAGCAGTCCATATAGTACCCAAAGCATTCCGCTTCTGCACCACAATGTATACAATGCTCTTCTTTATTTGAGTCCACAGTTTGGACACATTGGTGTGCGGGCACAGCGAGGATGTGTCTTAGACACACTTTAATAACTTCCAACCTGCCAGGTTGGTTTTGTTTGCGCTGACAGAGGCCTGTTATCAGTTAGACAGACTGTCATGACGGACTTTGAGTTCACATAATCACCCGTCAAATCACCACGCTGTAGTATCTCTCAGAAACATCATGCATCAACCCTCACTGGTGGAATTAGATAGTGTTGCTGCCCCCACAAGCACAGACAGATAAAATCAATTTCCGCCTTCCTCCACATCAGGAAGTACTGTACAATAGCTGTCCAATGGAGGAGTCAACCCACTCACAGGATATTCAATTGCAAGGATGTAGAAATTCATCCTTTCTTTATCTCAATCATGTTCACATGGGATCAACTATATCTACAAATGCACCTATGGGCAAGTAATGCTAGTGTGTGTACACCCACATGTGAAGACCAAAAACACACACATACTCCCTCACATGAAAACATCTCCTGATTTGAGCTAAAAACCAAAATACTACAAAGGCAACTGGATTCATGAATGAATTATCCGTTATGCTCCTCTTTAAAAACAAACATTGGCTTCAAATGGCCTGATAAAGCACCTTTATGGTTGTAAATCAATTGTGTAGCGTCTTGAGGACAAGCAGCAAATATTGTACAGCTAATTGTTTAAAACGGGAAAATTTTAGGGAAATATATATATATGTATATTTTATTAAGTCTCTTCCAGAAATGTAGGTTACCATAGGAAATATCATATTGTACTATATCTGTGACTGTCTAGTGCTTCTATATCCTTTCAGAATGAGATAGCATCATGTAAGGAGCATGCAAAGGACTGCGCCATGAACATGAAGGAGGACACATGGGGAGGGGAGGATTAGGAAAGCAAGAAACACATATATTAAACACAGACACCTTTCAGTTCTCCGATGGGACATCTAACCGTGGTAGCAGAACCGTAAAGCTGTGTGTCTTCGATACCGTATATACATACATATTTACAGTCAATCCTGCTGGTATATGCCGTATCCTCCCTCCCATGGCACACTGCAGCAGCTGCTCTTCTGCTTTACGTTCTGTAACACACTTTGGGACTCTCCAAAGAGACATCTACATGGAGTTGAACATATTATTTTACTACCTAAATTCTACGATACAAACATTTTGTCAATGATCTAAATGTTTTCTGCATAATGTGCCACTCTTTTTGTTCATTCTAGTAATGTTTACATTAAGTTTTGTTCCATGAAGGCTATTTGTAAGGTCAAATGATGTATTTACTGTGATATCAAGGTTTAACATATTCTTCATGGAAGCCACTAGACTTGTAACTTTGTTTGTCTTCTATGGTAATACTACATCATGTAGGTGTTATTAGTGTTGCTGGGGATGCAGGAAAGTGGATATATGTGCTTGGGAAGAGTTTATTTGACAGTCCGTCACACAGAAGAATACCTCTGAAACGGATGGTTACCAGAGAGGGAAATGTCAGTGACAATCTTTCCTGCCCTTTTTTTGCCTTTGCATCATGCCGTTTGTTTTTGTTGCTGCACTAAGCAGTGCAGATAAAAACTTGTCATTGGAACAGGAGGTGGAAGAAAGCCTGACACTGATGGTGTGTGATCGTGAAAATTGGACCATGATTGGTTGTAAGATGTCCGGCTGCCTCAGGTTGTGACAGAGCGTAGATCTTCTGTGGCACCTTAACAGTGATAAATTGATGACTGACTCGTTATTATTGGGGGTGATGAAACCTGCCAAGGTGCGCTGTCCACCAAATTTGAAGCTTGATGGAAGGGGTCGATGCAGTCAACACTGGCATTTTGATTTGCTTCCACTGGACAACTTGCAACCAACTGAATAATGTAAATAGCAGCAATGCTTACTGTTAAAAGATTAAATTAGGTACGGTACAATGTTTCTGTTTTCCTATGAATTATGCACGAGACATGTAAGATACAGTTATTAGGAGAATTTAATGTAGAGGCCACACTTTCCACTGACTAATTCAATTCAATTCAATTCAGTTTATTTGTATAGCCCAGTTTCACAAATTACAAATTTGTCTCAGAGTGCTTTATAATCTGTACACATAGACATCCCTGACCCAAAACCTCACATCGGACCAGGAAAAACTCCAAAATAACCCTTCAGGGGGAAAAAAAGGGAAGAAACCTTCAGGAGAGCAACAGAGGAGGATCCCTCTCCAGGATGGACAGATGCAATAGATGTAATGTGTACAGAAGGACATATTTAGAGTTAAAATACATTCAAGGAATCTGACAGAGTTTATCAATAGTTCATATTTAGGCATATTCCACGATGGAGAGTTTGGAGACCTCCCAAGTGGAGGAGTGGGCGGAGTCCCAGCAGGGCAGTGGCACAGCTGGTGGCAGGAACTCACGATCCAACCATCGAAGGTCCATTAGCAGATGGAATCTATGCCGTCTCATAGGGTCCGATGACCCCATGAGACGTGAAGTCAGAAGGACTCCGTGGAGAAAGCAGAGTTAGTCATGTGTGATGGAGAGATGAAGATTCATCCATAGGAGAAAGAAAAGAGGAGAGAGGTGCTCAGTGCATCCTAAACATCCCCAGCAGCTATAAGCCTATACCAGCATATCCAGGGGCTGGACCAGGGCAAACCTGATTCAGCCCTGACTATAAGCTCTGTCAAAGAGGAAAGTCTTAAGTCTACTCTTGAATGTGGTGACTGTGTCTGCCTCCCGGACTGAAGGTGGAAGCTGGTTCCATAAAAGAGGAGCTTGATAACTAAAGGTTCTGGCTCCCATTTTACATTTTAAGACTCTAGGAACTACAAGTAGCCCCGCATTTAGTGAGCGCAGCTCTCTGGTGGGGCGATACGGTACTACAAGCTCTTTAAGATATGATGGTGCATCACCAATTAAGGCTTTGTAAGTTAAGAGAAGAATTTTAAAAAGTGATTCTTGATTTTACAGGGAGCCAGTGCAGAGCAGCTAGTACAGGAGTAATGTGATCTCTTTTCTTAGTTTTAGTGAGAATACGAGCTGCAGCATTCTGGATCAACTGGAGGGACCTAAGAGATTTATTAGTGCAGCCTGATAATAAGGAGTTGCAGTAATCCAGTCTCGAAGTAACGAACGCGCGAACCAATTTCTCTGCATCTTTTTGAGACAAGATGTGCCTGATTTTTGAAATATTACGTAGATGGAAGAATGCAGTCCTTGAGATTTGCTTTATGTGGGAGTTAAAGGACAAGTCCCGATCAAAGATAACGCAGAGATTCTTTACAGTGGTGTTGGATGCTAGAGTAATGCCATCTACAGAAATCACATCACCAGATAATTGATCTCTGAGGTGCTCAGGGCCGAGTAGAATTACTTCGGTTTTGTCTGAGTTTAACATCAAGAAGTTGCCGGTCATCCATGTTTTTATGTCACTAAGACATGCTTGAATTTTAGTGAGTTGGTTAGTCTCCTCTGGTTTTATCGATAGATATAGTTGAGTATCATCTGCATAACAATGAAAGTTTATAGAATGTTTCCTGATAATATTGCCCAAAGGAAGCATGTATAAGGTAAATAGAATTGGTCCAAGCACAGAACCTTGTGGAACTCCGTGACTAACGTTGGTGGTCATTGAGGCTTCATCGTTTACAAATACAAACTGAGATCGATCTGATAAATAGGATTTAAACCAACTTAGGGTGGTGCCTGAAATACCAATCGACTGCTCCAGTCTCTGTAATAGGATGTTATGGTCAATGGTGTCGAATGCAGCACTAAGGTCTAACAAGACCAGTACAGAGAGAAGTCCTTTATCTGCTGCCATTAAGAGGTCATTCGTAATCTTCACCAGTGCTGTCTCTGTGCTGTGGTGTTTTCTAAATCCTGACTGAAACTCTTCAAATAAACTATTCTGATGTAGAAAGTCACACAAGTGATTTGCGACCACTTTCTCAAGGATCTTAGAGAGGAAGGGGAGGTTAGAGATCGGTCTGTAGTTAGCCAAAACCTCTGGATCCAGAGTGGGCTTCTTCAGGAGAGGTTTAATTACAGCTACTGTGAAGGAATGTGGTACGTGGCCTGTTAACAAAGACACATTAATAATATCCAAAAGAGAGCTGCCAATTAAAGGCAAAACGTCTTTAAGCAGCCTAGTCGGGATAGGGTCCAAGAGACAGGTAGACGTGTTAGAAGTAGAAACCATTAAATATAATTGGTCACGGTTGATGGGAGAAAAGCCATCTAAATATATACCAGGACATACAGGGGTTTCCAAAGCCATTCCACTTGAGGACAGATTGGCACTGGTTAAGGGCAAGAGATTATTAATCTTGTCCCTAATAGTTAAAATCTTCTCATTGAAGAAGTTCATAAAGTCATTACTCCTGAGGTCTATAGGAATACTGGGCTCCACAGAGCTGTGACTCTCTGTCAGCCTGGCTACAGTGCTAAAGAGAAACCTAGGGTTGTTCTTATTCTTCTCTATTACTGATGAGTAATATTCTGCTCTGGCATTGCGGAGGGCCTTCTTATAAGTTTTAAGACTATCTCGCCAAACTAAGCGGGATTCTTCCCGATTAGTTGAACGCCAAATGCTTTCAAGCTTTCGTGACGTTTGCTTTAATGTGCGGGTCTGAGGGTTATACCAGGAAGCAAACCTTCTCTTCCTCACTGTCTTCTTCTTCAGAGGGGCTATCGAGTCCAGTGTCATTCTCAGTGAGCCTGTGGCACTATCAACAAGATGATCAATCTGGGACGGACTAAAGTTAGACCAGGAGTCCTCTGTTATATTGAGACATGGTATTGAATCAAGTGCAGAAGGAATCGCTTCTTTAAATTTAGCTACAGCACTGTCAGTTAGACATCTGGTGTAGAAACTTTTGACTAACGGTGTACACTCCGGTAGTATAAACTCGAAAGTTATAAGGCTGTGGTCTGACAGAAGAGGATTCTGTGGGAAGACCTTCAAATGCTCAATGTCAACGCCATATGTAAGAACAAGATCAAGCGTGTGGCCAAAGCTGTGAGTGGGTTTCTGTACTCTCTGTGAAAGCCGATCGAGTCCAACAATGAGATGAATGCAGTACCTAGGCAATCATTATCAACATCCACATGAATATTAAAATCTCCTACAATAATAACTTTATCAGTTTTAAGAACCAAACTTGATATAAATTCTGAAAATTCTGATATAAACTCTGAATATGGACCGGGTGGCCGGTACAGAATCACAAATAGAATTGGCTGTAATGTTTTCCAGGTTGGATGTGAAAGACTAAGAACAAGGCTTTCAAATGAGTCGTAATTTAATTTAGGTTTAGGATTTATTAAAAGGCTCGAGTCAAAGATGGCTGCTACTCCACCTCCTCGACCGGTGTCTCGAGGAATGTGAGTATTAACATGACTTGGAGGAGTCGACTCATTTAGGCAGACATATTCTTCATGGCGCAGCCAGGTTTCAGTTAGACAACATAAATCAATGTGATTATCTGTTATTAAATCATTTAGTAACACAGCTTTAGATGACAGAGATCTAATATTTAGGAGACTACATTTAATAGTCCTGTTTTGTTGCACTGCTGAAATAATGGTGTTAACTTGTATGAGGTTATTGTGTACGACTCCTCTTGTGTTTACTTTAGATTTATTTAATTTAAGTGGCCGTGGGACAGACACAGTCTTCACAGTCTCTATTCTAGAGTAATGGATGGGTAACTGCTTGACAAGAAGAGCAGAGAAGGGTGTTAAACTACAACTCTGCTCCCGGTTCCTGATCTGAACCCCGGATTGTCATGGATTAGGTCCGGTGATCAACGTGGTCATATTCGTAGAAATGAGACGCGCTCCTTCCAACGTGGGATGGACGCCGTCCCTCCTCATCAGATCAGGTTTTCCCAGAAAGTCTTCCAGTTGTCTCGTAGCCCACCTTATTCGCTGGGCACCACTTCGACAGCCAGCGGTTGAAAGACGACATACGGCTATATAATTCGTCAGTTTTCAAATTTGGGAGAGGGCCAGAGAAAATTACGGTGTCCGACAACGTCTTGGCATAAGCACACACCGATTCCACATTCATTTTACTGACTTCCGACCTACGGGCTCGGGCGTCGTTACCACCGGCATGTATTACAATCTGACTGTACCTACGCTCATCCTTAGCCAGCAGCTTCAAACAAGACTCCACGTCACCCGCTCTGGCCCCCGGGAGGCACACTACCCTGGTCCGCGGCTTCGCTATCTTCACTAACACCTCACATGTATTAATTACAATAACAGTCAATCCGTATCCTGGATGCAGGGCTGAAATTGTCTTGCTAATTGTATCTCATGAAGACACAGAGAGAGCTTTTCAGGTCAGGTTCTACAAATTATTATCCATAGCATGTCATAGAAACAGATTCAGATTTGTTCTATGCCTTTTTCTATCTCAATACATTAGTCACATGCTATGCAAAGTATTGCATATTTCATGAAATATAATATTCCTCAATTGCCTTTTTAAAAGTTATTATCAGGGCTCTCCTCCCCCCCCCCCCCCCCCCTCGCCGCGGCGCCCACATTCGGCCCGCCCCACCCCCTTTTTTTGATTGGCTGATAAGAGCACATCATTTACTGCCCTTGAGAGACCTATTATATTTATAAATTATACTATTTTAAAAATGTGTTCAAATTACAAAGCAATGTTTCTCATATCCGCTAAAAAGAATTGACGCGCTTGCAGTGGCTGTTCGGAGTGCTCCCGCCCAGTCTTGATTGCACCAGGTGTGCCTCTGATTAAGGTAGAAGGCGATCAGCCGCGCTGCTTCCCAGCGTAATCCCAAACCTCGGCGTGACGTTTGCGTCCTTTAACTGTTTTTCAACGGATTTTTTTTGCCCCACGTGCGTTATGTTTTCGTCGCGACCATGACACTGTGAGGAAATATGTATTTAGCGCTTAACTTCTCAACTTCTGCCGACTCCAACCTGTCAGGTGTTGACCCTCAGAGACTGCAGGAACTGGCTCACCGGTCTGTTAAAGTAAGCATTATTATCGTTTTTGGCGCGATGATAACTTTGGGAAATATTGCAGTTCTCCTGGTTATTACTTCCACCGTGGCTGGTTGGTCAAGAAACTCTCGGTACTTTCTCCTCTCTCTCACTGCTGCAGACTCTGCGTTTGGACTGCTGGTCATGCCCTTGAATCTCTGGGTGAGCCTGCTAAAGGACTACACCGAAGGGCCAGATGCTCTTTGTCACGTCGTGGCCTTTTTCAATGCCACCGTCTACTCCACCTGCATGTACACACTGGCCACGATAAGCCTGGAGAGGTACATTGCAGTGTTTTACCCGCTGAAATACTCATCTCTGTTGACAAGAAAAAGGACCCTCCTCCTGATTGCCTTCGCCTGGTGCTTCCCTCCCTTTATACTGTCGCCAATATCATTCCCAGATGGCATTATCGAGGTTCATTTTTCAACCGCATCCCTGGTCTGCAATCCATCCTACTCCACAAATGCTGTATACTCCCTAGGCTTGACATGTTTTATATTTTTCCCCTGCTCCATCATCATGACATACGCGAACCTGAGAGTGTGGTGCGCGGCAAAGAGACAGAGACTGAAACTGCGCAAATACGACTCTGCGCGTCGCAGGAGACAAAATATGGCATCCAAAGTGCTTGTGCCTGTGATGGCAGCCTACTACACCTGTTGGACACCCTGCATGGCAGCTATGATCTACAATGGTAAGCTATAACCCAGGAAGTGCAGGGATGCAATTTATGCAATGTCTGCAATGCATTAGATCACTTATTTTGTATTTATTAATTCTGTTGATTACACTCCTATCAAAAACAACTTTCATACAGTAGCTGATTTATCAGTGGATATTGGTGGAATATAGATAATGGATAGATGGATGCATGAGGGTGTCCCACTGACAAACTCCCTTGGAACCAACAATGTAAACAGGTGTCCAGAATCATCTGGGGAAGTCCTATGTTGAAAACAAGTATACTATGTGTATCTCTTTAGTGTATATCTAGATTATATGGCATTAACTGTTTTCAAATACATAAAACTGCTCTCTGCTTGCAGCACAATTTATGTGAAGTAGTTTATTTCTCAAGGGCAGTTTAGAGGTTTAGGACTAAAGCTCCTGATGTCGACCCAGCTAATTTCACAATAACTGAAGAATTGCACAATTACTCTGCAATGGCTACTTAAGCCCATACAGGATATGAGGTGGTGTTGTGTGGGATTTTTAAGGTATACGCTGTTTTTAATATACGGGATAATGTTCAGAGTCTGTTAATAGGTTGTTGTTGTTGATATTACAGTATTTGTATACAAAATTATTTTTTCATGGTAGCAAGAAAACTCTGAAGTATTTGAAGATCTACTGCAAGTAGTTGTAAGTTATCAATTAAACATGCATTTAATGGCTATTACCCCTCTACCCATTCCTCCATCAATTTCAGCTGTGACTGCTCATATAAATAGCTGTCAAAGTGTTTTATGTAATTATGGGCATGAATATACTGACCCATGGCCAGCTTTATGACTCTGGCCTTTTTCTCATTTACACCAAACCAGAACTGTCTTTCAGTAATCGAGACTGAAAGTGGAGTCACTGAATATTTTTTGAAATGATGACCCTTTTCCAAAGAGGGCTGTAATTCTTCTGATATGGATGAACCCTGCAAAATGAAGACGCAGTCGTAACTTAAACTTCAAAGTGTTTTGCTGTCCAAATGTAAAGCGGTTACGTCTCCCCCACCAACTCTACCATTTTAACATCTGTACTTTACTTGTTGATGGCTTCATATCCTTGCTGCAAGTAGAATGACTTGCATCTCTGAACAATCAATGTATCCCTAAATAGACCTAATCACAAACCTGCTATAGCTAAACAGTGTTTAATTAATTTGTGACCCTTTTTATGAAAAAGGTCAACAACTGTTTCCCAGTGTCTTGTGTTAACAATTGCATTGAATACTTCATGTAAGTCGCCCTGCGTTGTGCCCCACAGCAGTCTCTGGCAGCAGCGTACCGGAGTGGATCGAGTTTGTGGTGGTATGGCTGCCGACCTCCAACGGTTTCCTCAACTGCATCTTCTACTTCTGGGTCAACCGAAACTTCCGCAGGAAATTTCACCTCGTACTTCAAAGGCTCTTTCTGGCCCTCTGTCCCAAACTGGCTGAGACCTTTGGATGCTGCAGCGATTTAAAGACGCAGTTTGTGTCAGGGATTCTGGATAATAACAACAGCGTCCATGAGCGTTCCTCCAGCGTATCCTCCACATGCACCTTGTTGAGTTTGGCTTAGGTTGTCTGGCCCAGAAGACCACCGCCGGCATGGTAGGAGACATCGTCGGTGACCTCTGTCCGACTGGGTAGGTCAACTCGCGTCAAATGATTGACATATCTCTAAATAAGTTATCAAATGTAAGATGTGAGTCACATGGGTTGCGATGCAGACAGACAGGTTGGCACTTAGACAGGTTATCATGGCAAGTACTTGAAATAACCACTGTACTATCTAAATCTTTTTGATTTCAGTCATTGTATATTCTTCTAATTGTTTTATTAAACAGTGTTCAGTTGAGCAGAACACAGGCTTAAGTTATAACTTTTTTGGATTTTGTTTTGTTTTACCCATGCACACAGTCTTGCCAAGATTTGATCCACTGTCAGAGAGACGGCATATTAAACCACCTTTTTAGTTGTTTTTTAGTTAGTTGTCAGCCGTGTCTGTGCCCCAGAAATGCCTATTTTGTATTCCAGCTATAGAACCGATCTTTTAACTTATTGCTTAGGTCAACACATCTCGCCTCACATTTGAAGTTGGTCAATTGGATAATCGCAAGAAACTGAAATGTAGACTCCTATTCACAAATGTGTGAACTAACACCACTATCCGATTGGAAGCGCTTTGAAGAATTCAAGCCATCAAACTCTCCTTCAAATGAAACAGTGAGTCGAAGACCTTGACATATAACCGCTGGGAGAAGTTAACCTTTAAGTCACGGCATGTAAGTGTATGCAAGGAGAAAACTAATTATGCAGGTACGCTGTAGAAAGGTCACCACATGTGTGCTGGAAAGAGATAACTTTGGTAACTTCTGAGGCTGCGGTTGTTTATTTTGATATTAGGTCCAAGATAGTCCGCTCAGTAACGCAGTACAACAGTCACGGTGAAGATTGATTTAGATTTAAAGTTAATCGGGGGAAGAATATTTCCAAAAACTATATTTCCAACTAATTTAATATTGACCTTTTTATATGAATGTTTTGTTATGTTTCTAAATTTCAATTTTTTATAAAGAATGAAAAAAATAACGATAATGTATTGGTTTATGGATGATCTATGAAATAAAGTATTATGCCATTGAAGTCTGTCTTCACTTAGTCCGAGTTCAGTATTTACAAATGCAACGTTCGTGAAACATTAATGACGTTAAAGTGAGAAGTGTTAGCGATCGGCTCATACCGCTCTGCTGCGCTCTAAATAACCCAACACACCTGTCCCAGGAACGCTGACGAGCCGTGTAACTTGGTACCTGAGCATGTTCCCAGATGAGCAGCTCTGGATATACCTGGAGGCTCCAGCACTTGTGAACGATGGTGTTTAGATTTTTTTCTGAAGATTGAATTGTAAAGCAAAATGAATCGCTTGAATTAGATTATACAGATTAACACCTAACGCCATGTAGGGTGAAAGGTTGAGCCAGCGGTACGGAGTTGAATAACAACATTGAAATTAATTGAGGATGAGAATATCATGCTTTGACTTCTGAGTAATGAATTTGATTGTTGGTGTGCATTATGAATTACCACAGTGCAACAGCTCTCTAGTAATTCTATATTCATATAAGGCTGGTGTAAATACATAGTCCAAAGCTAATTTGCTCATATATACATTTTAAAGCTTTTCCCTTTGTACATAAACTGATATTTAGAATATATTTTTCATTCACGTGGCGTGAACCAGAGCGCCACGCTCGGCAACGTGACTCAGAAGCAAAGACATTTCTCGAGTGAATTTATTCCTTTCATTTGTCTAAATCCTAAAGTTGGGGATGTTTTTATTGTGAAAGGTGAGTGTTTTAGTGAAGCTTTAGGCAGTTGTCACAACAGCAAAAGCCTCAGGATTTCCTCTGCTGGCAGAACATGTGAGACTGACTGTTTGTTTCTGTGTGCTGCTGTATCTGAGACCATGGATATCTCTGCATGCATTAAAACAAAGGAATTTAGTTTAAACATCTGCAGTAAAACTAATGAAACTGTCTGTTATTCATGTATTGGTGACTTTTTGGACTAAGTCGGGCATAGTGTTTGCTCCTGCAGCATCCAGAAGTGTTTTTCAAGCCATTCGAGGTGTTTGCCGAGCAGGTCTCCCGGGGCCCTGGAGTGTTGTGCATTAGCAGCCTCGGCTCTCCTTGAGGATGACTGGCCATAGAAATGACAGGCGATCCAGCCATGGGGAATGACGTCCAAATAGAATATGCTGTCTCATAAGAGCCCATAATCTTGTCTGACCATGCTGACACTACATTAAGGCTGATGTAAATGTAGTGTATTTAATGATTTCTATGACAGAAACTGACATAACCTCTACAATTTTTAGATTTGACAAATTTCTCAAACATTTTTTTATGGACAACACATGTTTTGGCAGATTATGGTTTTACTAAATAATCTGATTGCAGTGTCTTTCAGGTTGTTTTCCATCATTGCATCATGTGACTGCATTGTTTAGTTTACTGCTGTTCTGTCCGATAAAAACCTAGAGATGGACGTCATAAATATATTCTGCACTGAATGTATTAGTCTGTGCACAGGTCTGATGACCCATTTTTATATATACTTTTGCCTCTTCCAGTAAAGGCCAAACGAAACAACTGACATCTTGAGGTTGTAGTGCCACCTTGTGTTAATTTTAAGGTAGAGCAAAATCATGAATATGTACATAAACATTTGTATGTTTTCTTCTTTCTGGGGTTTGCTGGCACTGCACTGAGGGCTCTTGTGGACGATGTGAAAAGGAAGGCTTTAGTTTCAATCACGGCTTCATGCTCCTCTCCATAAAACCAGCAGATGAGGGGAGCAGGCGTATGCAGACTAAAGTATTATTCACTTTGTGCTGGTATCGCACAATGCAATGGAAAACACATCAATGTAAAAGTGCATAACCACATCAGCTAGGCTATAGTCATGCCATTGTTACAATTATTTAGTAATTGGCTCTTTGACGCTGACTGAAACGACCCCCCTCTTCCACTCGGGCTCCTCTGCTCGTTTTGTCTCTCAGGCTGTTCATCAGCTGATGAGTCACACCTCAGCCTGGAGGCCGCTATAAAAAGGCAACATGTTGTAAGTTTGTTTGACATTTGCCACAAGCAGGAAGGGAACTTTTGAGAAGACAGTTAAACAGACATATTGTTCAGAGTAGTAATGTCATTCAGTCGCATATATTATATCCAGTTGCAAGCCACTTCCATTTTTTTTAAATAATTTTATTCAAAGACACTTTAATGACAATTGAGAGATGGAAATATTTATTGTTACAGCCAACCAACTACAATTTAACATATGCCCTTTTCTAGTCGCATGTATAAATTGTTATATTCAGAAGTCTTTCACCCAAAAACTAAATTAAGACGCATTACAATGAAAGACAATAGTGAAAAAGCACCAGTTAAAAACTATTCTTTCATGGGTATTCACTCATTCATAGTAAGCTAGGTAATAAAATAGCACTGTATTACATACTACATAAATGTATATTAATATAAGGTTCAGGTAGTTTGAACATTTACACAAATTCCTTATAACAGAACTGTAGAAATATAAGACAAGTCAGAGCACCTAACTTAAATAATCAGAGATACCATATAAGTAATAAAATACCAAGATTTGACATTGCAATTACATATTGTAAAGAACGCTTTAACAACCATGTGATGAATGCAATCACACAATTTAAAACCAGAAAAGTGCTATATAGAGTGAATAGAATAAACTCCTGATTCTTATTCTAATGTAGCAGTGAAACATGTCAACAAAAAAAAATGCATCGGAAATTACGGTCAGGGTAAAAAGTAGAGTGATAGTTGTCAACCATTGCCTTGATCACCATTCTGCATACTAACATCTCAACATAAAATGCTTCCTGTCGGTCTCATCAGTGAAATGATGGTGCATATATACCGTGCAGGTAAAATAGACTTTTTCTGAGCAGGCAAATGGGTAAACAAAAAAGCCCCCAAAATGTGTCAAATGCATATAAAGTTTAAGTTAAGGACAGCATTAATGACATCAGGCAGTGACAAATAAATACATAGAAACTGAAGGCAGACAATTTAATAAAGTTACCTGCCCAAAAACTAACTGTCTGGTGCACTCTATGAAGATGGACAACGGTACTTTATCAAACTGCTCATCTCCTTTTCTTGTTGCAGAGGATGCAGACATTCCTTTGTGTGCGTCAGTGTGAGGAGGTTTCTTTGGTCGAACATTTCAAGGCCTCCAGATGAAAACGATGAGATGAAAACAGGATGCCAGCTCAAGACGACTTGCGTTCAAACGCATAGTAACGATACACGACACCAACTACAACTGCTGCAATCGCAGCTAACAACCATATGGTCCAGGAGCTGCTGGAAACAAATAGAAATACGTATTTATTGTACACGGAACAATTCAAATTAACCAAATGAAATGAGAAAGGCAACACAAATAAGATACAAATTCTACACGTTATGGCCCATAGCATCTATCAGTGTTAATATTGATTGAAATTAATAACATTTAATAATTTAGAGGAAGAAAAAACACTTTATAGTTGTTTTTATCCCCATATTTACCAGGATTTATACAAATCTGAATAATTAGCAGCAAAACCAAGTGAAACACAATGTTCATCATGATGACTTACCTGGACTCTCCCGAGGTCACCTCATTTTCATCCTGAAGAAGAATAGGACACAATTAAGAGAAATAAATAATTTTGCCACAAACCAAGAACTTTGTATTGTCTTTGTCGATTCCATTTCAGTGACTTTGCTGCTTACCTTTGTTGGCTCCTTTTTCCTGTCATCCTGCAAAGAAAATTAATATGTTTATATTAACATCTTAATGTGATGAAAGACAAATTACCCTCATCACCAAGTCAATAATTTGTAAGTCAGCTCATCAGTCCATAGTCGTCCATCAAAAAGTGCATTTATTTTTATTATAGCAGTTGAATATTTACAACTCTAATATAAAAAAAATCTAAATATGAAGATGTCAGCCCAAGTTATAACTGCAGAAATGAGGCCCTGGAGTACCAGAGCCATAATCAGACAGCAGTCTTATGAATCGTGCAATTAGTGTTATAAATTAAATAAGATGGCACAACTAGTGATATCGCAACATGAAACTTTACTAAGACACTATTGGGGCAATGCAAACAACTAATAAATAAGAAATATGCTTCTATCACAATTAAACAGTAATTATCTTCAGTATTAGTATCCAACTATACAATTGAATTTCCAAATTACTGAAATAATCAGATATTGTATACTTTAACAATTTAAAACTATCTTTGAATGGTCTAAACTCTTTTCGTCTTTCTTTCTCCAGTGTTTCCTTGTTGCTGCTCACATTACCATTCATAATGGATGTTAGAAATGTCCATGACACTTGTAACACAGTAACTTTTGTGAAGCTAATGGTTGCATTTTTCTCAACGCAATTTGGTGACCGATTAATTACTCTGCTTGCTTACTTCAGCATTTGACCGATGGATATGGACACCATGAAAAGATACTGGAGGCAGAGAATGAGGTCTCTCAGAGCCAACAGAGGCCCAATCTCACCATGTGCACCTCCCCAATGAAGTACTGCTGGAGCATCTCCCTGGCATCTGTGGAGTGACCCACATCCTCAAAGCTCTCTGTGGCGTCCGACCCAGCCTGCTCGAGCAACACCTCTTCGCCTCCAGGATGCTGAAATCATAGAATAGGTTAACTCAAAAGTGTTGAGATTGTCAAAATAACTTATTATTTATGCATATCATAATTCATGTGAAAGTTACTCGATATTCAAAATGTACATTTTCAGAGTTATAACTTTTTATGATGTCAAATAAAAAACATTATACAAATAAATATTGGTTATAATTTAATACTGGAGCTGCTTGCAGTGGAACTAATTCTAGCTATTACACTCGGATGTTGACTAGAAGTAATTCATAGTATGTTAGAAGGTGGCCTTGTGTGTAACTGGTAGCCTTAGCTGTAAATTGTAGGGGCTTAACGTGTACATACTTTATTACAGTTGTATATCTAAAAAATAGTATGACATTTTCCTTGAACATAATTTATAATAGAGTAACGTAAACAAAGTTATGGTGGTATTATTGTATTTAAAACTTTTAAAAACACCGTAACGTGTGTAGTTGCTACTATTTAAATAATAAACAGGTATATCGATGCATCTTTAAGCCATAGTCACTTATATACAAGCAACAATAACAGTATTACAATGTTGGCCATCGACGTCAGGTATCTAACGTTAGCTAAATATTTATGCTAATTCATGTTGCTAGAAGTTTTTCCGATTGTTTCTGCAAGACCCAGGTAAGGCAGGTATCACTTTATTTGACCTTCGCCAACTCGAAATTTGGACTTTAAATACTGATTATGTTACAGTTAGTCAGAAAACGTCAACACAGTTTGGAAATCCAGGAAGTAATCTGAGCCGAAACAGCTAACGAGCGTCAGGTTAACCAAAGACTTCGCTGAGGCACAACATATTACAGATACAGTGCCAACATAGTTGCTACCGATCGACAGAAAGTGTTTGTTATTTCTTACCTCTTCGAGGAAACTTGTGATGTCATACACTTTGTCGTGGATGATGAGCCAAGTGTCACTGCTCTGACTATGCACTCGTATTTCTTCTAATGTGTAATATTTCACACCTTCTGTTTCGCCGTTTTTCTCAACATTGGTGTCATTAGTGGATAAACTGCCCGTGTGAAGAGGGATGTCGCTTATTTCCTCACCCATTCTAACGTTATAGTGTAAACAGCGCTAATGTCGCTCTACAACCACAACGCAGCCTGCTAGCGTTAGCTTCCGTGTCCTAGGTGTGCACGTAAAGCTATCTCGCTGACGTAAAATCGGTTCGCACCCTGTTTGAATGAGCGTAGTTTTGCTCAAATGTAGCTCCTATAGACACCGTAGAGGAGATATGCCATAAACAACAGGATTACAGTATCACTACACTAATGCTAAATTACGGAATAGAATAACTCTGTAACCCGGCACATCAGCAGCAGACATGTGAAACAGTCTGGTGACATGCATGTCGCTTTGACGTGAATCGTGAGAACATCAACTAACCAATGAAGTTGTGATTCTTGCAGCGGGGTCCAATCAAAATATACCACATGATGATCACGAGACTTTTGGCTGACGTATGTCAACAGTGCGCAGCCATTGCGCATACACATTTATATGCGATCTACAGTCATGTTTGTATATTTTTGTTAGTTCGTCTTTGTTTTGCACAATTTGGGATACAATTATTAACATATAATGTATTATAATTTCAATGCCATTCGTCTTTCAAATCTAGACCGCCAAACGAGCATGGAAAATAATATCCACCTGAGACCCAGCCCATTCATGTGTGTCCTCTGTGGTGGACATTTTGGTTTTGCACAACTTCTTGACTCATTTGAGTTATCCTATCAATTCCTGTTGTACTCTAAATAGGATATCCTGCATTCAATTTATAAATGTCAATTCTAGTGGACACCAGGACAACATCTATGTAATTAATGACCCAACATTGTATATAAGGTATAGCAAATGCATGATATTCCCCTCAATTTCCAGGAATATCACAGCTAAAAATAAAAGAATGCAACATAATACACAAAGAACACAAACGAATGATGAAAAAAGGATTAGTTGAGGTAATGAACATTACAATAAACATATCTGTTCTATATTAGTTAGTTCTAGACATAAGTTGTTCCGTTTTAATATAGAAACATGTCTACCATCCTTCAACCAACATGCAAAACTATCCAGATGGATGAATTATTTAGTTTAATTGCAATGAATCATCAGATAAAAACACACACTCATGAAGTAGCAAAAACACTTGTTGGTTGTATAATTCGAAACCCCACCCCAGTCCAACAGAGTGCCTGTTTACCTCTGTACACAGTACATGTGTAACAGGGTTGTGCAACAAAAGGCCGTTTGTAGTCCCAGTTTGATTCTTAGGAAAACACAATCAACGGATACTTTTGTATATCTTGCCAGGTGGCAGCTGTGGCCGTGGTTGGTATCGTCTTTCAATACCATTTGTGCTTTTCACAGGCACCTCATCACCGATGCTCAGTAGATTGGTACAAGTGAAGTTCTGGTTGGTATTAATCACCCACCGTAGAGCCCTCCCAGTCCTGTCCATGTTGAAGACCACGTCAACTCTCTTGATTTGTGTCTTTGCCTCCTTTTTTTCTAAAATCAACAATCCGATTGCTTCTTGTTTTACTGATGTTGAGCAGCAGGTTCTGAAACTCTGTACGATTGATGGTTCCCTCTCTTTATGCCTTGTGGTTTATAATCCTGCGGATGACGGTAGTGTCATCTGGAAACTTCACAACACAATTCCCTATATCTGTGATAGTAGTCGGAGTAAAGCGTGAACAGGATGGGGCTGACCACCCAGCCCTTAAACTGCTTTAATTATACTTTCAAACGTATTAAGAGGATTGACTGATTAACTAACGTCCTAGATTTTCATTTAATTTGAAAGTTGGGCAAGGTAACTTATGTATTTAGCAGCAGGCAGCTGCTACTGTTTGAGGCAGTTAGCTGCATTAAATAGAATACTTTTTTCTTTTAGTAAATACTGCAGCTGCCCTTACACAGTACTGTCACATGCAGTATGCATTCATTTTGGGACCCACTACTTCGTTATGTACCTTAAACTCTGACCCATTTACTTATAAATCCAGTGAACAGAGGATTACGGGTCAGACCAGCTTTAAAGGCATGCTGGCTTGCATACTGCAAAATAACAGATAGAATACGATAATCCTTTATAATTTTGGCTTGAACATTTATAATGTGACTGGATGCAGTAGTACATAATGGTGATTTTAGACTACTACATTTTACATGAGCGGCATTCCAAATTACACATATACATTTATCACATACTGTTGCTCACTTATTGCTGTTGTGGTCGAAAGGGCAAACAACTTATATTCTACAACCAAAGTCTTTACCGAACCACTTTTCCTTGATCTTGCTGGAAAAATGTCACGTGCTCAAGGAAAAATGCAATGGAGATTTCACAAGGACTTAGAAAAAAAACACTGCTCTAAGAATCGTACGGCACATACGGGCGAAACAATTATGATGCTATGTTATTTTACTTTATTTATTGCTCATTTTCTATCCTCCTTATTGTTTTAATCTTTCAGTGGACTTTCAAGCCTCACAATTATTTCCCCCATGTGTTATTATTCTGTATGGTTACTTACTTGTGTTTTCTTCTCTCATTTCTCTGATAAAATAGTACTCATCATTTAGCATGTAGACCTCAAAGTTCAATGTGTGCAAAGCCGAAGCCAAGACATTCATTAGAACATATGCACAATGGCAGGAGGTCACCTTATATGCCTCATTGGCAAGTGTCTTGGGAAGAAACTATAACAATCTAACATTGTTCTCTTTATTTATTTATTTATCTATCTAATATCCTGCATACTCTATTATTCCACACTTCAGTCCAGTGTGTCTGTGTCCAGAAATAGAAGAAAGGAGACAGTTTGAACCACACTTTGAACACACAGGATTCAATAAAAAAAATGATGCTGGGAAGAAGTATATCAGATGAATGCTCTGAATGTAAAATTACCGAGATTGCAGAACATGTGTGTATGTTGAAAAAACAAGATGAGTTTGAAAGATGTTTAGGGAAAAGGAAAAAGGACCTTATATGTATTCTTGGAACAGCGGAAGATGGGCTGAAATTTCACCCAGAAAGGAGTTGTTGAATATTTTAAGGAGATACGATTATACCAAAGAATATATATAGTTGTTTTTAATAGATTATTAACATTAAACTATACTAAGTATTACTTTAATTACATACTTATAAGAAGGTATTTTGGGACTAAGTCTTGTATGGATGGCGGTATGCACTTTATATGCAACGGTTCAAACCCTCCAATGAAGTACAAGAAGAAGAACAGTAACACTCCAGTCCGCATGGTGGCGGTAATGCGCCTCTACATTGATTGGTCAACTCCCAATAAGCACTAAAAATAAAAAAAGAAGAAGAATTTGTACGATCGCAATGGCTGCTCTCTTGTCTGTAAACATATGCGTTGTGTTGACGAAAGTCGCAGTTTAGCTCATTTCCAGTGACAGCTGTAGATCCTCCATATTCTGGAGTACTTACCAGTCTATTAGTTGACCTCAAATATTCAACTTGATGTGAGAGTTTCTGCATTTCAGAGTGAGAAACACGCGGCATACCCCCGCAGTTTGCCGCCCGGCCTTGTCGGGACAGGACCTGATAGCTCGCAGGCTTGCTGACGCTAGCAGCTCTTTGTCAGGTAAGCAATAGTTTCACTTAATAACCTGTTATTCTACGAGGGAACGTGTGAACATTGCACTCGCAAATACACCAATGTAATACCGGTACTGCATAGACATAATTTGAATTTTATACGCGTTTCCTCTCACTGAAACGGGTCAATATTGACCAAGTTACTGCAAGCCATTTGTGATGTTTAATTGTGAAACAACACGACAGTTGACGCAAAGCAAAGAACGGGAGAGCTGTCGTGTAGCTCGAATGAGTCTGGCCCTGTTGGTGAGTCTGGAGCAACACATGGGGGAACTCAAGTCACCTCTGTCTTGATGAGTTGCTTCTGAGTTCAAGTACTCAACGTGGTCCCCGTTGAGCTCAAAGTAGATTTTCATAGAACAAGTATCGTGAAGATGAAGGCAAAAGCCTTCATCTTCACGATACTTGTTCATAAGTGTTCACCATTGTGGTGTCAAGGGCCAGAAATTGACACAAATATCATTTTAGAGCTAAATTTAGAGTTAGACTTACAACAAATGTGATAACCAATTACCTGTGTTTATATATTATTATATACTGTTCTTAATTAACAATAGCTAACCTTTTCTTGTTACACCTTTTCCACTGTAAGGACTTGATGACTTGGCTTTTCACTGTTGGTCAGACAATACAAAGAGGTCACCTTTGACTCTTGGATCTTGTCATTGTTTAATTCTCATCATTTCTATCGTCATCTTATAGATCATACCATTCACGTTGCATTAAAACTTAAACCATAAAGTAAAAACAACAAATGTCTAATTGTGTCAATATGTTGTCATGAGCAACAGTTTAGTAGCTTCACACAATAACACCATTTCCACATGTCATTATTTCGCCACAGACAATGGATGACGATGTGTCCATGCACAGGCTGGAAGGGAGTGATCCAGATACTCAGGTCGGTGGACTGATGGTAAAGACGAAGAGTGCTGCTGAAGAACCCCATGTTTTTAGAGCGCCCACTCCTCGCACCTCGCTGTTGGGCTTGGATCTGCTGGCAGCCCAGAAAAGGAAGGAGCGTGAGAGTAAGGAACAGGCGGAGGCCGATGACAACAATAGAAAGAAGTCAAAGATTTCCTCCTACCAGGACTGGGAGGAAGGTAAAAGTGACTCTGGGTCTGATGAAGAAGATGATGATGATAAGGACAGTGATGCTAAGAAGGAGAGGTAAGTGTTGGTGCTTCCCGTATTATAATAATACTTTGTTGAAAGTTATTTATGATGCATACATATTTGGGCAATACCTATCCCTCATGTCTAATCAGGTAGTGATTATTTCTAATTTATTAAATATTTAGTTATTTGAATCTTGGGGAGTTTAAATAACTTTTTTGTGAGGATTTAAGCCTTTTTTTTGGGAAAACGGCCAACTCACTAAAACAGTCCAAATAATAAACCAGGACTGTCACTGAGTCATGGAAAACCCTCGGTGAAACGTGGAACATTAACACATGTTCATGTAGTCCTTTTACTTTCTGTGTTAACCTTTTACTCATTCGTCATTTAGATTGACACACACACACACACACACACACACACACAGATATACACACACACACACAGAGAGTATGACTAATGTGTAATGTTTATTTTACATTTTTCTAGCAGGAAGTATCGTGTAACTGGCTCCGAGACACCCTCGAGCCCTGGAGGGGTCAGCGAAGAGTTCAAACGCCGACACCAGCAGAGAGAGAGAGACAAACGTGAGCATGGAGTCTACGCCTCCTCCAAAGAAGACAAGAACAAAGAAAGAGACCGGAGCAGAGATAAGGGGAAAGATCGAAGGAACGAAAGAGGTAATTCTAAAGATTTGTATTCTAATGCGAGTAGACGTTTGGCTGCCGTCCAGAATTATCTATGAAGTAAAAATCCCAAACATTAGTTTCTCAAATAGAAAGATCTTCCTTTTTTTCTGCATCATATTATGGTTTATTAAATACATTTAGTTTTTGCACTGTTGTGAGAAAAGTGAACCATTTTATTTAGGACATGTGATGGCAGGTAGTTCATTATTTTCCATTTTTCTTCTGAATAGTTTTAATAATGGAAGCGAGCGTGAGACCAGTCAGGGTTGTTGAGATGAACTTTCTCCGTCTGTCAGATGAGCGAGATGGCAGCCGTGGCGGCAGCAGCAGCCGGTCGGAGCGCGGTGAGAGGAGCGAGCGCTCGCCGAGAGACGGCTGCTCCGATCGCATCAGCAGGGGGACGAAGAGAGAGGAACCCTCGTCGCCACAGCAACGCCCCAGAGGTATTTAGTTTTATGTATCTTGATTTCATTTCAATGTCTTGATAATTGCCCTTGTTAATTGGTTGACTGAACTCATTTTGTTTTACACATAGATTCTTTCACACCCTCGCGCTCCAACTGGGAGGAGGATGACAGTGGTTATTCCAGTTCACGGCATTCCCAGTGGGAGTCTCCGTCCCCTGCCCTGCCTCCCAGAGAGATGGATCGCTCGGAGCGAAGCCAGCGCTCTGGCCGAGAGAGCGAGAGGAGAGACAGGTAAACAACGGTCAATTATTTGATCTCACGTTTTATCCTTCTGACCTGAAGCCGTAGTTACAAAAACTTGAAGTCGATATTCAAGTTATTGTTATATGGCCTTGAAATAATTGAGACTGAAAACAGACTGGAAAAAAGTGTTTTGTTTAATGCATTTTGGCCTAATGCAAAACATTATTTCTATTAAATAAATATATAACCCTTTTTTGTAAGCAGACGCAGACAGGCAGAAGGAATGTCCTCACACGGATAAAGAACAAATGTTTGAAATGGGATGGGCTAACATTCTCCAAACACTTTATTTTTCCAACAGAATAGTATTGAAAGCTATGGGTTATTTTTAAACATTGACATTACTATGTGATATTTCCTAATTTTTCAGCTTCATAATTACATTACCATGACACTCATTCATGTACTGTCACTTAAGAGGCTTTTATAAATCCTCACCGCTAGTTCTACTCTTCATATTTGACATGAAATGTTTGGCTGATGCCACTTGATCCTTCCATAACGTCTGTCTGCTGTTTACTTAGGTCAATCAGGGGCCGTTACCCTGACGACACACCCCTGCCCACCCCATCATACAAGTACAACGAGTGGGCCAATGACAGAAAGCATTTGGGTACTACACCACGTTTATCACAAGGAAAAGGTACTATTCTAAAATCATGCCGTTTTGTGCTGCCATGCAGGATTGAGATACTGTATTTCTCATAACATTACTTAATCTGGCTCTTCCTCAGGTAAGAAAGAAGATGGCGCGGGAGGATTTGTGTTTGATAATGTGGATGAGAAAGACCAGTGGGAGGAGGACCAGAAGGTGAGTGGCCCAGTTATCTCTCTCGTATGCCTCGTAGGCACCGCAGCTGCTTTCGCTGTCCACTTGTTGACGTCTCTTATTGTCTCACGGTGTTGCAGCAAGCTGACAGAGATTGGTACATGATGGATGAAGGCTATGATGAGTTCCACAACCCTTTCACTACGACCTCTGAAGAATATGTCAAGAAGAGAGAGCAGATCATTCAGAAGCAAACTCAAAAAAGGATATCTGCCCACAAGCGACAGATCAATGAGGTAAAACCCCCGTGCATCATCAGACATCTTTTCTATATATGCGGACCATACTTGTTTGTTGGCCTGTCCTTTTAACAGGCTGCGTTTCTTGTCTCAGGATAATGAGCGGTGGGAGACCAACCGGATGCTGACCAGTGGTGTAGTCCAGAGGTTGGAGGTGGATGACGACTTTGAGGAGGACAATGCTGCCAAGGTTCATCTGCAGGTTCACAACCTGGTTCCCCCCTTTCTGGATGGAAGAATAGTCTTCACGAAGCAGGTAAACAAGGTCTAAACCAGTCATGATCAAAGGCCTCTACGGGGCTCAACAATCAGTAATGGAAGCTTGCTCGGTCCATAAAAATATCACGTCGGTCAAGCAACTAATTGGCCCGATAGTTCAAGGGGTGAAAAAGGAATTCAACACACTTACTTTTAATTTAGCGGATGATGGTAGCCGTAGCTAAGGAGTGAGGAGTGTCGCTTCCTTCTCATCTGTATAGAGAAGCACATGTGCAGTACCAAAAGGGCGCTCGTGAGAAAATGACGTAGCAGGAAGTTTATGCGCAGAAGCGCAAACGAGCGCTTCATTTATCCTGGATACGAGAGTTAAGTGGGGTGGTCTTAGCGTGTGGCCGAATCGCTAACTACGTATTACAGTTTTCCACAGGTCATTTACTTGAATAAAGTATGAACATGCCAATGAAATTTATATTTGATACCCGCTAATAAATACATTAACTTGTGTAGTAAAACACTTTTAACCCTCTAGTCGCTGGGTTTAAGTTGACAAATGGTTCTAATAAAAATGTTTAATTATAACTCTGAACTAAACTGAAGAGTTGGTGTCTGATCTGAACGTCTGTGTGTTTATTTTCCTGCTGCAGCCAGAGCCTGTCATCCCTGTGAAAGATGCTACCTCTGACATGGCCATCATCGCTCGCAAAGGCAGCCAGCTTGTGCGTAAACATCGAGAGCAGAAAGAACGCAAGAAGGTGGGTCGGATTAATAACGAAGACTAATGCTATTGTGGTTGATCTACAGTAGATATGTGTGTAGCTAAACCCAGTGAGGACTTTAAATGAATATGTGTTTGTTATATTCCTTTTGTGTGGAGAATTGCTCAACGCAAAGCAGACATTAATGTCAATGGGCTTTGTTGCTGTGCACCTGTCTGGTTGATAATGCCATCGCTGTCTTAACTTCATCACTTCAGAAATAATTTATTCATAATCACATTACCTGGTCAGTTGATGACATTTTAACTGCAAACCACCATCAGTGAGGTGAAACAAACACACAAATGCTCTTGTCATCTGTGTTGAACGTGCACAGAATTACAATGCAAGCGTGGGAAGTTACCCACTGGAGCTTACATCTTTAATGTGCATGTGATATAATTGGAATCATTCATTGTTTTCAGGCACAGCACAAACATTGGGAATTGGCAGGCACCAAGTTGGGAGATATCATGGGCATCAAGAAGACTGAAGTGGAAGACTCCTCTGGAGGCAAACCGGTGGGAGAGGACGGCAAAGTAGACTACAGGTGACCACACTGTCTCTGCAAAGAGCTAGATCAACGGTCGCCAACCTTTTTTGAGCCCCGGACCGGTTTTGTGTCAGATAATATTTTCACGGACTGGTGATGGATATGACGTAATAAATATACCCGGCATGAAGTGCATACAAATACAAATCACCATTACGGCAAATTAGTGGGAGCCCTGAGCCGGTCCTATCTCGGGGTGATGGGAGACAACCCGACGTGTTTGTTATGTCCGGTTGTTATGTTCTGATCCCTAACTGAGACGTGCAGAAACCACAAACATATGACATTGGAAATGAAGCAGGTTTTCAGAGTTTTTCTTTGCGATCTGGGGATATTCTGCTTTGCTTTTGATCCAAAACACCGGCAGAGTTGTTGCGTGAAATGTACTTTTATGGCCAAATATTCCTCTGTGCACTCGTCCCCACAATAGCAGCGACTTGAAAACAGTTGTCATTCCCCCTGCAATGACAGGTTGAGTTCATTGAGCAGGTTGAATATGTTTTTTTAAGACCCATTCTTTTACAATGAAATGTGCCGCTAGCACAACGGGTTCGGCGTGTGAGCCTCGTCTCCAGTGATAACCCCGAACTTTAAGCACAGACGGGTTTATCCAGTTGTTTTTCAAAATAAAATATTTTTCCGACTTTGATAAATAAAAATATATTATTCACTTTTTCTGTATGAGCCGGGGGTTGTGGACTGCAAATTTAGATGACATTTCACTTTTTCTTTTTGATACTTCACCAGCCTAAATAGTTAAGCCGTCATGTCTGATCTGCCATATTCTTTTTTTTTTGGTGATTCCTCTCTCTCTGCCTTACAGAACAGAGCAGAAATTTGCAGACCACATGAGAGAAAAGACGGAGGCCAGCAGTGATTTTGCTAAGAAGAAGACCCTTCTGGAGCAGAGGCAGTACCTGCCTATTTTTGCTGTGAGACAGCAACTTCTCAACATCATAAGGTATGTTCAGAGTGCATTGCGGTCCTCAAATAAAGTTTTGTTCCCAATTTTCTGCTTAAAAGTGTTTTACATCAAAACAGCGATGAGTTATCACGTTGACTGTTTCAATGTATTAACTGGCGTCTGCAGGGACAACAGCATCGTGATTGTTGTTGGAGAAACGGGCAGCGGGAAGACCACACAGCTGACTCAGTACCTGCATGAGGATGGCTACACCAGCTATGGCATGGTGGGCTGTACTCAGCCCCGCAGAGTGGCAGCCATGAGCGTGGCCAAGAGAGTCAGCGAGGAGATCGGCACTAACCTTGGAGAGGAGGTAAGACGGCTGCTCTCAAACAATAACTACATTTGATTTTATCTCTGTTCTCTGAAAAAATTTTTTTATAATAATGTATACTTTATTGATCCCACAATGGGGATATTCGTGTCTGCATTTGACCCATCCTTGGTTATGAAGGAGCAGTGGGCTGCAGTGAAGCACCGCACCCGGGGAGCAGCTGGGGGGTTCAGTGCCTTGCTCAATGACACTTCGGGCTGCAACTAATGGGGAGAGCGGGGATCAAACCTGCTACCTTGACGACCACTCTCCCCACTGAGCTAAACCGCCCCCCAATTATGACATTGACATCAGAAATTGTGTTTCAAAATAAAAAAATAATACCATTTCTGAACAAATACTATAGATAACAAGAATATGGAATAAAGCATTTTACACTTTGTTCCAGTTAAGCTGATTGAAAATGATTACATTTAAGAACTTAACATCGGACATGTATTCCAAGACGAACATGATCTGAAACGATTTTATTTCTATGCTTGACGGATCATTATAGCATTTTTTTTTTTTACATTAGGTTTTTTTTGGTTTCTAGGAGTTATCAACCTGTCTGATCGCTTCAGTAATGAAGTTGTTTCTACGTAGAGACACAAAGCGCTACTGTTTTCTTGTCTCTGCCATGAAGGTGAATGGGCCGTAAACTACGGTCATTGTGTGTCTGAACGCTCTCTCTGAACGCTCTCTCGTACAATCTCACTAGCGAGTCATGTGCTGTGTAATACTGCCATCTAGTGGTCCAAAGGAAAATAGTTTATAGACATAACTGAGCAGCATTAAAGGGAACACCTGGAGCTGCTTGAAACATTTATAAACATCAGCAAAAATGTCTCCGTTACTGCAATCATTAAGAAAGTTGGTATTTCTTTTAGTCATACACGTCATATAATAATAATTTCTGTCCGTCTGCCTGCAGGTGGGCTACGCAATCCGTTTTGAGGACTGCACATCCGAGAAAACCTTAATAAAGTACATGACAGACGGCATCCTGCTCAGGGAGTCCTTGAGGGAGTCGGACCTGGACCACTACAGCGCCGTCATCATGGACGAGGCTCACGAACGCTCCCTGAATACTGACGTGCTGTTCGGTCTGCTACGTGAGGTCAGTACTACCTAACGCCCGATATAAATATATGTATTTTTGTTAAACTTCATCTGCTGTTTGTCTACATAAAATACCAAGTGAGGTTGTTGTTGTTGTTTCCTTGACTGATTTCAGTGTAAATCCACTCCACTTAAATACTCACCTCAGCTGTCCTCCGTTTCCCATCAGGTTGTATCTCGACGTACTGATTTGAAACTCATAGTGACCTCTGCAACTATGGACTCGGATAAGTTTGCTGCGTTTTTTGGCAACGTACCCATCTTCCACATTCCAGGAAGAACATTTCCCGTAGACATCTTGTTTAGCAAGGTATGTATCAGTGTATTTTCTCAAAAGGCATTACATCATTGTAATAACATCTTTTTGACAGCTTCAGATAATACTTGTTGTATGGAATCTTTGTATTCTCTATTTGTTGTTTTATGAATATCTTCACAAGACTCTAGGATATATTTATTTCAAACCACACTCATATGAGATTGTATAGAAATCTATAAAATGCAAAAAAAGGTTATGACGTACATAAATAAATCCCACTGCAATGCTGTATCACATTCGTGTTTTGTAATGCATTGTGTAAAGTGACACTAACTTTGGACTGACTTGTTGTGCTGTAGACTCCTCAGGAGGACTACGTGGAGGCAGCAGTGAAGCAGGCCCTGCAGATCCACCTCAGTGGACTGATAGGCGACATCCTCATCTTCATGCCTGGGCAGGAGGACATTGAGGTGAGGGCCTGGCTGTTGTTACCACGCTAATGGTTGTTGCGTTCAGCTCTGGCGGAATAGGACTGATCTAAATGTCATATATGAGTGTACTTTTGAAGTAAAGTAATATGTATAGTGGCCAGGGATTCAGAGACTAGATTCTGCCTGTAGTTTTCTGTCTCTGTGCAGTATGTTGTACATATACTGCATGGAACATGAGGTTCTTCTCATTTGGTGTCGCCAAATTTAAAGTTTATCTCCGTGGTTGCAGGTGACGTCGGATCAGATTGTGGAGCGGCTGGAGGACCTGGATAACGCTCCTGCTCTGACCGTGCTGCCCATCTACTCCCAGCTGCCCTCTGACCTCCAGGCCAAGATCTTCCAGAAGGTTAATACCTGCACACTTTGTCTTTGTTATAAACACAAGTGGGAACACAAAGCTGATTGCCTTTTAATTCATCCTCTGCTAGGCTCCAGATGGTGTGAGGAAATGCATCGTCGCCACAAACATCGCTGAGACCTCCCTCACCGTGGATGGAATCATGTTTGTCGTGGATGCCGGATACTGCAAGCTTAAGGTAGGAATGTGTAGAAACTGTATATATGTATTCAAGCTGCAGTTCTAGAGAGGCATTTGTCCTATGTTTAAACCAATCTGACATGCTAGTCATTTGACTCACACTTCTACTGTTCCGTCAACAGGTTTTCAATCCTCGCATTGGAATGGATGCTCTACAGGTTTATCCCATCAGCCAGGCTAACGCCAACCAGCGCTCTGGCAGAGCAGGACGTACAGGACCTGGACAGTGCTACAGGTAGCGCCCCCTGTCTTCTCTCTGCATGAGTCTGTTCACAAGCACACACATTCAGATCTCTATCAATGTTGAGCTGCAATGTTGCATCTCAAAACTGCTTTATCCAGACTCGTGCTGTTCCCAAACAATAGGTTATTTTTATTTGCACCTTCTTTTTCCAGTCTCCTTGGGGCAGATGTGAACATCTAAACTGATAGTTCAGTTTAGATGTTCACATTCAAAAAGAAACCACCTTAATATGATATTTATTTTCCTGTTTCCCTGAGTGTAGCATTTTTTTGTTTTGTTGCATAACTGGTGTGTTTTCCCTCCAGTTGTTTGATATCAGTGGCGTTTTCAGATGATTTGTTCAGGGCTCTGGATGTGTGACATGACCATGCTTTCAAGACAGTCGGAGGCGGGAAGAGGGCCAGAACTTTAATCGCCAAAGGATTTCAAGCAGTTTAACTCTGTTTACGGCGGGGAAATGTTCCACAAAGACCCCGCCAGAAGTTTCACTTGGCCTCTCCCCTCCTTTGCCATATTCACTTAAGTAAAGAATGAGTGACAGCGACACGCACAGGGCATTACATTATGCAGTGCTAATGAGCTAGCATGCTTATGAAACCACACATATTTCTGGATGAATCATGCCCATGTGCTCTGACACACAAGCTGACAGAATCAGTTTTGGAGGAGCTTTACACTTCGTACAGTTTGAGGTGTGTGTGTGTGTGTGTGTGTGTGTGTGTGTGTGTGTGTGTGTGTGTGTGTGTGTGTGTGTGTGTGTGTGTGTGTGTGTGTGTGTGTGTGTGTGTGTGTGTGTGTGTGTGTGTGTGTGTGTGTGTTAGAGAGCAGATAGAGGGAGTCACGCTGGTTTGCGCCACTTGCGTGGAGAATCCCCCACTCAAAGACCCTTTTAGCTGTGACTGCAGGCGCCCGCTCCCCAGCTCAAACCCTCCATATACATTCAAATCATTCTGTAATTAGAAGCGCCTACCTCAGCTGTAATTGTTGGCAGAGCGTTGTTAAGTCAGGTGCTTTACTTTAACTCACTCTGGATATTCCGATTAATAAATGGTAGCATCCTGAATTTTCCTCTGCAGCTGAATTGCATCTGTTGCTTATTTAGAATCCCAGAGACCTGTCTCCACATATTGGAGAATATAACAATTTCATCCCCAATCATTTTATTCCGTGTCCCAGAAATATTACAGTTCTTATTCATGTGCCCGTCTCTGTCCTCGTGCCTCCTCTCCCTTCAGGCTCTACACTCAGAGCGCCTATAAGAACGAGATGTTGACGACCACCATCCCAGAGATCCAGAGGACCAACCTGGCCAACGTGGTCCTGCTGTTGAAGTCTCTGGGCGTTCAGGATTTGCTCCTCTTCCACTTCATGGATCCACCGCCTGAGGACAACATGCTCAACTCCATGTACCAGCTGTGGATCTTGGGAGCCCTGGACAACACAGGTGTGAAGGGAACGGGGGTTGAAGTAACCAAATGTATTCATGACACTTTTATTAGACTTTGTACGTAGAGTATGATGACATGCTTTAATTTGGTATTTAAACTCAGGAGGCAACTGTTGTAATGTAAACTTAGTGATCACAGTTTCAATCTTAAATCTTTTATTTATATTTTATTATAATTATATTTTATTATTCCACTTTTATATTTATACCAGGTGAATTCCATTGAGATAAAACATATATTTTCAAGAGTGACCTGGACAAGACACCAACATATGAAGTTACAAACAAAAACCACAGAACAAGACCGGTTAAATAAACTAAATGTTAAGAGACAGAGTATGAAACAGAGTTAATTTAAGAAACTGACATTTTTAGGGACATGCCTCTATTTATCTCATTTTATATTTAAAAGTAGTAAGTGGTATCAGTTCTTTGAGTTTTAAATGATTCTGCAACATAATCCAGGATGAGGGTGCAGAGTACACAAACGCCTTTTTCCCATTTCTGTTCTGGCATTTGGACGGTGAGCATCGGGAAGTCCTGAGAACGCAGAAAAACAAATGGTAGAAAAATAGAATGACTATATTTGACGATGATATTGTGCAAACCCGTCTGCTTCCTGCTGGCTACCTGAGGCTGACGCCCCAAACGCATTGAAATCATGACGGGAAGTAACTCTTCCTCAATGAAAACCGGTCTCCTTCAAGCTCATGACGAGGAGCTGCAGCAGCACATGTCGTTGCTCCTGCGGCTCCTCTGTGTCGCCACTCCGACAACGAGGCGTCGTCCTCCTGGCGGCCAGTCATGGAGACAGAAACTGTGCAGGTAGAACACTTGTGGCTGAAGCCGTCCTCGAGTAGATTGATAATACCCGGCCACTTCATTCCCCCTTGACCTATGGTGACGGGGAAACGATCATACAACTCGGTAAACAACAAAGATTTCTGTTATAGTTATGTAATAAATATCTAAAAGTCAATAAGATGATATTCTGCATGAGGAGGAAAAAGAGGAGAGAAAAAGAAATTTGAATCATCTACTTAGAATGTGTATCACCCTACACATACACAATCTAATGATTGATATAACATATCAGCACATTGTGAATGTTTTCCATCACAATTTCCCAATGCTCAAAGAACTTCTGTTTCCTTCCAAATATTCACATTTGAGAAACTACACCCCAAAACCTCAAAATTGAAGATATTTGTATTGGTGTATTGACTCATTAATTAGTCCATTAGTTGTTGGAGAGCTTATCGAAACATATTTAATCAAAAAATCATGTAATTATTACGTCATGCAAAGTATCCTAATTATATGTTCTATCAGTTTTCTTTTCCCTGCCCTAGTTGTAGACCGATCACAATCCTAAAGCAGTCGTCGTGTGTGTAGAGGGGCCGAAGAACACAAGTCCTCCTCCTGTTGAGAGGAAGAGGATGCTGTGACAGAGAATATTGGGTCTTTCGGGCTTGGGTGGCTTAGCGCTCCTGCATAGTGAAGCCGACACCACAAACACAGGCAGGAGACGGTGCTGCAGACACGGCAAACAAGCCCCGGGGAGCGGGGGGTGGAGTTTAGCCGGTGGAGTAATTGCCTCGTAACTGATCCCGTGTTTGATTTGACTGGTCGGGTCTCATATCTGTCTCATCCTTAGCCAGATTCCAGGGGATTTAGGGATCTGGGGATGAGGAGGGACTTTTGATGATTCCCTGTATGGTGTGTTAACAGCAGATTATCTCTGATTAAGGCTTACCTGCCCCAAACTGGCTGCTCTGCTGCTCTGCTTTTACTCCGCCATAAGCTTCTTAGACTCTGTCATCTAATCATTTAAATCAGAACTGGCAAAGTTTTTGATCTCACTCCTCTTCTTTTCTTTCTCAACTCTCAGAAGTTCATCCTCTCTCACGATGATGGACAAATAAGTGTCACATCATGCTGGCCTCTCCCTCACGCCAGAAGGCTTTTGATGGAAAACGAGCTCATCGCTCGTCTTGTGCTTGTTGCTCCTTATTCCTTCACGACTAACCTCTCCATTGTGTTCTCTTTGGTCCTCTCAGGGGGTTTGACACCGACGGGGCGTCTGATGGTGGAGTTTCCCCTCGACCCCGCCCTCTCCAAGATGCTGATTGTGTCCTGCGACATGAGCTGCAGTGCTGACATCCTGATCATCGTCTCCATGCTGTCGGTGCCAGCCATCTTCTACAGACCCAAGGTGCATCTCATTGGATACAGTTGCTGTGTAGTTGAAATGCATACTGACTGTTTAGTCCAGGGGTTACTAATAGGCAGGCGTTTTGTTTTATAGCCTTGACGGCACTCGCTCAGCAGTTGATTACGCATGCCGATTGCGCGCATCATAAATTATCTCGTCTGATGCTCCTCGGCCAATCAATAATGTGCATTCTCGAGCGAGATCTACACACACGGGGGACAGACGGGGAGGGAGAGCCAACAGTTCGTGAGTCTGAAGGTATTCACTTGGCGTTCTCCAAAAAAAGGAAAGTGGACAGCGAGACCGGAGCCTTTAGACGCGAAGGGACGGGCTCGAGTTCATTCTTCCCCTTTACGGGTCAGAACCAGGATGTCTCGTATTCTGAAACCATGGCAAATACATTTTAAAAAAGCGGCAATGACAAAGCACAAATATTATGAGCAAATGTACCGACACTTCCCAGATAAAGGTAAAGAAAAAATAAATTCAAGATGGTCAGAAGTGATTTTAATAAGAACAGATAAAGTCCCTGCACACAGATGTATCTTGTTTTAAGATGAGAATATAATATTGTGCCTTTTTATTTGGGTGACATCACTCAAACACCTGAATTAACTGAATTTAAAGCTGCGGGACAATTTAATTCAATTATTTTTTTCTAAAGTCGCATAAAAAAAAAAAAAAAAAAGTTTTCTTTGTATTATATTTTTAAATGAAGCCTTTATATTACTTAAAATTAAAGAAGAACATGTATTCATTATTAGAAAATGCATTGTTTACAATTCATCCAGTTCTATTTGAAATCTGACAATAAATATGGTTGAGATGTTATTCAATTGAACTTTCTTTATTTGATTTGACACTCATTTGTTTGTTATAAACATCTACGAAGCTTCTTCAATATATGTGGCACTACATCATAGTTAGACCTTTGTCTGGGACATTTACAATGAGTTGTAGCCCCTTCATACTACATTATACATACTGTTAATGTGTTTTATTTAGTCAAAGTAAATTCATGTTTAATCCATGTTGTGTTTTCAGCTGCTCGGTCAAAAGAAAATCAGATTTATCAATATACACTTTAAAATGCATGAAATAATGTGTCATGTAGATGGACATACCCCAGTGATGCCTGTAAAACTGGATTTGTGTGTGTCTTCAGGGCCGTGAGGAGGAGAGTGACCAGGTGAGGGAGAAGTTTGCAGTCCCAGAGAGCGACCACCTCACCTACCTCAACGTCTACATGCAGTGGAAGAACAACAACTACTCCGGCATCTGGTGCAACGATCACTTCATCCACACCAAGGCCATGCGCAAGGTCAGAGCGCCCGCCACTGCTCCAGCAGCACCCTCTGGCACTGAATGAAACCTCTCATTCAGTTTAGAAGTCAATCCCAGTGCAGCAAGTTTGAATTATGCATTTTGGCTTTACTTCTGTTTGAATATGTAAAGAAAATGATTCGGGTACTTTGAAACCTCTCTACTATTTACTATCCTGCTTAATTATTTTAAATGTAGAAATATTCCCTGAATAACAATAGATTACAAGCCAACATTGGACGTGTTTTCTTTGTGGATCCACTTCCAATACGTGTTGTTTGTGTGCAGGTGCGTGAGGTGCGCTCCCAGTTAAAGGACATCATGGTGCAGCAGAGGATGAACCTGATTTCCTGCGGGTCGGACTGGGACATCATCAGAAAGTGCATCTGTGCTGCATACTTCCACCAGGCTGCCAAGCTCAAGGTACTTTCTGCACTTCCCTCAGTTAATATTAATGTTACGCCTTGTGGCAACTGGTTGTGGCAGATTTATAGGATCATAATTACAGAGTGGTGAAATGTCCCTTCTGGCCTCCCATTAATACCGCGCTAAAATCCGAAATGGGATTTGTAATAATGACTGTATAATTACGGTTCTCTGTCTGACTATCCAGCTAACCCACGCAATTCAAAAGTTCAAAGTTATCTTTGTTCTCAATTTTCCAATGTTGAACGTACAGAAAATTGAAAAATACAATTGTAATTGCAAATCAGCTTCTTTGACCTGTTGTGCTCTGACCGCACACTGCTCCCATATTTGCTACACAAACACACACATTTGACCTGCAGCTACACACAGAGTCCCATTCTCCTATCCAGAAATTCTGAGTTGCACATTTAATGAGTTATTTATGCCTTTGTCTGCTCCCAGGGCATCGGCGAATACGTGAACGTGAGGACGGGCATGCCGTGTCACCTCCATCCTACCAGCTCCCTGTTCGGCATGGGCTACACCCCCGACTACATCATCTACCACGAGCTCGTCATGACCACCAAGGTAACGCATCCGTCGGCTGCAGAGAAATAAAACAATTCATTATTTATCCGTTGTTCACGTTCGACTTGTGCTTTTGTTGTTGTAGGAGTACATGCAGTGTGTGACCGCAGTGGATGGAGAGTGGCTCGCGGAACTCGGACCAATGTTTTACAGCATCAAACATGCAGGAAAGAGCAGACAGGTCAGTCACGGTGTGCCTAATGCACATCAGAATCAAAAACCGTTTATTGCCAGGAATGTTTACACAAACAAGGATTTTTTTTTTTTTTTTTTTTTTTTTTTTGGCGGAAGGTGCAACATTAGAGACATGACAAACAACAATCAACGCGACAGTAACAGTGCAATGTGTGTATAAACTTAGTATAAGATAAAGTGCTCGACAACAAATAACGTTAAGCAGGGTTCGTACGGTCATGGAAAACATGGAAAAGTCATGGAATTTTAAAATGGTCATTTCCAGGCCTGGAAAAGTCATGGGAAAAACTTAAATCATAAAAGTTTTGAAAAAATCATGGAAATGTGTTATAATCACATGTTTATTTACGCCGAGTTTGAAATAATTAATATGTTTTTTAAAGAAAGACGCTCAAAATATAAACCAGCGTATGCTCTCGATACGCCAAATTTTCTAAATTGTTCATGTTTATACCGAGATTTCAGTTTTGTCATAGAAATTTGGTTTAAAGTCATGGAAATCCATTGGTCAACATGTGTAAGAACCCTGGTTAAGTGTTTAAGTGTATGTTACATGTGACGTGTGTTTAAGTTAAACATGAACATTGGGTTCATTAGTACGTAAACAGAACTGTCCTCGTACGTCTGCGTCCTTTTTTGGTCCAGAGGTGAATTCATAATTTGGACGTTGTTACAGTGTCACTAGAGCCAGTGGTTCCCGACCCTTTGGCCTTGTAATCCATCAGGATGAAGAAATGACGACACGTGTCTGCTGATGCATGTTCAATGTTGTAAACCCGTCTCGTCGGTTTGTGTTTTCTTTTTCCAGGACAACCGACGCCGGGCCAAGGAGGAGCTCACCAGCATGGAGCAGGAGATGTCCATGGCTGAGGAGCAGCTGCGATCGCGCCGAGATGAGCAGGAGAAGAAGAGCAGCACTGGCACCGTTAAGTAAGTCGGGGAGCGTCGCGCCTCCACATCACACATGGGCCCTCATCCAACAATAGTTCCCCGTGGCCCTCACTTTCCAGACACATTCAAGATAGAAACATTTAATTCACCTACCTCGCTGACAATCTTCAGCCCTCCCTCCCTCGCCTCCTCGCCTCCTCTCCCCCTCTCTCTACTCCACCTCTCTCTCTCTTCGTGATGAGCTTTTCTCACCTCTGGTCCCTGGAGACGAGAGAAAAAGAAATAATATTGACTCCTAGCTGACCCCCATTACGGCAGCAATTTAAATTGTGCCATAGCAGACGGAGAAGGGGGGACGTTCAAGGGGGACGTTCAATTTCAAATTGGAGCCCAAAAATTAATTTCACACCCATCTATGTATGCTTTACAGAGATAAATAAGGTTATAAAGACACTTTAAAAAAAAAACTACTTATTAATTAATCAGCGGGTTTATCTGTGCGAGTTGCATGACCACGTCCGTTCCAGATCTGTTGACTCTAATCACACTGGAGGTCTCGGATTAAGAATTAGATTAGGGAAGAGGAAGCTGGCTGTGTGATAATGAATGGCGTCTGCTCTCCGGGGCTCTCGGCGGCCTCTGTCCTCCGGCAGGCCTCACGCGCGTCTCCTCTACCAGTTCAGTGTCACCGAGATGAAACATCTCTTCCATTACGCCTCCGTCTCCCTGCTCGCCAACTCAGTGGTGTGAATTAGTAAATGACCCAGCTGCTTGTTTTGTGTTTCAAAAGTGGCAGCGTGAGAGTGTCTGGATCCACAGCAGGAAGGGCTGCTTTATGTCCTCATGAAGCGCCTGAAGGAACAATCGTGTAGACTTTGGGTGTCAAGCTCCATCCTGTGGTCGGTAGCGCTGCCTCTGCCTCTGTGGCTCCAGCTCCTCAGGTGGGAGGTATTCGACTGTTCTTTGTCATGCATTGCTGACATTTGAATATATTTGTGTTTTGGAGAGAACAAAACATTTTAAAAGGTAACTTCTGTATCTTTCTACATTGGTGCTTATTTTTATTCTAACCGCTAATGGGGACAACACTTTCTGATATTGGTCCAATATTGATATCGCAGCCCCTCACAGGCTCATCAGATCCAGACCGCTTGGCACCGTCACTCCGTCCACTATAAGTGGTGTTTTTGTCACCGACCGGTTCTGATTCTGAGTACAATTGTCTGACAATATAACGGGAACAGACTCACTAGAGGAGTCTCGCACGGGGACGTGTTGCCTGAAGACTGAGGTGGGGAAAAAAACGAGTGCCGGACAGTCAGCATGTTTTTGTTTAATTTACAGACGCATAGCTTTGTGTTATTTTAAAGATGTTCAATGTCACGGCTGAACGTTTAGATCATTTCCATGGTTTCCATAATCCACGAGGATGAGACGATCTGGACAGCCAGTGTTGGATGAGGAGCGAACGTGTTGCTGTGGGTGACGTGACCCGATAAGGCTTACAGAGGAAGACTAATGTGAAGAAGAGTGGGACCTCTCCGACCGGATATTCACGTTTCGCAACGAGACTTGGAAACAATAAATAACGTAACAGACCCGGTCAAGGGAACGTTTGATGTCTCCATAGAGTCCTTTCCTTAAAGTTGACAGGAACTTAATAACAACAACAATCTGAGCCCGTCAAGAAATAAGCACTTTGAGGGAACAGAACTTTATATCCACACCTGCAGCTGTTCCTCAGCGGCTCCTCGTCACAGCTCCTCGCTCTGGGCTCGACTAGAATGGTGGTCCCTCTCGGTCACGCAGACACCAGCGCGGGGAAGTAGTGTCCGTGTTTAAAAACACTGACGTTAACATTGAAGTCGTCACTTTGGGGTTTAGGAAAATATGATTAGTCAATTATTAGAGAAAATATTGCAGCTTTACTGTCAAGTACGGAGCTTTGGCTTTGAAGGCTTTGAAGGAGTGGTCATTAATGGGTATTCATCCGTACTTGATACTAAATATGCTCTCTTTAGACGGCTGCTTATGAATGAGAAGTTTGACTTGAAAATGTTTTCTAGAAAGACTCGTTTTATTCATCAAAACAGGGTCTATCAAATGAATTAGTGAAACCAAGAGCCGTTCCCCGAAGTGTTCTTCACATTTCTGCGGACCAATCACCACCTGGCTGGACTCCATCAAATGTTACCCGTAGTAAATGTTGTACTGTAGATCTAGTTCTGAGAGATGGAGCTGTTCTGGTTCTACAGAAGTGAATGAATACTACTGGGACACAGGCGCTGGTCAAGGGTGTCTCTAGAAGTGCAGTGGACACTGTCAGACAGAGAAGGGTGCGGCTCGGTCAAGGGAATGTTGGTTTCTTTGAGAATCTGAGTGAATTTGAATTAATACTGATACAACTTGATGGCTCACACATATCCGCACTTGAAAAGATATTTAGTGTAAAACTCAGTTCAACTCTTTATTGACAAATATTTGAACTTGTTTAGTTTTTCACAGGTTGCACTTATTGTTGTTATTATTATTATTATTATTATTATTATTGGGGGGTGGGGAGACATAAAAAGTTTGAGAAGCACGGATTTAATGTGATGTGAAATACACCGAATGTGTAGGGAATCATCTAAAAACGAGCTGAACCAATGGAATCGTCCGTTTAGCACCGTGCAGAATCCCGTCTGTTTTTAAAGTCGGTAAACACTCCAGTTGTCAAACCAACGGCAGCTTGTGTATCGACGGAACCGCACAACGTCTTTTACCTGAAGACCGAGAGAATGGGACACAGTGGCAGAGGGAGGTTATGGCCTGATGGTTGTAATTGCTGCAGGTGTGTGTGTGTGTGTGTGTGTGTGTGTGTGTGTGTGAGGAAGAGAGCGAGGCCAGAGAAGTGTGGGCAGTGTCGGGGTGTCGTCCGCCTGTAATTAAAGATGATAGATTGTGCTGTCGGAGGCGTCAGGCGCTCTACGGCCAGACTCTCTTCACAGAGACACTAGCTCTCTCCAATCTCCTGCAGGCTGCTGCTTCCATGTCCCCCCCCCCCCCACCACCCCCCCCCCCCCTCCTCCTCCTCCTCCTCCTCCTCCTCCTCCTCGTCACCTTTAGCCTCGTCCCACCAACACTGCTTTCCTAATGTACGGATGTTTAGACTGAACAGGGCGATAACGAACGAGGCTTAACACCGACTTTCCTCTGATTCAGGCCTCCGAAAATCTGCACACCGGGAAGAAAAGAAGAGGCGCCCATGACGCCCAGACGCACCCCCGCCCGCTTCGGACTGTAGAGCCCCCCCCCCCCCCCCCCCCTCACGGAGGTCAAAGCCCACCAACCGACCCCGTCGGCTCGTTATCACCCTGACCTGGACCGCGCCAGCACAAGCAGACAGAGTAACTCCACCTGCCATTTACCCCTCCCAGCATGGCCAGAATCCACTGCAGTTCACGTACAGACCACTAGAGTGAGAACTTGTATAAGGCACAAGACTGAAAGAGAGCGTCAGCCGCCGCTCCCTCCAGCTCACCTCCATCAGCCCATAGCTGTCTCCAGGATGCATTTTAAGGGATGTTTTTTTTCGTTCTTCCTTTTTTGTATATTTAGTATTTATATGTTGTCATTACGGAAAAGTGTTTTTACAGATGTCTCTATAAAGTAATGTTTTTACCTAGAAACATTCATTTTTTTCTATGTTCTGTTGCATTTCTTCACCCCTGCGTGTCGTCAGAGGGGAACCGGTAAAGAGTGGTCCGAGTTCAAAGTGTGTGTGTGTGTGTGTAGTTGTTGTACTGTCGTGTGTGTGTTGCCATGAAGTGCTCCTCTACAGACTGAAGCACTACTCTAACTCTACTCGTACGAGTGTCTTCAGACTCTACAGTTGTATGACCCCCCCAACACACACACACACACACACACACACACACACACACACACACACACACACACACACACACACACACACACACACACACACACACACACACACACACACACACACACACACACACACACACACACAACACACTCATGCAGACTTAGGCATTTGTCCCTTTCCTACTCTGTTAACCTTGTTCCACCGATGTGATGTACCACAGCTTTGCTTCATACGAGACATTGTCACGCTGGATTAAACATATCGACTGTTTTATTTCCACGGTCCTCGTGTTCAAAATGGCCCACGGTTTTATTTTGAGTTTTCTCCCAAACAAATGTGTCTTTTTAAATGGTTAAATCTGTTTGTTGATGTCCGCCCTCTCCTGCACGACCAGCTGATCAGAATATTGTGCAGCGTCAGACTGCTTTAGTGGGGGCCATGTTTGGAAAGTAACGGGGAGGGGGGGGGTGGGTCTGTTTGGTCTTTTTTTACTTGAAACTGAGACGGCAGACGGACTGCGGATGGATTTTCTTTTTTTCTCTCAACATCTTTTGTAAATGAAACAAATAAATGTTAGTTTTTTTTTTAATCCAAGGTGATTTTATTTGATATTGTATTCACTAATGTCACATCATGTGTCTGCACAGCAAGTGCTTAACATAATTATGTCATTTAGATGCACATTTTTAAGTAAGTTTTGCAATGGTATGAATTATGGTTTAATAAGGGGAAATGATGCATATTAGTCGAGGCTATAATTTCACAATGTGTGCTTTGGTCCCCCTATAAAACAAAACAGTGGTGAATGGTTAATTCATAAGTTCTCAGCTGTGCACATACAGTACGTCTACATTTCAATCATGTTGTACAGAAAGAGATTAATACGGCACTGAAAATGAAATGAAACTTCAGGGGTTCAACAAACGATCATTTTTATTTAACATCAATCTGCTTTAGTCTGGGATTAATAATCATTTCCATAACATTTCATAAACTAGTGAAATGTATTTCTTAGAGCATTTCTTTAATTTAGGGATGCAACTAACAACTATGTAGTCTTGATTAATCTGCTGTCTATCATTTAATATTCCACGCTAACATCTTAATCTGGCTTCACTGGTCAAGCAGCCCCATCCCCGAAAGATGCTTAAACCGGAACAACGTAGACATTTTTGCCTCAACAATGACGGAAATGATTATCAAAATGGATGATTTGGTGTTAATTGACCAATTTAGCTTTAGTTCAAATTTATATTTTTATTTAACCACTTACCCGACAGTAAAAATAGTAATAGTTTACTTGTTCTGTCCATCTGCAACAATACTTCCTCATCAGGATCGATGATGAAGACGCTGAACGCAAACCGTCGTGCATCCAATTAACCTATTAACTCGCTCCAGGTCACTGAAGTCCCCGGGCCTTTGTAGCCCAAAATGTAAACATACATATGGAGCAACCCAAATGCTGCAAAGTTGTGTGAGCTACATAACTGGAATGATCTGAATGAAATTCCCAGAATGAGTGTTTTCATTGTCGGCTCCCATTAGCGAGCCGAGGCGAGGGAAACCGATCAGAGAGAAACCAAAAGCCACTCAGACAGCCAAAGTCACGCGTCTCCAGGAGCGATCCCTGGGCTGTGAGACGCCGATGTGCTTTAGATGTGCGGGTGCATCTCGTGTGTCGAAGCTGTATGTAAACCTCCAGGTCACACGACTTGAGCAGACGCGTGGGGATGGCGTTCCAGAGCCTTCATCGAGGCGAGGAGGACGTCTCTGGACGTCTCTGGACGTCTCTGGACGTCTCTGGACGTCTCTATCTGCCGTTTGGAGGGAAACGATGACAACAGAAGCCGGCCTGCCGAGGATTTCTTCAAACGTGGTGTGCAACGACTCACTGTGACCCTCATGCAAATAAGCATGATTATGAGCGTTCCCTCGACTCCTTTGACTCTCTAAGTCATCTTGATTGAGTGCGGCAGGCGGAGGAGGGAATGGATGTAATGGACACCGCCAACTTTAATGAGACAAATCTCAGCTCTGGGCTGACATTTTGAAATAGTCCTTGTGAATGACGGTGTCAGCAGTCACCTTTACCAAAGCCTGCCAGGGATTGTCCCCGTAATGATGGAGAGAATTAAAATGGCCTCCAAGGCGGAGGAGATGAGAGCCAAGGGATTAGGGTGCAAAGCCCCGCCTCTTAAATGAGCTCCTCAACCACACCCCAAATACAGCGCCGCTCTCCTGCGATGACTACGACTCATCGCCCTGAGATGTGATGGAGGGATTAGGGTGGATGTCCGTTGGTCACCACTGTGAGATGTATCGAGATGAGCCGTCCGTCACGTTAACCGCCCCGCACTCGCCTTCCTCTGACTCCTCCCCCTCGCTGTGTGACAAGCTCTCCTGTCGTTACAAACTTAATAAGAGCAGAAGTGAGATTAATGAGGAAAACAGAGGCATCAACTGCCCTTTTAATTAACGCTCGTCCCGTAATGGCGCTCGGACGGAGGCACTGAGCAAAGAAGGAGACATTTTCTTTCTCTTTCCATCCCTTTCTGTGTTGTTGCCTCGCTCACCCCCGATAATGAACAGCCCTCTGGGACCCAATTACATCCAAGGCTGCATTAGGAGCACAGCAGGCCCAGTGGAAACTTCAGCAGAGTCCCCCCCCCCCCCCCCCACACACACACACACACACACACACACACTCCCTGTTACCCTGCTGGAGACGGCCTTCACTTGATTTAATTTTGAATGTTACAGCCCCTCACACTCTCACACTCTCTCTCTCACATGCACACATACACAGACACACACACACACACACACACACACACACACACACACACACACACACACACACACACACACACACACACACACACACACACACACACCGTCTTCTGTAGTCCCTTACCTTCAGTTCTGAGCCCACATGTGGCGTGTGATGGAGCGGGAGGCCGTGTGCTTGTTGCTGGCCGTGTGATGGAGTGGCTCTGTATACTAAGCGTGACGGCGGCGTGCGGCGGCGCCCTGGAGACGGTTTGTGCGCCGTGTCCCTACAATATACCGCATATTCTTAAAAGGAATTGTGAAAAGAGAACAGAATGAGTTAGTTGTGGTATTTTTTTAATATGATTAAACACTATTCAAGTCAGCTTCTTTTTTATTTAATACAAAGCAAATAATATTAATATTCTTACCTTTTTATTACATTTATATTGGCTGTGGAAATGTCAGTATGTCAAGGACACACAACAATATGCCATCATTTAAATTCAAAATTAATGTCAATAATAAGTCACAACCACCCCAAATGACTATAAACACTAAATAGCATGAAGAATATCTGGATAAAATGTCATTCTAATCCATCCAAGATATTGTACCCTGGATCTAGCGACATTGAGACACCTTTTGCCCCGCCAGAAGCGTGGCTAAAAACTCCCCCGAATTACAATATCACAGGTATATTACAGGTATATTACGGGTATATTACAAGGCATATTACAGGCACATTACAGGCATATTACGGGTGTATTACAGGTATATTACAGGCATATTACAGGCATATTACAGATATATTACAGGCATATCACATGTATATTACAGGTATATTACAGGCATATCACGGGTATATTACAGGCATATAAGACATATGGGAAAACAAATGACCTTATATTGGTCACTATTTCTTGTGTCAACCTTCTGAGCCTGGGAGGATATGTGATGGCTGAATGTCTTTTAGATGGGGGCTTACTCTGAATACAATGCTTGGGGACATCCAACACATTAATAACAATTATTGGTGTTCTTCAGATTCCTCAGACACCTTAAGTGTGGCGTATTGACTGCTATACTGGAAAGATTGTTGCCTATTGATCCGACCAAGGCAGAAGCCGATGGTGTCTTCTTCCTGTGAGGCTTGAATTAATCCTCACATGCTGCACTGAGTAAATAACTTGCTGTGACCCCCGCGACTGGAGAGACACTTCCTGTGTGAACTCACGGTATTCCCCAGAGGCTTCTGGGACGTCAAACCCAGCAAGAGGTGAGCACAACCAAATGCATGCAATCATCAGAGGCTGCAAGAAAAAGTCAAACGACCACAGCTCGAACCGCTCTAACAGTTAGCAATTACTACAACTCCGACAACAGGAATATTTCTACTTTCAATATTGTTTGTAAAGAACGATATGTTCAAAAAGAATAAACTGCCGTTTTCATGAACTTTAATTTTTGGTCCGTATAAAGTCAAATGGAATTTTACCAAACACACTTTACTTCTAATAATGCAAGAAATGTGTTATTAATGTTTTCACTGGTCCATTGTCTTCTCCCCTAGCAACACTTTGTGTGTACTGTACTACCATGCTTGGTCTAGCTCCCTGTGGACTGTACGGTTACTAACAGCTCTTCCACTACTGCTTAGGGGTCTTATTTTGTTCTAGAAGAAAGACTTTACACTGTCAAACTCAGACGTCCCATGTGATCGGAGGCCGATGGGCATGGAACTCTCAGAGCTGCAACAATGCCTGCTTTAACACAGCCAGCGTGTGGTGGGTGGAGTGGAAGAACAAAGCTGGACTTGTTAGGGTTTAGATGCCTTCATTATTCTTTTATTTGGCTGAGACTTCTTGTCTATCTGCCCATATTCATTAAGATTTAGCTCCACTGGCTTGTGGGGTCAGGAATAGTTACTGTATGCGACTCAAAACACATAAAGCGCTTTACTTACTTTTCTTTTGTTGAACTCAATGTATGGAAACGTAGTCCTGAAAAATGTCAAACTTGTATGTGTAAAAAATGAATGAAAGCTCTGATGTGATTTAGGACATATAGTGGGTACGGAAAGTCTTTAGACCACTTTAATATCTCCTTTTTGTTTCATTGCAGCCATTTGTTAAAATCAAAAAAGTTCATTTTATTTCTCTTTAATGAGACTCAGCCCCCCGTCTTGACAAAGAAAAAATTAATTGTAGACATTTTTGCAAATTTGTAAAAAAAAGAAAAATGTAAATATCACATAGCCATCAAAGCACTTAAAACACCTCCGTTAAGTCAAAGACGGCATGCGGCGGGATCAAAGTAACGGCCGATGTCGTCTGTGCCGCGTTACGAGGAAGGCCAGATCCAGTGTGTTTGGAGCAGAGGTACTAAAACAGAGAGTCCCCCTGAATCCAACGTCCTCAAATAGGAAATGATTTCAAGCAGGAACATGTAATATTTATTTCAGTACTTCAATACCCAGCCCGATGACGCCTCATATGTGTGTATTAATGTCACAAGCCGATCACACCGAGGCCTCGTCGGGGTTCAGTAGCTGTTACAACAGCGACTGGCCAAGTCATAAGGGCTAACATCCTAACAACGTTGCCTGCATCCCCAATCAGCAATTACCTGTCATGCTCTTTTCTGTGTTAAAACACTCCTTTATGACGTGATTGATGGCTTTTGTATTCGTAAAACAGGTCTCTAGCCAGATGTAAATTCTAACAGAATGCAAATTTGCTCAGTTTAATCTGGCCGAGCTTCCGCAGAGTCCCAATCCCTCTTAAGCTCCTTGTTGACCGCGTCGGGCGGCTCTGTGTACACAATTGTCTCCTCAGCAGCTCCAACAGCATCGTTAACGTCTGCCCTTCTGTGCCGCTCCATTCCGCCGGAATAAACAGAATCACACATGCAAAAATCCTTCCTATCGCAGATAATTAGCCGAAAGAAACAAATGAATAATAATGCTCCTCTGCACCATTATAACTTGTAAGCATGGGAAAAGGAGCTATATGAATGCCAAGGGAAATGAGCTTATCAAATAAAGCTTGAAAATGTGCAGTGAATGAAATGAGTCAATCATTTTAATGTGAGATGGGAGCCCTGAGGAGAATAAATAAGCAATCGTCACATCATGCAGGGAGAACAAATGAGCATGGTACACAATTAGGCTGGGTCACATTCTGCCAGAGCTGTGATCGTGGGATGGGCTAATGAGCTGTGTCAGCGAGGGCGTGTGCGAGCGCGCGCGCGTGTGTGTGTGTGTGTAGGAAGAGAAAGAGGAAATAAGAGATGCAAAAGCTGAACCCTCAGCCCTCAAAATTCTGACGTCCAGCCTAAGACAGTCAGACACACGAGCGGCGAGTCAGCCGAGATACAACGACACAGATAAGAGCGGCGCAGCAGGAGGTGGGCCTCAGCCGACAGGGCACCTGGAGCAGGTCCATCAGCCAAACAGACAAACAGAAGAGGAGTGCCCCAGAAGGTCCGGCGGCACAGAGCTTTCAAAGGCGACTCATAGTTATTAACTATTCAATCACATAAAGGAGAGCTGTAGGCGTGAAAGGTTGCGGACTGAAGCACTTTTGCTTCAGTGCATTAAGAGCCTGGTCCAGCACTCTTGCTGCGTGAAAGAGAAATAGATTGCCTCCCAGGAAGATGACTGCTCAAATGGGTTGGCTTTTTCCCTTTAATAACAGCAATCTGCTCCGAAAATCTAATCCCGAGTACCATTTACACAGAATAGATAACTTCTGCTCAGAAAAGCAGAGAAAATGAATATTTCATTCCCACAGCACAACATGTAGACCAACTTGCTAATGAACACCATGCTGCTAAAAAGAAAATATGCACATGTTAAAAGGGCATTATGAATACGTCCTAAAAGCACCCCAAATGAAAACACAATCCTTCACAGGAGCGTAAAATGTATTTGATCGTATGGACACGGGTGTGCGTGACCCGTTGATAAAAAGGCCCATTTTCTAGTGAGACACTCACCATGTTGATAACCAGAGTGACATATAACAACAAACCAAGCATAAACACTGTCCACATTGGAGTCACAGCTCCATGCTTGGCATTTAAGTCAGATATGGATGCACCCTTTAAGCCCCCCGCTCGCCTTCTCGCTGGCCTAATTCCCCCTCCTCAGTGGTGGATAAAAGGGATCAGAAATCCATCCATATGCATGGCTAACTATCTGCAGAGGGGCCGTCGGGTCTCAGCCCGGCCAGCTTTCCTCAAAGTACTGGTAATGACACTTAATGAAAGCCGGGGACCTGAGCTGAGAGAGGGGAAGCCTGCGCGCGTTGTCCCTCGGCCCCCACGCGCCATCCAGACCAGGCCCTCAGACGCCATAAATAAACAAGCGTGCTGCGTGAGAATAGATGTGCTATTTCCTTATAGCTCCTCTCATGCCATCCCATCCTCTTATTTATCTATTTATTATGATTCCCTGGATCTCCGGTTTGCTCTCAGGCCACCTCCGTACTTCTGGCTCCCTGCAGGCGCTGCAGCGTCCCGACGCGTTAGCCGGATGCCGCTCCAGTCGCCCGGCTGCCCCTGGTGGGCTGCGTTTGCGCGAGCTTACCGCGGCTCTCTACAAACAGACTCACAGCTGCCAGAACGCTGCAAATCCAGCAAATATCCAGACGTGCCACACATCTCTCCGCTCTGGAGCAATCGCACCGCTTATTCCACTTTCCCTAATGGATGAGCAAACTGCACCGAACCTCTCCGAGCTCTCGTTAAGCTATCATCTTTTCAGCTGGACTAGTTTGGCATACAAAGGAGCACTTGTTCCTCCGGGGATGCGGGCGATACGGCTAAGCCGAGGAGAGAGGAGAGAGGAGGGCCCTCTGGTTGCAGCCATGCCCGTGTGGAGCAGGGTGGTTGGGCTCAAAGTAAACACAAGGAATGAGGGGGATCGAGAGGCTCTTCCTCGCCCAAGCCCCTAATCAGTACAGTCAACACATGGCAGATTGGGTTCACCCCCCCCCCCCCCCCCCTCCCAACACCGACACGTCTCCATCCAATCAGCCCCATTCCTCCTGCTTTTCAATCCGAGAGGATATCAGAGAGGAGTGCCAGGTAACACACATCTGGCTTACTCTCAGGCCGGCTGGGATAGGCTGAGAAAAATGAGCCGGCTTTAACTGTGGGACATCATCCCACCAACAAACAACCCTTTCCCAAGCAACACAAACTAATTATATGTCATTAAACACAAACTTGTGGAAGTTTCCACGGTGATGCTTGAGTGGCATGTCAAGGTGTCTCGTGTGGTCTCGGTAACACGGTCTTCCAGGTCAGAGGAGACAACGTCCTTGGGCCAGTTTGGAGAAGAGGAGGCACCGCTTCCTCTGCGGCGCCATCGCCAACTCCCTCTGCCACCCTCAACATTTACCGACTAATTGCACACACACGTGTGAACACGCTTTTGCCATCAGTCAGAGCCGGGGGCCACTCAGGTGAGGAGGACCCGAGGCTGACGGAGGGGAGCAGATT